>JAGSMS010000017.1:12195000-13439377 GCA_029286595.1 Bhutanitis thaidina
GGCCAGGCCAGCCAGGCCAGGCCAGCCAGGCCAGGCCAGCCAGGCCAGGCCAGGCCAGCCAGGCCAGGCCAGCCAGGCCAGGCCAGGCCAGCCAGGCCAGGCCAGGCCAGCCAGGCCAGGCCAGCCAGGCCAGGCCAGGCCAGCCAGGCCAGGCCAGCCAGGCCAGGCCAGCCAGGCCAGGCCAGGCCAGCCAGGCCAGGCCAGGCCAGGCCAGGCCAGGCCAGGCCAGCCAGGCCAGGCCAGGCCAGGCCAGCCAGGCCAGGCCAGGCCAGCCAGGCCAGGCCAGCCAGGCCAGGCCAGCCAGGCCAGGCCAGCCAGGCCAGGCCAGCCAGGCCAGGCCAGCCAGGCCAGGCCAGCCAGGCCAGGCCAGCCAGGCCAGGCCAGGCTGAAAAATAATCCAAAATATTTATGGTCTTATTTAAAAACTCTGCGCAATAATAACACGGGTTATCCCAATATTCTAACATTAGCCGATAAAACATACAGGAACAAATCAGATGCTTGCATGGGATTTAATGCCTTCTTTGAAAGTATGTTCCAAAAGCCAGCTTCATCATATAATTTCCCCTTATGTACGGAGTTAAATGACACAATCAACAACGTATACATTCCAGAAGAGCTTGTTTTTAAATTCTTAAACTCAACAGATATTAATAAAGGACCAGGTAGCGATGAAATCTCACCACTGTTTATCAATAAGTGTGCTAAATCTCTTACAAAGCCATTACACAGAATCTTTATGCTTTCAATCAACGTATTTGGTGCATTTCCAGAGATATGGAAAGAAGCAAAGATTGTACCTATTCATAAGAGCGGATCGCGAGGCCGTATTGACAATTATCGGCCCATTTCAATATTAAATAGTTTTAGTAAAATTTTTGAAAAAATTGTGTACCAGTATGTCAGCTCGTTAATTTTCAAATCAATACCGGATGAACAACATGGTTTCATGAGTAAGCGCTCTACTATTACTAATTTAGCAATCTTTACCAATTACATCTTCCGCAGCATGGATGAGAAAAAGCAGGTTGACGTAATCTACACTGATTTCGAGAAAGCGTTCGATAGAGTGGATCATGTCATACTGCTTCACAAGCTTCAGGCATTGGGAATACGTGGTGACCTTCATAGATGGTTTATCTCATACATTACAAATAGAAGACAAGCTGTAGTAATTGGTGGTGCTCGAAGTGACTATGTAACTATTAGCTCAGGAGTCCCCCAGGGCTCAGTACTTGGTCCACTCCTATATAATGCGTACTTGTATGACATAAATACATGTTTTATCAACTCCAAATACATAATGTTTGCAGATGACAAAAAATCTTCTTAAAATAAACGATATTACAGACTGTCACAAAATTCAGCATGATTTAAATATGTTACACGAATATTATGTAAGAAATAGAATTTCTGTTAACACAGGTAAATATCTCCAAATAACATTAACGCGTAAATCTAAACCAATTATTTTTTGCTACCAAATATGTAACACTCCAATCAAAAAGTAGAATCGGTGCGTGATCTAGGTGTTAGGCTAGATAAAAATGTTTTAGCAGACCATGTCAACAGTATTGTTGACAATGCGTACAAACAGCTAGGATTTGTAAAACGTATTTGCCACTCCTTTACAAACATAGCTTGCATCAAGATTTTATATTTTAGCTTTGTACGAAGCATCTTAGAATACGCTTGTAGTATCTGGTCTCCGTGTTACATAGTCCATATTCAAAAAATAGAAACAATTCAAAGAAAATTTATAAAATTTTTAAGTTTAAAAGACCACAAAATCTTTGAGACATACACTGAAGCATGTAAATATTATGGTATAGAAACATTAGAACAAAGGCGTACGCAGTATGACGTTGTATTACTACATGACATATTATCTGGTCAAATTGATTGTAGCGAACTCCTTTCGAGCATTGCGTTTCAAGTACCGTCCTACCGGACTCGACACACGCCTCTGCTACACGTTCCTCACTCGACTTCGAACTGTGCTCAAAATTCTGTACTATGCCGTGCTGCCCGTACTTACAACAAATATTACTCTAGCTTAGACATATTTCATCTTTCTAAAAATGTCCTTAAACGTCAAGTCAAAAAGATGCACCGATCCAATTAATATTTATTTATTCATATTTCATATACATATTATGACAAATAACTAATAGTAGCAAATACATACCACCCACCCAAACACACATACACACATCCATCCATACACGCACACACACCTACATACCCAAACACAGAAACCAGAGATTGCAAGTTGAGCACAATGTTTCTGTAAAATTTTGATATATTTGTGTAATCCGTATTTGGCCTTATTTAATGTTAGAAGTGATATATTAATTATTTTGTAAATCGCTGTTGGATTGCCTAATAAATTAAAAAAAAAAAAAAAACTTATTACTTTGGTAAGTTATACATTGCTGACAGACAATGTTTATATAGTATATGCACTGGGTATTTATGAAAAAAACATAGAAATCAGACTATTTTTAAAGGAATATTAAGTCGATGTATTTTGTGTGACTTAAATAACCAATAATGGTTTAAACGTTCTTAAATGTTTCTTGGTTTTAATAATTATTACAGTGCTTGTGTTATTATAAAATGTAAAAATTCTGTAAAAACAAAGAAACGAAACAAAGGAAAGAAAAGGTATTAATATTACGAAACTCTGTTTAGTTTATATAGTGGAACTATACTGTCAGGAATTTGGAATGTTACATAGTAATATGCGTCCACCGATTGCCTTATGATTGTAATTTTATTAAATTTGAAAATACTAGAGGATGTTCTGAAATTAGCTTAAGTAAAAATTCTATGTATCTATAGAGTACATTTACTGAATTGTAGCTTATTAGCAACGAGATAAACTAGTTTATTTCAAGTGGTGAAATATTATTCTCTTTTTTATAGAGTGTGAAGCCTTTTAAAGATTTGTGATTTGTGAAGAAGAAATATATTTGACAAGTTAACTTTAGAACAGTGGAACAGTTAAAAAGGTCATTAAATGACCTTTTTGTACCTACACAAGTAGATTAGATTCCAAAGAGCCTTTAGATTTTATTAGTTTCTTCAATATTTTTAAACAATGAATTTAATAAGATTTTTAAGACAAAATCGCGTTCTGTAATGCGATTAGTGAGTTCTGTTACTTATCATTAGCATTTGATTGCATAGAATTTTTCTTAGTAAATTAAAACGTTATACATACAAGAGAGAAAGCTGTTCATTTGTTGGATTCTTATTTTAGAAATAAGAATGGGCGTATTACTGGGTTCAATTTTAGGCCCATTTTTGTTTAATCATTATAATGCATGTGATGAAAATTCTAGATTATTATACTAACAAGATATACGATTGTTAAAATAGTTATTGATCAAATAGATGAATAAAAGAAAATATAAACAATAACTGCCTCAATTCAAATTGCGTTGTGTTGAATATTTTCGTCAATATTGAATTTCGTTTGATTGATAAGATATTTGATCAGAATCAGAGGGAGAATCGGCTTACCGTAATTGTGTTTGTTATCTTTTAGGGAAGACAATATTTGATATTTTTTTATGTAAATGATATTTTATTTATGCAAATAGTCTAAGATAATGTTTCATAAATTTTTATTTATTTTTTCATCAATTTAAACTTATTTACTTCTTCTTCATCTTCTACAGTCTGTATGTACGCCACCATAAGTTGACTGTCATGCATGGAATATTTGTCCATACTCACCACGCTGGGTCTGTAGAACTGTCTGTCTGTCTGTTATATTCGAGATGAATTAGCGACGAGGGGAATGAGTGAGCTTGGCGAGTCTACTCTGAATGCAAGTTAGCGGACTGTACGGGGGGTGATTTCTAGATTATATGATACAATAACGCAACGGTTTATATAGTTTAATGTCTAATAACAAATAAGATTGGAAGTTTTTACCTACTTTTAAGTTAAAACTAAACAACTAAAATAAGTTAAAAACTTTATTGCAAGCCAAGTTTTTTAATTACATTTTTTTTAATTTTATGTTCATCTCGAATATTCGTCATGTTTCGTCTTAATTATTTATACAATTAAAATCATCACTGCTTTAAATAATATTTCGCCTACTTAATTTTAGATGAGCTCTCAATGGAATGATAAATTTTACAATGTTTATTATGTTATTTTCCAAGTTTAACTTAATTAAAATTGTCTTAAATGCCTTTTTTAAAAACATTGAAGTCAAAAACGAGCTGACAGCCCACCTGATCATAAGTGGCTAATGCCGTGGACACCTGCAAATAAGTTCAATCGAAGAAATTTACAGATTCGTCGTCAAACATGAGGATTGAAACACCTTGTAATTATAGCAATTTGCAAAAACCAGTGCTCTTAAAAACGAGTACAACTCTGCCTCCAGGTCCTTCAAAAGAGTTATCGCTGCGGCAAAGTTAAAGCACATTGGCAGAATTGGCGAGAGATTAGTTCGCCTCCCATCGGGATCCCGCGCATTCTGGTCTCTCGCCAAGGCTGTCCAGGGGAATTTCTGTCAGCCATCTCTCCCATCTCTACACAAGAAGGATGATTCGCTGGCCCATACTGCAAAAGAGAAAGCCGATCTCATGGGCTCTCTTTTTGCATCCAACTCGACTCTTGATGACCGGGGAAACTCTCCACCTACCATCCCGTGGTGTAAGTGCTCCATGCCGGAAATTCAGTTTCTGCAGAGCTCAGTGCGAAAGGCACTCCGCTCCCTGGACATTCATAAGTCGAGTGGGCCGGACGGAATCCCTCCAATTGTCCTCAGCACAATGTATGCCCCTGAGTTGGCACCGGTTCTCACGCGTCTTTTCCGGCACTCCTACTCTTCAGGCGTCGTCCCGGAATCTTGGAAGACAGCATTTGTGCATCCAATACCCAAAAAAGGCGACCGCTCTGATCCGTCCAACTACAGGCCTATTGCCATCACCCCCTTGTTATCTAAAATAATGGAGTCACTCATCAACACCCAGCTCCTGAGGTACCTGGAGGAACACCAGCTGATCAGTGACCGACAGTACGGTTTCCGTCGCGGAAGACCAGCTGGTGATCTTCTAGTCTACCTGACTCACCGATGGGCAGAAGCAGTTGAGTCTAAGGGGGAGGCTTTGGCGGTTAGTCTGGACGTAGCGAAAGCATTTGATAGGGTTTGGCATAAAGCGCTTCTTTCAAAGCTTTCATCTTACGGGGTTCCTGAGAGATTGTGCAACTGGGTCACCAGCTTCCTCACGGATCGGAGCATCAAGGTTGTTGTCGACGGTGCATGCTCGGACCCCAAACCCGTGAATGCTGGTGTTCCACAAGGCTGTGTGCTATCTCCCACTCTGTTCCTTCTGCATATCAACGACATGCTACAAATCAGTAGCATTCATTGCTATGCAGACGACAGCACGGGTGATGCCCTATATACAGGCCGTGCGAATATTTCTCGGGAACACGTCGACGAGTGCCGGAACAAACTTGTGTCTGAAGTCGAGACCTTGTTATTCAAAGTCTCGGATTGGGGTCGACGTAATTTGGTCCTATTCAACCCCAAAATGACACAGGTTTGCGCGTTCACCGCTAAAAAGAATCCCTTTGTCGTTTCTCCTCTTTTTGAGAACATTCCCCTTATTGGCTCAGCCAGTATCGGAATCCTTGGCATTGACATATCAAGCGACGTTCAGTTCCGTGGTCACTTGGAGGGAAAGGCCAAATTGGCCTCCAAAAAGCTTGGTGTGCTGTGTAGAGCGGGACAGTGTTTCATGCCGGTCCACCGTTTGCAACTTTATAAGGCACAAGTTCGGCCCCACATGGAATACTGTTCTCATCTCTGGGCAGGGGCACCCCAGTACCAACTCCTTCCATTTGACCGCATCCAACGTCGAGCGGCTCGAATTGTCGGCGACCAAGCTCTCTCTGATCGGCTTGATCCTTTGGCCTTGCGAAGAGATGTTGCTTCTCTTTGCATTTTTTACAAAATTTTCCACGGGGAATGTTCTGAGGAACTTTTCGGATTGATCGCAGCTGCTGAGTTTCACCATCGTACATCGCGACAGAATTCGAAGTTCCATCGATACCACCTAGATGGTTGGCATTCCACCACAGTGCGTTTTAATCGAAGTTTTCTGCCACGCACTTCGATTTTGTGGAATCAGCTGTCGCCAGCAGTATTTCCGAATAGTTACGACTTAGGGACCTTCAAGAAAAGAGCTTATTCCTTCCTTAAAGGCCGGCAGCGCATCTGTAGCTCCTCTGGCGTCGGTGATCACTTACCATCAGGTGAGCCGCACGCTCGTTTGCCCCCTTCTTCTATATAAAAAAAAATAGTAGAACATGAAAACGGAACACAATTGTGATTGCACTACTGATAAGCGGCAAAGAAAGATATCCATCCTTTTTTTTGTACAGGAACGGCGACAAACGTACTAGCTGTTCACCTGCCTTTAAGTGTTCAGCCCAATGGTTAGAGCCCTCCACATAGGTAATTTTATTCGGATTTCCTGATACTGCACGGAGGTACACCTCCTCAGTTATCGTAGTTAATCTACTACGAGATATACAACTCCTTGAATTTTTTGTTTTAGTCATAAGATTTTCATAGTTATTCATAGTTAATCAGCCTTCCACAGTATCAGTATCAGTCATAAGTCCACGGCTGGACATAAGCTTTTCCTTGAAAGCATCAACTAAAGCCAACATGCCAACAAAAAAATGGCCAGACTTACATGTAAATAAAATAGAACCAGAATAAGCTTAATGGCAAAGCGCTTGAATTTAAGTAAAGATACAGTGTGAAAGGACAGGATAGCTTCCTCATAGAGAACCTATTCACACTTTTCACTCTTCGGTACACGTAATCGCCTCCGGCGAGAGACAGTCCTTTCATACGTGAATTTAACGAGGATATAAAAGAAGACAGTCGCTCGTTGTGTCTTGTTGACAACGATCAAATATTTATTTACTTTGAAATTCTAAGAAGCGTTTCCTTATGCGGTACCTTTCGTTTTTATCCGTTAACTTAGCAAGGTACGTATAATTATAAACGTGCGATATTTGGACCTACGATATATTAAAAAAATTAGGCTTTTACAACCGTCTAATAGAGGTACTACAGCACTGGTGTACTGTACTATAGTACAGTGGTGGTCAGAGGTCTTGACATTTACTTTAGCAAGTATGAAACAATAAAAAATTAAAAAAAAACTAAAGCCTTCGTATTTTCTTAAGTTACTGTAAAGTGAAGTAGCAGCTTGTAGAATGGGCAGTGTCCAAATGCTGCGCAAAGGACTTCTTCTCAAATATCTTAGAGGGTTTTAAAGCCGGGAAGGGCCCGCCACGCTGCTCCAGTGCGGGTTAGCGGGCTTCACGTGTCCTCGAAATAATATTTTATTTGCTGTTATCTCTCAGACATGCCATGTGTCCTCGCGATGTTTTCCTTCCCGGCGAGCACGTGGCAAATACAGCACTTAAAATTTGCTATTAACAATGTTAGTGATACCAGCACCGGTGATTAGACCCAGGTCACTCGCGCTCTATGAAATTAAAGTGAGCCCCCTGACCTGCGTAATTGTTGTGTACTATTGTGTAATTGTTGGGCCAGTTTGTGAAAATTTGACCTTGAGCTTCGTATTTGAACGTGCATTGTTAACCTCTATAGAGCTCACTATCAATCACAATTAACATCACGCAATGTCACTGGCCTAATTTATTAGGGCATGGTACAGTTGGTTTAATTTCAAAAATCTATTCACCTTCAGGATGGAAGTAGCTTACGTATTCAAAGTATTGTAATGTATTTCTTGCAATTGCTCAACAGTCATACTGCTGGACATAGATCTGTAACAAAGGAAAGATAGATCTGTAATAAAACACGCATAGAATATATATTTTTTACGCATTTTTGACATCAATACATATCAAATTTCTATCGCGAGAGGTAGAGACCACATTCCCTTGTCAAGTGTAGTGGAAAAAAAACGTTATTTATATATTTTACGTATTTTACGTATTTATTGTACGAATTTCATATTCACGAAGTCTGAATCGATGTCTGAGATCAATTTAATATGCTCTCAAATGGTTGATAGAATAAAATAGAATTGAATTTTATTGCTATGTACAAGTTACTGGAACATGGATTAATAGAATCAACTTTTGACTAGAACGGGTACTTTTTAACAATATAATCAAAAATGTAGGATTCTTCATGTCTCAGTCCACTGCTGCATATGGCTCCTTAAAGAATCGACAATAGAATATAGGACGCATCTTTTGAGAGTGTTGTCTGTAGTCTTACGCTGTATGCATACTAAGTCGAAAAATGAATATCATTCATTTAATATTTCAGTCACCACGCCGGGCCGCCGAAATAGTGAACGTACCTTTGTATACTAAACACATTTTCTCGCTGCAGGCGGGGTTATAGATTATCTTTGGCGTAGTGATGTGCACTGAACACTGTACTTTTTGGATCTTAAACCGCTGCGCTCGTTTAATTGCCGGACTCCTCCTTTTAAATTACTTTATATTTTATATCTAAGTTATATTATATATAACAAAATATATATTGTCATGTTATTGATTGATTTATAAATAAATATATTATAGTACGTATTTGTATATCTATGTGTTTGTGTAGATATGTATGCTAATACATTTATATGTATATGTTTTAATATACTACATGTATATTTCTCAATTAGCCTTTTCATATTTATATTATTTTAAATTTGATGCACCTATGTCATTTTAGGAATCCAATCCGCATCGGTATCTCGGCAAGCGCATTGGGTATCCACCATAACTGCTAAATTGGAACGGCCATGTAAGTTCCTCTTGGTTCACCATGGTTACTAAGACTCGTAATCAAGGACTTGTTTGTGTTTATGTGAGAATAACATTACATTGTAACATTGAATTATATGTCATCAAGGCACGATTCAATCCAAATCTGAAAACGAATAACTAATTTGTATACCGCTTAAATTTAAATTTCAGATGGCATTCAAACTACGGATCTGTACTATTCAGTCATAAGGTCATCATAATGCACAGTAGTAAAGACGAATGGAATCCCTCTTGACATTAAACAAGGTTGCCTTTGAAAAAAAATCCGCAAACACTGCAAAGATGTTGCAAGTCTGTACTAGTGTTACTGATAGTCATTGTGTCGTTTTAGTTGTTTATCCTAACATACATATTTGCTTGTATTTTACTATTAAAATTTAGGTCTCTATGTGTATATGGTACATTTGTATATATTGTATGGATGTTTGCACGTATGAATCTACATATCAGTGTAAGTAAATATTCATATATTTTTACTTGTTTTATTTTGTTTAGCTATATTTCCTCTATTAGGTGTTTATCTCTGCTTAGCCTAATGGTTAATTGGGAGAGAATGCCTCTAGGCATTAAGTCTGCCATGTGTACCACAATTTTAAATAAAAATCAACCATTAGTGTTAATAGCTCCTCTACTGCAAACCACTACACCTGATGTTGCCGTCCTGTGATGGTTTGTAAATTTTAGGTTTGGCGTTTTCTTGTAAAGGTTAATCCGCCATTTGTTAGAGGCCTCGACGTCCCGCTACACAGCCATACTTTTAGTACTCCTTCTTTATCTAGTCTCTTACCCATTTATTTCTGCAATCAGCAGAGCAACCGCTGTTGTGTTCAGGTTTATAAGGGTTCTAACGGCTGACATTTGTAACTTTCTTAGATTAAATTTGTTTGCAGGGCTGCAGTAACCGGTGCTGCTGCAACCGCCACCAGGTGGACCGTTACTTTGTCACGCCAATCTAATAAAAAGCTATTACAAATTATACCGACTTATGTGGTCTTTTTTGTTTACTTTTGATTTTTGATTTAGGGTATTAATCCTTTACTATCTTAAAGTTTGCTATCTTTGCTTAATAGCAAAGATAGTAAAGTTTGTTACATTTTTTTCTAAATAATGTTTCGTTTCCTGTTTGTGTATTTATGTAAATGAGATTAAAAGTAGCCCACTGCTGAATGTGGAATGCTATCTCCATTCTGGTTGCATTTATTTTTATCGCTTCATTAAGTGATAATTGGCCTCTGCATGAAACTCCACACCCGTACCTGTGTGTAACCTGGTGCTACACCAGTTTCAGTTCTATTCGAGATATTTGTTTAAATGTCAAAATTTGAGTTTATTTGAACATTTGTAACACAAACATACAAATAGAAGCGCGTTGTTCTACTTCAACATTCAGGCCGAGATTCGTATTTTCCATTCGTGGTTAAATTGCATTGGGAATGAATAGGATATTGGAAATGTACAAAATACATGCGATGAAATTGAATTTGCCTAGAGACATATAAACCAGTAGTGTTATAGTGAGTGACAGTCCTATATATAAAGTATACCTTCATGCCAATAGAGGATAAATAAAGTAACATTAATTTTCAATAAAATATTTTGAAATTAATGTTAGTGTGAATATTATATGAACGGCATGATTTTATCTGGGAACGATATCACACGATTTTTTTTGATTTCTCTGTGGCATAGCGAATAAGGCCCTTGCTTGGCCAATTTGATGAGTATGGGCAAATCTTTCAAGTTGTACATGCTGGTTTTTACTTGCTCTTTCTCGAAGTAGCCTGTCTTCAGCAATGAGCTTAGCCTATTTAAGCTCATTGCTCATTGCACCCTATTAGCTATATATTTACACACAATGTTAACGTTCGTTTAATATTTTTTTATTGGATTGGAGTAACAAACGAGCTAAAAGTCCACCTGATCATAAGGACTTCTCTAGAACTCATTGACACCTGCGAATAACTTCAATCGAAGATTGTTTCAAATGCATTAACATTCCTGAGGTCTAAGATCGAATGCCTGATAGCCCCATATTATATGTTATAGTACCGTAAGTACCCAGTAAAAAGTGAAAAAGTAACTATCGGAGACAGAATATTTAAAGAAATTTCAAAACACTCTTACTGTTCAAGGTGAAACGCCCTACCCGATAACATTAAAGCAGCTCCTAACAAAAAATCATTTAAGAGTCTAGTTCGTGATAAACCTACCTAATAGATCATTGACAATATTCGGCTTATGTATTTTCGATTTTTATTATATATTTATTCATGTATCTTTTTCTATATTTGTGTATTTTATGTAATAAATATTTAATTAAGTACATAGTGTGTTTAAATGTATTTATTAACTTTTTATTATTGGAGTCTGCCTATAGCTTTTTTTTTATTCTTTGTTTTGTACCTGCCAACTACCTTTCACCATAACAAGGGTTGACTAATAGAGAATGCCACTTGGCATTAAGTCCGCTCATTGTAACCTTAAGCTTAAGGCAACAATAAAGAATAAATAAAATAAATAAAATAAAACAAGAACGTTGAAAAGATGTCACATGTATTTTTCGTCAAAATTTGTGAGCGCAATATTTGAGAGAAACAAAAGCTTGCCGAGCGCACAGTGCAACTGTACATCTAGTAATTCAACGAATTCTAATTACTTGCCTCTCACGGTAGCGTTCTGACTATAAATTACTTCTTATTGTTTCATATTTCAATTCAAGACTTTGTTTGTTTCAGTTTTCACACGACTAGTTTTTATAGGTAATTTAAGTGCCAGGTGCCACTCGATATGGTTTTATAGTATACAAGTGACGTGGGCTCGATACTCGGTCCCGGTGCTAAAAAAAAGGGTAATAAATTGAAATTTTAAGAATTAACCACGTGGTTAATTCTGTGAAAAAATCTGTAGGTCTTTCGAGAGATTACTAGGTAATTTGGAATCTGAACGAAGTACATCTGGTTGCCGATCATCGATGTTATTTGGGTTTCCTTCAATATTTTTTATTCAAAATAATAATATCCCAAACGTAAACATACAAGTAAGTGCATGTGTTGAAGTGTTAGTAGTTCTGTATAGTTGAATGAAAATAAACAAAGAAACCTTATAATGCATAATATAGATATAGTTTTCAATCATATGACCAGTGATTTGTAAACCTAAATCATCGTCATGCCATCTACAGTCTTACAGAATAAACTTCTAGACCTTACAGAAGTCTATCTCTCTAATTAATTTTTTAATTTGTAATTACACAATGAGAATTGATTTCGTTCAAAAACTCTTCTAACATCTTAGTTTAAACCCAGTCTTTCTTGACATTAGGTATACAAAAGTTTTGAAATACACCTGGGTTACTTGTAGTTAAAACTAGTTTTACAACAAAGGTATATTAGTCTGGTAACCTAATATTATGTCTGCTCCTATATTGCTTGTATAAGTCCAAGGCCTTTCCATGAAAGCACCAACAGACGTTTGCGTGTCATACGTAGAAGATTTGCTCAGAAGAAGAAAAGCGTATGGGAAAATGCTGCTTTCCATCACATTACCATAACAGCCCCGAAGCAGTCCACTGCAGGATATAGACCTCTCCCATAAGGAGGATTTGCAATAATCGCCACTCTCGGCAAGCGGATTGGCGATCCCAGCATAAGACACTGCTGCCCGTCACCGGTCTGCTTCATTTTAGTCTGGTATTTTTCGAGATGGTTATCCCGCCATCTATCGGTAGCCATTGCTATTTTAAAGACTCACCCTTTCACCCCAGCCCTTACGAAACCCACTAGAAGAAAGGGAGTAACCGATTCAAACTTATATTCTTCGATACCACACGACATCACTACTCTGTGGATTTGGGATATTAAGATGGATATACAGTATCAATCGCCAGAATCTCTTTCGTCGACAAAGTGCACTATGTTTTTACTCATTTTAACAAATCTGTTATCTTAATAATTATCGTGGAGTTATATATGTTATCCTTCATTATATTGTATAGTACCTTTTATTATATTTATTTTATTAAATATATACCACGTGCTCGGCGAAGAAGGAAAACTGCATATCTGAAAAATTATAAAAAATATTACTTCTACGCCATGTGAAATCCGTCAACCCGCCCTGGAGCAGCGTGGCGGGCCCTTCCCGGCTCCAAAACCCTCTAAGATATTTGAGAAGGAGGCTTTTTCCAAGCAGTGGGAACTTATAGACTGCTACTTTATATTATCCTATACAATATAATAACATGTATCAAAACAATAAATTAGCAGTTTCATTATCTCTAAATACAACTATATTTCTTAAGTTTCCTAATGCTGTCAACAGCGAAGTATGTTAAGCATATAATTAAAATGTCCGTAATTCCATAATACAGTTTTCAATAATTTTTTTCAAGTATAAATAAAAAGGTAACGACTTCTTAATAGCCTTTCCCTTACCTTGGAAATTCTCGTTCCAATAAATGTATTGTTTTGTGACACAACAGTTCCCTTTGTGCAATGATTAATGGCATATTTTGGGCTCACTAATCTTAGAATTAATCACCGTGTGGGAGTGGTTTAAAATTGTGCCGCATTCTTTTTTCTCGTGGGTCTCAATCAGGTTGAAAAAGTGACAATTTACATGTCCTCTTTTTTAAATAAAGACCTAAGATACATTACTTGTTTAGTAGTCACAAGGCTCGCTTCAAATTTATAGAGTGCGAAAAGCGAAAGAGGAGGGTTTGAATACCGGTGCCAGTTACAAAAAAAAAACATCGTGAGGAAATTTATGAGAAAAAATAGTCTTTCAAGTATATGCTTAATCCAAAAATCTGCACTGGAGAAGCGTGGTGGACCTTACCCGGCCATAAAACCGTTTCATATTAAGAGAAGGCCTTAGTCCAGCAAGCATGTACATGTTTTACACATTCACGGATGAAAGGAAATTTAAAAAAATATATAGGCATACTCAAGGCACAGAGTAAGGGTAGTATAGTAGAGATAATAAAGGGTAATTCACCAAAGGATAATGAATTATTTTTGAATATAATAAAATCTTTTCTCGGTAATTTAACCTTTTTTTTTGTTATTCGTAAGGGTGGAAAAGAATAATAGTATAGGTTCAAATAATAAACAGAACCTGGCCTTCTTCTAAGGAACTGAAAGTGAAATAAAAAAGAGGAAAAGTCTAAGTTGAACAATTCATATTTTGTTTGTAAGTACCGGGCTTGTAAAAGCCTTCAAGTGCAAAGAAAGCTGTATAAATATATGTTTAGTTTGTGGCGGATAACAGCTCATATTACAATCGTATTGCTTTATTCGGCGGCCCGTTACACTAGTCGGTGGTTCGAATCCTAGAAACAGATATATTTAGAACGGAAAAAAAAATATTTCAGTACCAGAAGATTGGATGTTTTTTTTTATTTGAAAGGAGCAAACGAGCAAGCGCCTCGCCTGCTGGTAATTTATTACCGTCGCCCACGTACATCTGCAAGACCAGTGGAAGTACGTTGCCGGTCTTTAAGGATATTTGCGACTCGGGAGGGAGGATGATGGTGGGAGATGGGGTGGGTGAGAGGGCCTTCGGTTACCGCATTCACCGAACGAAACGCAGAAGCACAAGATGCCTCCACTTCACGTTGGTATTCTGCGAGGTAGTGGTCCTACCCGGTCGAGTCGGCCCATTCGAGCAGTAGCAAAAGATACTGTTTGGCTCTACCACGTAAAAATTTATATTACCTGTACAGGTATTTTTTTAATGTACATTTGTCCTCTCATCAGTATCGAAAACACAGGCAATCCTCTTCAAAAAAATAATGATGCTTAATGAAAAACTTTTTGTTTTTTCGTAAGAAATACAAACATTTATCAAACGACATTCTTATCTTTACAATCCTTCGCCTCAGCGTTCCGATGAATTTCTTCTAACGGAGAAAAAAAAAGTGGAAACAAACTCTGCGGGTATTCCTTTTTTGTTTTTTGCGATTTTCTCAACATTCTATTTTATGTCTATCTATTAAGTCGTAGTATGGTTAAAAGGTTTCCCAAGATGTTTACGGACATTTTCCTCAATCAAAACGAAACTAGAAATTCATATATAAAATAAATGCCCTGATTTATCATAGTAAGTGATAACCTTCGGAAGGTGTTAAAATAATTTTAGTTGTACCAACCTTTTTGTTGTAAAGTTTCATTGAAAATAGCGGCTAATTACGATCGGAGGGATTGCTTTTTTTTTTGGTTTTAATATTTACTCCAATATTATTAGGTAAATTTATACAATATACGTCCATTTTTGATACATCGGTTCAATGACTTTTCATAACCATTCCTTTAGTATCTGTATCTATAACCGATAAAATCTTTGTTGGTTTTCTGATATTATAATAATAATACGTTTATTTGTTGATCATATGTGATACATGTAAAGATGTCAACATTTTGTTTATGTTCAATATGATCTACCACTTACAATAGGCATATAAATTTTACGAAATTATATAATATCAAGACATCATTACCTAATTTTACATTACATTCTTACATTATTGATCAGATGTCAAATGGTTTAGTAACAAAACTATTTAGAACAACTGTCAAAGTAAAATAAAATATTAACAATATAAATTGTATAATTGTATATTTCTGTTTTCATTCTCGGTTAAAAAAAAAATTAATGAATAAGAATTAATTTACTGTGTATTGTGTAATAAACTGTTTCAACCAACATGAATTTAAGATAAAATCTTCTATTTTCTTGTTTTTGATTTTGGATTGTAGATAAATGGTTAAAAATTATAGGAGCGATAGTCCGATTTATTTAAACGTATAAAGAAATAATGATTTGTTGTATTTACGCGAATCTTACACATTTAAAGTGAAACTATTTACGGATTTCATCGCGAATTTTACATTTTAAATGAAATTATTACTTTTTTTTAAATTTTATCGCGTGTAATTTTAATTAAGCACACCAGTACACGTCCTCCAGATACTGTGTGCTCATTCTGCATTTCAATACGAAACAAACATTTATAAATAGAAAGCTGTCAGTAGATAGTTAACTAAGACATTAGGGCGTAAGATTCAGTTTCCCAGTGACTGGGATTAAAATAGTTAAGCTAAACGCGATAAAATCCGTAAAGAATAGTTTAATTTCGTATGAAAAAATGTGAAACGAAAAGATAGAAAGAGTATTCTTGTACATTTTTTGATACTGTAATATTATAATATCGTGAGAAGTGAAAACGTTTACAAATTTATTGTACCTTTCACTTTAACGTTAAACTTAATAGGCTTTCGAGATTTAAAATATGAGTATTTTCTAAAGCGGTAGGACTTGCGGCGCGTCTCTAATGAGGTTTTAAAATCAACGAGTGGCTTAATTGTCGCCCGCTCTGATCCAATAACTGCGGCTGCTTCTTGAGATTTAACTCGGCGATAAAATGCAAATATATTTATTTGCAGTCGCGACGTCGGCTTATTAAAAAGTAAATATTGAGAAAATTTTCATTGAAGTAGTTAATGAAGTTCTATAATATTATTACGGTAGGCAGTGATATCGTAAGTTTTATTGCCTTTACGTTCTGAAAGTTGAAGTTTGACATCTGGCTACATATTTAGCTTAACTATGGAAACCTTACCCACGCGTGTTATAATGAATCAATTTTGTCTTTGCTCGAACATGCGATAATGAATAATCCTGATTTAATTTTTATTAAAATTATTCCATTATGCGGCAAACGAGCAATGGGCTCACCTGATGGTAAGTGATTATCGTCGCCCACATACATCTGCAACACCAGAGGAGCTACGAGGACGGGAGGGAGGATAAGGACTGAATGGGGAGGGGGAGTGGGCCTCCGGTTACGTCACTCACCGAACGAAACGCAGAGGCCCAAGATGCCTCTACTTCACTCCGGTATTCTGCGAGATCGAGGTATCAATCCGGTCGAGGCGGGCCATTCGAGCAGCAGCTAAAGCCGCCGCTTGGCTCTACCGCGTTAGAAATAAATATTACATTGTATTCATCGTAGATAATAAAAATAGCTAAATGAAGATTTAACTAAACCACTAAAAAAATATATAATTTCATGGAATTGGCAAAAGCCTCGAGTTAAGACATAATCGCGTCGGATAAAGAAATAAAAAATTGAAGCTCATTGATTACAGTTGAAATGCGCTGCGATGTTCTCGCGAAGCTCTCTCCCGGCTAAACCGAGTCGTTGCTGAAAGGTAATTAGGCTTGATATATTATAACATTACGTCTTCGAGTTTAATTTAAGCTATTTATACTAATTCCGAACTATAATTATTAAATTCATAGTGAAAATTCCATGTTTTATAAAGTATTGGATAAAGGATTGTTAGTTTTCATAACACTAATTTAAACGAGAGGGTAATACCCCCTGTAAAAAACCGGTACAATTTTATTTTATTGGTTTTGAAGTAAACTACTACTATAGTAGTAGTATAGTAGTACTATAGTATAGTAGAAGTAACTACTATACTTCTTACTTATTACTCTCTTTGACCGTAGCAAGTGGAAGATGATTGTCTCTGCCTACCCCGTTGGGAACAAGCCGTGAATATATACATACATACTACTCTTTTCTACTTTTTCTTTATTGCAATATTAAATGCGTCGTGTGGTGGCAGCGTTAGAGAATCTGCCACCATATCTCGCCCGACGGGTGTTGTTAAAGTCGACTAGAGGGAATGCCAGAAAAAGGCAAATACACAATCAAAAAATGCAAAATAAACATCCTAAGTATGCCAGACATAAATTATCCATACTGCTGACGCGTAGTAAAGATCGTCTATTAAAATGCCAAGCATGCCATGTACATGCTAACCATGCCAATGCCAACCAAGCAAATAATAAGCGTATCCAGTAGTTGACTATTTATAGACAAAAAAATGTACCTAATTTGTGTCATATAAGACCATTTTACCTAAATGGTCAACTTTTACAGTCAGGCGATTTTATTAAGGTAGTAACAATTTTGTCAGATCAATATTATATGATGAAATAATAATCTGAGAAATTTTGTCGCAGATTTAAATGTCCCGTGGCAAATCTATTCAGAAGTATATATATAGGCAACACATAAAATATTCATTCAGAGCCCGGTTGTATTGTGTTCCCCGTGTCTCCTCCTTCGTCCTCGTTCCTCTGTCTCTGGATCTGACCCTTCCTCTTATCTTAAAGTATATGCGTTACATCGGGTACGGGGAGACAAAAACAAGCGAGTGCTCTGTTTGCGCGTTCTTTGCCTCCTTAGCCAGTCGCGGCCATCAAAATAAATCTAAATAATTATAAAGCAAGTAGGTTTGTTTTACTCATGGTATATTCCTACTCTGCCTAGGAGTCGAGTTGAGTGGCACCACCCTCTTACTTATTTTTGTCGCCAAACAGCAGAACAACTACTGTTGTTCCGCTTTTTAAAAGGTGTAGAGAGTCAGTACAATTAAGTACTGTAAGCTTTGAGGCATGCCATCTTACACGACGGGGTGACAACGTATCTGTAACTTTCTGCGATTAAAATTTTTTGCATGTGTCTCGATCGTCACACCTATAGTATACAAATATTTGTGGCGCTATAATATACCCTGCGCAGTTTTCAACTGTCGATGATATTCGTTGGGTATGACCGTGATCTATATCGGTCGGAGGGACATCATCATCATCATCACCATCATTATATATTCATCATAACTCAAGCTTGAAGTTTTCAAGTCTTAGTTGCGAGTGAAACAGTACACTCATAGAACACGATATAAAAACGAAAAAAATAATGTAATTTGACAGCATATGAACGTACAGGGGTGGTCAGAGGCCTTTTTACTATAGATTATTTGGAACAACATTACAGGTAATGTCCCTGTCGGCATCTCAATACATAAGTTTCTAAAAGCTCATTGAAACGAGCCCTCCAAGTAGAGAATCGAACTCGAGTTTCCTGATTCAAAAGCACTAACCAAATAAAAATCAGTAGTATGTAGGGGCGCTAAGCCTAATCCAATTTAGCAACGTCCACGAACTGAAATTAGTACTCAAGATATGGGAGGTTAATCTTGTCTCACGCATGTAAAGCTAATTACAAGGCGGAATTGGGGCATTAGTTGAGCCATCTTACCAGCGACAAATTGACGAGATACTAAATCCTATGACATTGTTGGTATTGATTTAAATTACGTCTTACTAGAATAGCTGTAGGAAGGGATAGAATTACCTTATTATTAATAATCCAGTATACTAGCTAAATAATATTACTTAATAGATTAACTGGGGTAGTCTAGTGATCAGGGCGCTCGCTTTAATTTCAAGGAACGCAAATGACTTGGGCTGAAATCCCACGGTCTATTCTAGCTAAAGATATTAATAGCAATTCACCAAGTGCTCGGCGGTGAACGAAAACGTTGGGATGAAACTACATGTTTCGAAAAAGAAATAAAAGATATAATTTCGAGGACATGTGAAGTCCGCCAACCCGCAATGGAGCAGTGAAATCTTCCGGCTCCGACGACCCGCACAAATATTGCGAGGAGACTTTTATCTAGTAGCGGAACATTAACAGGCTTCCAGAATCTTCTTTCTCTTTATCAAAATGGACAAAGGCTGCACACAAAGTACGGTACCGAGCTTTCATCGACTTCCCGCAACTCGCTACTCCATGTCGTGGGAGATATACCGTTTGGTGTGATAGACTGTTATAACGATGGCCTTAAGATATTTCTGGTTTATCACCAATATGAGATAAGTGAAAACCGATATGCCATTCTCAGGTCACGAGAGAATGGTGGCGGACGCCCATGCACGGGAACGCGACGGGGTGGTAAACTTTCTTACGCTGCCGCCACATGACATCTCTACGTATTTTTACAATATAGAATAGAATAGATTATATGTTATAAAATATAAAGGAACGAAAACTCCAAATAGAGAAAGAAACAATGAAAAATTCATTGAAATAGTCTCAGTTGCATTGTGCACTCGTCGCCATTGTTGTCAGCGATTATTGTACGTTGCCGGCGCACTCGGCAATTTCCATGAAATATGATAGATTTTTTATACTTTTACTTTACGTTGGCGTAAAGCTTAAGTGAGAAGAAGGAGGTGAAAATGTGTCTCTTTTTTAAATTAAGAGCAAGATCTTTCGCATGTTATGCTAACACTTGTACCATGGTTAGGTTTGCTGTATTACAATTTGTAGAAGTAGTTTTTAATTAAAATGTATAAAAGGTTTTGTTAAAAAAAATTAAACTAGGTTAACTAAAATCGTGCAACCTTTTCCATTGAATGAAATATAAATTTTGACTTTAACATTGTAGTGAACTACCTCAAAATAATGACGCATTTACGCCTCTCGGCTTTTTAAACAAACTTTCAAATTCTACATTTTCGCAAAGGAATAAACCAATTTTCAATAATATCTGATTATTGCCAACATATACTTTGCATAAATTTATATATTCATTTTGAAGACTTGGAAGTCCGTTCCAATATTATGGACTTGAAGTTATTTCGACGATTTTGGATTTGCAGTTGGAGAAAAAGTAGTTTTTATGAAAAGCTGTGAGGCGTAAACGCTCTTAAAGTAAAACATTTAGTATATTTATCATAATTCTCTATTTACTCTCCATTGGCTGTTAGAGCAATTACATCATCTTTTACTGCAGCTCGAGTGGATTTTGGTGCATACCGAAATTACCTACCATTACCCAGCCCCTCCTCTTCCTCACTCCTATCTCCCAAATATTCTTTAAGGACGGCAACGCACTTGCAGCTCTGGTGTTGTAGATGTTCGTGAGTGACGGTAATCCAATCAAAAATTACCATCGCCTGAATCGTTTGCCCCTTTACCATAAGATTTTTTCGGCACTTTAACCTCATTTGGGCAAACAATAGGAATAGGAAACTCTTAATAAAAAATAGGAAAGGGAAAAACCACTTGAAAGCCAAAATTATTTTTATTTAACACTGAAAGCTTACAAGATAACATGGTGATACACGATAAGCTTATTCGGAAACGGGGGGTAGTCTTTGATATTCAAATGGATGCAAATTCTAATCACGTTGCCTACTCGTAATGCTTCCGTGATACACAGCAGAAACCTCGAGTGGGAACTCTCCAAATAGAGGTAGATAATTATACAAGCCTGTAAACGTTTCAGGCGTTTACTATTTTAACAGATATTTTTTTAAGTTAATCACAACAACCATGGTGAAACTAACACTACTGTTTTTTTTAACTTTTAGTTAGCGACACTTAACAAATATTATATTTACAGTAATTATAGCAGAATCGCTGGAGTACCTTAGAACCATGTTCAAAGACAATTACTGTCTTCCAACCCTACAATATTGACAAGATGAACGTCATATCACAACAATATCGATTGTTGTTGGGAATGCTCGAAGTTGTAGAACAAGTTTACAGCTTTTCCGAAAACTGCCAAAAACACGTTCAAACTTCGACCAAAAGGTCAACCGTCGAATCCATAAAGCTCGGCCATATTGAAGAACCTACGAAACATCTTCTCGTCCAGAATACTTCAACTACTTGAAACAAAATACTTTTAACAGTGCGTACTACATGAAGTTATGATACAATATGAAACTGATATGTGGTATTTCACTTCAGGTTTTTATAGTTGATTTGCAGATTTCACAAAACATCTGCATTAAACTAGGGAAGTGGACTTAGGCCAAAGTAGAAGTTGACAAGGTAACTTTAATAGATTTAATTGAAAAAAAGCAAACTGGAAATGTAATGGGCTATCGAGGATGAGGTTA
Source organism: Bhutanitis thaidina (assembly GCA_029286595.1). Taxonomy (NCBI): domain Eukaryota; kingdom Metazoa; phylum Arthropoda; class Insecta; order Lepidoptera; family Papilionidae; genus Bhutanitis; species Bhutanitis thaidina. The sequence goes on from JAGSMS010000017.1 coordinate 12,216,631, forward strand.
GCGGGAAGTCCAGCCCGAGGTGGCCACTCCGTGGGCTTGGCGAATCCGCTTCGGATGCGAGTTATGGACTATGGGGGGAGTGTTAGCTTTGCACACCTCTTTTGACCCTCTGTGGCCCTGGAGGAAGAAGAGAAGAGTGTCGGTATCACGAAAAGCCGTTCTTCCTAACCGAAGCCGACGAACATGGTCGGCGGCGGACCCATAGACTAGATCTGAATTGGATCAGATGCTTAAGAGTCTCAGCATTCCTGTACCCCATTGTTTCCGGGTTGTGGATACGATCCGATGCCCAGGTGGGTTTGGAGGCAGAGTAGGTAGGCGCGTCTGTGTTCCGGCGCGTCTAACCAGGACTGAGAGGGAGAGGAGATGTTCTCTCCCGAGGGGGGGTTACATCATACTGGCAAAATTAAGTGTTAGGAAACTCCACGAGATAGAATAACAGCATGTGAAGTTTAGTGGGAAATCGATGGATGCAGATTATATAAACAAGGTTCATGTACAACTTTTGACTTACAAACTGCGATGATGTTGAAGATCATGGATCGACAACAACATAACTCACAAATGTAATTCTGAACGGGGTTGGTAGGAATAGCCACATGACGAATAGATTATTTGAGAAGGGTTTGGAGCCGAAAAGAATTCACCGCGCTGCTCCAGTGCGAGCTGGCGGACTTAACTAATATTCTCGAAATTGTATTTACTATTACAGTTTTGCCATACAGGGCATGGCATGCTTTATGCTGCCTGGTGGTGGTGGTGGAAACCTACATGTCTGATAAATAATAAAAAATATTTTCTTGAGGACATGTAAAATCCACCAACCCACACTGATGCAGCGTGTCAAACTCTTCCCGGCTCCTTCACCCGTTCTAATATTTAGACTAGGTATTTGCCCATGTTGTGTTCATTTACAGGCCGCTGCTTTACCTACTTTTACAGAAGCTTCATCTTTCTTCCTCTTAAAAGTATGTCTACGAGCACTAGTCTTAGTACACAGTCTTCAAAATATCGTGAACAATAAATCCAATAAGTAACGTAACTATATACTATATTCTATATTATAAAGACTTTTCCTCAGTTTCGTACGCTTCATAAAACTTTACCTCAACTGCAATTTTTCATCAATTGATAAATTGCCATACGTATCGATGTTGAAAGACGTAAATATTTCATAGGTCACAGAGCTTTTCATTTATCGACTAGTCACCGAAACAGAAGCTCGTGCTTAAGTGTGCACTTAAAGTGTTACGATACCGTGTCGGATAATAAATAAATATCTGCTTGAACTGCTGTAATGATTGTGACCGCATGTAAGATTATGCAAAGCATTCAGACAAACACCGGCATATGTTCCTGAAAGTTTTGCCCATACCCACCGCGCTGGGCAAGCGCAAGGTGAGCAGGTTTGTGAGCGCGGTGTCGGTGCCCTCTCACTAATGATGAGGTTACCGGCACTACGCTCCTATCACCAGTCTGTGGGGTTTGGGTTCGACAAATTGGGACGGATAATTCGGCCATCATTCGGTCGCCAGAACATCGTTTTTTTACTAGCGGGGTTGCTTTCACCCACCAAATTAATATCAACATTAAGTAGTTTTTTTTTTTTAATAATATTTAATTTGTATTTATATATCTCGCGAGACAAGAATTTGTAGAATGAACATTTTTATGATATTGTATGTGGTAGAGCCAAGCGGTCGCTTTTGCTACTGCTCGAATGGGCCGGCTCGAGCGGGGTAGTACCACGACCTCGCAGAATACCGGCGTAAATTATGCTTCTGCGTTTCGTTCGGTGAGTGAAGTAACCGGAGTCCCTCTTACCCCCTCCCCTGTTTCCCTCCTCATTCTCCCTCCCATCCCCCAAATATCCTTAAAGACCGGCAATACACCTGCAACATCTATGGTGTTGGTATATCAGGTGAGCCGCACGCTCGTTTGCCCCCTTCTTCTATAAAAAAAAATGCCGGGTAGGCGGGTCGGTGAGCCCGGTGCCGGCACCCTTGCACTGGTGATGCTGCTGCCCATTAGTCTGTTGGACTTGGATTCAGCAAATTCGAATGCATTATCTGCTATCACTATCAGAGCCTCGTATGGTAGCTAGCTGGCACCCTTAACACCCTTATGTTCCAACATACATTATATACAATTTAAAATTTAAATTGTATTTTTTAAATTTAATTAAAACACTGTCAAATTATCGTAACGTGATTTTTCATGATTTTTCACTTAGAGACATAACTCTCAGTGATGTAGCTTCTAACTTATAATGAGCAGTTGTATTTCATTTTAACATAAATCTTTCGACTTATTTACAGCAAAAAAACTTACAAAAGTTCACTTTTTCATAAACGACTCAACTTCGTCTGCGTTCCTTATCTCTCAAACTATTAGAAACTGTGTGTAAAACCACAGCTTTTTTTTTTTTCAGGTTAAAGCTAACCTTTTTGAATTTATGCTCCAGTTACTGGCAGGTAGTGCTCCATTTAATTAATCTGCTTTAGATCAAAAGCCACATTATAGCGTAAAAAGTAAAGTAAAAATTACGACCTACGACGACTAATCACGGACTGATCTGTAATATATTATAAGCTATATTTTTATGTCCATGTTGAAATATTGAGATGTTCTTAATGATGAAGAAAACCTCATTGAAATCTACTTACAATTTAAGAATTTACAAGAGAATACACAAACTAACGCAATCCGCGTTTACTTTGTTTCGTTAATAATAAGTACGTTACCATGAGAATGTGATAACTTCCCACAGAAAAAGTAGCTTATTTGGTAGATTTTCGTGTCTACCACACTTCTAATCCTTATCGTTTTACTGTTTAATGGGACCAATTAAAGGAAACCGCTTTTGTTCAAAGGGATAGAGACTGAAAGACATATATTGGATTGGAATGAAAATGTTCTAACGGTTTACCAGACGGTGAGGGGCTACTGCAATCCACGAGCAATCTGCAAACAACTTCAATCGAAGTAGTTTACAAATGCGTGGTCACCCCTGAGGACTATGATGGAATACCTCACAGCCCGTGATTATACTGGCTCTCTAAGCCTGAACTCGGAAATGGGTAAGAGTCTGGTACCTGTCGAGACGGCTCCTAGACGACCATAATTGCCTTCTTTGTTGAAATTAGATGTAATTAACGTTTTCTTAACAAGCAAAATTCTACACACTAGGCAATGTCCTTCAGTTCTTACAACGTTTATTTCAATCTATGGTTAAAATCTAGTACTTAAAGTATTATAATTGGCCTTTTTAAACACCCAATAGGAATTCATAGTTGCGTGCTATTGCGGGCATTAGGCATTAGAAATCTTTGAACTACACTACAATTAACATTTGACGGTAAAATTTCATGAAAATACAATACGTATTTTGATGAAATTGCCTGTTATTTGTAATTTCCAATGCGGGTTGGCGGTTCAGCTTTACTTTACATGTAAACCTCGAAATATTACTTTTGTTATTTCTCGAGAATTTTTTTTTGTAATGAATAATATTTGGTATTGGTTTTTATATTCACGCGAATACACATTAATATTAATATTATTTAAGAATTTTATGGTTGTTTATTTCCTTTTTTTATTACATTTCCGACGTATCGGGTGTTTCAGAGGAGATGGCTGGATGCTACCAACTCCTTAGGATTCTGCAATTAATAAAGTCCAATCCAAGACCAGGCATACCACTCCACGACCTCATGATACCGTGAACTCATTCTGCGTAGTTTGGACGAAAAATATATAATTAGGCAGCTGTCGGTAGCCGGGTCAGCTATGACATCAGATCATCAAACATCTCAATGCCCTGTTACTACGGGTTGTATAAAGCACCCGAAACGTCGGGAATGTAATAAATAAGTAATTCAATAATAGTTCCAAATATTAAATGTAAATAAAGAAGTCTTGTGAAAAGTCATGATAAAATCAGTATAAGTATTGGCGGGACATGAATTTCCACTCAATGTAACGTTGAGCATCATTTGTCTTCGAGCATGCTACTTCTTCCTCATGTACTCGTATATTCCATTCGCTCTCCAATATTGTTTGAATTTGCAATGCATGGGCTATTGGCTATTCTATTTTAGCGTTTTCTTTTTATAGTGCAAAAAAATAAATCAATAATTGATTTAAAACTACTACTACTGGCCGCGGCTATGGCTGCGTGAACTTAGTGTTTATGGCTGCGTGAACTTAGTGACTTTGGTAAAACATGTATCGATATTAAAAAGTATCCCATGTTTTCTTCTATGACAATAATCTACCTCATTGCCCAAACTACTGTTTAGTAATTTAGGCGTGATTGAGCCATAAACGTAATACTACCATCACTACTCTGTGAGATTTGACTACCTGAGTCAAAGCGATACTACCCTCGCTACTCTGTGGGATTTGACTCAGGCACCCAAGCGATACTACCATCACTACTCTGTGGGATTTGACCCAGATACCCACGCGATACTACCATCACTACTCTGTGGGATTTGACACAGATACCCACGCGATTCTACCATCACTACTCTGTGGGATTTGACCCAGGCACCCAAGCGATTGGCTCTCAGCTGGTACTGCTTCGCGGTAAGTACTACCAACCCGAACTCTACTGTATCATAGTAATGTTATTTGAATTTTTTTTTTCATTTAAAAAGGTTTCTTAGATTATTCCCATCTTCGACATGGAGATAAAAATTTCAGCGAATTAGAACAGAGTACTGAATTATTAGAACTGTATAAAACACGTTCCGTGGTTTTGGATATCTCTTATTTGCATATTACGTCATCATCATTGCAGCCCCATAAAGATTGCCACAAAGCACGGTCCTATGCCACCTGCATCCATCGACTTCCCGTATTACTGTGCAAGTCGTCACTCTTGTATGGAGACGTCCTACACTGTGTTTGCCTGTACGAGGTTGCCACTTGAGAACCAGTGTTTAATAGGGGTAATTTTTAGTTAAAAGTAAATTAGCAGCCTGTAAGTACCCACTGCTGGTCCAAGTCCTCCTTCTCGAGTTTCCGAGAAGGTTTAGGAGCCATGAAGGACCTGCCACGCTGCTCCAGTGAGGGTTGGCGGGCTTCACATATCCTCGAAATAATATTTTTATTATTTCTAAGACATGCAGGTTTCCTCACGATGTTTTCCTTCACCGCTATTCACGTGGTAAATACAGCACTTAAAATTGCTATTAACGATTTTAGTGGTGCCGGCAAAGCCGAGAATCGAACCCAGGTCACTCGCGCTCTATGAAACTAAAGTGAGCGCCCTTAACACTAGTCTACCTACTTCTCTTTTAAGTGCTGAAAGTTTACTTAAAATTGTAATTATAAACGTCTTCTGACGTATTGGATACATATAGTAAAGTTAAGTACAAACTAAGTTTTTGCATGCAATTCAACGTCGTCGCATATACAGAGAGAATCGTAGAGCACCCCGCTCTTGAACGAGACTATTGCCGGCAGGCAGTCGGCGTGAGTGCGTATTATTCGTGCTGTTCCTTTAAATTCTAAATTTCACGATATTTTTCCGCACGCTGTCGACATAAGCTTCTATTTAGGCTTATGCGGTTATTTTATACGTGGTAGAACCGGACAGCTTTTGCTGCTGCTCGAATAAGCCGGCTTGACCAGATTGGTAGCACGGCCTCCCAGAATACCGGATTGAAGTAGAGGCATCCGGTGCTTCTGCGTTTCATTCGGTGAGTGAAGTAACCAGAGGCCCTATGGCCCTCTCCCTCCCCATCCCCTTTTTCATCCTACCTCCCACCCCCAAATACCCTTAAAGGCCGGCAACGCACCTTCAGCTCCTCTGGTGTTACAGTGGTGGTTTGCCGCCTTTCCCAAAAAAAAAGTATTTTTAGCCTTTTAATTTATCTTGTAGAGTTTCTGTTTCTATTGTTTATACCATGTTGGTTTGAGTACCGTACCAAGTTATCATATCATTGTCATATGGTTATTTGATGTATATAATGATTTACTATTTTGTTTCCCCTTCCCAAGGTCTACCAACTCGCATCCGAAGTGAACTCCATGACGACATACCGACATACAACATACCGACATACAACATACCGTCATACAACATACCGACATATAACATACCGACATACAACATACCGACATACAACATACCGACGAATGTATAACCTCCTACTTTCGAAGTTGATTAAAAGTTATCAACATTTTCAGACATAAAAGCTTTTTTTTTCCTGAAAAAAATCACATGACTAATGAAGGTAAATTGAGCCGACAGACATTCAATTAGTGTTCAACACAGATAATATAGACATGGAAACGGCATAGCCATCCAGTTGTTACCCATATTGGACCAAATAGTAATTAGTAAATAATATTATTATTTTTTTGACAATCTTCTACGGTTTATTAATCTGACGGAGGAGAAAAAGGCGAATGCAAGTCCGTAGGTATCCTCTGTGACTATGACATCAGGACGTCTAACACCTCAGTCCCTCCGTAACCACGGCTGCTGTAAAGTAATCGAAACGTCGGAAATATAAAAACAAAATTAAAGGCTGTCAAATCTATGAAAAGTAGTTTAATTTCAAATGTGGAGTGTTCGCGTAAATACAAGAAATCACTACAAGCTAAACCAATAGTATAACTTGTACATCATAAATCATATAAATGTAGAATAAGTTTTCATCTAAAGAAAGGACTCTAAACGACTCTCATTGCATATCCTTTGAAAATTCTTTTACGTCCTGTAAATTTTTTTTCAGTAAATCCTTTGTTTCTAGAACAGTCCTTCCCCATCAATTTTCCTGCAAGGCGTTAATCCACTATCTGTTTGCCATATAAATGAGAAAGCCGTATTGACATCACTTTATGAAGCAAACTCATAAAATATGAACTCTCAGTAAACAAATATTGGAGCTTGCCACTGTGATAGAACAAATATCGTATTCCGCACACACTGTATAAAATATACACATATTTAATATATACATATATAAAACTAAATATGCATATACATATTTTGAACTTATATTAAAATAATTCTTGTATTCGACGTAATGAATCAATTGAGGAACTCTTTACTCACCCTTAAATCTTAGTATACAAATTTTGTAATTTGGAGTAAATAATATCTTCACGATTTTTTGATTATTTATTCCTGTTCAATTATCTTCCCTTTAGTTCTTTGTTTTTGTTGTTTGAGTTTTTAACAGTGCCCCATTGGACATCTCGTAGAAAAATTCAAAAATATTTTTTGTATTATTTATGTTACTATCTCTTGCTTATTTTAGAAAATATCTAGAACATATGAGAATGAAATTGTTATAAAAACACCGTTCTTAATCATTGAAATAACTGAAATTAAAATTATAAGTGCTAAATTATTTAAAATAGCAATGATTGAAATAGCTATTTAGGTGGAAGAGTCAAGCGGCAGCTGTAGCTGCTGCTTGAATGGACCGGCTCGACCGGGTTGGTACCACTACCTCGCAGAATACCGGCGTGAAGTAGAGGCATCTTGTGTTTCTGCATTTCATTCGGTGAGTGAGGTAACCGCAGGCCTACTCTGCCTCCCAATCTCCCTTCTCATCCTCCCTCCCATCTCCCAATTACCCTTAAAGGCCGGCAACGCACCTAGTGTTACAGATGTACGTGGGCGGTAATCACTTACCGTTAGGTTATCCCTTAAAAAAAAAGCTAGCTAATAACTATTTTTTTGCTATTTTTCTGTGAGTTAAGGATATTAGCAACTACAAGCATTCTGCGACGACCGTTTAGTATATACTCTGTTTGACAAGAAGGGCGACTTGACCTATTTCTAACAGATTTTTTCATTGGTCTGTGCATAAATATTTTACTACTGTTGAACATAATTATTTTGTTTCCTCAACTTCAAGACACTTAATTAGATAATTATAAAAACTGCAACCACCTTTTTTCCTAAGGACAACCAGGACTGCATGCGATACACCTGACTAACGGACGAGTTTCTGGCAACCGAATGTTGGCAGAAAATCCACCTGACTGTGCCAAAATCAAATTCTTCTGTCCAGTAGCAGATCACAGAATACCAGTAGGTAGGTAAGTGAGGAGACCGGAGGCTCTCGATGATGAAAGACAACCACTTTTAATCTCAAAATTAGAACAAAATTATATACATTTTTTTTTTCATAAGTCGGGAGTAACATTATCTATATTTGTATATAAACCATTATATCCCTAGAGTAATCTGTTCTCCTGGTATAAAGAGGTAAATTGGTAGGAGATGGTGAACAAATATTTCAATATATTTTTCTCCTAAGCCTTTGATAGTACGGACGTACTTTTACGGTCTACAAAACACATTCACTAAAACTTGTCAATATCGGTCTATTTTAAAAATGGAACAAAACCTCAATAATACACTGTCGAGGCCGAAATCTCGAATTAATTTACATAAAAGCCGGTCTTGTATCTGGGTATGTTCGGTTACACAATGGAAAATTTGTATATACACGTTTTTAGTCGACTATCTTGTTAAATAAAGACATAAAGACATAAAGACATAAAGACATTTATTCCTTCACTTACATCTAAACACAGCACATGATATGGCGATACATAACAATTATAAAATAACAAATCAAGAAAAAATAAATAAAACAAACTATGAATATGAAAGGGAAAATGAAAACAGGAAATTAAAAACAAATAAATTGTGCTATAAAAAAAAAAAAGTGAATATATCACAAGGAATTTGTGTGTGTTGTGATGAAGCGGCGGAAAGGACCGTCTCAGCATGAGCCACGAGGTAAATATAGCCTCGTTCTTATAAGCAATGTTCGCCTACCAGATTATACGAATAAGTTTACGCACACTGGGATTTTCAATTAATTTTTTATTACCTGCATATCTTTCGCTTTTGTGTCTATTGTTTACAATACGATAAATCCCTCTTTGCTAATGTAAATATGGAATTAATTCCATATGTATATATTTAATGTTATGTTTCTTTTGTTATGAGTAAAACTAAATAGTAATTCTAATTTTAACATAAACTATTATATTGTATTATTAGGGGGGTATATACTAATATAACATACTGGTTTGATCAGAGTTTTAGTAGCATTTATTTTAGTAATTTCACTAAAGCTTATTTGGAACAGCGACATATACGTTGAGCCTGTCGCCGTTTGTTCAGATCAATAGTACAAAGATAAATTAACTTTGAAAACTCTCGGGTACGAGCCCTGCACATAGGGCTCCTGATTCAAAGGTAGATGGCCTAACTACTCAGCTATCACGCTGCATCATAGTAATAAGGCAGTCTGAACTTATGTAATTCTAAATTACAACCGGTTCCACTTTTTCTTATAATAGTATAATAAAAATGGTATTATAAATACGTGCAATCTTTCTACGATTATAAAGAGTCTTATTTTAAAACTGCAAAGAATTTCGTTTCATGCGGGTCGAAAATACGAGGCGGTGTAAAAAAGTTTTAATATCAAAAACCCTGTTATCAAATCACAAGCGTACCTTTTTAAATAACAAACAAATATCAAATCTGTTTTTTATTTTAATTATCTCTTATATTTTTCCATCGATATTAAATTAGTATCAATGGTTAAATAAATGATTTCTGAAAGTGTTTGTGTACTATGGCGAACACTTAATTTAAATCAGATTCTTGTTAAAGCTGAGAAAAATCACCCACCAATCACCCACAGGGTCACATTAAACAACTGCCTATGGGCAGTGAGTGAGGTAACCGGAGTGAGGTAATCCATATCCTATCCCCTTATACCCCTCCCCATCATCCCTCATATCACGTATTCTGCGTGGCCGTTGTACTTCTTCGGACGAGCCGGCTCATTCGAGCAACAGCTAAAGACGCCGTTTGGTGAGGTATACCGTGTGCAGGTGAAAAAGCTAGCATATTCTCCCTTACAGCCAAAACAAACAAAATTAAACATAAAACATTTTATATCAAAAAATATAAACATTTAAATACTCGCTAACTTCGTGTCATATCCAGAGGATTACAAATGTGACAAATGTGTAATTAGCGCTGCCAATTAAGGTGATTTTGAATTTTATCACAATTGTTCTAGAAACATCAACCAACGAAGCTGTGTCCGTGCCACAATGCACACGTGCGACAGGCACGTTTGATATGCAGATGCCACCGCGAACAGGCTTTGATTCCTATGGAATATTAGCTACGTAATTAAATTCCAGTACCTTACACAGCATACCGGATGTATAAATTAATTGTTCCGATATCAATTTAATCGTTAATAAGTATGTTCGTTACCTACTCAGGTGCAGCATCTGGGTGTGTTTCTCGGTACCGGCAGAAAACATTGTAAGAAAACCGGCATTTATAAAAAAAATATGAAAGAATATTATTATGAGGCCATGTGAAGATTCCCAATCTGCTCAGGAGTAACGTAGGGGACCCATCTTCACATCCCCTCTCAAATGGCTCTTAAGGTGTTATTGATTGGTAGATGGAAATTTACATGCATTTGGTTTAATTAGGGTGTACGAGGGAATATGTCATCTCTATATCCAAGCGAGGATCTGGCGATCGAATCGTACCGAAAAATCTATTCGAATTTTCCGAACCCAACTCCCACAGACTAGTGATGGGAACAGCATCTCTAATGCGAGGGTGCCAGCACAAAGCTTACCTATCCGCTTGCCCAGCGTGATGGTGAAACTCATTCTGATTTTGCTGGCGCTTTCAGTTCAAGCGCCAGTCAGTTTTCTGATGGTAAAAAGATGGCTCTGCTTAGAAGTAGATGACTTCTAGGCAGAGGGGTAGGTAGAGTGTAGACTCTTACCCATTTCTGTTATGGAACATAACAAGAAATTGAATGATATAGAGAGTCAGTATAATTACTGGCTGTGAGGCATTCAATCTCAATCTCAGTCCGCATGCCGAGCACGTTGAGTCTGGGCGTATCTTTCGTTTGAAGTAGGCATTTGAAGCTTTCTTGGAAAGGCCTTTGTACGGCGGTAGATTAATACGTAGATCCGTGGAACCCTAATGGACAAGGCGCTCACTATAGTTTCATAGAGCGCCGATGCCGACATGAAATTTTTTTAATAGCAATTTCAACTACGATGTATTTACAACATGCTCGGGAGTGAAGATAAACGTGAGGAATCCCGCATGTCTGAGAAATAAAAAAAAATATTATTTCGAAGATATGTAAAGACAGACTACTCTTACTGGAGCAGCCTGGCGGGCCCTTCCCGGCTACAAAACCCTCTCAGATATTTGAGATGAAGACATTTTCCCAGCAGTGGACTCTTACAGGCTGCTATTGACTAGTACGTTATTACAAAGTTCTTCGCGGTGAATGATTATTGTATGTTAAACAAAATAATTCTTCGATATTCGAAGAATTATTCGCTTATTTACCTATAAAAGAGAATTTGCTAACGGCCTAGTAAAAAAAGTTCCTCCTCAATGTGATACTTTAGGAAAGGTAGGCGTTAACCGTTCTTCCTCATGAAATATGACCTCACTTTGTATTTTTTGTAGTAGAATTCTCGAGGGTTTTTCGGAATACTCCATTTTATATTGCAGGTTATGTACAACCGTATGGTATAATTATATATGGCAAATTTATTAAACTGTTGGAGTTTCATCGTATTATTGAAAACTTGTTGTAAACTTTTCAAATTATAAAATAGTTTTTTCCTTTCCTTATCTTAATAGCTTATAAACAGCAGGATGAAGGTCTCTCCTTTAAGGAGGATTCGCCATGATCGCCAGATCGCAAAGCGGATTGGCGATCGTAGTATCAGACACTTTGCATCTTATACGCTGCTGTCCGTCTTCGGTCTGAAGAAGAATGGGGGTGTCAGATTTTTACATCGATGACACGTGGCATGGTGTGAGATTACCAGACACTGAGGTAATCCTCGTTAAGAGAGAAGCTTATATCCAACTCATGTCTGATTACAGAATGTTAAGGATAAAGATGATGTTTGTGAGCCACAGACCATATGGACAGTGTTTCGCTCCTTCATCACCCATGCTGATGAACATACTAGGTGATGGGGATCCTTTTGTTGTCTAGGTAGCTGTCTGGATAGTTACCGCCCTCTTGTCAAGTTGCTTTGCCAAACAGCAGTGTCACCACAGTTGTATTCCGCTTTTAAGGATATAGGGGGGCCAGTTTCATTGCAGGCTATGGGGCATACCGTCCTTGGCCTCGGGGGTGACAACGAACCTGTAGCTTTTTTTTGTTAAAAGTTGGTTTCATGTAACCATGGGCTGCAGTAACCACTTACATCAGTTGTACTATTAGTTATTTTGTAACTCTCATATTATTTTAAAAAAAAGAGAACAAATTGAGCATCAAATGAAGAAGCTAAAGAAAACCTCGTTCAGCGTCAAATGAATCATTCGTGGTACATTTATTTATGTTAAATTATTATAACATTCATTCAGTTCATTCGGAAGCAATAGACCATCCACTGCGGCTATACTAACGACCCCTATTCACCTACCGTCGGTAATCTTCGATATAAATTTAAATGTATGTATATTCAAGATGACATTTTCTTTTACTATATTTTATTTCTTTAAGATTTACAAACTTACTGATTTGTTGAGGCTAGTGGAATAGAAAAGATATTCCGCCATCATTCGGTGGTTTTCTTGTTTATTTGCTAGCCGAGTGTACCACTTGCAGGTGAGGTTGGCATCAAATACCAACAAGAAAGATATGGTATTTTCCTCCTTTGTGTCGGTTTTCTAAATGATCTATTTGTGTAAATTATTATAGCGTTTGTTAGCAGCGTGGGTGAAATCTTATGGCAGTCGTTACGATCGATCTCCCAGAAAGGTGATAAGTATGTGCGTGCGGAACTCCGTTGGGCTTTCCAAATATAATAAATATACGAGTATATGCGTAACCGGTTGAATGCTTATAAAAATAAATAAATAAACACTTACGACCGTATATCTAATACTGCGGTGGTAATATTTGGAATTATAAATTTCGAATAACTCATACGAGCCCTCTACAGAAGGGTTCGAACTCGAGTCTCCAGATTCAGAGGCAGATTGGCTATCGAGGGTTTCGCCTAATGCTTACATCATTATATATATTATTCACTTACGTATTAATATTCTTTATCGATAAAAAATTTCAATATGCTTTGTGTTTAGGTCATTTTCAATAATGAATAAAGGCTGCTTCCCTCACAATATGCTCAAGCACGAGTGGGTACACACGAAATCGCCGAGTTGTCCAATAAACCAGTGTCAATACGATTTGTTAACAGAAGCAGGAAATTGGCTTTACACACCGACTTTATTAGTCTTAATGTTATATTTTATGGACAGACAAGAATAATTAACAATTTTTTTATTTGGGTAAGGTGGCAAAAGAGCAAGCCGCTCACTTGATAGTAAGCGATTACCCTCAGCCACGTAAATCTACAACACCAGAGAGCTGGAGCTCCGTTGCCGGCCTGTAAAGATATTTGGAGGGTGGGAGGGAGGATGGTGAGGGGGGTGGAGAAAGGGGTATTGGGCCTCCGGTTATCTCACCACCGAACGAAACGCATAACCATAAGACGCCTCTTCTTCACGCCGGTATTCTTCGAGGCCGTAGTACTGACCCTGAACCCAGTTGAACCGGCCCATTCGTGTAGCAACAAAAGCCGCCTCTTGGCTCTGGCATGTTGATCTATTATGTCTTATGTTGAATTATGTATGGGGAATGTACCTAATGTGTGCTCTTAAATTCATCTGAACATGGTGTATATATATATATATATATATAACGGCGGAGGAGTAGGTTCACTGTTATCAGCAGGGTTCATAATGCCTAGTCTCCTCACAGTGAGCGTCGTTGGGTAATGTTGCAGCAACAAAACAAAGTAGTTCACTTAATCAAAGTATAATTATCCAATGATTTTACAAAACACAACTAGATTTGAATACAGGAACCCGCGCCGGTCCAATATCATGCGCTCCGGCCGACCGCTACACAACAAGTGTGCTCCGCTCGGCCGGTGCATAATTGGTTCCATCGAACGCCGACCGATGGCGCTTGCGTCCCGTGACAGATGGCGCTTGCATCCCGTATCACGTGTTGATTGCGACATACATATATTACTTTTTTACTGTGATAGAGCCAAGTAGTGGTTTAAGCTGCTGCTTAAATGGGCCGGCTCGACCGGGTGGATCACGCCGGTATTCGCTTCGCAGAATGATACATCTTGCGCGGTGACTGAGCCGTTTGATCCTTTTCTCATAAAAAAAACGACGTTCAAGCAACAGACTGATGGTGACAAATATGATGAAAGAGTGCTGCATCTTTGGTGTGAAGGTACCGGCATTATGCTTACCTGCCCGCCCGGCGTGAAGAATGTGGGCAAATGTTCGACTCATTATGTACTAGCTTTTGTCTGCGCTTTCACAAAAAGTCCTATGTCCCGCGGTAGACTTGTACAGGCCGATATTTAGCGCATTCGATAACACTTACACACACACACTAAAAGTCTTTCGCTATCAGAAAATAGTTCTGTATCCTAACGATGGTTTTTATTTGAAATTGTAATTGACCGTTGAACCTGTACAATGGAATCAATGGCCGTGGAACGGCATTGGCTTGCTCGCCTTCCAATTAGTGGTTTAAGCACTCCTCAATTTACTTTGCAAATACTGAATGTATATTTTTTTTTATGAATTCTACATTTTCGACTTTTAAAAGCTATAGTTGGATTACATTTCTTTTGAATCCAACAAGTCAAATCGCCATACTTACACAGAAACAAGAATAATTTTATTTATCCAATTTAATTGAATTCATTTTAAACATGAAATAAAAAAGCATTGAGTCGCCACGCTTCAAGCTTCACGTATCCATTAGACATTTAGAGAAAAAGCTAGTATTTTTCTATCCAAATTTATAATATGTTTTATTATTTTATCTATATTTAAAAAAAAATATATATAATACGAGTTAATTATTAATGGAAAATTATTAACCACATTTGCAAAAAAAAATATTTAGATGTTACCGATAGTGGTTAAAACGAAAATTAATAGACTGTAATTTTATTTTATGAGTAATTGATTGAATTTTGATTTGTGTAATTTATTGAAGCACAAGATGCCTCTACTATCTCGGACGAGTCGGCCCATTCGAGCAGCAGCTAAAGCCACCGCTTGGCCGTACCACGTACAGCAGTGGTACGTGGCAGCCAATGAGCTGAAACCATATAAATGGAAAGTGGACGACCCGCTGTAAATTCTGCTACGCCGCCATCACACAGTATGTCGGCAACTATCTATTTTAAATAATAGTTCTATTGTTAAATACAAAACGATGTATCAACCGCACATTAATAAAATACCACAGCGTTGCTGTAAATGTTACATAAATGTCAAATGAATGTTAATAGGTTTTAAAATAATCTATATTTGATTACATATATATAGAGGATACCTAGGGAGTATCTTTCGCCCGTTTCTTCTCCGTCAGAGGAGCTACATTACGAAACGGTGGTAGATTTTAAGTAAGGCAAGTGAAATTTATGTTTCTGATCTTGTTAAATAGATGATTTGATTTGTGTAAAATTGCAAGCATAGAACGTAACCAACTGTTACAACTAATAAAATACTCCGACTATTTTAAGTATTTATTTCGAACAGGCAGAGCTTCGCCTTACGCGTTGAGATCTGATTTTCAATAAGATGCCTTTGCTACAGGTTAATGCGCTTTTATACAGACTTTATGCGGCAATCGAGCATAAGTAATAAAAAATAAATAGGGTATTTCCGGTATGTAGAATTGCATAATTAAAATAAATTACTGTTGCTTTCATATTTAATTCACAAAAGTGATTTAAATATTGTATAGTAAATTTGAAGCCCTGTTATGAAATTATTTAATATTGTTGCACTTGTTAACGGAAATACCCTTGACAGATTATCATTACATTCCTTAAATAGACAATAGTCAAATTATAACTTACTTAAAAACTAAACAAAGTAAAGAAGTGATTATAATGGAGTAAAACTAATCAGACAAATTATTAAATTATATTAGGATATGGGCAGCAGCACCTTCCTGCACTAGAACAAAAAAATACTGCGGTTGGCAACCCGCTCGCCAGGCGTGGCAACTAAGGCAAACCCCCCCCCCATGAAAGCATTAGTTTATGCGTAAATAAATCTCATAGCGTCAAATGCAAATGCATGTATAAAATTATAATTCACTTCATGTAACGCGTGATGCACGTTATGGAGAGATTTCACGGTGAAAGCTTCTATTAGAATCCCAGGTTATTATGCAGGTCCTTTCAGTAGCGGTTGAATGGAGCACCTTTTTCCGTATTCATACGATGCGGTTGGTTTTTGGTAGCGCGGCAAAAACAGTAGAGAGTAATGTAAAATACTTTTACATAACTAAATACCACTAACAAGAAAACAAAAAAGTAGGAGATAAAATAACATAATTATTTTTAGTTATAATTGATGATAAGGAACCATGAACCAAATTGCATGCAAGCAAGTGTCATGTTGTTTCTTTTTTATAATCAACGCTTCTATTGTCTGTAGTTCTTATATGACTTACAATAGAAGTATCTCAATTGGTTCAAAGACAGGTGAAGGCATAAACACCAACATAACAATGAAATAAGTATTATATTCACTTGACTTAACTTTATACCATATATAAAAATATTGTGTGCGTGTGTAAGTGATCGTGTAGCTTTTGAACGACTTGATCGATTGAAGTCATATTCCTACAATACTGTACCTACTGTTTCTAGTATCGAGACGATGGTTCATAGCTACGCTTGGAAACTATAGGTGGCGCTGCAGTTAAGTTATTAATCAATAGTATATTTCTGGACCAAAATGACTCATATTCACAATATTTGTTCGTTTAGTGCCAAAAACCAAGATCCTAGACACGATAGATGGCGCTGTTGTCGAGTTATTCAATAAATAATAAATCAAACTGGAAAGCGCAGAACAACTTTTGCCGAACCAGCTAGTTTTTTATAAAAAAAAAAACTGGGGGGAGTATGGAAATTACTGAGTGGAAGTTTTACTGGATTTAATTGTACACTTCATCTCTATTCGTCTTTGATTCGAAGAGAGGAACAGCTCTTAGTAAACTTAGTTTTCAACAACGCCGTTTAATTTCCGCTTGCAGCGAAATTCATGCTTAGAGATTGTAGCGCGAACTTTCCGTACAAATGCGTGTATTTCGTATATAATACACACTAGCGACTGCACGCGGCTTTCAACCGCGTATTCAAGTATTTCGTTACAAGAAAACATTTCATTAAGATAAAAAGTATCCTATATGACTACATGTACATCTCTGCCACGTTTTATTCTTATAGATTGAACGACAGACGTACAAACTTTCACATTTTGTTATATTAAGTAGGATACATAGTCTATAACATTTCGTTTGGTGAGTGCAACGCGCATATAAAATGCTTGTTTTTGAAACATTTTTGTACAGAAATAGTGTACGCGGAATTAAAGCGTGGCAGAAAGCGTCATAAAAACCATACTCCGGACATTTTCTTCTTTTTTTTTATTGGAAAGCGGGGAAACGAAGCGCCACACCTGATGGTAAGTGATCACCGACGCTCGCGTACATCTGCAATACCAGTGGACCTGCAGGTGCGTTACCCTCACTCTCAGAACGAAACGCAGAAGCTTACCGCACACGCCTCTGCTTCACGCTGGTATTCTGCAAGGCTGCGGCATACTGTAAGGCTAGCCTTGGCTCCTCCACAAACGAAAACGTCACCCCTAACGTCACTCCCAAAAAGAACGTTGAACATTTCAACTTCGTTCAAAACGATGGTTAGATTTCTAATCGTTGATTCAGGCAGACTTTTTCTAGCATCCCCATAGAATCGCCAGCACTGTTTCTGAGCCATTGGGTTCACTACGTTTATAGATACAAACATAACACGACGTATTAAACATCGTCCAGCCAAAGAACTTTTAATTAAATAACACTAGAAGGTAGCCCGAGTTAACTATGGCATCAGGACGTCTAACAACTCAGTACTCCCGTGATCACGTGCTGTAGAGAACTAGAAACGTCGGAAACATAAAAACAAACATTAAACGCGATCGAGTCCGTAAATAATATTACAAGAATTTATTACTTGAAGTGTGTTTTCGTTTGTCTCGACGTCCACTACACTGCTGTACGTAGGGTAGCTTCGTAACAAATAGGACATAATTATGAGGCTTTGGGGGTAGAAACGAATCCACCTGAAGGTAAGTGGTCACTGAAGCCCATTGGCACCTGGAACTAACTTCAATCGAAGTAGCATACAGATGCGCTCTTACCCCAGAGGATCAACACAGAACGCCAACTCAAAGCCTGTTATTACATTGGCTCAGTGTACCTTTCAAACCGGAAATCGACAGTCATCGCGCTGCTGATCAGCGTCTCAAATTGGTAAGAGTCCACCACGACCCGAGACGGCCAAGGCAAAGAATGAGTTTGCTGCCTAGTAATCTTGCCAGATATAAATCACGCAGGCAAGTGATGGAGCCCTAACCAACACTCACCCATTGACCTGGGAAGGGCATGGGCGAACCTCGATGAAATGTATGCCGGCTTGCTGGTGCATCCATAGAGGGGTCTTTGTTCAGCAGTGGACTTACAATAGAATAATTAAACCGTAATTACTAGATTCATATAACAATGTGCTTAGAATGTCATTCAAGATTGTTATGCAAATATTTCAAAGAAGAAGTTATTTGGACCGTCTGACTTTTCACTCGACTGTTCTTTCGAGTACTTTTCTTGTTACAGTTCTTATTTCAAAAATAGACACAACAAGCAAGCAAGATTTATCCGAATATCTAACTTACTATAGAGTATATAGATACTGAATATTTGACATATCATTTTCTGAAAAAACCCTAGAGTTGTCAATAAACGCTTAATATTTGTCATGTTAGTACATTATTACCTACTAGCCTCTGCCCGCGGCTTCGCCTGCGTGCTTGTTATTTTTTTATCCAAGACAATCTCCCTTAATTGTGATAATTAGTGTCCTATTTATTTATTTATATAATTTGTGATACTTGTATAGATGTTAACATTTTGTTTATGCCCTATATGATCTACCACTTATTGGCATAAAAATTTTACAATATGATATAATTTCAAGACATTACTATATAAGGTATATTACATTACATTATTACATTGTTGATCAGATGTCAAAATCAAAATTTATAACAACCTTAAAAGTAAAATAAAATAATAACAATATAAATAAATGTACATGTCTAATTTCATTATCAGGTAGAATATTACTACATTTTAATCCATGACAATCTAGCCAATGCCAAGGGAAACTTATATTCCTATTTCGAGGAATAAAGATATGTATATATTTATATTTTAAATAAAAACACGTACGCGTAAATACAAGAAATCATTATTTGATTATGTTATTTGATTAAATGTCAAAAATAAAACCTTTCCCATTTGCACTTAAAATTAATTCGCAATAAATAACAAAAATATTTCGTATATAACCAAACGGGGCGTGGCGGACTCTAGTTCGTTCTGCTGTACCCTATCAAATGTGACCTTTGACCATTAATGACATTTAAGAAAACGTTGTACTATCCTTTTGTAAATCCAGAGCATTCTGTTCACGATTCACCACCAGGTGGATGTCACCATTTTAAAAACTCAAAAGATACAACGACTTTTATATATTTTAAAGTAATAAGTAAAAACATAACTACGGAAGTTCATTTTATATTCACGTAAGAAAATAAAATGGATTGAAATACAATTTCTCGCATTATTTCAAGTTCTTGGTTTGTTATTCCAAATGCGGAAAATTTGATAAAAAAATATCGTTTCCTTAGAGTGGTCTGTCGTAATTGGAATCATTGCAGGAATATCAATTAGATGTATAATTTAAAAAAACAAACCTTCTAAACAATTTTTATGTTTCACGTTATTTTTTATCACACTGTTGTAACACAAAACTAAAGAGTTTCATAATCAGGCTGCGAACATGCGTAATTTTTTTAATTATGTCTCTGCTACATTTTTATTATAGAAGAAGGGGGCAAACGAGCATCCGGCTATTATATATATATATATATATATATATATATATATATATATATATATATGTATATATGTAAACTATTATTTCATAACGTGTAGCAACAATAGAAATTCTAAAACTCCTCAGCAAGAATACGCCATCAACATTCATTTTCATTTGTTATTAAATTAAAAAAAAAAAATTTGCTAGTTATAGTATATTTAAAAAAATATATTTTTTTTTAAATTTTGAATTTAACAAATACTTTAACGGGTTAATGACGTGCAAGAAATGAACTTGTTCTCAGAGCAAGTTTAATTGACTTTCCGGTTTCACGCAACGGTCTATGAAACTTTTAACTAGTTTTCAAATAGATCATACGTTATTCCATTAGTTACATTGTCAATATACAATACAGAAATTAATAAACCTTGACAATCGGAATAATGATGATATATATTCACTCTTAAATTCTGGCGATCGTCTGTTAGTGGAAAACTCGTCCGACCATTCCGAACTAAAATCTCCAGATGGGGATCAGCATCTCTCCATCAACCATCACCAACCCGCATGTCCAGCGTGGTGACTATCGGCAAATCTGCCATTCTTGGTTTTTATTACATAATGTTTAATCTTCATTGCGTTCATTTAAGTATTTTTTTATGGGTAACGCGGAAAATGAGCTAGCCGTTCACCTAATGGTAAGTGATTACCGTCGCCCATGTACATCTGCAACATCAGAGGTGCTTCATATACGTTGCCGGCCTTCAAGGATATTTGGGAGATGGGAGGGAGGATGAAAAAGGGGATGGGAAGGGGGAGTGGGCCTTCGGTTACCTTACTCACCGAACGCAACGCAGAAGCACAAGATGCCTCTAGTTCACGCCGGTATTCTGCGAGGCCGTGGTACCAATCCGGTCGAGCCGGCCCATTCGAGCAGCAGCAAAAGCCGTCGTTTGGCTCTACTACGTACAAAAAAAATACACACAGGATCTTAAAATAAATGAATATAGTTCAACATGAGCCATAGCTACAGCTTATTTCATTCTTATTTCATAAAAGAAAAGATTAAATTAATATAGCTAATTAACCCCTTTTTTAATATATTATAATTGATTCTGTATGAATTTTCTTTTAATTTGTATATGTCACATTTTGTCGGCGGTTTCATGGAGTGGATTATATCCAGAAGTGAACTTATGCAGACCGATAAAGATGAAAGATGATTAATTTCTGTCGTCCAATCAAACCAATCTATGTCTAACTCATCTCAAAACTAATCAAAAGTTAATTACGCCTAGTGTTAAACTACGTCTCATAAATCGACTCCAGCGACATTAAATATAACCTATAATAATTCTTAGTTAACGAGGGAAGTTTAATTAAAGGCAAAACGCGAAGGTTTATAGCGGTCTATTATTAAAGTTGAGGTTAACATTGCTCCAATACTCCTTTCATCCGTCTGTTATTCATATTTTAGAAACCAATGGAGTTTCATGGTGTTGGGTTTGCTCTGAATGAAGAGGAAATTTCACACTAAGCGGGTTCATATATGATGATGACGATGATCAGAGACACGGGACTACGTAACCAAGTTCAGATCCGAAAACCAATCGTTTGAGTTTTGCACAAAAATTTGCTTCGTTTGGGATTCGAATCCAGCACCCATGTCTCTAAAGCCAGTTACGCTAATCAATAAGCCACGCGGATGTAAACAGTATTTATATAGATGAGATGAGACGGGGTGGTAAATTCTCTTAAGGTAAACACCACACGGCAGTCCAGTAGTTGTATAAGATAAAAATCAACTCCAATTAACAGGATTTTTCCTTATACTTTAATCGCTGAAATCATGGTATATTTCACTTCTGCTACAGCGATAGTATACGAAAAGGTCCCAGAAAAGGTCCCTGTTTTACAATTACCAGTCATTTAAGCCTAAGTATTAAAAACTATTAACTTTATTAAGTGTTTCTGGACCGTTAGAGTTCCACTTTCTCTGTTCTTTGTTGCAGTTCTTATTTCAAAAATAGACACAATAAGCAACTTTGTGCGAGTTTCTTACTTGCTACTTGATACCTACATCTACTGAATATTTAACATATCATTTTTAGAAAGAACCAACTCTATAATTATTAAAAAACGCTTAATATTAATGGAAAAACCTTGGACAACTCTTGGGTAGAGAATACAGGTGCAGTACTAGTGACGAAGCAATCAATCACATTCTTTCTTCCACACAGACGGAAACTAGGCTGCTGCAGGAGGCAACGAGATGTGCCATATGATCTGCTTACCACTACATGTCGTGACAGGCGTGAGTGCTTATCTATATGTACCATATGATACTGAAAATGACCACGTCAGTAACTCAAAGCGTAAATGTTTATGTACTAAAATTTATGTACTACTAATAAAAATTTTTATGAAATTAATTAATTTGCGAGCTCGTTAGATGTAATATCAATTAGATGTAATTAAAGGAAAATGACTGAAGTGCGAGAATATTTGTTTGGAAAAAAAACAAACGTATATATATTTGTATGTATTTAAACTATTTAATTATATGTCATGAAATGATCATATTTATTTAATTGTATACATAATATGTATTAGAAATGTACGAACAAAGTTTGCCATTTCAATAAAATTTCCTGTTGGGGTCTGCTGGAAGAAATTTCAATGTATGGAATAAGTAGTGTACAAATACTATGTTTTAGTGTTTTTATGCCCTTTTGTGTGTACATAAACAAATAAAAAAAAACATAAAATATTAGCCAATTTCCTGTAATCGCTAGTCGTACATACCTCAAAGCCTTTACAAGGAAAGGAATTTTAAGCATCACTCGGGCACGGACCCTTTTGAATTTGAATTTCAGCTCCCACTCTGCACTTTTAATTAAGGTTTGACATCGTACAAAGAACTTTTTTGATTTTATTCATTTAATAATTGTTTTATTTTTATTTTGTATTAAAGGAGTGTGAGAAGGAATGTACGAGTATTATCTCCAAATGGCATCACGACTTCACGCGGCAAACAAAACGAGGTTCTGGCGACAGCCTGATAGTTTAACCAGACCCAAATCCTAGTGTGTAAGAATCCAATGGTTACCGCCAGATGGCGGGACAGACATCTCGACAATGTAATACCAAAACTAAGCAGAGCGACGACGGGAAGCTGAGTTTAAGGTGCGAGCGGAGTCTGGGACATCAGGTATAGGAGAGGCCGATATACTGCAGTTAACTACTATTAAGATAAGGTAAGATTAAGAGACTATCTCAATTGGTTTTCTCAATATCTGAGAGGGTTTCGAAGCCGGAAAGAGTCCAATATACTGGTCCAAACTCAATTTATTTTTAACATACACATGTAGTTTCTTTAATCCTCGAAAGGCTACAAAAAAACCAAACCATATCTCGGATGTGAAAAATAACACGGTACGATTACATAGATAGAGGAATGACTTCACGCTGAATTATTGTGAAATATTTTATAGCATAGCGGATAAGCAGCGAACCCATGTCTCGGTGGTTAGTGATTCTGGTCCTGTGTTCGAATCCCATTTGGAGCCAATGTACGTGCAACTCACTTCCGGCACTATAATATCTATATAACCCCCGTGATTATATTCGAAAATTTCCACCGTGGTCAAAAAAGTCCAGGAAGACATCATTAAAAAAAGAATAAGTGTAAGAGTGGGTCTTGTTTTCATTAACGCTTCTATCACGTGGTGCGAACTATCCCGAGTACCATCAGCATCCACTAACTTCACGTACTCTCGAACAGAATTCTCGCTGTCTGGATGTCTGGACCTGGATAGTCTCGAGGCCGCTTGCTGCTACCACTATATGTATTTTTATGTATTCGATGAAGTTATTGCTGTTAGCTTTTACAGCTTCATAGGTTTGCGCCTGCGTCCTTGAGGCCGCGGGCGTTTATGCTTTAGGACCGTCCGAGGGAGGTTCGGGCCTCGTCTCGGACGGTCGTGGTGTTTCGGTAGTATTGGGCGGTAAGGACCGCCATGAATCCCGGGTGCACGGTGTGTACGCGGGTGTTCTGTTTGCACGATACGCTCTCATGCGTCGGAGGGGCATTGTGTACGTGTCTCTACTCCTAACTGTGTGTACAGTGTGTTCTTGAGTAGTGTTAACCGAAACTGGTTCGGTTCGTCGGTTCGGCTGCTACCACTATGCTATCTGAATCGTGTTTACATAGAGTAGAAGAAACTCTCGAAAGCGCGATGTACATAGTTCGTAATTTTTCTGATTGAAATCTTTGATCTTCTCATGTTAATAAAGTTTATTTGTGAAGTTCATTTCTGTTTGTTTCATAGGTCTATTACTTATGAAATAAAAATGAACATCGTTTCAAGCTCTCGCTAAGATCTCTACGGAGACGAAAGTAATTCGAACTTAATAAGATCTTTTTATATTGCTTTATATAATTTAAGGTACGATTAGATTCCAAAAAAAAAAGAAATATAAAATTATTAATACGACTTGCTCAATATTTTTTTCGATAAGAAAATCTAACTTTTCTTTTTTCGTATTAATTTATGAACTCTCTATAGTGACACCTAATACTAATGTATACTATGGGGAAATTAACACCTTTTGTCATGCTCTGTCAGTCTACCCTGGTTGAGAAAGAAATACATGTTGACAGATGCAAAAATTTAAATAAATAATTAATGTAATTTAAATAGTGTAATTAAATACATAATCCTTATAATATACTTACATACTTATTACATACATAATATTCTATACATTTGCCTTCAAATAGTGACGACTGAGCAAAGTTTTACAATAGTTTTTGTTCGATGCTTCCTTGATATCTCTATGTTCTACTATGTTTTGTAGCACTAACCTTCAAGCTGATTGGAGTTGGAAGCACTCGGTCATGACTCGAATAAAGAAAATTGAAGTTATCCTTAAGATATAAAGGAGAGTTTGGAAGATTTGTACAATGTTAGTTTTTGTTAGGTTACCATAAATTACTGCACGACTTTGACGTTTTAATATTAAACTTAGCAAGACTGTTTATATATTAACGGCTCGGTGACGTAGTGGCTAAGCTGCGGCGCTCTGGGTCGCGGGTTCGATTCCCGCACGGGACTAGTATTTGTATGGACTACAAATAATTGTTTCGGGTCTGGGTATTTGTCCATGTGCAATTCATGTATGTAAACTGCCTCCGCGACACAGGAGAAATTCCTACAGTGGAAAGTAATGTTAAAAAAATTAATGGAATCTTTTAATTAAATTTTCACCCACTTCCAGACGTTCCAATAATTTGGAATTTCGCCCACCTATTAAGAACCAATGACAATATAATAATTTGGTACTGATCTAATTGATCTGATCTGATGATGGCGCTGGAAGGTGGGTAATGGAACCCTTTAATGGCTACTAGTTAACTCATCGACTTTAGACTCATTAGCTTTTCCTTAACCAGTCCTATTTATTTCACCTGAAAACGAAGACCTGAGGCTAGTGGAAGGGAAAAGCGTGTATATTTAACAGTTTTAATGTACAAAGTATTTATTCATCAAATTTCTATTATCTCTTTACTTCCCTACTCCATTCGTTTCTACGTGGATATGCTCCCTGGTCCTACAACGTTTTCACACCTTCGCTTACATTTCATATGAATATGAAAGGAGTCTTTTCATTTCACCGCTTGACGTGAGGGTTGTTATCATTCCCTTACTTGCACTGTTTTTATATCAAGATTGAGATCACTGAGCCACCCGGTACTGTAGTCTGCTGTAGGATATGTATATAATAGATGTTTAAAGGAATAAAAAAAGTACTTTGCGTAATAGTGTATAAACATCATCGATTTGAGATGACATTTTTTTTTAAATAAGCAGTAGCATATATTTATTTATTTAATCTTCATGCACAAAATGGTATACATGGCGGACTTAATGCCTAGAGATATTCTCTCGCAGTCAAGCATTAGGCTAAGCAGAGATAAACACGTAATATATATGACCAAAACTTTATTTTACCTTAAACCTTTATAGTTCAAATAATTAAATTAAAATGGAGAACACGTCACTGTGAACAAGATAAATATTTTTTTTTCTATCGATTATCAATTAGTAAAGAAAAATAAAGTAAAGTAGTAGCCTGTAAGTGCCCAATCCTGGGGAAAGACCTCCGCTGTATTTGAGGAGATTGGGAAAATCCTCAGATACTGAGAGGGCCTTCAGGAATTGCCCGCCATTCTGCTTCGAAATAATACTTTTTTATTATTTCTCAGACATGCAGGTTTGCTCACTATGTGTTTCTTCACCGTCGATCACAGGCAAAATAAATCACCTAAAATGGCTATTAACAATTCTAGTGGTGCGGTAACTGAGATTCGAACCCAGGTCACCCGCTTATTATGAAATGAGCGAGCCTCGTGATCCCTGTGCTACTTAAAATTATGGGAAATAGAATTGTGCCTATATATTTTTATATTTTTCATCTGTGTTATATATTAAAAAAAACAGTAAAAATTATCTACAATCTGTAGTTATAGATTTCTAGTACGCGACGATTTGGAAATTAAACCAATGGAAGGCTTAACGTCCTCGCAATGAACCAGTTGATTGCTTCTTAAGTGTCACGTTCTACGTTCTGACGTACAAACCTTATTAACAACGAGTGTCTCCACTGCACGGGCTCACTAGATTACTATCTCAGCGGTGAAGTGGTTATATCTAACACAGTTTAGTATTTAGCAGCAGACTTTTACCTACCACTGCCGGCCATAATTTTCCTCTCAATAATTGTGAAGTGTTAAAGCGGAGAGGAGTCCGCCGCTGCTCCAGTGGGGCTTGGCGGACTGGACATGCACGTTTCCTCGGGATGCTCTCCTTCGCCGAACACATAGTATGTTCAAAACTTTAAATTGCTATTAACAATTTTAGTATTGGTAACAAATTCGAATGGATATTCCGTCATCGTTCGGTCACTAGAGGCTCTGTCAACCAGCAGGGAGCACCCTGGCAAGGTCGGCATTTGGATAAAAAGAGAGTATATCCCTCCTTCTTAACCCAGTAAACCCAAGTCACTCACTACATCTCCGCTATCTCAAGGCTCCAGTTTCATTAGAATTTTGTTTCATTTTATTTTAAATCAAATAAATATGAAATAAGCGCTCACGGCCTTATAACCAATACTGGGGTGATCAGAGATCTCACCACGGTAGGACACGTTTTATGCCCATTTGTTTAACCTGTATTTATATAACCATAAAATAAATAATATTCAACAAAATGCATTGTTAAGAAAAATAAATAAAAACCAACCATTATTATTTACTTACCACTGTAGTGATCGCATGTGAAAGATACAGAGAGTCAATATAATTAATGCCTGTGATGCTTTCTATCTTAGTCCTCCGGGAGTGACAGGGAGGGAGAGAGAGTTAGTAAGATAGAAAGCATAACAAATCCGTAACCTTCTTCGATTGGAGTTGTCTGCAGAACTTAACGCGCTGCAATAGCCACTAACATTCAGGTGGACTGTTAGCATGTTTGTCACTTGCTATCAAAATAAGTGTCGTCATGCAGTGGCGGCGCCGGAGAATCTGCCATCCTGTACCATCACATTGGGTATTAAAAAAGGCGACTAGATGAAGTGCCCGTTGAAATCACGATCGAAATAGTAAACATGACAGACATGAATTATTCACGACGGTTACAAAGAACAGCGTCTTAATGACGTTTGTATGTCTGATAAAGCGTTCGCCAACCCGCTCGCCTAATGTGTCACGACCCTTAAAAGTTGAGTGAGAAAATATGTTACCAGTTTTCTAATTGATATGCAACTTAAGTCCAAGTTAAGCGGCCTCTAATGCTGACAGTATCGATTATGTTAATAGCACGCCTAAGTTGCAAATCTCCGCGACGTGACCATTTAGCTTCTGGAACTTTTAAATTTATTGAGCACTTATATACTTTTCATAAAAAGTCAAAGTCATAAAATATTTGCAGAATATTCGTGTCAATGACAAAACGTGTCCTAACTTCCAGTCATTACAATAAAATTATCCATAGACATATAAATCATTGAGTGTTCTTTTTTCCACCACCCTTATATCGACAATGTAGAGACTTAACATTTGACGTGTACTTCAGGACCCAAGCGCATAGATAATTTTTTTTTATCTATGCGGTAATAGTTAATAATAATAATTAGCTAATTATATTTTGTTTCTATTTAGGCTCATTTCACCATTTTCATTTTAAGGAAAAAATAATAGAAAGCAATAAAAAAAATATAAAATCATTTGGCATTACTTTCAATATGTATAAAACAGTTTTTTAATAAGAAATCTATTAACAATTACATACAACAACGTGATAAAAACTTTGAACCCTTATCTCAACAACCAAATGAGGTAGAGACTTGAAATTTGTACTAGTATACTTCTGAATCCGTGAAATGCGAAAACTTTTTTTAATTGTTTGAACAATCATTTTGATCTATGCAGTAAGTAGCCCTGGGGTGTAGGAGAGATATTGAATTCTGACTGTTGACATTTTCGGGATGATGACCTATGCCAAAGCGAAGGTTTGCCATTTGGGTTTGTATTTTTCGAGAAAACCTTGCAAAGTGGATATATTTAACGGTTCCCTTATGCTTTACAAGATCCTG
Source organism: Bhutanitis thaidina (assembly GCA_029286595.1). Lineage (NCBI taxonomy): Eukaryota > Metazoa > Arthropoda > Insecta > Lepidoptera > Papilionidae > Bhutanitis > Bhutanitis thaidina. The sequence continues at coordinate 12,245,359 of JAGSMS010000017.1, forward strand.
TTACGGAATTATTTTCTTCATAACGTATAATATATTAATATAGCATATGGTTATTTTTTTTTTTAATTATTCTCTATGATGTTTTTTGATGCTTTGCAATGCTGCCTGTCATCTGTATCATTATAATTATTTTATAACTAATTGTCACAGATTTTTAAAGGCTGTACTGATCAGTTATAGGTGTTTATATCGGAATAATTTTGGAGAATATAGTTCAAATTTTTGTAAAGGTATTGTTATGTTCACTGTTGGTCTAAATAAATAAATACAAAAAAAAGAGATGGATATCCCGCCATCTGTCGGTAGCCATTATGATGCTCAAAGACTTTTCCTTAGTAGCCAAGAGGGAAGAAAGGGGGTGGCTGATGGCCTTACGCCTATACATTATAATTTTATTATGTCTGTCTTACGAGAACATATAAAACATTTTACAGTGTTTGAAATAGGCTGCCACGTAACTAAAACGCTGTTTTAATAATAGACCTCTTTGTTAAGCTAATGTTGAACATTCAAAGCACTCTTATGGCTTCACGTCAGTGTTTTACAACTAATTGAGTCTGTTTTTAATTGTAACAATTATCCACAAAGTTTTAAAACGATACTAAGTAAGATAAAGATTTCGTATCAAATTGAAATGGGAATATTACTAAATCTTATTACATTTGTTGAACTCTTATGCAGAAGACAGCCTTCGAAGTAGACATCAAAACATCGGTTACTCTGCTGCCAAGTTGTAGAGTAATGAAAATATAGTTTATTGTACACCAATAGCAAAAATAGGAAAAAATAAATAAATGAAAAGAAACACAAAGGTACAATTGGCGGCCTTATCGCTTAGAAGCGATCTCTACCAGGCAACCATTTTGCAGAGGAAATAATGACAAGGTGAGCAAGGGTTAAGGGTGTAAGCAAGTTACACAGAAGTGAAAATATAATATAATAAATATATTTTGATATATACACAAACATTCATATATACACTAACATATACTGATATATCTAAATAAATACACAATATATACCCATACATATATAGAGTATTGCTTTGTTAAGGTTCTGAAAGCCTTAAAGCCTGTGCAACTTGTGTACATATGTGACTTTATACCAAATGAATCTGTCTGACTGTGTGCGACTGCAACTGTCAGAATGGGCTTGACGTCTAAAATCGAGCCCCTTTCCAAAAAGAAAAAAAAACACCGTTGCAAGCGCATAAATAATCCATATACAGCGGGATTTGTAATCCACTTATCTCTGGAAAGGCTACGTAACCTGTTGGCACAATTTCATTGCAGTATTATTTGAAAATGGTTGTTTCACCACCTACGGGAGATCTCGCTATTCTTCATAGGGCAATTCACCATCTGTTAAGTAACCTAACTGCTGACTTCATTCACTCTCTAAGTGACAATAGGAAAGCTTGAACAGCACAATTTCAATCTTAAGAAAAGCTTATTAAGCAAGAAATCTTTACTAAAAGATAAAACCGAGCTGTTTTAAATCAGTTAAAATGGCTTGAGGGATATAATAAAACTCTTCAGGGTTCCGTGTTTAGATGAAACACCATCCGTGAAGCTAGCTGCCTGTATCACACAGCTCTTCCATTCTTCTCTTCATATAGTATAGTGACTATTTAGATCATATTTGGCATACAGATTTAGAAGAAAGGTATGTCCCAGTGTGTACTTTTTAGAGTATTTTTTAAATTGACAAATTCCGGAAGCGGCGAATGGCCACCCGTTACAGTTGTGGAAGTCCATTAGGTTACGCCAAGTCTTGTGCATCGATAACCTGTAATCTCTACCCACCCCCATGAGGCATGGATGCTTCTTTGTATATTCAGACATAACGACCAGAAAAACAGAAATCATAAGAATTTGAAAAAAATGCTAGCCGTTTAATGAAGTCTACTATTTTAATTTTCTTTACTAATTACAGTTACACAATAAGCGAGGAATGTTTATATAGGTTACCTTAAATGCAACAAAAAACGCTGAGGGGCCTTGCAATTTTACCCAGGGTATAGAACCCTACTATAAACATGCCTAGTACACTCTTGGTCGTTTATTTTAATGAAATATTGCGGTATGAAAGAGAATTAATTTAGCATTTAAAATGTATATCTTTTAGCACAGAACGTTGGATAGTTTTATTTTTTAAATATTGGTACCTAAAAACCTAACAACAGTGAAAAGTTTTTAACCTTTTGTGGCCTCTGTTACTTAGGTCTTAGTTATTAAGTTAAATAATTTAATTGGCGATTAGCTCCGACTTCACATACGTGGATTTATAATGCATCATATAGCAATTCCTTTACGGGAAAGGCGGCGAACTTGCAAGGGGCTCACCTGATGGTAACTGATTACCATCGCCCACGTACATCTGAAACAACAGTGGTCCTGCAGGTGCGTTGATGGCTAAAGGGTATTTGGGAGGATGAGGAGGGGGGTGGGCCTCCGGTGACCTCACTAACCGAACGAAACGCAGAAGCACAAGACGCCTCTACTTCACGCCGGTATTCTGCGTGACCGCGGTACCAACCCGGTTGAGCCGGCCCATTCGAGCAGCAGCAAAAGCCGCCGCTTTAAATTTAGAATATAAAATTGTACTAACTGTTACCTCAGAACCTCCGACACCAACAGCAGGATTTCTTGTACTTACATGAATTATTCAATAACTTATTTGACACGCCTGACTTGTTACAGAAGGTAAAATTACGAACACCTCTCCGATCCATTCGGAGAACCAATCCAACACCAATCGGACACGTTCCGATGGTTTTAGTTCTCATATTAGGTATTAAATAATGACATTGCCGTCTTATATTGAAAAATTCCAACACTTTTTTTCCTAAGATTTTCTTTTACCGAAGATCTTATTATTTATTCTTCTTCTGCCATCATTTATACCTTTGCGATGGAACTAAGACTTGAGAACAAAATTTGCAATAGGGATCGAGTTTCACCATACTTTTGGTGGAACCATTATCAACCTTTCATTCATCGGTATATACCTCGGTGTCTGGTCTTCTTCGTGGTGCATTCTACAGGTCGAAGTTTCCAGTACGAAGCGCACAGTGCGTTGGTTACTCGTATCCTCTCCAAACGCAGCATTGATATTGTGAGCGGTTTCCTCCTACTGTACAACTTCGTCGTAACTCTTATTCGAAAATTACTCCAATTTTTGAGTAAGTCTCCGTGATTTACTCAAATACTGAATGTAAAAAAGTCAAACAAAAGAATGTCTAATATAAATTTTTATTTAGAATATTAGTGTTTGTTGAACAAAAGGTTTTAATCACGAAACTTGGACCATGCAGAATTAATTTCAATTCGAAGTGGCCACTCCATTAAAACGGAAACTTCATACTTTAACCTCTATTATTAATTACATTTTAAACTAATTTTTTCTCCTTTTTTGTCTAAAAAAAAGACTTCTCGTATTGATTTGTTTTGTAGTACTACCTATGGATTTAAAAATAAGCTAATAGATCTGTTGTGATTGTGTTGTAAGTGGATGAATTGTAAACGTATTTTTTGTTGCTTTTACGTTTTTTTAAGAACGTATCACCTCACAAATATTGGTGTATGTATGTACTCACACATAAAAACACATAAGAAATAAACATAAAACTGTAAAAGTATCCGTATATGTGTGTATATTTACGTATGTATGTAACAATATGTAATCTATGCTAATATACAAAGACGTATTTCGTTATGCAGGTTAACCTTCAAATCCACTGAACCGATTTTGATAGGTTATGCTCAATAGGTAGTATAGGCCTATGTAATGATATAAGATAGGCTCAATTTTTTTTTAACCCGGGTGCAACGGCCAATATTTTTTTTTACAGAACCAACACCACTTTATAACGATTATAACAAAAAATCTTAGATAATACAATGCCAATAACAGGCTCATACTTTATAAGCATAATGGAAAATTATAATACTTTCACTTGTTACAGTGAATAAATACCTGATTACTTATTTAGACATCTAGTTGTGTACAGCCACCTAATTGTAACCGAAAAAAATAATAAATGAAAATAAAAAAATATTAAAGAATCGACCGCGAATGTGTATGTATAAACGTCAGAGGATTTTCATTTTGAGTTAAGAATGTTATGTATTTTTTAAAGATTGTTTTGCTTACGTTGGAGATATCTGCCGAGGAGATTTTTTTATTATAACTTTTAGTATGCGCCATATGCCTGAGTTCTGGACGTAATTAGACTGGCTTAAAGCAACGTGGGTCCATGAAGCTGTAGAACGTAAGCTGTTAAATCGAGGCTATCGATTTTATTGCAGCAGATATCGTGAAGGGACATCATCTGTACCAGAGTGTAGAGATCTTTCAATTGCATTAATTTTTAAAAGTTGCAAGAGTCTGTACGACTTGAATATATTTTAGTTTCCGTACGGGAATTAATGAATTAATAAATTTATATTGTATTTTTCTAATTCTTATATGTGTATCTTGTAATTTGGATTCCACATGACAGTACAACACTCCAGGCGAAAGAATAATATAAACATTTTATGCATTATACGTGTGAGAAAGGCCGAATCGATTTCGAAATTATCCTTTCTGAAAACATCTATTGAATATTACTGTAATAGGAGCCCCTCAAAAATTTTGAACATTCAGAAATGAAATTTAGAACAGTGACAACGTATTTTTAAAAACTTTATCGTGTCAGCAATTTAGGTGCTGTTTCCTTAGAAAAATCTCTATTTTGATGTATATCTTTTATATATTAGAATATTTAGTAGAACATTTTTTTTTTGTAAAAGATTTTATTTTTGTTGTTACTTTTCTAATTGGTCTGATACGGTGTAAGGACTTTAAAAGGTTAATTATTGATCAATTTGAACATTGATAGTATTTAATTATTTATTTCAATCTTATTTACACTTAAATGAGCAAAAAGGTGAACTTAATGCCTTTTGTCATTCTCTGCCAGTCAATTCAGGGAGATACAGAACAACTTTGGCTGGTGCAAACGGGAAATAAAAAAATTAATATGTTAAATTACGTGCGTAATTTATACGATATTAAATTTTTATACCTTAACATATACGCTAGCCATCTGCCCATCTTCCCACCTTCCCGACCAGTCGTTATGCTGAGGATGGCCAAGCGCCATTCAATAATTGCCAATTAAATCCATCATCGGAGCTATTGTGCATCGATTTGTAATGGAGTTTTTAATTATTCTACCATCGAATTTATATTAATCTTTTTAGATAAGCGTATTACATTAGGTGTATGACAATTCCTACGGGCGTATCGTTTACTTCATTGTAAAACAATAACTTATACATTTAGGAAGTCTTAATTATTGAGATTTAAAGAAAATTTTGAATCTTCCAGAATCTCCCTAAGATTAAGGTGTATGTAATAAATTGTAAGTAAATTACGACCAGTTTTTAATATTATCTCGTATTATGTTCGTTGACCGAGTTAGCTTAGGGGTTAGTTCGTTTCCCCGGCCAACACTGCAAATATTTTAAGCGTTTTACTTATCGCGTGCTCGATGCTGAAGGAAAACTTCTGGAAAGCTGGAGGACCGACAGAAGAAATCTAAAAACTAGCAACTCTTCGTTGTTCCAAAACCGTCCCAAAATTTTAAAAGGGACTTTTCCAGCCGTTAGATTGTTAAAGGCCTTATTTTCTTTGACGACGAGGATGATGACGACCTCCTGCCTAATTTCAACCACGGCGACAACTTCCGAATACTATCCACAGTTGTCAACTGCGCAGTAGATATTATAGTGCCGTGAATTCACACAGAAGCACTCACTCGTCTTCGCTCTCACGTATCCGATGCCAGGGACACGAGACGAGCACAACAGAATGAGACCCAATAATTAGTCTTTTTCCAAAAAGTATTGTCTTCGGGCTGGGATACGAACTACGAATGTCTCAACAGACTAACACTATCACTAACCACTAAACCACCCGGGTAATATTAGTTAAATCTCAATGGATCATTATGGGTTGCATTTTTATAAATTGGAAAGAGCTTTTCACAAAGGCTTAATAAACAAATGAACTCATTCCCGGTGAATAGTTTATACAAAGTGCTACAAAATAAATCAAAGGAAGCTTTACAGCAAGCTGCTTACAAACAATTCTTTTGTCAGTAATGTTACATTTTTTTGTTCCATTTCTTTAAAAGAGGCATTTTAACAGGTTCTTTTTCACACTGTGTTTATTTAACCATAGCGTAGCCACGTAGTATCGACGTAAGTATCTACCACCCCTTTCTTGCCGTGGGTTTCGTAAGAGGCGACTAAGGGCAAAGCCATGATAATCCCAATGGCTACCGACAGATGGCGTGATAAATATCTAAAAAAATACCGGACCAATTGACTATGATGCGAGTTATCCGGTACTGCAATCGCCAATCTGTTTGCCGAGCGTGGCGAATTCTCCTTAAGGGTAGACACCTTTGTTTCGCAGTGGACTATAAGCTAGCAATTAAGGTTAAGGTTGGAACGCATTGTACTCACTTAACGTGGTAACGCCAAGCGGCGGCTTTTGCTGCTGCTCGAATGGGCGGGCGCGACCGGATTGGTACCACCGACTCGCAGAATACCGGCGTGTAATAGACGCATCTTGTGCTGCTCTTAGTTCGGTGAGCTAGGTAACCGGGGGGCCACTCCCTATCCCCATACCCCATCCTTCCTTCCCTCATCCTTCCTCCCATCTTCCAAATACCCTTAAAGACCGTCAACGCACCTGCAGCACCACTGGTGTTGTTGATGTACGTGGGAGACGGTAATGTAATCACTTACCATCAGGTGAGACGCTTGCACGTTTGCCGCCTTTCCCATAAAATAAAAGTCAAAAACACTGAGAGGATCATTGTTGTAATAAAACAGCACCTAGAGATGAGGCTTAATCGTCATATTGGCAAGCAGATTAGATATTAAAGAAACATACATCGTCCACCCTAGACGCTGATGAACTTTATTTACTTATTTAATAAATTATGTACACACAAGTAAATCGAAAAAAAAAAACCTAGGATCAAATATAACTATATAATAAAATTCCGTACCTTTGTACAATATAAAAAGTTCAAAAAACTTAAATAAAAGTGAAACAATTAAAAATCATCAGATCAGCATCTCCCCAAAAGACAGAGATTATGGATTTCCACTTGACACGACTCAGCATAACTATAATCAAACAGCACCTACAATCTACTTTTCGGCTCTTCAAGAAATTACAGGATTAGTGGTGAGCCTTGTGATCATTTCTCCCGGAGATTACGATGAGATTTTCAAGTTCCTACTCGGTCATCTCTTTCGACAGCCGCGGGATACAACGCGACGCGCTTGATTAATGTGTCAGTTGCGAACAAATAAAACAAAGACTTACTTCGAGGTAATCGAACGCCGAACCCCACCTACACGTGATGCACCCTGCTGGACAACAAACGAGGCTCTGGCAACCGAATGATGTCGTAATATCCGTCTGAATCTAACCGAACCTAAATCCCGCATTCGGATCCCGCATGGGTAGCGTGCATCACTAGTGCGAGAGTGTTGGCACTGGGCTCACCGAACCGCGTGCCCAGCGTGGTTGGTGTTGGTAAACCTTACAAGAGTTTTATACCAGGTTTTGGTGGCATTTTATTTGCGAGACCTATCTTCAGCATTGTACTAATATTAGTAGATATTAATATTAGTATATATATATAGTACAATATTGTACTATATATATATGATTTATCTAATATTACAGTGCTCGTTTTGCAGCTTCACTCTAAGCGTGAAGTGAATCCAAGTGGAAACAACCGAGTAACCCTTTTGCCCTCTAAGGTTAACCGAGTTACAATAAAATATTATCTCAATTTGTCTCTTTCGTCGCCAATCTGCGCAAAACCCTTTTTAGAACCCTGTTTTATTACTGTCGTTTTTCTTTGAATTTATTTTGTGCTAAATAAACCGTTATACAGACAGAATGGGCTCGTGGATGGCTGACCTTAAGAGTGTTTTGAAACCAAAAACTCTGTCAGATTCTCAAGAAACTCCGAAATTGATACGAAATGAAATAAAGAATAAATTGATTTTCTTTTACGAAACTTATAACTTACACAGCATACAAATTATTGGTATTCGAGTCTGCTTCTAATAAGTATATACGCGGTAGAGCCAAGCGGTAGCTTTTGCTACTGCTCGAATGAGCCGGCTCGACCGGGGTCGTACTACGACCTCGCAAAGTGTACAAAGACCTCGTGAAGTAGAAGCATCTTGTAATTCTGCGTTTCGTTCGGTGAGTCAGGTAGCCGGAGGCCCACTCCCACTTCCCCATATATCCATTAAGGCCGGCAACATTGCAGGTACGTTGCCGGTCTTGCCTCCTCTGATGTAGCAGATGTACGAGGGCAACGGTAATTACCCGATGGTAACCACAATTACCATCGGGTGAGCCGCATGGGCGTTTGCTCCCTTTCCAAAATAAAAAAAAAGTTGTGTCTTGAGTCCCAGACACTGCTCCTGACCATTCCTCCGACCTTATCGCATAAGTCATCGGTAAAGACAATTGAGCTACTCTATTTGAATGTACACTCGCCATTTTTTTCAAATCTTTGCGTTTCTACGCGTTTAGTAATGAATTTCCTTTGTCGGAGAAGTAACAGGCGAAAGAAACTCCGTAGATATCTATTCTTTAAAACAGATTTTATACATTATAAATAAATAACTAAAACTATATTCAATTTAATATATAATATAGTCTTACTAATAAAAAAAGAATAATCACAATAAAAATGCAATCGTTTGATAACCTCCTCCTTTTTCGAAGTCTGTTGAAAAGGTAGGAAGCCTAGTCAGATATAGCTGCCGTATACAGCAGCATAAACTTGAAATACGGAAATCCTGAAAATCCGTTTACATAATCGCAGAGCTGCGCGCCGAGATTTACCTAGGAAATATTTTGCGTATTTTATGTAAATAAACAGAGCGGCGTAGAAATACTCTTGCTGTGAAAACAGAATACTCAGTAACACAGTTCCGGGTATAAATATTATTGGTACTTATTCATAATAATGTTGCTTAGTAAACTTTCACATCAACAAATATATTTTATTCAGCTTAGTACAGTACTTAACCGTTATACTTAACCGTCTTAGAGGTCAATCGACGAATCCAACTCGGCTGGGCTGCGTTCGGGAAAATTCGTCATATCTTTTCATCGAGTATACCGCAAAACCTCAAGAGCAAAGTATACAACCAGTGCGTGTTGCCAGTGATGGCATACGGAACTGAGACTTGGTCCTTCACTGCAGGCCGTATGAGGAAGCTCAAAGTTGCCCAGCGCGCTATGGAAAGGGCTATTCTTGGTGTTTCTCTGCGTGATGGAGTCTGCAACGATGATATCCGCAGCAGAACTAAAGTAACCGACATAGCCGTAAGGATCAACAAGCTGAAGTGGCAATGGGCCGGCCACATAGCTCGCAGAACTGACAATTTTCTCGAGTGGCAGCCACGTACAGGCAAACGCAGTCTGGGACGACCCCCCATGAGATGGAGTGACGACCTGCCCAGTGTTGCGGGAAGTCGATGGATGCAGGTGGCTCAGGACCGAGCTTCGTGGCAATCTTTGGGGGAGGCCTATGTTCAGTAGTGGACTTCTGATAGGCTCAAATGATGATAATGATGATACTTAACCGTAAATTCCATATCCATTTCTTATCTTGTCTAAATCTATCCAAGTAATATAAATTATAAATGAGAAAGTTTGTTTGTCGTGATGTTTGATATTGCATTACGCATAAACAGCTAAAATTATTATGATAAACGGTACGGTGATATCTTGAAGCCTGGGAAAGTCGTGGACGGAAGCTAGTGATGATATAATTAGAGGATGAAGTCGGAGAATCAGTTTTTCTTTTGATATAAACATCACATACATATAGAGTCTTCTGCCACGTACTACGACTTTGTGGAATCAGCTGTCGCCAGCAGTATTTCCGAACAGTTACGACTTAGGGACCTTCAAGAAAATTATTATATTCCTTTCTTAAAGACCGGCAGCGCATCTGTAGCTCCTCTGGTGTTGTGGATGTTCGTGGGCGTCGGTGATCACTTACCATCAGGTGAGCCGCACGCTCGTTTGCCCCCTTCTTCTATAAAAAAAAAAAACATACAATAAATTCTAGGCGTGAAATACTCAAAAGGAGCGTGGCACGGATATTCAAAAACTGGCTACCATTCGTTTACTTTCGTTGTCTAAAACATGTCGTTCCGCGATCTCCGATCGTTGTGGTTCGAGATGCTGATCCACTATTGACTCGAGTATCTGAAAAGACTTTGTCTCGGGAAATCCGTTCCGTAAATCACACATTAGCTCAAACAACATCCGATAAGAGTTACCGACGTGGCCACATATAACTTTTCTGCTATGTTCTTTAGCATTACGAACCGCTTAATTCGTCTACAATATGCATCGCAATTATGAGTCCCGGCTTCAAAAGTTTCGATTTTACCGTTGGACTAGAGAGCGTAAGAAACTGTATAGAAACATACTTGTATAGAAAGTGTACAAGACTGTGTATTGAGTAATGACGTCGACAGCGCTGTGAAGTGCGGGAGGCGACAAATAAATTGCTTCCGTATAAATCTTAAATATTAAACACTTCACTACACTGATCATAACTGCCTATCCTCGATGGATAAAGCGTGGTAGAGCCAAGCGGCGGCTATTGCTACTGCTCGAATGGGCCGGCTCGACCGGGTTGGTACCACGGCCTCGCAGTACAGGTACGAAGTACAGGCACCTTGTGCTTCTGCGTTTCGTTTATGCAGTAACCGGAAGCCCACTCTCCTCTCGCCTCATCCCCCTAACATCCTTAAAGGCAGGCAACATTTGCAGTTTTCTCGTGTTACAAATGTACGTATGCGTCGGTAATGACTTACCATCAGCTGAGCCCCATGCCCGTTTGCACACTATCAGTTAAAAATTTATTAAAATCTACATTCGTCCGATCTTCGATGAAAAATTGTGACTTTAAATCACTATCCATTACTCATTTTTATTACCTCTTTAAATAAAACGGACAGTATTATTTATCAATAACAGTCAGAGGTTTTTTTTTTAATTGATTTATGAGAAACAAACTTTCATTCGACTTTATATTGCTCTTGGTTTAAAAGGATGCTGTTATGGAGGGGAGTCGACCTCCGATTACCTCACTCACCAACCGAAACTCAGAAATACAAGATGCCTCCTACTTCACGCCGGCTGGTATTCTGCGAGGCTGGGGTGCTAAAACGGTCGCGCCAGTCCATTCGAACAGGAGCAAAAGCCACCGCTTGGCTCTACCACGTGCACGTGAAAGTCACAATCCTGTATATCACATGAATTAAAAGAATAAATAAACATAAACTTTTATTTCTATATTTACAAACTCATCATTTTTCGCGTTATTCCAAATAAAATCAAGAGAAAAGTGAATGTCCTTTAAATGATATGAGACAAAAATAAAGTCAGCCTTTACCTTTAAATCAAAAAGACCTTAGTGTTCAAACATAATGTTTCTGTATTTATTACCAACTTTCAAAAATATGACGCCGAAACTGGGTAAATCTGTAAAGGCGAAAATATAGAACAACTGTCTTGGGAAATGCAGTTTAAAATATTCCGTTTCATTTTACGAAGAGCATTGCATTTTCGTTTCATTTTAAAGATACTGTAAGAAGTGAAGTTAAAAAAAAAAGTATCATATAGCCCACTGGTGGACGAAGGCCTCCTTCTCAAATATCTGAGCGGGAATGTGTAGCCGGGAAAGATCCGCCACGCTGCTCCAGTGCGAGTGCGAACTTCACATTTCTTCTGAATTTTTTCTATTATTTTACAGACAAGCAAGTTTCCTCACGATGATTTCCTTCACCGACGACCACTTGGTATATATACTTGGTATACCAAGGTATGGTACTTAAAATTGGTATTTGCGATTTCTGTGGTGCCACTACTGGTATCGAACCGAGCGACTACCGAGCGCGTAATGTTAAATATTTTTATTACACTGCTAAAATATGTTTTTTGATTGTTGTTAATAATTACGAATAATTTAAGCGTTTCGTGGCGTGAGATTGGCAAATCTGCGACCTCACTTTATCTCATTGCAGCCATAAAAATCGTCTAGGACCAAAAAACTAGAAAATCTGAATCTTTATAAATGGTTGAAAAGCCATCTTAAAATATGCCAGGAGCAGAATAAATAGAATGGTAATAAGCAGCATAGTCGAAATGCTTAGTACGTTTTTTTTATTGGGGTAAGAAACAAGCCAACAGTTCACGGGATGGTAAGGAGCTACAGCAGCCCGCTGTGGGACACCTGCAAATAATTTCAATCGAAGAAGATTACATCTTACAGATGCATTGTCACCCATGGGAACTAAGAAGGAATGCCTCAAAGCCCTTAATTGTATTGGCTCTTTATACCTTTCAAATGTGAACACAAGAGTAACTACCGTACCGTACCGTACCGTTAGGCGCCAGGAATAGGTACGAGCGTGGTACCAAAATTTTAAAGGCCGGCAGCGCATCTGTAACTCCTCTGGTGTTGCGGATGTCCGTGGGAGACGGTGATCACTTACCATCAGGTGAGCCGCACGCTCGTTTGCCCTCACCTTCCATAAAAAAAACCAACCCAGACGATACATAGGCATTAAAGGAATCTACCACCTGTATTGTTACATCCCTAATTCACACTAAATTCACAAGAATATATTTGCTGAAATCCACTACAAATAATGATTTCTTGTATTTACGGGAACACAACAAATTTAAAATTAAACTATTATTTACGGAATTCCCGTCTGCGTGACCTCAAGATACTGTGAGCTCATTCTGCGTAGATCGGACCAAAATTAGCAATTAAAAGCTGAAGGTAGCCTGAGTTAACTATGACATTAGGACGGTATATGAAAACCAAAAATTAAACGCGTTGAGATCCGTAAATAATAGTTTCATTTCAAATATCCACTACAAAGTACGGTACGAAAATCGGTATCCTCCAGTCAGCATGCGAATAAATTGTACCGCTGTCCAGCTACGGAGCCGGTTTGAAATTTAATAGAGCGTCTCGTGAAGTAGAAGCATCTTGTAATTCTGCGTTTCGTTCGGTGAGTCAGGTAGCCGGAGGCCCACTCCCACTTCCCCATATATCCATTAAGGCCGGCAACATTGCAGGTACGTTGCCGGTCTTGCCTCCTCTGATGTAGCAGATGTACGAGGGCAACGGTAATTACCCGATGGTAACCACAATTACCATCGGGTGAGCCGCACGCTCGTTTGCCCTCACCTTCCATAAAAAAAACCAACCCAGACGATACATAGGCATTAAAGGAATCTACCACCTGTATTGTTACATCCCTAATTCACACTAAATTCACAAGAATATATTTGCTGAAATCCACTACAAATAATGATTTCTTGTATTTACGGGAACACAACAAATTTAAAATTAAACTATTATTTACGGAATTCCCGTCTGCGTGACCTCAAGATACTGTGAGCTCATTCTGCGTAGATCGGACCAAAATTAGCAATTAAAAGCTGAAGGTAGCCTGAGTTAACTATGACATTAGGACGGTATATGAAAACCAAAAATTAAACGCGTTGAGATCCGTAAATAATAGTTTCATTTCAAATATCCACTACAAAGTACGGTACGAAAATCGGTATCCTCCAGTCAGCATGCGAATAAATTGTACCGCTGTCCAGCTACGGAGCCGGTTTGAAATTTAATAGAGCGTCTCGTGAAGTAGAAGCATCTTGTAATTCTGCGTTTCGTTCGGTGAGTCAGGTAGCCGGAGGCCCACTCCCACTTCCCCATATATCCATTAAGGCCGGCAACATTGCAGGTACGTTGCCGGTCTTGCCTCCTCTGATGTAGCAGATGTACGAGGGTAACGGTAATTACCCGATGGTAACCACAATTACCATCGGGTGAGCCGCACGCTCGTTTGCCCTCACCTTCCATAAAAAACCAACCCAGACGATACATAGGCATTAAAGGAATCTACCACCTGTATTGTTACATCCCTAATTCACACTAAATTCACAAGAATATATTTGCTGAAATCCACTACAAATAATGATTTCTTGTATTTACGGGAACACAACAAATTTAAAATTAAACTATTATTTACGGAATTCCCGTCTGCGTGACCTCAAGATACTGTGAGCTCATTCTGCGTAGATCGGACCAAAATTAGCAATTAAAAGCTGAAGGTAGCCTGAGTTAACTATGACATTAGGACGGTATATGAAAACCAAAAATTAAACGCGTTGAGATCCGTAAATAATAGTTTCATTTCAAATATCCACTACAAAGTACGGTACGAAAATCGGTATCCTCCAGTCAGCATGCGAATAAATTGTACCGCTGTCCAGCTACGGAGCCGGTTTGAAATTTAATAGAGCGTCTCGTGAAGTAGAAGCATCTTGTAATTCTGCGTTTCGTTCGGTGAGTCAGGTAGCCGGAGGCCCACTCCCACTTCCCCATATATCCATTAAGGCCGGCAACATTGCAGGTACGTTGCCGGTCTTGCCTCCTCTGATGTAGCAGATGTACGAGGGTAATGAATTTCCTTTGTCGGAGAAGTAACAGGCAGAAAGAAACTCCGTAGATATCTATTCTTTAAAACAGATTTTATACATTATAAATAAATAACTAAAACTATATTCAATTTAATATATAATATAGTCTTACTAATAAAAAGAATAATCACAATAAAAATGCAATCGTTTGATAACCTCCTCCTTTTCGAAGTCTGTTGAAAAGGTAGGAAGCCTAGTCAGATATAGCTGCCGTATACAGCAGCATAAACTTGAAATACGGAAATCCTGAAAATCCGTTTACATAATCGCAGAGCTGCGCGCCGAGATTTACCTAGGAAATATTTTGCGTATTTTATGTAAATAAACAGAGCGGCGTAGAAATACTCTTGCTGTGAAAACAGAATACTCAGTAACACAGTTCCGGGTATAAATATTATTGGTACTTATTCATAATAATGTTGCTTAGTAAACTTTCACATCAACAAATATATTTTATTCAGCTTAGTACAGTACTTAACCGTTATACTTAACCGTCTTAGAGGTCAATCGACGAATCCAACTCGGCTGGGCTGCGTTCGGGAAAATTCGTCATATCTTTTCATCGAGTATACCGCAAAACCTCAAGAGCAAAGTATACAACCAGTGCGTGTTGCCAGTGATGGCATACGGAACTGAGACTTGGTCCTTCACTGCAGGCCGTATGAGGAAGCTCAAAGTTGCCCAGCGCGCTATGGAAAGGGCTATTCTTGGTGTTTCTCTGCGTGATGGAGTCTGCAACGATGATATCCGCAGCAGAACTAAAGTAACCGACATAGCCGTAAGGATCAACAAGCTGAAGTGGCAATGGGCCGGCCACATAGCTCGCAGAACTGACAATTTTCTCGAGTGGCAGCCACGTACAGGCAAACGCAGTCTGGGACGACCCCCATGAGATGGGTGACGACCTGCCCAGTGTTGCGGGAAGTCGATGGATGCAGGTGGCTCAGGACCGAGCTTCGTGGCAATCTTTGGGGGAGGCCTATGTTCAGTAGTGGACTTCTGATAGGCTCAAATGATGATAATGATGATACTTAACCGTAAATTCCATATCCATTTCTTATCTTGTCTAAATCTATCCAAGTAATATAAATTATAAATGAGAAAGTTTGTTTGTCGTGATGTTTGATATTGCATTACGCATAAACAGCTAAAATTATTATGATAAACGGTACGGTGATATCTTGAAGCCTGGGAAAGTCGTGGACGGAAGCTAGTGATGATATAATTAGAGGATGAAGTCGGAGAATCAGTTTTTCTTTTGATATAAACATCACATACATATAGAGTCTTCTGCCACGTACTACGACTTTGTGGAATCAGCTGTCGCCAGCAGTATTTCCGAACAGTTACGACTTAGGGACCTTCAAGAAAATTATTATATTCCTTTCTTAAAGACCGGCAGCGCATCTGTAGCTCCTCTGGTGTTGTGGATGTTCGTGGGCGTCGGTGATCACTTACCATCAGGTGAGCCGCACGCTCGTTTGCCCCCTTCTTCTATAAAAAAAAAACATACAATAAATTCTAGGCGTGAAATACTCAAAAGGAGCGTGGCACGGATATTCAAAAACTGGCTACCATTCGTTTACTTTCGTTGTCTAAAAACATGTCGTTCCGCGATCTCCGATCGTTGTGGTTCGAGATGCTGATCCACTATTGACTCGAGTATCTGAAAAGACTTTGTCTCGGGGAAATCCGTTCCGTAAATCACACATTAGCTCAAACAACATCCGATAAGAGTTACCGACGTGGCCACATATAACTTTTCTGCTATGTTCTTTAGCATTACGAACCGCTTAATTCGTCTACAATATGCATCGCAATTATGAGTCCCGGCTTCAAAAGTTTCGATTTTACCGTTGGACTAGAGAGCGTAAGAAACTGTATAGAAACATACTTGTATAGAAAGTGTACAAGACTGTGTATTGAGTAATGACGTCGACAGCGCTGTGAAGTGCGGGAGGCGACAAATAAATTGCTTCCGTATAAATCTTAAATATTAAACACTTCACTACACTGATCATAACTGCCTATCCTCGATGGATAAAGCGTGGTAGAGCCAAGCGGCGGCTATTGCTACTGCTCGAATGGGCCGGCTCGACCGGGTTGGTACCACGGCCTCGCAGTACAGGTACGAAGTACAGGCACCTTGTGCTTCTGCGTTTCGTTTATGCAGTAACCGGAAGCCCACTCTCCTCTCGCCTCATCCCCCTAACATCCTTAAAGGCAGGCAACATTTGCAGTTTTTCTCGTGTTACAAATGTACGTATGCGTCGGTAATGACTTACCATCAGCTGAGCCCCATGCCCGTTTGCACACTATCAGTTAAAAAATTTATTAAAATCTACATTCGTCCGATCTTCGATGAAAAATTGTGACTTTAAATCACTATCCATTACTCATTTTATTACCTCTTTAAATAAAACGGACAGTATTATTTATCAATAACAGTCAGAGGTTTTTTTTTAATTGATTTATGAGAAACAAACTTTCATTCGACTTTATATTGCTCTTGGTTTAAAAGGATGCTGTTATGGAGGAGTCGACCTCCGATTACCTCACTCACCAACCGAAACTCAGAAATACAAGATGCCTCCTACTTCACGCCGGCTGGTATTCTGCGAGGCTGGGGTGCTAAAACGGTCGCGCCAGTCCATTCGAACAGGAGCAAAAGCCACCGCTTGGCTCTACCACGTGCACGTGAAAGTCACAATCCTGTATATCACATGAATTAAAAGAATAAATAAACATAAACTTTTATTTCTATATTTACAAACTCATCATTTTTCGCGTTATTCCAAATAAAATCAAGAGAAAAGTGAATGTCCTTTAAATGATATGAGACAAAAATAAAGTCAGCCTTTACCTTTAAATCAAAAAGACCTTAGTGTTCAAACATAATGTTTCTGTATTTATTACCAACTTTCAAAATATGACGCCGAAACTGGGTAAATCTGTAAAGGCGAAAATATAGAACAACTGTCTTGGGAAATGCAGTTTAAAATATTCCGTTTCATTTTACGAAGAGCATTGCATTTTCGTTTCATTTTAAAGATACTGTAAGAAGTGAAGTTAAAAAAAAAAGTATCATATAGCCCACTGGTGGACGAAGGCCTCCTTCTCAAATATCTGAGCGGGAATGTGTAGCCGGGAAAGATCCGCCACGCTGCTCCAGTGCGAGTGCGAACTTCACATTTCTTCTGAATTTTTTCTATTATTTTACAGACAAGCAAGTTTCCTCACGATGATTTCCTTCACCGACGACCACTTGGTATATATACTTGGTATACCAAGGTATGGTACTTAAAATTGGTATTTGCGATTTCTGTGGTGCCACTACTGGTATCGAACCGAGCGACTACCGAGCGCGTAATGTTAAATATTTTTATTACACTGCTAAAATATGTTTTTTTGATTGTTGTTAATAATTACGAATAATTTAAGCGTTTCGTGGCGTGAGATTGGCAAATCTGCGACCTCACTTTATCTCATTGCAGCCATAAAAATCGTCTAGGACCAAAAAACTAGAAAATCTGAATCTTTATAAATGGTTGAAAAGCCATCTTAAAATATGCCAGGAGCAGAATAAATAGAATGGTAATAAGCAGCATAGTCGAAATGCTTAGTACGTTTTTTTATTGGGGTAAGAAACAAGCCAACAGTTCACGGGATGGTAAGGAGCTACAGCAGCCCGCTGTGGGACACCTGCAAATAATTTCAATCGAAGAAGATTACATCTTACAGATGCATTGTCACCCATGGGAACTAAGAAGGAATGCCTCAAAGCCCTTAATTGTATTGGCTCTTTATACCTTTCAAATGTGAACACAAGAGTAACTACCGTACCGTACCGTACCGTTAGGCGCCAGGAATAGGTACGAGCGTGGTACCAAAATTTTAAAGGCCGGCAGCGCATCTGTAACTCCTCTGGTGTTGCGGATGTCCGTGGGAGACGGTGATCACTTACCATCAGGTGAGCCGCACGCTCGTTTGCCCTCACCTTCCATAAAAAAAACCAACCCAGACGATACATAGGCATTAAAGGAATCTACCACCTGTATTGTTACATCCCTAATTCACACTAAATTCACAAGAATATATTTGCTGAAATCCACTACAAATAATGATTTCTTGTATTTACGGGAACACAACAAATTTAAAATTAAACTATTATTTACGGAATTCCCGTCTGCGTGACCTCAAGATACTGTGAGCTCATTCTGCGTAGATCGGACCAAAATTAGCAATTAAAAGCTGAAGGTAGCCTGAGTTAACTATGACATTAGGACGGTATATGAAAACCAAAAATTAAACGCGTTGAGATCCGTAAATAATAGTTTCATTTCAAATATCCACTACAAAGTACGGTACGAAAATCGGTATCCTCCAGTCAGCATGCGAATAAATTGTACCGCTGTCCAGCTACGGAGCCGGTTTGAAATTTAATAGAGCGTCTCGTGAAGTAGAAGCATCTTGTAATTCTGCGTTTCGTTCGGTGAGTCAGGTAGCCGGAGGCCCACTCCCACTTCCCCATATATCCATTAAGGCCGGCAACATTGCAGGTACGTTGCCGGTCTTGCCTCCTCTGATGTAGCAGATGTACGAGGGCAACGGTAATTACCCGATGGTAACCACAATTACCATCGGGTGAGCCGCATGGGCGTTTGCTCCCTTTCCAAAATAAAAAAAAAGTTGTGTCTTGAGTCCCAGACACTGCTCCTGACCATTCCTCCGACCTTATCGCATAAGTCATCGGTAAAGACAATTGAGCTACTCTATTTGAATGTACACTCGCCATTTTTTTTCAAATCTTTGCGTTTCTACGCGTTTAGTAATGAATTTCCTTTGTCGGAGAAGTAACAGGCGAAAGAAACTCCGTAGATATCTATTCTTTAAAACAGATTTTATACATTATAAATAAATAACTAAAACTATATTCAATTTAATATATAATATAGTCTTACTAATAAAAAAGAATAATCACAATAAAAATGCAATCGTTTGATAACCTCCTCCTTTTTCGAAGTCTGTTGAAAAGGTAGGAAGCCTAGTCAGATATAGCTGCCGTATACAGCAGCATAAACTTGAAATACGGAAATCCTGAAAATCCGTTTACATAATCGCAGAGCTGCGCGCCGAGATTTACCTAGGAAATATTTTGCGTATTTTATGTAAATAAACAGAGCGGCGTAGAAATACTCTTGCTGTGAAAACAGAATACTCAGTAACACAGTTCCGGGTATAAATATTATTGGTACTTATTCATAATAATGTTGCTTAGTAAACTTTCACATCAACAAATATATTTTATTCAGCTTAGTACAGTACTTAACCGTTATACTTAACCGTCTTAGAGGTCAATCGACGAATCCAACTCGGCTGGGCTGCGTTCGGGAAAATTCGTCATATCTTTTCATCAGTATACCGCAAAACCTCAAGATACTGTGAGCTCATTCTGCGTAGATCGGACCAAAATTAGCAATTAAAAGCTGAAGGTAGCCTGAGTTAACTATGACATTAGGACGGTATATGAAAACCAAAAATTAAACGCGTTGAGATCCGTAAATAATAGTTTCATTTCAAATATCCACTACAAAGTACGGTACGAAAATCGGTATCCTCCAGTCAGCATGCGAATAAATTGTACCGCTGTCCAGCTACGGAGCCGGTTTGAAATTTAATAGAGCGTCTCGTGAAGTAGAAGCATCTTGTAATTCTGCGTTTCGTTCGGTGAGTCAGGTAGCCGGAGGCCCACTCCCACTTCCCCATATATCCATTAAGGCCGGCAACATTGCAGGTACGTTGCCGGTCTTGCCTCCTCTGATGTAGCAGATGTACGAGGGCAACGGTAATTACCCGATGGTAACCACAATTACCATCGGGTGAGCCGCATGGGCGTTTGCTCCCTTTCCCAAATAAAAAAAAAGTTGTGTCTTGAGTCCCCGACACTGCTCCTGACCATTCCTCCGACCTTATCGCATAAGTCATCGGTAAAGACAATTGAGCTACTCTATTTGAATGTACACTCGCCATTTTTTTCAAATCTTTGCGTTTCTACGCGTTTAGTAATGAATTTCCTTTGTCGGAGAAGTAACAGGCGAAAGAAACTCCGTAGATATCTATTCTTTAAAACAGATTTTATACATTATAAATAAATAACTAAAACTATATTCAATTTAATATATAATATAGACTATATTATTATACTAAAAAAGACTATCTTACTAATAAAAAAGAATAATCACAATAAAAATGCAATCGTTTGATAACCTCCTCCTTTTTCGAAGTCTGTTGAAAAGGTAGGAAGCCTAGTCAGATATAGCTGCCGTATACAGCAGCATAAACTTGAAATACGGAAATCCTGAAAATCCGTTTACATAATCGCAGAGCTGCGCGCCGAGATTTACCTAGGAAATATTTTGCGTATTTTATGTAAATAAACAGAGCGGCGTAGAAATACTCTTGCTGTGAAAACAGAATACTCAGTAACACAGTTCCGGGTATAAATATTATTGGTACTTATTCATAATAATGTTGCTTAGTAAACTTTCACATCAACAAATATATTTTATTCAGCTTAGTACAGTACTTAACCGTTATACTTAACCGTCTTAGAGGTCAATCGACGAATCCAACTCGGCTGGGCTGCGTTCGGGAAAATTCGTCATATCTTTTCATCGAGTATACCGCAAAACCTCAAGAGCAAAGTATACAACCAGTGCGTGTTGCCAGTGATGGCATACGGAACTGAGACTTGGTCCTTCACTGCAGGCCGTATGAGGAAGCTCAAAGTTGCCCAGCGCGCTATGGAAAGGGCTATTCTTGGTGTTTCTCTGCGTGATGGAGTCTGCAACGATGATATCCGCAGCAGAACTAAAGTAACCGACATAGCCGTAAGGATCAACAAGCTGAAGTGGCAATGGGCCGGCCACATAGCTCGCAGAACTGACAATTTTCTCGAGTGGCAGCCACGTACAGGCAAACGCAGTCTGGGACGACCCCCCATGAGATGGAGTGACGACCTGCCCAGTGTTGCGGGAAGTCGATGGATGCAGGTGGCTCAGGACCGAGCTTCGTGGCAATCTTTGGGGGAGGCCTATGTTCAGTAGTGGACTTCTGATAGGCTCAAATGATGATAATGATGATACTTAACCGTAAATTCCATATCCATTTCTTATCT
Organism: Bhutanitis thaidina; assembly: GCA_029286595.1. NCBI lineage: Eukaryota > Metazoa > Arthropoda > Insecta > Lepidoptera > Papilionidae > Bhutanitis > Bhutanitis thaidina. The sequence continues at coordinate 12,267,161 of JAGSMS010000017.1, forward strand.
TGTCTAAATCTATCCAAGTAATATAAATTATAAATGAGAAAGTTTGTTTGTCGTGATGTTTGATATTGCATTACGCATAAACAGCTAAAATTATTATGATAAACGGTACGGTGATATCTTGAAGCCTGGGAAAGTCGTGGACGGAAGCTAGTGATGATATAATTAGAGGATGAAGTCGGAGAATCAGTTTTTCTTTTGATATAAACATCACATACATATAGAGTCTTCTGCCACGTACTACGACTTTGTGGAATCAGCTGTCGCCAGCAGTATTTCCGAACAGTTACGACTTAGGGACCTTCAAGAAAATTATTATATTCCTTCCTTAAAGACCGGCAGCGCATCTGTAGCTCCTCTGGTGTTGTGGATGTTCGTGGGCGTCGGTGATCACTTACCATCAGGTGAGCCGCACGCTCGTTTGCCCCCTTCTTCTATAAAAAAAAACATACAATAAATTCTAGGCGTGAAATACTCAAAAGGAGCGTGGCACGGATATTCAAAAACTGGCTACCATTCGTTTACTTTCGTTGTCTAAAAACATGTCGTTCCGCGATCTCCGATCGTTGTGGTTCGAGATGCTGATCCACTATTGACTCGAGTATCTGAAAAGACTTTGTCTCGGGGAAATCCGTTCCGTAAATCACACATTAGCTCAAACAACATCCGATAAGAGTTACCGACGTGGCCACATATAACTTTTCTGCTATGTTCTTTAGCATTACGAACCGCTTAATTCGTCTACAATATGCATCGCAATTATGAGTCCCGGCTTCAAAAGTTTCGATTTTACCGTTGGACTAGAGAGCGTAAGAAACTGTATAGAAACATACTTGTATAGAAAGTGTACAAGACTGTGTATTGAGTAATGACGTCGACAGCGCTGTGAAGTGCGGGAGGCGACAAATAAATTGCTTCCGTATAAATCTTAAATATTAAACACTTCACTACACTGATCATAACTGCCTATCCTCGATGGATAAAGCGTGGTAGAGCCAAGCGGCGGCTATTGCTACTGCTCGAATGGGCCGGCTCGACCGGGTTGGTACCACGGCCTCGCAGTACAGGTACGAAGTACAGGCACCTTGTGCTTCTGCGTTTCGTTTATGCAGTAACCGGAAGCCCACTCTCCTCTCGCCTCATCCCCCTAACATCCTTAAAGGCAGGCAACATTTGCAGTTTTTCTCGTGTTACAAATGTACGTATGCGTCGGTAATGACTTACCATCAGCTGAGCCCCATGCCCGTTTGCACACTATCAGTTAAAAAATTTATTAAAATCTACATTCGTCCGATCTTCGATGAAAAATTGTGACTTTAAATCACTATCCATTACTCATTTTTATTACCTCTTTAAATAAAACGGACAGTATTATTTATCAATAACAGTCAGAGGTTTTTTTTTTAATTGATTTATGAGAAACAAACTTTCATTCGACTTTATATTGCTCTTGGTTTAAAAGGATGCTGTTATGGAGGGGAGTCGACCTCCGATTACCTCACTCACCAACCGAAACTCAGAAATACAAGATGCCTCCTACTTCACGCCGGCTGGTATTCTGCGAGGCTGGGGTGCTAAAACGGTCGCGCCAGTCCATTCGAACAGGAGCAAAAGCCACCGCTTGGCTCTACCACGTGCACGTGAAAGTCACAATCCTGTATATCACATGAATTAAAAGAATAAATAAACATAAACTTTTATTTCTATATTTACAAACTCATCATTTTCGCGTTATTCCAAATAAAATCAAGAGAAAAGTGAATGTCCTTTAAATGATATGAGACAAAAATAAAGTCAGCCTTTACCTTTAAATCAAAAAGACCTTAGTGTTCAAACATAATGTTTCTGTATTTATTACCAACTTTCAAAAATATGACGCCGAAACTGGGTAAATCTGTAAAGGCGAAAATATAGAACAACTGTCTTGGGAAATGCAGTTTAAAATATTCCGTTTCATTTTACGAAGAGCATTGCATTTTCGTTTCATTTTAAAGATACTGTAAGAAGTGAAGTTAAAAAAAAAAGTATCATATAGCCCACTGGTGGACGAAGGCCTCCTTCTCAAATATCTGAGCGGGAATGTGTAGCCGGGAAAGATCCGCCACGCTGCTCCAGTGCGAGTGCGAACTTCACATTTCTTCTGAATTTTTCTATTATTTTACAGACAAGCAAGTTTCCTCACGATGATTTCCTTCACCGACGACCACTTGGTATATATACTTGGTATACCAAGGTATGGTACTTAAAATTGGTATTTGCGATTTCTGTGGTGCCACTACTGGTATCGAACCGAGCGACTACCGAGCGCGTAATGTTAAATATTTTTATTACACTGCTAAAATATGTTTTTTTGATTGTTGTTAATAATTACGAATAATTTAAGCGTTTCGTGGCGTGAGATTGGCAAATCTGCGACCTCACTTTATCTCATTGCAGCCATAAAAATCGTCTAGGACCAAAAAACTAGAAAATCTGAATCTTTATAAATGGTTGAAAAGCCATCTTAAAATATGCCAGGAGCAGAATAAATAGAATGGTAATAAGCAGCATAGTCGAAATGCTTAGTACGTTTTTTTATTGGGGTAAGAAACAAGCCAACAGTTCACGGGATGGTAAGGAGCTACAGCAGCCCGCTGTGGGACACCTGCAAATAATTTCAATCGAAGAAGATTACATCTTACAGATGCATTGTCACCCATGGGAACTAAGAAGGAATGCCTCAAAGCCCTTAATTGTATTGGCTCTTTATACCTTTCAAATGTGAACACAAGAGTAACTACCGTACCGTACCGTACCGTTAGGCGCCAGGAATAGGTACGAGCGTGGTACCAAAATTTTAAAGGCCGGCAGCGCATCTGTAACTCCTCTGGTGTTGCGGATGTCCGTGGGAGACGGTGATCACTTACCATCAGGTGAGCCGCACGCTCGTTTGCCCTCACCTTCCATAAAACCAACCCAGACGATACATAGGCATTAAAGGAATCTACCACCTGTATTGTTACATCCCTAATTCACACTAAATTCACAAGAATATATTTGCTGAAATCCACTACAAATAATGATTTCTTGTATTTACGGGAACACAACAAATTTAAAATTAAACTATTATTTACGGAATTCCCGTCTGCGTGACCTCAAGATACTGTGAGCTCATTCTGCGTAGATCGGACCAAAATTAGCAATTAAAAGCTGAAGGTAGCCTGAGTTAACTATGACATTAGGACGGTATATGAAAACCAAAAATTAAACGCGTTGAGATCCGTAAATAATAGTTTCATTTCAAATATCCACTACAAAGTACGGTACGAAAATCGGTATCCTCCAGTCAGCATGCGAATAAATTGTACCGCTGTCCAGCTACGGAGCCGGTTTGAAATTTAATAGAGCGTCTTCTTTCTACCTATATTCATCAGCCTGTGTCTATCCACTGCTACATATTTTGTGAAAGCTGCAACAAAAGCAACGTCAAAAGTCAACTAAAATTATGAATTGAAAAAAAACAAATCATCTCGAGCAAACCGGCATGTGTGAGAAATAGTTAAAAAATATATGGAGGTCATGTGAGTCGGCGGGTAGCACTAGAGCAGCGTGCCAGACAAACCTCGCTTCAAAAACCTCTCAAATATTGGTAGGAAGTCCTTTGTCCAGCCGTGGGGCACATTCTGTGGGTGTTAGTGAACAAGGTTTGTACATCGTAGCGTAGTAGTTACGAAGTAATTAACAGCTTTCTTAAAATTAGGTCAGGTCGCCCTTCGGTTTAATCAGCGCATCGGCGCCTTACCAAAACTTCTATTTACAGTTCATTAGCTAACATTCATCAGTTACAACAGTCATCAATTTTGCATTAAATCATATTTAAGTCATTAAGCTTCTCAAATATGATATTTCCGTGTTTTACAAAATAAAATCAATTAAAAAATATTTACATTAACGTAATATTATTTCGAATTCTAATCTGGAATAGCTTTGGTTCAGATAAATAATAATGTAAAGGTTTAACATAGTAATCTAATAAAATAAAAAAATATTAATATAATTTTTTCATTTGTATTTACGCGATTAATACTTATTTTAAATAAAACTATTATTAATATTAACGATTAAATTAAATTAAATTCTCATATTATTCGACGTAAAAGAATACAAAAACTTGTCAAATCTTGGAAATCGAAACATCGTAGTTAAATGTAAAGTCAAAAATTAATTAACTTCTCAGTTAAAGGTCCAAGATTTTATAACTTAGTTATAAAATCTTGGACCGTCATTGAATATAACCGTTAACTGTCGAATTGTACATTTTATAATTTTTTTTAAAGAGTTCATAAAATAGCAAAAAGTGATAGAGCCAAGCAGTTGCATTCGCTGCTGCTAGAATAGACCGGCTCGACCGGGATAGTCATGATCTCGTAGAACACCGACGTGATGTAGGAGCACCTTGTGCTTCTGCATTTCATTCCGTGCATTAGGTAACCGAAGGCTCACTCCTTCGCCAACCCCTCCTTATCCTCCCTGTCATCTCCCAAATATCCTTAAAGGCCAGCAACTTTCCTCCAGCGCTTTTGGTGTTACAGATGTAATAAGGCGACGGTAATCACTTGAGAGGTGGCTAAATTGTGCTTTCCCATAAAAAAAAAATTATGTTCGTTAATGACGATAACACATCACTCAGACGATCCTAATCAATAATAAAATTGAAGTGAGAAAAAAAATTAAAAATGAATAATTGGGAAAAAGAAATAATAAAGTTTGTTCGGAGCTAAGATACAAACATTATAACAATGTAATAAATATTTTATTTCAGCAAACAAAGCACCCGACTCAGCATTATGTTACAAGAATATTGTCTCTCACTAAAGTTATGGGACTGCTGAATCCACTTTTGTTCCGATTTTCCTAGCCTGCTTATAAATATTAATAGCCTGCTTTTTAATGAAATGCGTGCAATTATCTTTACAGAACATAATGTAGGAATGTCGCACATATATACATATAAATAAAACTAAAGTCATCGATAAAAATCCGAAGCCATGATAGCCTATTTTAGATATACCTTCGAATCAGAAGACTCGAGTTCGACATATAAGCAAAAGTTTATGTGTTTGTCTGTGATTTCAAAATAACAGCCCATTTCAAAGCTTATGTGCGGTGAAATTCGGTTTTAAAATTTTCTGGATTTGTGGGTTCACTACCCATCCAAGCATACGTATTTACCCTGAAAGTATTTAGGATTCCTGGCCAAAAATTGAAAGAGTTATTTTCTATTTAAATTCTTGGAAGTTGCGGGACGATTTCCTATTTTAATCAAGCAAATAGTTATACATATACCTGTCTCTTTGTCTCAATTACTTTAGATAAATTCAATTACTTCTAAATCATAGACAAGCATTTCAATTTTAATTATACATCGAACTCTAGTCTTCTAATTGAAAGTCAGATTCCCTAACAACTCGATTATCGGAGAAATTCCGATTTCTATCATTAACTGGGACACTAAGACAGCGACAGGCTCACCACCTATCACTGTGTTTGAAAATGCTCTGGTGAAAAGTTGTTTGAAAGTCTAAACCTCTGTCCACCCCATTACTGAGTATACGGTCGTTAGAGCCATTGGTGTGCAGCACAAGCTGGTTGGTGAGCGTAGTGCTGGTACTCTCGCTAGTGATGCTAATTCCCACCACTACTCCCTGTGGTTTCGGCAAAATCTGGTGGATATTCCGCCACCGTTCGGTCACCAGAGAGGTCGGTTAGCAGACTGCACCACGTGCAGGTGAGGTTGGCATTTGGATAGAGATTGTTAATTTCCCCTTACATCCCATAAAATATAAATGAGTAGTTCAATTCTATTTTAGAGTAATGTTCTAAAGTGGACGAACCAAGAAGTCATAAGTCCTTAATTTAATTGAAATGAATAGAAAGTTTAAAATATAAACTCATCTTCTCCTTCACCATAAGGAGGTATGTGACTGCTTACACCCCAATTTCATTTATCATTTTCTTTATTCTTTAGTCATTGACGTATTAATGATTCTTTTTTTTTGGTTGTAGGTAGCTTATGAAACAAAATGAAGGTACAATTTATTGGAAAACAGTGCGACTCCAAAAGTTTTGTGAGCTAATAAAGAAGCAGGTGGCTTTGATTCACAAAAGTTTTTTTTATAAAACAAAAAACACCAGAAGATGTAGATAACGGTGGAAAGTTAGATTTACGATCGTTTCAAGCTAAGAAGTTGGGTAGGAAAATTTCTGACTCCGGTAACATAATAATACATAATGTTGAGACTTTTTACCAAAATATATCTTTTTGTTATTTGAAAGGCACTAGCCAGACTAAAGGTTTTACGAAAATAGTTTTATCTGTTCGATTTACGAAAAGTATTTTTTAATCGTCAAGCTGCAATGACTTAACAAAACACGGTGGCGAAAGATTACGTAATTATTTCCTAAAACAATGTAACAAAACACTACGTTACGTAACGTAAGTGTCGAAACTTCCATAGTAAAATGTAGATCGTAATAAAATGACAAAACGCAGGAGAGGAAGTAGAATGTTGGCAATGCCTGAAAGAAATCTAGAGACATGCGTTCGAAATATTGACAAGTCGATTTCGACTCTTGAAATATATTTACGCTACTAAATTGTAGTAAAACTATATTAAATCTGATCGAAAAACAAATCGAACTATACTGAAATTAAAACTTCATACAACATATTTTTAAACAAAAAGTCGTATGAAGTTATTTATTCATAATACCTACTTCACTTAATGTACTGTGAAACTGTTTTTTTTATTTATTTTAAGTTAATTATTCTTAGGAAAATTATAATTATTGACTTAAATAAAATTTCATTTTCGACTTTTTTTAATTATTTTCGTATTAGGCTTCGTAATCCGTATGTACGAGTAGTGGTCGTACATCCTCTGAGGTCAGTCATACCCACTGCCACAGCTTAAAAGTACGTCGTGCCTTCACCTAGGAAATTAAAATACAGAAATTCACGGATATCTATAAGTTGAGCTCACAAAGATTTCCTACTTAATAACGTTTGTTTTTTATAATTTTCGCCTTTAAAATATTTACTTTTTACATATATTGTTTAGTTTGTACATTGAATGATGTTGAAGTTAGGGTGATGTTTTGGATAGAGTAGAGTAGAAAACCTTGCATATCACCTGTGACGGGTCGTCGGTGTACAGAAACTCGGTTATGAAGAGTTTTTACGATGTTAGCCCAATCAGAAGCATTTATTCATTCATCACCACACCACACCATCACACTTTTATTTGAATATTTATCACCAGAGCTTATTTGGAACAAAGTTAAAGGTTCAGCCTGACGTCGTCTTACCTGAGGTCAACAATAAAATTCGTAAATATGTTTAGAAAAACTATACATAGGAGAGATTCGGGTCTCCTGATTCGGAGGTAGATCTCGTTATCACTCAACAATTTTGGTTAGTAAACATAACCGACAATATTTAATTATAAATCTACTACATCTTGTTGGTTTACCCGATCAAGCGAATCCATTAACGGCGTTGGTCAATACTAATAGAATAATTGACTGCCTAAAATCCAATATGCAACGGACAAAATGTTGTACACTTCCGAGGCAAATTCAATAAAACCACACTGTGTTTCGACACATTGCTCTACAGCTACCGTGTATGATTTTAAGCTTTAGCCAGTAAAGAGAATATCTGTTATTTTAAATAATCAAATTATTTAATTTCTAATTCTATCTTTGTTCATATATTTACGAGTGTACACGCCAAAGCGTGACGTCAGAATCTTTGGCGGAACGGGGGTGCGCGGGCGCCATGCTTGTCGAGATGTCAAAAGGGCATTAGTGTCATCGCGTGGTTCGTACGTACGCCGTCCCACGCCGCGCGTGATTCGTGTTAATTACTGTCCCCTAAATCAGGGGGGATACAATAAGTGGAACAGACGTGACAACTTAAGACTACGAAGAAGGAATCATCCGAAGGTAAGATCTCGCCCTAACAACGAGTATATGAGAGCTGATATGATAATCTGTTATACATTTAAAACATTAATGTCGTCTGCTAGTTGCATATATGTATTTATTACAATCTATAATTAAATAAATAGTGCTGTCCGAAATTAAAACTATTTATTTACATTTAATGAAAATATTCTATTATAATTCTAAACATTCCGGCATTTACTTAGATCAGAAAAAATTAAGAACGGAGACGATTGGGAGTTGTGTTGATGGAAAGACGCAAATACTAAATACGATTGCCAAGGAATCGTACAAAACGAAAGATAGGTAAAAAGAAGAAACCGAAGATAGGTAAAGCGCCAAGCCTACAGACTAGACTAATTTATACTTACAAATTTATAATTAGGTAGATGTGTTGGATGGAAACTAAACTTGGTTAGTGCCAATACAAGTCATAATTGCATATAGTTAATTAGAAATAGTATAGTATAGAAGTATAGTAACAATATAAAGGAAATCAAAAAAAAATGTTTACTTCCTTTTACTACAAATTCGAAATGAAACGATGATTTACTGATTTATCGCATCTAAATTTACGTATGTACTTCTGACGTTTTGACGACTATCCAGCACGCGTGATCACGGGGAGACAGATGTTTGAAGCCAACCCGGCTACCGGTAGCTTTTTAATTATTAATTTGGCCCGATCCACGCAGAATGAGCTCGCTCACAGTACCTTGAGGTCGTGCAGTGATATGCATGGTTAAATTTATTTATCACAGAATTCCAAACAGGATGTAACACCTACCCATCTTCTTTATTGAAATTATGAACTAATAAGATTATCGATTTTTGGCCATATCTGGGCATGACCCACGAGCTTCTGCAACCGCTCATCGTGATGGGCAGCGAACTACGTCACGGGGTTTTCTTCTGAAGACCGCTAAAACCTTTTCTCAAGGCTTTTCCTTTAACGATAACGACGGGAAAAAAGGCAGTGGCAGATTCTTACGCCGATACCACGCGGTAAAGTTCAAACACAATTCTCATATACCGTCTTCCATAATTAGTACTTCAACAATTTACAACGTGTAAGCCGCATTCGCATTTGCAAATCAATAAATAAGCACACAACAAGGACGATTAGATACGGAGCTCATTCAGACGACAAATCGCTGAGGTGTGATTACTTACGTTCACTTCTGTAGACTCGCACTCCGTGTTTTCCGATCAAACAAAATTCAGCAAATCGCTTAAAACTCACGCTAGAAACACTTTCACAAACGAAACTACTACTGATTAGCAATGGTAATATTTCAATGCAATTCTATATAATATTAATAACAGGAGACTTATTCACTATAACACGAAACATATCACAAAAATTCCAGGTAACATCATTCCTGTGTACTTCATTACCCCTGTGATGATTTCACTTGAGTATAATATGCAAATTGTAACCTACTGGTGGCTCAGAAACGAGCTTTATGGTAGAAGATGTTTCTATATTTGGGGGAGGCATACGCTCAGCAGTGGACTTGTGTCTAGTAAAAACTAAAATGATAGTCTAACCATTGAAAATAATGTAAAGACACTATAAAATTCTGATGTGAAAATCAAAAATAACGTTTCTCTTCCAATAATTGCAATCTGAGAAGCAATTTATTTTTAGTAACGCAAGTGCGTTACAGAGTAATATCTCAAATACCTGAACATTCAGTTCGTCGACGTTACATCGAAGCGGCGGGAGAGACGAGGAGCTTCCGTCATTGTAAGTATTGGAAAAATATTTACCGGTGTTTTATCGCGTTAAGGGAATGAAGTTTATCGATCCGACGGCATCGAGGGTCATTTGCGGCAAATATCAGTAAATGGCATATAGTTTGGTTTAATTATGATGATGCTTATATCGCGCATCTTCTGAGCACTTCAATTTGTAAGCTACGGATCTGATGATGCGCACGGACAGTACACACGAGTATCACAGACAGACATGCTTACGAAAATGTACATTTTTCTTATAAGTAAGCGGGTAAACGAGCAAGCGGCTCGCCTGATAGTAAGCGATTACAGTCACCCACGTACATCTGCAACCCCAGAGGAGTTGCAGGTGCGTTGCAGGGTTTTGAGGGTAGGGGATAGGAGGGTACTGGGCCTCCGGTAATCTCACTCACCGGACGAAACGCGGAAGCACAAGATGCATCTACTTCACGCCGGTATTCTGCGAGGTCGTGGTATTAACCCGGTCAAGCCGGCCTATTGGGGCACCAGATAAATCCGCCGCTTGGCTTCACCACGCTAAAACACACACTACTGCGTGCGTCCACTACTGGACGTAGCAAAGATAAGCATGGAATATTTGCCCAATATAACAGGTTGTAGAGCACAGTTCCCTTGCATCAGAGACTGCCTTGTGATGGTAATTAAGAGTATTAATAATAATTATTAATAATTATTAAAATTACTAATTTATCACACTATCTCGCCACGTAATCATAATCGAATAAACAAAATTACAGAAAAATATGTAACGAAAAATCTCTAGGTTATTTTTATTTATTTATTTAAACTTTGCTGACTGAGAATTAATAAACAATGTTATTTCGAACACGCATCGGAGCAGCATGGCGGACTCTTCCCGGCTCCAAAACCCTCTCATATATTAGAAGACTTTTCCCAGCAGTAGGCATTTTCAGGCTGCTACTTTACTTTAACTTTTACACTTTACTATGTTCACCAATGGTGTTTATAAAGAGCCAACTAAATCCATCCTTATATATTTCATCAAGGTGTACAGGTGTACATCTTCTTTAATCTGTTTTGAATCCTTGGCTATTATGGTAAATGACACTAACGTGGAAGTGGTTTCTGTTCAGCTGTGAACTAATTACAATCTGATATTGATGACAATTTTTCAAGAATGTCATATTATTATATGTAAGTAGTATTATATATTTCAAATTCGTCTTGACTATTGATTGTTAAGTCGTTATGAAAAATTAAAAAGGTTAATATTATATAATGAAGAACATGAATCATTTAGCATAACTATGACTGCATTTCGTCTCATAAAATATTACAATATATATGTACGTCAGCTGTCATAGTTTAATACTTCGAGATGTACTCTCGGATTGTATTACAATTTCATGTAACATTCCTCCCGGCACGACACCATCTCGGAGTTATCTGCGTGACATTAACATACACTACACACTGTCCTGTCGTTTGGAGAATACTGGAAAACACTTATTTTTTGTTAAGCGAATCTGGTACTATTATTAATATCAATTAAATTACATACACATATATAATTGCAATACGGACACAGAACCTTTCCAAGCCGCACTTACTGTGACATGGGTGCGGTAAGAATCCAAAGTCAGAATTTTTAATATTAAATTTTCAACTGTTTTTCAAGTATACAGAACATTCAAGGAAACTGGTACTTTCAAATGAAGATGTAATCAACACAACACGGACACCTTGCTTATAACGTACGTCTGCCACTCAAAAGGGTGGGCAGATATTATGGATTTTTATTTAACACGTCTCATAGTAGCCGAGCGGGTGGCTGTAACCCACTTTCTACGTCTCCGGCTGATAGGGTAGGTGGCGAGCATTGTAGTCATATACAATACTATCTAGCTCGGTAAGCGTTGTTCTGCCCTTACATATATATATAATAACTCGACCACAGCACGACCTATCGGGTCCAGGTTTTGAGATTTTATCCAACATGTATTATGAATATGTGTAATTTTGGTTTATACATATAGTAGAGATAATAACTTGATTGCAGTGCCACCTACCGGACAGTTAGCATAGCTATAAACCATCGCCTCGACAAAACTAATACACAAGTATTGTGTGAATATGATCACCATCGGCCAAGACGTTCAGATGTTACACGTACAGTAACAGACGCAGTAATATATCTATAAACTAGCTGAACCTTGCTAAACGAGAGCTAAACGCTTCATTTTTGTAAATACTGATTTTATTTAACCTTTCTTGTATTGAATCGAACTTAATCTATAAATTTTAGTTCAATCGACCGACTACTTTTCGTGTTCTGCGACTAAATATTTATGTGAAAATAGTATAAAACAAACTCTGCACTTCTAAGTGAATATCGATATATTTTTCACCATATTTTAGACAAATTCATGAGGAGTTTCAAATTTAATTTATGTATGGCAGACCGTGCAAAGTGCGATATTGCTTAGTCCTTAGTCTGGACACAAATTAGTAGTATGTATAACTACTTGACTGGCCGGCAATACACCTTCAGCTCCTCTGGTGTTGCAGATGTAAGTGGGCGACGGTAATCACTTAGCATCAGGTGAGGCTCTTGCTCGTTTACCCCATTTACCAAATAAAAAATACTTTATGATTCTTACTAATGGAGTTATTACAGTCCCCTATGTGTAAAATAGCCCACATGACTTACATTCGGTTCGGGAAGATGAAGACGATTATATTTACTGAGATATGCGGCAAACGCAACAGCCGTGTGTTGTTCGTTATTTGTGTCAAGACGCTCATTATTATCGTAGTACTCCGGAATCAAAGAGCGGCCGAGTGTGAGCGCCACGCTCCCAGAGGGAAGAGATGCTGAGCTTCAACATTCTACTCGCTGGTGAGTTAATGCATCGTAGTACCCAAAGCGATCCGGAACTAGATCGTTAAAATTGTATTTTCTAGATGAAGGCACAGCGTTTTAACATTTTAAGTAAGTTAGTGGTACATATGGTTTAATTTTAAAGTAATTTAGTGGTTGTCCTTTTTAGTTTTCTTGACTTGAATTGAACAATGTTGAACACAGGTTCTCTTCCAACGAAGTGTTTACGTATTGAAGATCGCAGCGTCATGGAAGTTCACACCCTAGCGTAGCTTATGTTATCAGTTCAACTACTTTCACTGTGGTATTTTTTTTTAAATGGGTCCAACGCCATCTTTCTGACACCTTTAGTCGACTCTCTCGACACCTACCGGAAGAAGGTTGGCAGATTTCCTTACGCCGTCACCACACCGCAATACATAGTAACGTAAGTTATATTATTATTAGTAAAAATAACATTTCTTTTAACATCATTGAAAATAGAAAGGTGTAAACATATAACCTATGCTAAAACATGAAGTTAATAAGCACTCTCTGGACTAACTGTATTTCAAGAACAACAGGACTCTAAGCCATGAATATTGGTACATAAATTTATATTGTAACTTAGAATAAGAAAGGCTATTAGAACATTTAGTTTTTGAGCTTAAAATTGACTGAGCATTAACATTGTTCAATGTACTAATACAATTCTGTTGCGAAGAACTCTAGCTATTGAAAATAATGTACATAATACAAACATTTAGTATTATACAACTGGACTTTACAGTTTTACCGTTATCAACAATAGGTCATAACTTTACGAATGAATATTTTACTACAACTCATTGTGTCTTTAACATGACCTTAACTCATCTTTGAACTCATCAATCTTTAGCGTGACCAAAATAACATTTATCTGTAATCATTTCATGCATTTCGATAAAAGACCGGGTTTAAAAACTAAAAAAGCTGTCGAGTGAAGTATTTAGTGTTAAAATTTGGACTTGCCCTGAAGTTCAACGTACTTCGGTAAAGATTAAACAGAAATATAATATTTTCGGTATCTATCACTTTAAGTGTCACCCGAAGTTCGCGGGTATGCTCATAAACTTTATAGCAAACCAATAATCCCTTGCGATAAAATTTAAAAATACTTTTAAAAAGAAAGATCCCTGGATACTTTTTTCTCGATCGTGATAAAAAATATTCAGTAGCTTCCTAATCCAGGATACATGTCACTGCCGAATTTTAATTTTAAATAAATTTCTTCGAGGGTTTTAAACGTGACTAAAGAATTATGGTATTAGTACGGATGAAGAAACTACTACTTCTTCACGCCGGTGTTCTGCGAGGCGGTGTTACTGACCTGGTCAAGCCGGTCCATTGAAATATATTGAAACTAAAGTTGTAACTAAGCCTGTAACTGCCCTCAAAAGGCAAAGGCCTCCTTTTTAAATATTTTTATGAGAGTTTTGGAGCCGGGAAGGGCTCGCCACGCTGCTACAGTGCGGGATGGCGGGCTTCTCATATCCTCGAAATAATATTTTTTATTATTTCGCAGATATGCAGGTTTCCTCGGGATGTTTTCCTTCACCGCCGAGCGCGTGGTAAATACAGCACTTAATATTGCTATTGACAATTTTAGTGGTGCCGGCACTGAGGATCGAACCCATGTCCCTTGCGCTGAAACTAAAGTGAGCGCTGATGGCCACCACGGCTCAAATTCAAAGTAACTAAATTTCTAACTTCCTACGGGGAAAGATTTGATTGTTCTTTAAATAAGCTGGTAAATGTAGTACCCATATTGACATATGGGCGTAAGAACTTGAAAATTTTCTTTTCGCCTCGTATGCGGTGTTGCAACAATAGAAATTCTATAGTTATGACACGTTACGGGTTAACGTAATTATTCTTAAGTAATGGAAATAACCGGAAATCTGCAAAATAAGAAATTCCTTTTAAGTATTCAGATTATGCTGAGCGCAGTACCATTTTGTTGTCACCATGGTAACGCAAGTTAATGTTGATTGAGTGTTTTAAATCTTGTTTGTTTTATTATTATTTTGCTTATTTTAATTAAATATAGTTGTCTATACTTCGAGGACATTTGAAGTCCGCCTACCCGCGGTGGAGTAGAATACCTCTACCCTTCTGGGCTCCAAAACCGTCTCAAATATTAAGAGTAGGCCTTTGTCCGGCAATATTACGTGTTTGCGTTATTTAATGAACGAGTACGTAAATATTATTTCCAATTTAGCGATGATATTAACAAAAGAATATGGTTAAGTTTTTTTTTTCTTTTTCTAATAATATGTTTACAGCAACGACACTGAGCGTAGTCGGAGGCGAGTCGGGCTCATGTCCGCCGACACTGTCCGTGGATGTCTGCGAGGCAGTATGTGGCCCTGATGAAGCATGCAGCGGCACAAAGCTGTGCTGCCCCACGGCGTGCGGCGGCGCCATGTGCGTCGATCCTATGACACAAAGGCACTTTACGAATTTAGGTCAGTAACTCGAAAGTTTGTATTTTTATAATCATCATTGTCAATAGTCCACTACTGAATTGGTCACTACACTAGTCCAGTCGGAGTTTAAATAAATAAAGCATCGGTATGAAATAATTTGCCAACAATTATAATTATAATTTTTTCTTGACGAAGTTAAACTAACAAAGCTAAGTATGCCATTTTTTATTGTGCATATTGATCCGTGGATTTTAGACAGATACTAAAAACAAACAAAACTTGCTGAAACAATAAACAATCCCCGTACACAGTTTTTTTTTCTTTTTTCAGTAAAAAAAGGCCGATGTACCGAATACCCGCGCGGGGCGTGGGTCTGCAGCCACACTTGCACCAGTGACTCTGACTGTCCGCGGGCGCTCAAGTGTTGCCCCAACCGATGTGGGGCGCTCACCTGCCAGAAGCCTGAGGCTGAAACCATATAGACTTTCTTACGTGGATAGCTTATCTTATTATAATAACACTACATAGTCAGATTCTAATCTAAGGTGGCGCAAACCCTTTTTTTAGTTTAATTTATGTATTCCCATGCGATTGTTGAGTTATGTAAGTTGTCATGGTCAAAATGGTTGAGTTGAGTCTTAAAATTCGGATTCCACAACGTAATACAATACTATAACTGTTCTTTTACTGTTCGATGAAATTAAAGCAGCTCCTAACAGGAAATCATTTAAGAGTCTAGTTCGTGATTTACCTAATAGATCATTGACAATATTCGGCTTATCTATTTTCGTTTTTTATTATATATTTATTTACGTATCTTTTTATATATTTGTATACGTATTTGTGTATTGTATGTTATAAATATTTATTTATTTACATAGTGTGTTTATATGTATTTATTAACTTGTTATTATTGGAGTCACACTTATTCTTGCTCTAACATCTAACGTATTATGCGAAATTGTCGGAGGAATAGGCAGATGCGGTTTCAGACACACCATACAACGAGAACCGAACATTTTTAAGTTGTATTACACAGTTATTCAACTGGGATTTGAACCAAGGAACTTGTCAAGCAGTCAGGTAAAAGGTACCTGAACACTGGGCCACACTGTTAAAACATAGTAAAGTAGCATTGTTTAAATATCCCATTACTGCACTCAACAGATACGTATCCGCATCACGTCCCTATGTGAGACGTGATGCGGATGTAATTTAATTTTAAAAATGTTGGCAAAAATTACTTTGCGCGATTCCTCATGTGACATTTTCAACGCAATCTTTATAGTGATGTGTTCCCGCAAAGTAAGGTATCTGATCCTATATACTGTCTGTTTTATTTCTCAAACATTCAGATTTATTTAGCAATAGAGAATGGCGCCGGCTTCGCACGGACGTGTAGGTTCGCGGTAGAGCCAAGCGGCTGTTTTTGCTGCTGCTCGAATGGGCCGGCTCGACCGGGGTAGTACCACAACCTCTCAATATACTGGCGTGAAGTAGAGGAATCTTTCGCTTCTGCAAACCCCCCTCTCCATCATCCATCTCAACTCTCAAATATCCATATAGGCCGGCAACGCACGCAGCTCCTCTGGTGTTGCAGACGTACTTGAGCGACGGGAATCACACCATAAAAAAAAACAGATCTGTGTCAAATACGGACTCCCGTTTGTTTAGGTATCAAACATCTGAAGTGATACATTCAAACAATGAAAGAATTTTCTAAAACCTTCCCAGTCGTTTTGGAGATTACCTCACACATATACAAATACAAACTTACGCTATCTTCTTATAATGTTAATCTAAAAAATAATATTTATTGAAATACACGCCATTTTGCTTTTGTAAACGTTGTACCGGATAGTTTATCAAGCCTTCGTAATATAAACGTTTAAGAACTCCAATATACTCGTACTTATAACCGGTTCAGTTCCAAAAGGCAGAGAATAGAAAACATTAACACTATCTCATAGCTCTGACATTTATTGCTGTCGGCCGGTCAAGATATATGTCTGTATCTTTAACATTTCTACTCGATGGCAAGATATTTATATCTAAAGAAAAATATGAAAGATCTTTAGAATATTTCTGAATGTTTTTCAGATTTCACACAGAAACAGAAAACTTTGGTTTCATTCAAAATTCCTATTACGGTTCAAATTATACAAACTTTTCAAAGCTCTTTGAAGGTAAAGACAAACGGACGGACGGATGGTTAAGCGTACATACAGACGGTGTAGGCTTAGTAATAGGACATTATTAAATAATATGAACTTCATTTTTAAAGCCAAAATTTGATCATGGATAATTTTAAAGTTATCTTATAAATAAAGTAACGAGGTTTTTCTGTGACTTCGATAGAATTACGTTAAAGCGTCACAAATATTTATTAACGATAAACGATTTAATTATTTGGTTGTTACATAAATTTATAACGAAATTTCTATATTTTTCTCATGAAACTATTATTTACGCATTTTATGGTGTTCAATTTTGTTTTTATATTCCCGACGTTTCGAGTGCTTTTAGCAGCCGATTGATTCTTAAAAAAAAAGAGCAATTCTAAAAAATATTTCAATACATTTTAACTAACTGACGCAGACTTAACGTATTGGATTTTGTACCATACTATAAAATTATTAATGCGAATATGCAATGGGCTGTTAAAGCTGAAGAATAAGAAAAAGAAGATATGAATTATATAAAAATTTAAGGCATAGGCTGCAATGGAGCTAGCGGCCCACCTGATGGTAAGTGAGTACCGTCGCCCACGTACATTTGCTTCACCAAAAGAGCTGCAGGTGCATTGCCAGCCTTTAAGGATATTTGGAGGAGAGGGGGTTAGGGCCTCTGGTTACTTCACTAACCGAATTAAATGCAGAAGCACAAGGAGCATCTACTTCACGTCGGTATTCTGCGCGGTCGTTCTACTACCCCGGTGGATCCAGGCCAATTGAGCAGCAGCAAAGGCCGCCGCTTGGCTCTATCATATTCAAAATGTATTAATTATTACATTTAACGATGTTAAATACATCTAGCACAAGTCATCGCAAATAATATGATATTGTGTAAGAACATGAAAATTAGAGAACCATATAGCGTAATTTTATTTGCCTTGAACTTCAAAACAAAGTTGTTTGCTGCACATTGCCTCGTTAAGTGACCCATTATTCAATTATGACTGAACGGTGCCGGTAATGGATGGAAGCTATTTAATAAACTACTTTAAAATATGAAAGTTACATGGAAGCGACGTAAGTTTTAAATGGTTAAAAGTGAATATTGTGTATAAAATGCAACAGCATTTGGTAAATACAGTAAACCAAATTATTGGAACATTTATTTATGAACTGACCAAGATTTGTTTTCATAATTCGACGTTACTTGATAAAATTACATTTAACCTTCATACACACATTATTCTCAATGAGTGTAATCATATCAACATAATATCTTCCGCTGCTAATCTCCAAGAAAGCGCCAAGAAGCCGACATATATTTCGTGGAGGATTCACCCATACCCCTCATGCCGGGACCACGGATTGGTAAGAGAATAATAAGTGGTCCTCCGATTACCTGTCACCGAACGAAACGCAGAAGCACTAGATGCCTCTACTTCACGCCGGTATTCTCCATGGCCTTATTACTACGCCGGCCCATTTGAACAGCAGCATAGACCGTATACATTATATATATTGTATGTGTATACAAGCGAACTGCGCCGGCTTCGCATGGACTGATCTATGATACATAATGTGGTCGTGTTATACTTTTTTTTATGGAAGGAACGGCAAACGAGCAAGCGGTTCACCTGATGGTAAGTCCATCTGCAACACCATAGATGCTGCAGGTGCAGATACACTATATTCGGGAGAAGGGAGGGAAGAGGAGGGGAATAGGGAGGGGATGTGGGCCTCCGGTTACCTCACTCACCGAACGAAACGCAGAAGCACTAGATGCCTCTACTTCACGCCGGTATTCTCCATGGCCTTATTACTACGCCGGCCCATTTGAACAGCAGCATAGACCGTATACATTATATATATTGTATGTGTATACAAGCGAACTGCGCCGGCTTCGCATGGACTGATCTATGATACATAATGTGGTCGTGTTATACTTTTTTTTATGGAAGGAACGGCAAACGAGCAAGCGGTTCACCTGATGGTAAGTCCATCTGCAACACCATAGATGCTGCAAGTGCAGATACACTATATTCGGGAGAAGGGAGGGAAGAGAAGGGGAATAGGGAGGGGATCTGGGCCTCCGGTTACCTCACTCACCGAACGAAACGCAGAAGCACAAGATGCCTCTACTTCACGCAGGTATTCTGCGAGTCCGTGTTACCAATCCGGTCGAGCCGCCCATTCGAGCAGCAGCTAAAGCCGCCGCTTGGCTCTACCACGCTTAAAACATGTAAACCTTCGTCATTAGATTATCCAAATTATGGTGTAAACTGCATTTAAATGCACTAATAAATTAAAAAGTTATGAGCGAATACACAGACAATCTAGGATTAAGACTTTTGTCTATGTTATGTAAATTTTATACTTTTTAGAGAAACGGCCCACTTTTTGGAGAAATGGCGGAAATGAGAATATCGAAACCGCATTTTGTGCTGACGACAAATCATGTTTTCGACACAAAGGTTCGTCTCGGTTTGAGGCACATACTTCCGGCCTTGCTGCCTTTTGAGCGCTTCGACGCTCAACCAGCCTTCCGCTTCGGGAAATTAAATTTTTACTTTAAGGCCACGTCCACGACTACAGCGGGGAGCGGAGCGTCGGCGGGACGGTGGCGGGGCGGTGGCGGGGCGGTGAGCAGAGCGGCGAGCTTGTTCTCAACGGCAGCGAACATACCCCTCGGAATTACGTAATTACAAAAGCGTAGTGACGTGATTATATGCACGGGATGGACGAATTAAAGGTGCCTAATAGTATGTCTTAAGACAGACAGTATTATCAAGAGGACAGATGGTGTACAATAGTTATATTAGTATCATGTTTTTATGGTACGTAACTTTAAAAAGCAGCCAAAAAGTGAATTTAATAGAAATGATGCAGATCAGAGAGGATTTAATTTACGACTTCACTATGAGTGTGCTAAATTT
This sequence comes from Bhutanitis thaidina, assembly GCA_029286595.1. Taxonomy (NCBI): domain Eukaryota; kingdom Metazoa; phylum Arthropoda; class Insecta; order Lepidoptera; family Papilionidae; genus Bhutanitis; species Bhutanitis thaidina. The sequence goes on from JAGSMS010000017.1 coordinate 12,287,301, forward strand.
CAAGTATATTCTGGAAGCCATTGACTTGAATTTAAAATCATATCAATGTCAAGTAAATCTCATACAGCAGGTCTTACAAGAATAGCAAAGAGAGCATTACGATAATGCTAGTTCGCGGTTACGATCTAAGGCCGCTTACGACCAAATCGAGGAGCGGAGCGAAGCGGGGCGGTGGAGAGAGCGGAGCGATGCGGTGCGTGGTTAGAGCGGATATTATTATTTTTTATTTACTACACTATTTAAAATAACCATTTATATCAATATGGATAATATTAATATCTAGATACAATAATAAATAAAAATTTTATTAATGTAAAAATTACATGTTACAATACCCGAAGTTAAGAAGTTATAAGTAAAATGGCATCACAAAAACCACACCTATTACAATAAATATTTTGTCTTTGACTTTGATTGTAAAACGGAATTCGTGGAAATGGAAATGCTGTCTATCCCTTAAACCAATAATTTGTGTCACTGACCCTTCCTCCGATCTAATAGCGTAAGCGATACGTGAAGATTAACAGAAGCGAATGCCTCTGTGTGTGCACGTACACACACGGCGTTATCATCAATCCTGCGCAGTTGACAATTGCCAATTATATTCGGCAGATATCGCCGTGATTGAAATCGGTCAGGAGGAAGTAGTCAACTACTAACGCGACATTGTAAATTTTAAGTATTAAAAGTAGTTTATAGATACTTTTTTAAGGTAGAATATATCATGTCTTTTCATATTAAAATTACTCATATACACGGTAATTGTTGAATTAGTGTCAAAAAACAAAATCACAAAATCTAGAGCCGATAGGTGGCGGTGAGGTCGTTTTATTGAGTAATTACGAAACGAAACTCTTCGCGCCACCTACCGGAAAGTGCAGAACAACATACGCCATGCCAGCTTTTGTTATAATGTTCAAATTCAATGTTAAATGTACGACAAACTAAACGCTTATAAACATAAAACGAAGTAGAATGTAGAAAATAAGGTACAGTAATATTTCATGTCTGCAATATTACCTTTCTGTTTCTGAACAGATTTATTACAGGATAAGGACCAAAGCTATATGAAGCACAAACGTTTACTCAGCACAGAAGTAACACAAAAGATTTTAAAAAGATCATCTTAATAAAGGCATTAAGATGGTTAAACCGCCATGTGTCCGACGCCATAAGATTTTTAAAGGTTTATATTGGATTTTTGATACACTCACGGGAAGACAAGAGTTGACAGATTTATAAATATATGACAGATGATAGAAAAATGACGTGTGAAGTCCGTCACTCCACTGGAGCAGAACCGTCTCCAAAACTCTCTCAAATATTTGAGAGGAGGCCCTTGCGCAACAACGAGCATTTGCAGGCGTGCTAATTTATGCCGTGATAGTGGAGTCACTAGGTGATAGTGGAGGAACTCCGTTGCTGCCTAGGAGCGGTTCGGGCACCTGCCCAGAGCGAGATACCTACCACACCCTTGACTTCTTCAAACGGTACCCAGCAGTGCAACAACTATTATGTTTCGCTTTGAATAGAGAACCAGTATTTCAGTATTACGGGCTTTGAGGCATACCATCTTAGTCCTCAAAGGTGACAACGCATATGTAACCTTCTTCGATGGAAGTAATTTGCAGGTTATTCTACCATTGTTATTAGGCTGTTTGTTTCTAAAATGCTCGGCATACCCTGGCAACACCTGGTTCAATAAATTCGCTACTATAGCAAAATTCAACAATTTCTGTAGCTGTCGATACGTTAAGGAAAATAACATGTGTTAGATTATGACCATATTGCATGTAAATAACAGATAACCCAGTTATCTTATTCACAACATTAAATGGTAAACAAACGTTCTTTGTCTATTTTGCGCTTATTTCTCCGAGATTCAAGTAATTTTTTCCAGATCCATTATTAGATTCTCCATATTCCAATTTATCCTGATCGAAAGCCCCTCGACCTAGATTAGATGATATTCCACGTGTGATTCGAAAACTAATTTACTTTCATATTGGTTACAGTATAATATTGATCAGTAAACTAATTTCGCTGATTAATAAACTGGCTGGCTAAAAGCCGTGGTTGCCTAGTGGTCAGGGCACTTGTTCTAGTTTCGAAGAGCGCGAGTGACCTGGGTTAGATCCCCGGTGCCGGCTCCACTAAAATTGTTAATAGCAATTTTAATTGTTATATTTGCGACGTGCTCGTCGGTGAAGGAAAACGTGGAGAGAAAACCTGTATGTCTGAGAAATAATAAAAAATATTAATTTCGAGGATATGTGAAGCCCGTCTATTTCATTATTCTGGCTATATCTAAACTAATAAAAATATTTACAATAATTCTATCAGACCCAATTGATCCAAAATGTTGACAGACAGCGACATCTATGATGCAAGATGTCTGATGATATGTGAAGCCCGTGTAACTGTACTGGAGCACCGTGGCCGATTCATTCCGGTTCCAAAACTCGCTTATATATTCGGGAGGAGGCCTTTACTCAGGATTGAGTCGTTTAGCCTTGAGCTACTATGGCTTAAGAATCTGGGTTAGAAATGATTAGAAGCCCAGATAAAGTCGGTTTTAATTAAACAACTTTAGGTTTAACTTTTATTAGTACAATAATTACTAATAAAATTAATAAATTAAACGAACTCAATAAATATTCTTATTTTATTTGCTTAGCTATATCCACCTAATATTAGTTTTTAGGTTACCTTAAATAAACTAATAATAACATTTACAATAATTCTGCCAGACCCCAATTAATTCAGAATGTTGACGAGCAGCGACATCTATGATGCAAGATGTCTGATGACACGTGATATGTATGCATGATATGTCGTAATGTCTTATGACTTGGTGATATATGATGATAGAGTCTGGTGCTGGGGTGGCCAACTAATACATACGGGAGAGGCTGCTCAAGAAGAAGAGGAAGTATATTTACAACTATGAAATTGATCTACTGCATTGTATACTCTGTAGTCTACTTTACAATAAGTGATGATGAATAATGGAGCTCTTTCTCGCCAGCTATAAATATTAATTGGTATTTCTAATGCAGAATTTAAAGTCTTTTGAGTCTTTTGTTTAAGTAGGATCATCACTAAGGACTTGTTCTTACTATTTTACATCGAGCGTAATAAAATCGGAATGAAACAGAAAAAAAATTGTGTTTCGGGTTTTTTTTACTAAAATAAAAGTATTTTTGTAACAGATCAATTAAAATTTTCGTATTAAACCAATGCAATGATTTTATAATACAAAATAGATTCTTTACAAGCACACAGAAAATGAAGTGCTCAGAAGACTGCAATTGTCGCCTCTGTCCTCAGTCTCTTTCGAATAAGTAGGCGACATACACGTGCTTCCCAGTTCCTGCTAACCGTCGTTAGATTTCGTTTTATAGCTTCAAATGCCGTCATGTGTTATGCGTAAATGGACTATTTGTATGTAATGTAAGTAAACTAAAAAGTGTGCTGCCGATGCGTTTGGGGCATGTTTTTCGGTTGTTTTCTGAGCATATAACGTATCTTTATTATAGTAGCATTATGCCAATGAATATGAAAGCAAAGTATTTAAATGGCTTATAAAACAGTTGACTACTAATGTTGAAATTAATTGGATTTGAAGCTAGAAATATTAAGGAAGTACAAATTTCTTAAGATATTTTTGTAACGTCCTGGAATCTTGGTTGCTGGCAGGTGAGAACGCCACAGCGATTGGGGCAACACTTGAGTGACCGCCGACAATCAGAGTCCGTGGTGCAGGTGTGGCTGCACATCCATGGTCCTTTGGGATTTTCAGGGCAATTTCCTTTCTTTACTGAAATAAGGAAGTTTTACATCAATAAGATAATTTAAGTAGTTTTGGTTCCATGTTCGCATAAAGCAGAATATGACTAGACGATGTCAATTACGGAGGATATATAACAGTGGGCTAGTGCAAATACGGAAGCAATCACTCTGCTTTACCTTCTCATATCGAATAAGCATAAGTATGCGAAAAGATCGTAGAAAGGAACAGACGCATGATTAATCACGACGAAACCAGATTCAAAAATCAGACATTTGTATGTTGTACAAACATTGGCTCCGGGCGATATACGAATAGAATCTATGAATTGGAACCTAGGACATATGCCACTAAGTCACGCATCTTACCATGGTCTTTAAGCATACATATCCAGTATCGCCATAGGTTGTGATACACATTAAAAATATCAACGCATATATATTTTTTAAAGAAACAGTGTAATAATTATAAAACTTATGTGTACATGTTTGTCGTAGTCTATGCGGTGGATTAAAAACAATTTTATTCAAAGTGGCCGCTTTTGGCTTTGATACGGCACTGCTAGCCTCTAACGTAACCATTCACAGCTGGTGTGCACAGTGAACTCGATGTAGAAGGAGCCTTCATTTCGACAAGTGAAGTCGAGGCTGTGGGCGAGGCGTCTTGCATAGCGCAAATATGACCATCAGTCTCCAAATTTCGTTCAAAGCTCAAGTGTTACCATTCGCTTTCCCCGGAATCTTCAAACGGTTTCTATTCTGTACTGTGTATTAGTCTTAATCTTATGACTCGGAGCTATTCGAAGGAAAAGTTTTAGTTTCTTGGTGTCATGACCAAGAAACTAAAACTTAAAACAAGAAACGAAGACCGTACAGAGGTTGACAGTCAGTCGAAGAGCTTATCGTGCTTTGAGAATTCCTTCACTGTCAAGGCCATCTGCTTATGAGACAAACTACCTCCGCAAATTCATAGATAGGTTTAAAACCGACGTCAAAAATCATTAACTATGTAATCATTATTAGCGACATTTGAATGTTTTTCTTTTGTTTTATTTGTGTAATTTATATTCTCTATCTCTATTTAGTCATAAGTATATTATATATGGTATTATAATAATAAGTAAGGTTTATATGTCAGTTTAGTTTCTACACCTCCTTCTACTGTCCATTAGATCAAGTTTTCTTATTGTACCTACCCCTTACGTTTTTCTTTTCGAAATATGTCTTTTGCGCTTTTTTGGTGTACAACTAATGTGTACACCTACAATTGTGCGCATACATAGATCGACACAGACTTCGCGGCTAATAATATCAGAAACCTTACTGTAATCAACAAAGTGTCTTTGTGTCATGGGATCGACGCATATGGAGCCGCCGCAGGTTGTAGGACAGCACATCTGCGGGCTGCCGCATGGCTGCTGCGGGCCGCACGCTGCGTGGCAAACGTCGACGGAGAGCGTTGGTGGGCAGGATCCCTCCTCGCACAGCCCGATGGTCACCATGGACACTGAAAATAATATAAAAGTTTTAATATCAGGAGTGAGTTGATCCTCTTCGTGGAAGGCTCGTACGATTTGTATTGCTGGCCTGAATTCTAAAACAGTGACAGGCTCACCACCTGTCACGTTTTTCCAATGGGCCGGCTCGACCGGAGTAGTACCACGACCTCACAGAATACCGGCGTGAAGTATAGGCATCTTGTACTACTGCGTTTCGTTCGTTGAGTGAAGAAAACGGAGTCTCTCTTTCCCCCTCCCCTATTCTGCCTCCCGATCATCCCTCCCACCCTCCAAATATTCTTAAAGACTGGCAATGCACCTGCAGATACTCTGGTGTTGCAGATGTACGTGGATAATCACTTACCGTCAGATACCGCTTTCTATTCTACCCTCTGACCACTCCAGTATTGGACCTACGACATGAGAGCAATTTTTTTTTATTTTTAAGTTTGCAAAAAAGTTAAGGTGGTTTGGCATATAATACTTAAAAGAATATTTTTTATTAATAACTACAATTTTACATAATGCCTACCTGACTGGATTATGACTTTTGGAATCTCAACAGAAGTCTATATTATTGCCTGATTTAAATAATCGCGTATCAGGTGTTAGATATACTGTGTCGTTCCGTCGCTAAAGGAACGATTGACTACCAATGAGCTCATCTGTGATTGCATGGACACTTACTCATGTATCATTGTATATTTTATGAAATATAGTAGTAGTATAGTAACAAGGGTGTAAAGAGGAACACACCATCATTTACTCTAAATGCTAACCTCCATCTGGTCCAACCTGATAGGAAACAAACGAGGCTCTGGCGACCCGATGCTGGCGAAATATCAGTCAAAAGTCGCAGAATTCAAATCCCACAGATTAGGAGCAGCATCACTTGTGCGTGGGGACCGGCACTGCGCTCACCGACCCGCTTGCCTCGCGTGGTGAATATGAGCAAACCATTCAAATGTATGCCGGCTTCCGCTGGTGCTATCTTGGAGATGCCTTTCTTCAGCTGTGGATTGAAATAGGCTTATATTGTAATATAGCCTATAGCACTACTGGAATTATAAGCGCAATTGTATAAAAATGTCCCATAAAATTCTTGAAATAGTTTTGAAATTAAAGTTCAAACATATAAATAATTCATTTTATTTCTACATATGTGTTCAATCATTTAGCGAAACCTTCTAACGTGTGCAAAGTAATGTTTGGTGCTAAATATTCGCCACTGTAGTGGTAGCTACCTACCTAGACAGATTTCTGCATAGTAGAGCGATTGATATTTAAAAAAAAATTAAATCCCGCACATAATGACAGGCTTATTTGAATATAAGTAACTAGTTACCGAGTTTCGTTAAAGTTGGCAAGTATTACTTTGTGATTCTAGATGGATAACTCACAAACTTCTTAATATTATAAAGAAGTTTCCATCTAGAATGAAGTAGATTTATAATCGTTAAAAAAGTCGGTCCTGTACTTTCTGAGTTTAAAAACTTCAAACTAAGAAAACACATTTTTTTTGTTATCATAAGCGAACAATAAATAATAAAGAGTATGTTACAGAATAATTAAAATTACTTAAAAGCTTACCTAGGCAGGCTACGTAAAATCGCAACATATTGTTTTGAGATGTAACGTGCGACACTTGACGGTAATGTTCTATCTGAGAACACGATAAGGGCGTATCGGATATTAAATACGGAACTATATTATTACAGTCTATCGTGTCTATATAAGGTCAAACTGTGATGGAGCATCCATATTATTTAGATTCATAATTTTGCCGTTAAGGCGAACGACGTGGCTAATAAAATTTAATTACTTAAGACTGTCACAGTAAAATTAAAACAAAGTTTTTAGGGTTCCGTACGGAGCCATTTTACAAATCCAACGCCGTGCGTTCGTCTGTCTTACATTTAAAGGCCTGTTTAGAATTGTAAGCAGTAGCGGGTTGAAATTTGAGGAAATCGTGATTTTTTTCAACGTGTTTTTGTTTTGCTCTATCGTAATGAAGGTAATATATAAAAATGTCAAACACGGTGTGATTACAGTCCAAAGACTAAAGTAAAACCAGAAATAATAAAAACCGGTCAAGTGTAAGACGGGCTCGCTCTAGAGATCCCGAATTGAATGAAAGAAAGCACATATTTTTGATAAATACTTAACATATATTATATGGTTGTATGGAACCCTCGATGTGCGAGTTTTACATTAACCCACAATAACCTACAAAAATACTAAGAAAGAAAAAAAATATTTACATGGCACACCTACAATACAATACTCACTAAAGACTGAATCCTTACTTTAACAGCCTGTAAACAGTCTAGTGCAGGATATAGGCCTCTTCCATAAGGAGGATTTACCATAATAACCACGCTCGGCAGGCGGATATTATTTATTTATTTATTTAAGCTTCGGGCACAAAGTGGTACACATGGCGGACTTAATGCCTAGAGGCATTCTCTCCCAGTCAATCATTAGGCTAAGCAGAGATAAACACGTAATAGAGGCGATACAGCTAACAGAATAAAACAAGTATAAGGATATAAATATCAAGATATATACTTACACAGGTAGATAGATACATACATACAATATATACAAATATACCATATACACATAGAATAATGAATTTTAATATAAAATACAAACAAATATACATGTCAGCACAAACAACTAAAACGACACAATGACAAACAGCAGCACTAGTACAGACTTGCAACATTTTTGTAGTAGTATAAAGGCAAACTTATTAGAAGCAAACGGATTGGCAAACGCAGAACAAGACCCCTGGCACCTTAGACGCTGCTGCCCGCCATCGGTCCTTTTTCTATAGGAATGAGGGGATAAACAAGCAAGCGGCTCACCTGATGGTAAGTGATTACCGACACCCACGTACGTCTGCAACACCAGAGGGGCTGCAGGTACGTTGCCGGTCTTTAAGAATAATTGGGAACGGAGAGGAGGAGGGGTAGGGGGGAGGGGAAAGGGTTACCTCATTCATCGAATGAAACGCAGAAGGAGATGCCTCTTCTTCACGTCGGTATCCTGCAAAGCTGCGATACAAGTCCGGTCGAGCCGGCCCTAGCGAGCAGCAGCAAAAGTCGCTCATGGCTTTACCACGTAAGAAACTTAATAAATACGTAAGTACTTACCGACTAAGAGAAAATCTTTGAAAATCGCAATGTCTATCGACAGATGGCGTGATAACTATCTCGAAATATAACAGACCGAAAAAAGAAACACATATCGGATAATAAGTACTAAAAACAATGACAAAACTGATAAAGGAGCAGTGAAAAAAGTGTTTGAGGAATTCTTTGCTGAGCTTGCTATTATGCCTACAGTGTTACTTAATTCTCCTCCTACTGTGGCCGAGATATTATTAAAAAAATCATTTCAGACAAATGACTCAATAGTTATTGTAGAAATGTTCAACACTATTGATGTTACGAAAATAGCGGATCTATTTTCGGGGATGCCAGATGGGATAACCGTAAAAAAATTATTAATCGAATAAACTGCTACACCATAATCAATTAGGTTCCAGAGTTTGGTCAGGATATATTTAGGGCCTGGGAGAGTTCACCAGATGCCATAGGTGTCTTTTATGATTTATTCAAAGCCTTTTATTTTGTACGCCATAAAATACTTATCAGGAAACTACATCAATATGGGATAATAAGTACGGCGCTTCAACTTATTATCTCGTCTTAGAGGATTGAAAATCTTACAATCGATGGGCATTGTTGCCCGGAAGTACTTGCACCATCTTTCAAAAATAAATAAAACCTACGGAGTATACCTACGCAGTGTCTTTCGCCTGTTTCTTCCGGACCTCACTAAGATATGGGGGGATAGTAATATTTATTATTATTTAAAAGATTATTGACAAAAAAAAAAATTTTCTTATGTCGAAGAATAAACATTTTTCATTCATTCATTCCATTTCCTTTATTCATAATGTACACTTGAAACTTGACGATTCATGGAAACTCTTTCAACTTTGAATTTGGCAGAGATCTCCACTAGGTGATTGCCCTAAGATTAGTGGTGATGATAACGTCTAAAACTTCGGAATATTTCGAATCCTAATAACTTAGAAATAATTTGTTTATTTCCAATATTTTCGCAGATTCTCATTGAGTCCGATTATAATTTTGCGCTTACTTATTAATCACTTCCCTTCGGTTATGGTGTGAGGAACGCGTGCAAGCGTAAGTTTTGTTCATTTACGGTGTTATTCAAAGTAACAACCGCATGTTTTAAATAATGAATTCACAATCACGCGTTATGTAAATTCTTTATTTATTTTATATTACAGATGGAGCTGTTTTGGTAAAATATTTCATGACATAAATGTTTTTCTATTTCATCATCAACTTAATTCCACAAATTCCACGATACAAACATACAGTAACACTATCACTTTCTCATCAAAAACATGGTTTCGTTTATTAATAACCAATGTGAAAAGATAACATGGTATAATTTTATCAGGTCACGCAACACGGAATTTTTGTAAAATTTTTTTGTGGTATAGTGGTTAAGGCCCCTGGTTTGAGGTCAGCTGCTAAGTACAATGTTAGTACCTTGCAACCCAGAAATAGTCTTTAGGACCAGAGCTCGGCATTGAGGTTCAACCGTAAGAGAGCAAGTAGAGTCGTAGTTTCTGTGTTCCCACTTCCATCCCATCTCCTAGAGCGGTGCAACTTTTCTTTTAGATGTAATATAAATAACTGTCTACTATGCGAAGCTGTGTCCATTAGAGTAGAGGACAGTAGAGGACAAGGTACAAGAATTTTTCCTTTTTGCTTGTCTGTCACAATCGCTGCAAGTCGTCCTACGTCGCTTTTAAATCAATGTCTTTCGAGACAGTGGTAAGACTGCAGGAATTTCTCCTGTGTCGCGGTGGCAGTTTACATACATTAATTGCACATGAATAATCATTTGTTGTTCATTCAAGTACTTGCCCCGTGTAGGAATCGCAATCACGACCAGTAGAGTCGCGAACCACCAAATCACCGAGTCGTCAAACAAATGACTGTACTTCAAGTAATTACATTTATATTTGTATTCACTATGCTGTGCATAGTAAACTGTTCTAAAGTATGAAATAAATAAAATACAGTAAACCCGAGTTAACATCTACAATTTCTACAAACATAAAACGTAATTGTTATTTGTGCTTTTATGTAATGTAAGTAATTAGGTATATAAAAAAAGAGTACTACGAGAAACTATATTAAAGAATTAATCATTGTAGCCACTATTGTACTTAAATTATTATTGTTTTATGTTGCTATTCTAATTATATATTATATATGTAAGTAATATAGTCACATTAATAGATAACACGAAACAATATTATAAGTATAACTTAGCACATTGTTAAGTAATATACTAATTTTGTGTTGAAATACTTTAAGTCCTCCTGATATCTTTGTACCTAACAGGGTCTTCAGGTTTTAACGATTTCTACATTTTAAGTTTACTATCTATAACTACTTTAAAAGTAATAGTAAAGTAGATATTCTCCAAATCGCTTCTTCTTCTGGAGCCACGCTACTATAGTGCGGGTTGGCGGTTTCCTTCACCGCCAAGGACGTGGCAAAGTCAGCTTTTAAAATTGCAGTTAAAGGTCGTTCAAGGTCACTCACGCTCTATGAAATTAAAACATGGCTACCACGGCTCTATGTATCTACTAAATTATTAACAAGCAAATAAAATATTGAGAAATATGCGGATAGGTACCTAGAGTTATAAAACATCTCTATGATTTATTTATTTGGATGAGAGAGAGTACATAAGCCGGATTTTATTTATATTCTAGTACTGCAATGCTGTCACATTAGAGCATCCCTTGGTACGGCTGGAGTCACGTTTAAGAAACTACGAACATCGAAATGGCTCGCAGATAGTGCTCTGTATAAATATTTAAATAACTCGTCCCCTGTGTTCGCGAAATGTTGCATCTCTTTTTACAACTATACTTCTACGTTGAAATTTGTTATGTTTTCTATAGATTATGTTAGCTATTTAAGGTGGAAGAGCCAAACGGTGGCTTTTGCTGCTGCTCGTATGAGACGACTCGACCGGGGTTTGTACCACGGCCTCCCAGAGTACTGGCGTGATGTAGAGGCATCTTGTGCTTCTGTGTTTCGTTCGGTTAGTGAAGTAACCGAAGTAAAAGTGCTTCCTTTATCCCCCTTCTCATTTTCTCTCCCATCCCCCAAATATCCATAACGGCCGGCAACGCACCTGCAGCTCTCTGGTGTTGCAGATGTACGTGGGCGACGGTGGTCTCTTTCCATCAGGTGAGCCGCTTGCACGTAAAAAAGAAACAGATAAGTTCTTATTCTAAGCGTATGTATTAAATGATACGGTAGTCACAAACACGGAGATACCTACACAATGACATCGGGAGGTGAAATTCTTCCTCGCTTGTATGACTCCTTTCCCATAAAAATAAACGTTATATTTAATTTTTTTAAATATAAAAAAAAGTTGTATCCTAATTGAAGACATCAGTGACTTAAGTAATACCATACGATGTGTAATATTCATTACACTGTGTTGTTGTACTATTCGAAATCCTCCTAAATCATAATAGATTTACTGTGTGATATCTACACCATGTCGTCACATTCTCTTCACGTTTTTTTTCCACATTTCCCGGAGAGACGACGAGTCGGTTGAGGCGCCGGGTACTTGCGTCTTTATTTTGAGGGCTTCGTTTTTTTTTAGTTGCATCGCTATCTAACGTGAAAAACGAGCTAACCTCACCCTCGTGGTGAGTGGTTACTGAAGCCCATGGACACTGCACATACCTTCATTATCCCCCTTGTGTCATGAAATGCATCACTGTCTATATTGGCTCCCTATGCTCTATAAAAATTTAATTTAGTTACTTTCTACTTCATAAAAAACATCTCAGAGCAACGGCATGTTTTGACTTGCTGTGACAAATCAAATAGATGTATTTCCTGTCTGTCGGTCAGTCTGGTCGAAAGGTGGTAACTAAAAAACAGAACGGAAAAATAATAACTAGAATATGGCCAAAGTTATTTACGTAAAATTTGCACAAATTATAAAAAAAACAACTCAGTTCTAGGTTGAGTTTTACGAATTATCTTATCTCTCGATGTTAAATCCACGCACTTACTGAATCAGCAGAACTAAGGGAAAATAAAATCGGTTAACAAATGAATGAAACCATCAAATAATTTAGTACGAAATGCTAAATAGATAGAAATGCAAATGTAAATAATTCGAAATCCGAAGCGTCCTGTTTATTTCGGTGATCGGGTACACAGCGCCGGTCAACATTAATAGAATGATGGACTAACTAAAAGGCCAATTTGTCGAGGACTAAAATTGTTTGTACCACAGAGTAATACTGACATACAGAAAGTTTGTACTTTGCAAACCCGGTTAGGAAAGGCTTATATCCGCTGCTAGTGTCTTTACGAAGAAGTAATTTTCGCTTAACAGAAAAACGAAGTTAAATTAACATTTTAAATTAATACGATTATTATTTTAGCTGTTAACTATATAACCTTAGGTAGGTTCCTCGTCTTTTTATTAATGAGTATAATAACTTAACAAGTCCACTGCAGGAGGCTCTCCCATAAGGAGGATTTTCCAGAATCGCCACGCTCGGCTACAGACTGGCGATCACAATACCAGACACTGCGCACCCTAGACGCTGCTCCCCGTCATCAGTTTGCCTAATTTCGGTCTGGTGTTTTTCAAAATGGGAGTACCCAGCCATCTGTCGCTAGCGTTTGTGACCACAGTCTATCCATGAATGTTTAATTAGATGACCACGAACCGCAAATGACATTGATCTCCTTGACCATTACGTTTTGCTAAACAATGTAAGCAGTATCATAAAATAGCACCTTGTCACGTTTTATAAAACAATGGGAGATCCTGCTGTCAATGATGTGTGTGTCTAGACTAGGATAATTCACGAAATTATCCTAAATATATAGTAGTTCAGGAGCCGAGTGTTTGCTTTAAATGTCTTCGAATGTAAATGACTGGGGATCAATCCGCGATATCGGTACCACTAAAATTGCTATATGTCAGTGAATTATGAAAATCCATGTCCTGGATTTAACAAAAAAAAAATTCTGCAAACTTGCATTGGAGCTGTGTGGCGAATCCTTCCTAGATCCAAAAATCTCTTAAAATACTGAGAGGAGGGCTGTGTCCAGCAGAGAGACTTTAAAATGCTGCTGCTACACGTCTCCCGGTTTAAAAGTTATTAAAAATCTATTACTGCGAAAAATGTCCGTTCTCAATATAAAAACATGAAAAATCTTTTAAACGTCATTTAAATGCAGACCGTCAATTTACATTCGCTCTGTAAAATGCATTTTTAAGCACCACTCGGTATTCCATTTCCTAGAGTCAATATTCATTAAATTTTAATACTATATTCACATTGTAGAATATTTTTTTTACATTAATTTACATCGCAAAGGGCAATATGCTACACTCGGTGTTTCTCTGAGTGGGAAGCTGCAACGACATTGTCCGCAGCAATACAAGGATAACCGACATTAGGACCAGCGAGCTGAAGTGGCAATGGGCCGGCCTCATAGCTCGCAGAACTGACAACTTTCGGGGAAGAAAGATTTCTCGAGTGGTAGCCACGTATAGGCAAACGTTGTGTGGGAGGACCCCAAAGTGATGAGAGTGAAAGTGAAACTAGATGGAGTAACAATCTGCAAAGTGTTGCAGGAAGTCAATGGATGCAGGTGGTTCAGGACCGTGCTGTTAAGCAAACTTCGGGCCTCCCCCCTATACTCCTGACGATGATGATGATTTTAGAAGATATGATCTAAACTGTGTTTAGCAGGACAAACAGAACTGTAAATATCTTTTAACGTAAATGTTCCTGGAATGTAACAAAAAATTTGGAAATAAGTAGGAGAATAATAAAAATATATATCAACGAAAATAATTGCAATACACAGACAGATACGTGTATATGAAAGAGGAAAAAGTGACGAAGCAAATTTGTAATGCAGAAGTGACAAAGTAGAGAAAAGAACGGAAACTGGACACAGATATGTCTACCAAATGGGCTATATACTCAAAAATTTGCAATTCAAGAGTTAACAATAACCGAAGTGCGTGTAATTTGAGATATATGGATGTAAAAGAGGCGAGGGAGCTGGCAAGATCGTGCCAAACCGAGATTAGTCCTCTCTGTCTACCTATCTGGGTATCAAACGTGAGTGTTTGATAACTCTCTATATATATATAAAACTATATGATGCTCACAATTTGTGGAAGAAAATCCGCGAGAAACAGGGAGGTTAACTCGTAAAAATTTATTTATTTCACCAAGATAACGCCATGACTCACAAGACCTTTGTTCCGATGGTAATCCTCCATATTTACCTGATCTTGCACCCAGTGAGTTTTAGCTACTTCCGAGATTGAACGAGTCCTCTCAGATGAGAGGACAGAGATTGGAATATGATGAAGCAGTAGTCTCTGCAGTACAGGATTTTTAGGTGCTGAGGGTGAAGAGATCTTTACGAAGGGATATTTTAAACTTATAAAAAAGATATTCCACAGTTACGTGTAACATTCATTCTATGCTCCTAGTATGCGCACTTCAGAACTTCAGGTTGATGACAATAATGCTAAAATAATAATAAATGTATTGTTTAAAGAATTATTTCTTTCCATGATACTACAGGTGCCGGTAGGTTGGGCTGATATAAGAAGTAAAGAAGTAGCCTGTAAGTAACCATAGCTAATCAAAGGCGTTTTCTGAAATAAAATATTTGAGAGAGAGCTTTGGAGCCGGGAACGGTCCGCCGCCGCCGCTATACGATTTTTTATTATATCTCAGTAATGAAGGTTTTCTCACGATGTTTTTAAAATTTAAGTATAGAGAATACTTAAATTAGTATATAAAACGTTTAATCTTAAATGTACGCATGTAACTTCGACAACGCCTGCCCAGGTGCTGATTGTAAATAACCATATTTGAATCTATACCCACGGACTCCAAACTTTTATTTGATACGAATCCTAAAATAAAAACCGAAATAAACCAAAAGGAATGCATCTTTTTTTTTTCGATGTCTTCACACAGTCCAATCCTGAACGTGGGCCTATCGTTTCCTAGTGATAATCGCAGAACCAGATACCTCTCGCACCTTGGACCAGGTGTGGTAAATTTTAATCTGGTATTTATGAGACGATGATTCCGCTCATTCTATTGAAGCTCAGATTTCTCATGCTATTTACTTTCAAGCTATCCTTCATATAGTTTACACTTTGCCTGGTTGTTCACATCCGTTACCAACGCGCTGTGGTAATTGATTTATGGCTTTGCTAGCTAATATTGTAATAAATACGTTATCTATTTATCCTTTAACACTTACGTTTCCTTGCGTCGTATGGCTCTCATATTATATTATTTATTTTTTACTCTTTATGTTCCTGTATATGTATGGGGATATATTGTGAATTTATTTAGATATATAAGTATATGTTAGTATATATATATATATATGTTTGTGTATATATCAATAAATATTTATTACATTATATTTTCACTTCTGTGTAACTTGCGTACACCCTTGACCCTTGCTCACTGTCATTATTTTCTCTGCAAAATGGTTGCCTGGTAGAGATCGCTTCTAAGCGATAAGGCTGCCAATTGTACCTTTGTGTTTCTTTTTATTTATTTATTTTTTCCTATTTTTGCTATTGGTGTACAATAAAGGTATTTTCATTTCATTATTGCTCGAGAAATTCGATAATTTTAATAAAATTTTTGAAAAATGCATGATCCTTTGGCCAGAGAATAGAAGTGAAAAACAAACCAATTTATTAGTAAAGACGCAGCTTGTTAGTGCCCACTGCCGGACAAAGGCCTCACGTCTCCTTCTCAAATATATGAGAGGGCTTTTGGAGCCGGGAAGGGCCCGCCACGACGCTCCAGTGCAGCTTGTCGGGCTTCACATATCTTCGAAACTATTTTTAATTATTATTATTTCTCAGACATGCAGGTTTCCTCACAATGTTTTCCTTCACCGTTGAAGCTTTTACTCACCGCACGTGGTAGCACTTAAAATTGCCAATTACTTTAGTGGTGCGCCGGCCCACCGGGGATCGAACTCAGATCACTCGCGCTCTATGAAAGTAAAGTGAACGCTGTGACCACTAGGCTACCACGGCTCATTTATTTGTGATGAATATTATTTATTTATTTGATCCAGCGTCACCGACGTGAACGTGATGGCTCAGCTTCGCTCACTGCGCAGTAAAGTCGACTGGAGCACAGTTTGTCCAATTCTGCGCCATCGACTAGAACGTGTCGGCTGTTTCTACGTCTACGGCCCAAAGAAGATTATTTTTTTTTATTTTTTTATTTAAAATACTTTATTGCATACACCCCAATTGGAGGTTACAAAGGGCGGACTTAATGCCTATTGGCATTCTCTCCCAGTCAACCCATGGGTTGGTGAGATAGCCGTAGCAGGTGTATTCATTTATTAAATTAATTAAGTAATAAAATGATTTAAAATAACTATAAACAAATATAAATAGATATAATAAAATTAATGAATAAAAATAAATAATATACATAATAATATACTATTACATATGTAGATAGATAAATAAATATAAATAAGAAACACAATAATAACTAAATAAGTCCATTTAAATTTAAATAATGTTCTTTAACTAAATTTTTAAAAGAGTTCCTGCTAAAATTTTTCTTGAAGATACGCCGGGGAATTTACATCATTAAGGATGGAATAGAGAGTAACAAGAATCCTAGAGTGACGCCTTTGTTGGATAGTAAGCCATTTAAGGCGAATACGGAATTCAGAGATGTGGTCATACTTACGAAGACCAAAGATAAAACGAATACAGTTATTAAGAAGGCGCTCTAGCTTGTTGAGAAGATCTTGGTTCAGATCTGGATAACATACGTCGGCATAATCAATTATGGGTATAACTAGAGTTTGCACAAGCATGAGCTTTGTCTTGTAGGGAAGAAAGTGTTTTAGACGATAGAGTGTTCTTAAGGTGGCAGAGACTTTGCGGCTGATTTCGGTTATCTGTTTGCCCCAGGTTAAAGTTTTATCCATATGCAGTCCCAGATTTCTAACCGAATCAGAAAATGGTACTAAAATACCATTGTATTCAATAGAGGCAATGTTCCAAGATCGACCTTAGCCAGCATTCTTGAGCTGCCAATTAGTATTGCTTGACATTTCGTTGGGTTGACGCAAACTCCAAAACGCATTGACCAATCGTAGACTGCTTTTAGGTTGTTATTCAGTATAGTCACCGCGTTATGCAGATCATCTATATTAGATTGTACGTAAATTTGTAGGTCATCTGCATACAGATGGTACGCACAGTCGAAGGTGGAGGTGATAGAGTTAATGAAAACCGAGAAGAGTATTGGAGAAAGAATTCCGCCTTGCGGAACGCCAGATTCCAAATTTAACCACTGTGAGGCTTCTTGCCCTACGTGGACTGACTGCTGACGCCCGCGAAGATAAGAAGAAAACCAATCCAAGGCTGAGGGTTCAAATCTAAGATAGGAAAGGATGGACAGGAGGATATCGTGGTCGACTGTGTTAAAAGCGTTGGAAAAGTCTACTAGTACCATCACTGTTACTTTCTTGCTCTCCATCCCTTGCTGGATATCATCCGTTACCTTAAGTAAAGCAGTGGTAGTACTGTGACCAGGACGAAACCCAGACTGATAAACACTCAGTAGGTTATTTTTAAAAATAAACATGGAGATTTGCTTATAAACACATGCTTCCAAAATTTTAGACAGAAAGGGTAATATGGATATAGGGCGAAAATCATTAGAAAGTTTAGGGTAGATACTTTGGGTAGAGGCTTCACAAAGCCATTTTCCAGAGCGTTGGATACTGACCAGAATCCAGAGAAAAATTAACAATATGAGTAATTGCTGGAAGAAGGTGGTCAAGAATATTTAGGATCATAATCCTATTGATCTCGTCAATGCCCACCGCCCTGGATTTGATTCCAATAGCAGCCTTTCTGACCTCTTCCTGATCCACAGGCGAGAAATGAAAGTCTGAGGTGTGAGGAGGTTGGATTGAAGCTAAATAAGCTATGGTTTGAGATCGAATTACAGGGTCTAGAGCAGAAGCAGAAACAAAATGCAAATTCACAGCATCAAGAGAAAGAGAAGGGCCGCAATCCAAGATGGGTGGCTTACCCACCCCAATAGATCTTAAAAATTTCCATACACAATCTGGCGACAAATTAAATATACTACTATGGATAAAGCGGCGTTTAGCATTACGTGCCATCAGGTTGCACCTATTTCTAGCCAATTTAAAGGCAGACCAATTTTCTTCCGAACGCTCTCTTTTGAATTTTAGGTAGGCCCTATTCCGCCTTGTCATTGCCACTCGAATACCCTCAGTCATCCAAGGAGCAGGAGGACGCTTCATCCTAACTTTATGAGTTGGAGCATGAGCATCGTACAGTCTAAGAATAGTGCTATTAAATAAAGTTACTTTTTCATCAACTGTAGATGCAGACGCCAAAGGACCAAAATTTAAATTAGAAGCATCCTCCATGAGTTTCTCAGTGTTGATTCTTGAAAAATTACGTTAGTGAAGAAAAGTTGAGGGAGTCTTGGGAGGTATAAGCTTATAAGAAGCATAAATGAGATCATGACGTGAGAAACCCGGAGCGGAAAGCTGACCATATTTTACTACATGATCAGAAGAAGCCGTAATAATAAGGTCAATCAAGGAGTCATCAGCGTCAATATTTCGATGAGTAGCCTCTAAAGGGAGAATGGTGAAGTTAACGGATCGAACGAAGTTTGTGGGAACGAGAAGACTTTTTTAACATGTCTGAATTAAAATCACCCATAATTATGCAATGCTCGTATTCTGAACCAATATCCTCAAGAACTCCTTCTAATGGAGTAATATCAATAACAGGAGGACCATACACTACTCCAAGAATCATCCTTACGCCCCTGACATCAAGTTCTGCAAACAAGAACTCTATAGAGGCAGAGTAGGGCGAGGGGGATGCCATAACAATCTTGTGTGAAATTGACTTATGCAAATATATGGCAACACAACCTCCCCCTTTACCGATACGGTCGTTTCTAATCATAACAAAACCCGGTAAATGATATAATGTCGAATGTAAAGCTGGCTTAAGCCAGCTTTCAGACACTAAAATTGCATGTACAGTATCCGAAGAGAATGAAGCTTCGAGTTCCGAAAAGTGACTAGGAATACTTTGTGCGTTTATGTGACATATATTTAATAATTTATAGTTAGCTGAAAAAACTTCCTTCAGTTGTATATTTAAGTTGGGTGTGGTACCATTGATCGAACCAGCACAAGAAATAAATGAAAGATCCGAGTCATCAATGGACAAGAATGATTCTGTATCGGACATTATATATTATATACATATGTACAATGAATAACGATAATACTTATAACAATTCCACACTTCAATTTTGGTTTGGTGATTGTGGAAATATACAATGACAGGCCTAATTCTATCAGTCTGTTGCACACCGAGTCTATAACATTGTTTCAAAGAAGCACAAGTTATCTGAGACAACCCCATTTTGGAGTGAATCAACTGCAAAACTTCGTTTTGAATGTCTTCATTGGGTGCCTCAGAGATACCACTGAAAAGTAAAGCCTTTCTTCTATGACGCATGTTAATAGCATCTATACCACTTAGACAGTCACGAACTTGTTGCTGAAGAAGGTTGAGCATTGAACCCACAACTTCCTTGAAAGCACAAAACTCTTCTTGAAGCTGCACAATTGTTGCATTGGTTGTTTATATGACCATAGTTATGAAGAACAACTGTTAAAAATACTTGTTCCACTTTAATTATATACAATTAGTTCAAAATACTGTGCAAGTTAAATTATTAAAAACAAATTTTCACGAGGTCTTAAAACGAGCTGTTGGTTGTTCTACACCTACCCCTAGATTCAATTTTAAAAGCTCAATAATAGCGTATCGTGAGGAGGCCAAAGTTTATTTGCTATAACGTGAAAACCTGTGAGCCTGTCATGTCCCGGCCCTCGATGCAAATCGTATTACTTCCGAAAAACTTATTAGTACTAACCTTCCACATATCGGAAGGGGATCGGACTTGGGAGTCTCCTAATTCAGAGGCAGATCCCCTAACCATACGGTTATAACCGTAACTGTACGGTTTTCGTGGTCTCTTTGTTTTATTTGTTTTTTTCAAAACCTTCACGGTATATAACGTCTCTTCGACTTTGACTTCGTTAAACCATTACCTACAACACCTTCTGTAAGGGTCGCCTGAGAATAAATAATATAAGGAGCAACACCACCGCTATCCTGTTGGCGATGCAGCTAAATTTTATATTTAACTAGCAGCATGTGACACAGTGAAATACTAAATCGCGTGGATATGTTTGTCGAAGTCCAAGTGGTTAATAAAAACAATTTTATTTAAAACGGCTGCCTGTTGCAAAACGGCTTTTCCCTTAGACACCACACCCATTGGAAGTAAAGGTATGTGCCGGTTTCGATGTTACTAGTTAAGTAACTGCCAGTACCTACCGGCTGATTGCACAACTTACCGAGAGGTGCGATTGCAAAATCCTTAAGTCTTAAAGTAAATCGTAATTAATTGCCTTAGAGAGCAGTATCGCGTGGAAGTTCACCTTTTAATGAATAAAGTCGGTCTTCCTGTCAAGGTTCAAAAAGTTTATTGAACCAAGATTTTATGACAAATATTTTTTTTTTTAAATAGTTGAACTTGTCTTAGTTTATTATTTGTTATGATATTATAAATATTAAAATCTTAAAGATACACCCCTTTAAATATAGTACGGACCGACTGAGGGTTTAGTAATAAGGCTTCGTATGGTACTTTAATATAGACATTTGACCAGTGAAATTTGTATTTCTTATGTCTAAGTAAATTTATTTGAATGGAGAACATTTCACATAGTTTCGAATCAAATCGTAGACTTAATTTGTAACTCCAGTTCGTTCCAGAAAGAAAACTGTTTAAAAGACTTACAACTACAATTTATCTTTTTTGCTCTAAACCTTGCCGTTGAGAAATCTTTACGTTTGCAGCAAACAATTGAAAAACTGAACTGCGGTCGAACGATAAATTTTTCATTATTTGAATGGTTTTGTATTTCAATAGTGTCGAGGGAAAACCTCGTTGTGATCTCAGAACATTTCATCTCCCGGAGAGTCGAAAGCGTGCGTTGCGGAGGTACGTTTGGCACCACTAAGTCGTGTCAAATAAAAATTCGTAATCTTTGTCCATGGGTCACTGGGGTGACACATACGAACATACAGACAGAGTGACATTAATAGGGCCCCGATTTGCACGAACCCTAAGACCTGATGAATAATAGAGGAATTTTAAAGAAAACACTGGTATTGCGTGTAATTTATAATAAAATACTATTATTTATCTTCTTCGACATTCTTTGAAATCTCTTATATAGAGCATTTGTCCCCAAAATGTTAATAAAACACATGTCATTATTATTCTATAAAAAAATCTTATATTTTAGCTGCTGTTTCTACTTTAATTCCATTTCTATCAAGATACGAGTCCAACCATTTCTCCATGATCGGCAAGTTTTGCGATGTCCATCTGGATTCTTCTTTGATGTTTCTAATTGATTTCTCGATAATGTGCTCCGCGGGACCGAACTCACCTTGATGCGCGACGTACAGACGAGTGACTAGGTCCAACCCGGACTTCGTCGTGAAATATGATGTCGCCGTTGATATCAAATGTGACCAGAGATTGGTCCTATTATAATATCTGTAAAAAATTTGTTAAATAATGTATGTTAGGTTATTAATAGAATATAAATATAATATACTTACTTTTCTTTTATAACGTCCCAATTGTCTTCTATGAAGTGGAATAGAGTTGTATAGGCTCGAGGTGCGTCCGAAAACATGTTATTAATAAGGAAAAGATCCCTCTCGGTGAAATTACCATTTACTTCCAAAAGCGTAATATTTAGCAGCCTCTGGATCTTGGTCTTGTCATTCAAGCAACCCGCTAATGTTTTCAATAGATAAGTTCTTTCGCTCTGTTGTCTAGAATGAGGGAAGTTAATAACTCGTTGAAGACCAAACTCCCATTCTTCCTCTGTACCCCATTGGAAAACTGGGCAAAAGTACCGTTCGGAAACTCTGTGAGAAAAAAATTGCATACTGTCATCTTCCATGTGGTACGAAAGAAGCGAATGTATAAGTATGTACTTACGGGTTGCCTTCGTCGGGGTTCTGAGCTTTCATCCACTTACTGTATTGTTCTTGTGCTTCTTTTATACAAGGTTCGTAACCAGCCTTACAGATGAATGACCTAAAGTAGCTCCGCATGTTCTTACGCCAAGTCTCCTCATGCTCGCTAATATCCTTTGTTAGTTCCTCATATAATGGACTTAAAATATTTCTGACATATGCCTAGAAAATTCAAGTAGAGTTATTTGAGCTGACACTTTTATGATCATTTGATGAAATATCCGTATTAAGCCTACATTAAACTTATCGCGAATGTCCCAAATATGTCTGTCGATGTGATCAATCATTGTGAACACTGGGTCCCATACTAGATGATTCTTTTCGAACTTTAAAAACAGCGTCATGTTCAATGCTGTCGCAAAAGATAAGTCCCCAGCAAAAGCCAGGTTCCAAGCGTCGTGGAGTACTTTAGCACGTGTCAGTTCAGGGATTTTCGTGCGCTTTTCAGTTTGAAGAAACTCTGCGATGAGATTCCAATTGTCTTCATCATAATTAACAGGATACGGAGCTGAAATGTTTAAAATAAAAATATCATAGTTAAATCTTAAGTCAAAAATGTATTGACTTCTCAGTTAAAGGTCCCGTATCGTATAACGTATAGAATGTTATCATTTAATATAACTGTCAATTGTCAAAAATAATTTATTCTTTTATTTGTAAGAGTTGATTAAATAGCAAAGTAAAGTGTCAACGTTAGACATTACAATATTTTTTTTGATTGAAATTGATCTGCTTGTTACAAGAAAACATCTTCTAATAATTGCTTCAATATAATTTTTCTTCTGCATCACCTGCACGTTTGACAGACAGATCTCTGTACAAAGTACTTTGCACGTTATCTGATAATTATATCAATAGTTGTGAGAACTTTATTGTGAAACTAGTACTTATCGTTTTATAATTAAAAAAAAAACCTTTCGTTCGACACGATTTCTCTCATGTATGTCTAATTCGAGAAAAAATTAAGTGACTGTCGTTTTAATATGAAATTGTGTTACTTCCGTACTTAAGAGATTATCATAGCTTAAGTGAATTCTTAGTATTGGTTTTAAAGAACGCGGGAGTATTTTTATTATCTGTACATAAAGAAAGGCCTCACCTATCTCCTCTGGGTTCACAATAATGAAATGTTCTTTAGATGGCATGTTGTTTAGTTCTAAAGTCGGGTCTTTCATCCATGCTAATGGAGTAGTCGATGCAAAGTCGAGATTATCACTACGGACGACCACTAGAGGGATCCACCATAACATTCGAGCAGCATCCGGGACGTCGTGCGGTCGTTCACGAAGATAAAGTTTCTGTGAAAAGTATCGTATTATAAAGTACGCCTCAATTTATAGGTAAGTCGACGATTTTTCATTTGATTATCAACTTTATCAATTTAATCGTCTACGTCGTCTAAGTTAGGCAGACTCAGGCAGTAAAAACTAAAATTTAAAGCCTAGCTGTTATAAAATAAATTGTTGAAGAATGAGAGGCGTTCTGTAAACTAAAGAAATTTCATTAAACGCATGCGAAAACAGAGCCGTGTTAGCCTAGTGGCAACCTGCATGTCTGAGAATTAATAAAGAATATATTATTTAGAGGATATGTGAAGCCCGCCAACCCGCACTGGAGCAGCGTGGCGGGCCCTTCCCTGCTCCAAAACCCGCTCAAATATTTGAGTAGGAGGTCTTTTTTATAATATTTGAGAAAGACCTCTTTTACTTTTGCACGAGAAATCTTACTGACATTATGTTATTAGTTGTACAAATTATGTCTGTACAAACTGTACAGACATAATTTGGGATATAGAAAGTGAGATTCAATTGTATTATCTTCTAGGTGTAAATATTGACTAATATATACCGTATCGAATAAAACAATCTCAAGTCTGATCTAACCTACAGAACGCTACTTTTATGTAATTGCTGCAAGTGTTACCTGTGATACAACTGCCGTTTTGGAATCGTGATTTCTTTTAACTGTGATTAAGGGAAGCCTATCTTTTTCGATCCAACTCTGCGCGATAGTTTTCACGTCTATCTTTTGACTTGTTCCTGCTTCTAAGGCTGCCTTATTTAGTGATTGCCAGAGAAAATCGGCATCGAATGTCTGGTATGCGCTGTAAGGGAACATAGTATCAGTGGCACACTGTTAGGAATTTTATCTAAATATCAACAAGTTTTTAGTAACACTTTCTAAACTTAGCTTTGAATAGAACGGTTACGAGTTCGTGTATTTTAATCTTTACTTTATACTATGTTTATATATGACATTTTACAAACACCATTTATTCAAAGGAAATGGTCATTTATCAGTTGGCCAGTTTCCTCTTCACTCTGGACTTCAGTTAACTGTCACGTATTTATTAATCCATTATTATAATAAATTAAGTACAACATACATTTCAAAGACATATAGAGTAAATTATAAATTTAAGCTCATAATAATACTAAAACTTAAATTCAGAGATACGTATACTTTAGGCACAAATACAGTATCTATAAAATTCTACAAATCTTACAAAGGACGAATGGAACCGACGTTACTAATGCTAAAAGTAATAAAAATTCAAAAACGCTCCTCCTATCTCCGTAAAATAACCCAAGAAGTGTGAAAGAAGTTTTATCTTCGTACAATAACGTAGTTTGCAGGGATTCGAACGAAAACTAACTTACTTTGTAACTTTAAATCTTTACTACATCCTCTGACGTTAATTCAAAATTTCTTTCATATTTGCATGCGAAGGATACGCGAAACCGCCAGTAAACGAATTTACATACTTCCTGGTTAGTATGGATACTGACGAACAGTTCAGCATTAATATACTACAGTGTAGTATATTATAGTTTTAACGTAGTAGAGCCAATCGGTGGCTTTTGTGGCTGCTCAAATGTGCCGGCTTGACCGGGGTAGTACCTCAACCTCGCAGAATACCGATGTGAAATAGAGGCATCTTGAGCTTCTGCGTTTCGTTCGGTGGACGAGTTAACCAAAGGCTCTCTTCCCCCTCCCCTAACCCCCATCCCCATTATCCCTCCCATCCCCCAAATATTATTAAAGGCCGGCAACGCATCTGCAGCTCATCTGGTGTTGCAGATTTACGTAGCCGAATGGTTAGAGGATTTGATTCTGAATCAGGGACTTGAGTTCCATCGCCTATGCAGTGGTCTTGTACCAATGACTATTTCGAAACTTATGTACGGTTTGTATCTTTGACATGGACAATGACAAGACGGCAACGGGCTCGCACCCGGTCAAGTTGTCCCAAAATAAGCTCCGGTGAGGAGTGGGCTGAAAGGACTAAATCTCAGACCACCAACACCATTTTTTTTTCAACTAATAATGCGCTTAACAATACACTTACCGCTCTCTCACGAACATTCTTATAGCATTTTTAAAAGTATCCCGTCCTAGTGTGTAGTTGAACATCCTGAACAGCAACTCGATCTTCGTGCTCACGGTCTCTTGCTTCATGCCCGTGATCCTCGAATGTGGGTATCGCTTACTGTACTCATAGTACAGCGAATACAGTACGGTCATTGGCCATTTACCCTCCATTTCGCTTCCGTTATTAATCTGTAAGTAATTATTAATCAGACATGAAACTATTATTTACGGATTTTATTGCGTTTAATTTTGTTTTTATACTCCCAACGTTTCTATTGCTTTACAGCAGTCGTGGTCACGGGGGGGCTGAGGTGTTAGACGTCCAGATGTCATAGTTAACTAAGAAAGATTATTAATTATTAATATTTAATAACAATTAATAATCTGTTGCGAGAGCCCAATAGTTCCAGTGCTTGGGGCCGTAATATATGACAATCGGTAAGGCAGTCAGGGTTATTTCAAGCAGGGGGCAGTAATAGGGTGATTTTTTACATGGTAGAACTAAGCGGCGGTTTATGCTACTGCTCGAATAGACCCGGGCAGTACCATAGCCTCGTAGAAAAGGGGCGTGAAATAAGGACATCTTGTGCATCCGCGTTTCGTTCGGTGAATGAGGTAAACGGAGGCCCCCCGTCACCCCCACACCACCAGGTGAACCGCTTGCTAGTTTGCCCACTTTCTCATAAAAAAATAATAATTAATATTGACTACCAAATTATTACCTAGTCAATGCTTCAAGTTACTAGTTTTTACGAGGTCAAAAAACTATTGGCTACAAAAGCTCTCTTATATTTTAAGTTTCATGTACACATCATAAACTAAGAATGAATTTCCTGGAAAATAAAAATCTCTCAAGAATGATCCATGATCAGAAACATGATCAGCGCCTGGAGGCAATTTCGGAAATTCCTACCATTGAGTGAAGCTTATGTCCAGCTGCGGGTAATTTAGAGGCAGCTGCAAAGACAATTTGTGTTTTTATACACACACAAAGCCAGTCTAGATCACAATCATTATCAGTCGAAACGTTTATTTACTTTGAAAATAATATTATAATTGATTGACGCCAGATACACAAGCATGTGTACGAAAAACATGCTCCCACGTTTTGTTCGCGTAATAGACATTTATTTATCGAAGTGGCAACAGCACATCTGTCAAAGCAGAGAGACAGTTTAATATTGAAACAATAAAATTGAAGCTGTTGGATCACGTAGCGCAGTGATCGGTTGTTTACTTTTTAAGAAAACCACAGAACTATTTGAATTAATTCACTGTTCGGAAACCGGTGAATAAATAACGTGTCTGTTTGAACAAACATTTCCGTACTCATAGATTAGACGTGGATGAAATCGCGAGAAATAACTAGTATATTGTATACTATAATATTTATTATTTATGTATATATGAATATTATATAAGTAACAGACATTTATCAATTGATGTAGCAACACCACATCAGTCACTGCTTGGCTCTACCACGTACAAAATTTTGATACTTTATCTGGCCGATCGATGCATAAGCGTTGATTAAATAGAGACGTAATGGCAGAGTAAGTAAGTTTAGGTGGATATAGTTAACACTTATATTTATATTTCATTGTATTATAAAGTAAAGTATAGTAGCAGTCTATTTGTGCCCACTGCTGGGCAAAGGCCTCCTTCTCAAATACGAGTATCACAGAGTGCTTAGGAGCCGATACGGGCACGCCATGGTGCTCCATTGCGTGTTGGCGGGCTTCAGATATCCTAGAAATTTTTTTTTCTCACACATCTAAATTTTCTCACGATGTTTTCCGTCACCGCTGAGCACGTGGTAAATGCAGCACTTAAAATTGCTATTAACAATTTTAGTGGTGCCGGCACCGGGGATCGAACCCTGGTCACTCGCGGTCTATGAAACTAAAGTGAGTGTCCTGACCACTAGGCTACCAGGCTCTGTTGTATTATAATCAATTGCAAATTGCGAACACAACAAATTTGATCGCCTTCTATTTTGTTACGTAATGAACTACTATGAAAGGGTATTCCGTGAACACGTGTTTCTACCTTACCCAGGTTGACTGCATTGCATGGATTGATACGCACATACAACAAAGCCCTCTTGTCCGTGTACCGTATAAAATACTAGGGTGGGCAGAAGTCTAAGATATTTATTTTAGTCCAGTCAACCAATTATTCACTAGAGCTTATCTAAAACAACATGACAGATTGGTGATCCTATCGGCGTTTTAATCCGTTCGTAACGATATAAACCGAACATGAATTTCGATAAACCCATTAGTAGGAGCCTTACAGAAAAGGTATCGAAATCAGATCTCCTGATTCGGAGGTAGATCATCTAACCACTCCGCTATCATGTTATTGCACATGCTAACACATCCAATAACAAATAGTATAAAAATGATTACCTTAAAAGCGGTTTCAACTGAGAGGTACCCGATCAGAGCCTTATTGACGTGGACGTCTGACCACCACGCCGGTGTCACCAAGGCACCCAGCCACTGATGCAGCACTTCATGAGTCAGCTGTAGGTATCCATTGCCACTCAAGTCGCTCTCTCTGGTGAGAGAGTAAATTGTAAAGTTACTTATGTATTTTGGGACCAGCTACTGAGTACTGACTACTGAGCCAAGTACCAATATTACAAAATTTGTAAAGGATCAGTTTTTTTCTTTAAAAAAAACGGCGTTCTTCCCTTTTTTCGTATTCGGTCCAATTTTTTTCGTGTTTATTCTGCCATCTTTCGGAAGCCATAAGATATTCCTACATTATATTGTATAGTATACTTTATGTCCATTTTTATCTACTATCGTTAAATATATCAGCTTCTGAACTCAATGCATTATATAAAGGTATATAAAGATCCTTGGTATAGGTGAATTTTGATATACTTTAGTTTAAGTTAGAATAGAGATACTATTTATTGTTAATTTAAGATATATCATTTATTTATTTAAGATTAAGTTAAATAATTGATGACAGTCAAGTTTACTCCTTCCCAGATTACATTATTTATCATATTAATATCCTGTATACGAAACAGAGAACTTCTAAATTGCATATGAGTGTCCATTATGTGATTACAATTATGTATTAAGTAACGACTGTACGCGACATCGCCCTAGTGGACACGAAATATGTCTCAAAAGAACTTTCAATTGAGACATAGTGTCCTATGTATATCCTCTACTACAACATAATATACATGCGACAAACATACATACATTCACATATGTAATATTAAGTACAATAAATCATAATACTACTGGAATCACAAGAAATATTTTAAAATAAGTACGATCCGTGAAATTATTTTCCAGTGAACTCTGTTCAAACATATATAATACAAACAAAGAGTTTTATTTATTATTATATAGATTATCTTTCTCTATCGCTATTATGTAACTTATTCAAAAGAAACTCCACCACGGTAGGTAAGTACAAAGTAAGCACGCAAGGTCACGAAAGCCATTCGGATTGCCCTTTACGCGTTACGCTGATCAAGTGACCTTGAACTTTAAGCTAACCAATTTAGGTGCTCAATTACATCCAGATAATGGGGCTTACTTGAAAACGATAAGACCCCAGTTATCAGCCGGCTTCACTCCTTGATAATTGGGCAGGGCGACGATGTCCATTTTGTCGAAACTCAACGGCGGCCAGTCGAGCTTCGCGATCTCGCTCAGTATCCGAACAATTTTATCTGGTACTCCTTCCAAAGCCTCCAGATACTCAGAACGGCCCCATACGCGTAACTCTAAAAATGTTTATACTGCTATTACGTAAACAAATGCTAATTTACTTCTTCTAGCGGGCGCTAAGAAAAAAAATCACCTGCAAATATAATATAAGCAAATAGGCTACCGACATTTTGAAAATAACGATATTTATTACTTTTCATCATGCTTTTCATCAGGAGAAGGCAGAGATCTGGCTTTTCGCTTCTCTTTTTCTTCTGGTTCGGTGAGTCTCCTCGCGGGGACTCTTCGCGCCCATGCCCCACTAAAGAAGCACGGGGATTTGAGGGCATTATTTTTGGTGGTTAACCCGCCATGAGATCTTTAATCTCTTGACGCATTCTACGACTCCTTCGGAGTTTAATTTGCCGCCACCTGCTAATCAGCGTTGTCGCTCGTTTAGCACCACCAGGGTAACTCGTTTAAGGTGGGCTTAGGATTATATCGTCGAAGAAAGATTATAGATTATGACTGTCATGGTTGTAGACAATTTTAATTAACATTGAAATAACGACAATTATTTTCGATTATTATATTTTCTTGTTGATAACTATAATCCTCGATGCAAAAACTCACCGAAATTGTTCGACGTACTGTCACGATAGTGAGTCGAATTGCCAAGTTGCACCAAATCCGCCAAGACCAGACCCAGCGTGAAGGTCGACATGGGAGGTGATCGTTTGAAATAAACCCGGACTGCATTTGGCTCGTCGGTTCTGTAAAACAACTAAGTGAGAATCTAAAAACAAAAATGACAATAACAAAGTACTTATATAAATATTGGAGAAATATTCAACAACAACACGTAGACGCGCGAGCCTTGCTAGCTCAGTGGCCTGGGGTTTCGATATAAATTACATTGTACTCAAGTGATCAGGTGCCTCTTCCGCTTCGCCACAAAAGAATACACAAAAACTCGGTGTGACATAATTCCCCGATAAAATCATACCGTGTTATTTTATAACATGGTTTCGTTTATCGAAGACATGGTTATCAAAAAAGGAAACCGTGTCTTGGACGTAAATAAATAACATTGTATGATTTTATCGAGACATGATTTCACACAGAATTTCTGTGAAATTTTTTATTGTAGCCTACCGGATTAGGTACCTTTGATTCGATTCCCGGTGCCGCCACCAATGAAACGGAGAAATAAGCTCGTTATATGTATAAAATATTATCATTTGCTATCCGAGATATCGATGGTATTTTCAAGTCTATTCACTTCGTCGTCTCTTACGTCCCTCACGGAAAGAAAGGAGTTGAAAGATTCTTACGTCGATAAACATAAAAGTGATACAAATTTTGAAAGACACGACGGGGCATGAGAAAATTGTTACAGTTATGAGAAAATAAATGGCAAGAAACCCTTAATACTAAAGTTTAAGGGATTTGTTCTCTTCAGTTTTTTCTATCTATGCAGTACATCAGATTACTGAAGTCCAATGTTTGGAACGTAATCCAAATTTAATGAGAAACCTTAAAACATATAAACCATATACATTATCCACACTCACATGTTCTCAATTTTTTCGATAGCCATATTGCTCAAGGCGATCATGCTTCTAGGACGAACTACGCTCACGTCGAAAGGGACCTTGAACTCCGGTTCGTCAAAGCATGGAAACATTCTCCTGGCATTGTTTGGACGAAACTGTGTGGCAATAACGATCCTAGGAAATAAACGCTTTTAGTTGTAATGACTACACTATAACATCAGTTTCAGTCCACTGCTAAATTATCTCTCCGAGAAAAAGCCAGCTAAAGCCGTTATGCATTTCTTCGAAGGTTGGTCCATAGTCACCACGCTTGCCAAGCGAGTTGCATGCACGTAGGGCCGGTACCCTCACTCTAATGGTGCTGCTCCGCATCACTAGTATAATGGGATGTGGGTTCGGCAAATTCGGATTCGGATAACGCCATCATATGTTAGCCAGAGTCTCGTTTGTCAGTCAGGTGAATTTGGCATTTGATGAAGGATTTGTATATGCTATTGTAATAAAAAATAATGTTCATTGAGCTGCCATTTCATTGTCAGCAACCATTTAAGCAATCGCTGCCATGGGTGACGATTGTGACAATCTTTGAATTGGTAAAAGGCCGATGAAGATGAATAAGCATTTCATGACCAAAAGATGAAAATTCAAAAACAAATTGCATTCTGGCGGTGGTAAGAGATAATGGAAAAACTGTTCTTTTTTTTTTGAAAAATAATCACCTGCACCTGTACCCTACTAACTAACCAGCGAGACTTTAATAGCGAAAAAAATATCCCACAAACCCGAACCGAAATTCTCATAT
This sequence comes from Bhutanitis thaidina, assembly GCA_029286595.1. Lineage (NCBI taxonomy): Eukaryota > Metazoa > Arthropoda > Insecta > Lepidoptera > Papilionidae > Bhutanitis > Bhutanitis thaidina. The sequence continues at coordinate 12,319,351 of JAGSMS010000017.1, forward strand.
ATTCGTGATAGGGTACATAACTAGTGCGAAGTTGACATTCTACATTCTACTTTCATAAATATGAGCAAACCTTACCGGCCTGTAAATAGTCTACAGCAGGTCATGGCCTCTCTCACAAGTATTACTTTCCATCACGCTCGGCAGGCGGTTTGACGACCGCAGTATCTTAGACCCTGCTGCCAGCTGGTCTAAGGTGCGAGTTGTCTGATACTGCTCCCGCCTTCTGTCGATAACTCTTGCGATTTCAAGAGATTCATTTTTCCCTAAGTCGTCTCTTACGAAACCCATAGGAAGAAAGAGCGGTGGCAGATTCTTACGCCGATACCGGTAGTATGAGCAATCCTTTAAAGAAATGCTGGACACAATGAACATAAAAGAACATAATTATAAACAAGTTCAACATTATACCTCTCTTGATCCTGCTCCGTGTTATAAGTGGATTTAAACAAACCCTCACTGCTTCTAGTCTCCATCTTCCCTTTAAAACTTAGGTCAATAATTCCATTGCTTTTGGCGGCCACTGTTTTTTCTAGTTGTAACTTAAGCGTATACTTCTTAGCGTCCGTGTCCATTTGTCTTATTAGAAGCTTTTGAGGTTCTTTACTAAAATTTTAAAAATATTACTCAATATACTAATGAGTATAATCTACATGTGTTAAAAAATTGAAATTAATGTTATGCTGCAATCGTTGTATAATCGTCTGATAATCGCGAAATCGATCGAAATCAAATCGAGTAGTGGTTCTCGAGTGGCAAGCTCGTAAAGGCAAACTCAAACAAGATGGAGTTGCATAGTGTTGCGGGAAGACGATAGATGCTGTTGGCTCAGGACGGTGCTTTGTTCTATATTTCTTTTCTTTATCTTTGGGAGAGGATTTTGTTCAGCAGTGCACTAGTCAAATGCTGAATGATTGACGACAACATTAATGATTAGCAACTTTAGGGACAACAACATTTTAAACTGTTTCGAAAAGGCCGTCAGGCTTGCTTAAATTAAAAAGAAACGTGTTTAATACAACAGATTTTAAAGCGGTCTCAAATAACTAAAAACATGAAAACTTACGACTCCCCGAAATATACTTTGACCTCCGAATTTGTAATCTCCACGTCATGAGCACAATGCATATTAATCTCATCGGCTTCTGTAGTCCAGGTTACGTTTATGATCACCCGACCTTCGTAAACACCATCCTCTACATACGGTTCGAGCTCAAGCCTATAACCTGTGGGGATCACACTTCTGCCAAGACGGTTTTCCATCGAAAGGGCATGAGCATTGTTAAGGTCAATGCTTCGAGTTTTGATTATGTGAGGGGAGATCTGTAAAGATTCATATAAATCCAATCTGATCAGATTGTAATAGAGAATAGACGACTCGATATCGCAGTCAGTAGTGTTGCCTTTGAAGTCCGGGGCCGCGAGCTTGAGTCCCGCTAGAGAGAAACACTTTTATGATGAATATAAATATTTTTGATATATTTCGTTTGATTATTTATCTATCTTATCACCATCCAGTTACTGAGAGATAGTGGACTCTAGCTTGGCACGAATAACGTATGTGAGTTCGGATACTCACATACGTCATTCGTCGTATGATTAAAAGAAATACTTTCTTCTGAAGTCTGCCTTTTCAGCATACATTGTAGTCCACGATGCAATAAAAAACCCGTGGTCAAAATCAATCCGACAGAGAACCCAAAAGTCACTGTTCCTTTAGTTTATCCTTGAGGGTGCAAGCTAAAATGTCACCTTTTAGTACTAGCATTATTTCAAGATCGAATGATGGTCAGTGACAGGAAGACAGATGAATCAGTGACAGGAAGCTGCATCACTAGTGCAAGGGCACTGTGCTCACGAACTAACTTTTTTTTACGCGAAAGGGAGCAAACGAGATGTCGGCTCACCTGATGGTAAGTGATAATCCATCTACAACACTTTCTCTGAATCACTTTTATATACGCTTTCTCGGAGCAGTTTATATTCAGCAGCGGACTAAAATAGGTTTTGCTAGATAATAGGCATTAGCATAGTACACTATAAATTGATGGAAACTTCCTTTTGAGTAAGGAATTTGGAAACATTCAATATCAATTTGTTTTTTTATGGAAGCGAGGGCAAACGAGTAAGCGGTTCACCTGATGGTAAGTGATTACCGTCGCCCACATACATCTGCAACACTATAGATGCTGCAGCAGGACAACTTAAGTGCATACGAGCACTTACTCTTGTGTTTTGGAGGCAGAGTTCAGTCACAATAAAAACTAAACTCGATCCATTTAGTTACGCGTAATTTACCTTTTCCGGCACCAGGGTATACGCCGCACACATGCTCAGACACGTGACCGCATACGCCCGGCCAAACATCTCGCTCTGAAGATGCTTTTCCGGCACTGTAAATAAAAAAAAAACTTATTATCAGCTTGCGGCCACTGCTGAACATAGCACTCTTACGAATCGTCACTAAGTCTTACACTACAGTTTGCAAACTCAGAAAGCTATGTCGGTGTGGTTCTCCGATTGACATTCTGATGACAAACCTTAACCGGCAGAGAAACCGCAAGCATGGCTCCTTTGAGCAACTTTGTGGTTATGAAGTAGTTTCCACGTTTCAGCGCCTTGAGTAAAGACAGGCATGACAGGCATGACACATTGGATAATAACTTTCGTCTTCAGGCTAGTTTTACATCACTAAAGTAACAAACTAATAGTTCACCTGATGTATGATTAAATAGATACAACAGTCCATGGACACCAGCAAAAAACTTTAATCGAAGAATGTTAGAGATGTATCGTGTAGGACCAGGTGGAAGCTTATAATTATAATCTACAAACCAGTGTGAGGTTAGCGGAAGAATAGGTCCTTAAGACGATGTTGCCCAGTATCACACTAAAACAGCGTAAAAAATCCGTTCCGGCGCGAAAACCATTGAAAATATTAAGAGGATTCCTTCCGCTCAAAAATTCACAACGAACGAGGACCAAAAGAAGAGGAGGCTTAGTTCGCGGTGTGTTACGTTACGTGTTGTGTTTTTTTTTTATTGAATAGCCTACCTCGAAGCAGCTCCTATTCAAGTTTAAAGGATTTTTTTCTACTCCTAAGGGTGGACAAATAGAGAATAAAATTACATATTAGACTACCGTTAACCTAGCTGTATAGTCTAGTACCTAGCAGTTGGAATTTGACTGTTAACTTCTTAAATTTATTGAAGTCGGTTGTTTCTCTTAAACTATGTTTTAATTCACTTTTTAACTTTTGCCGTTTCCACTATTCAGAGTGACCATTTAAAAAATAGTGCAAGTGATGCCAGACTGTGTTTTATGGCAACCTAAACCAGTGATTCCGAATCCATCCTGAACCACCTCCCGCCCCGTCTAGTAGCAAAAATGATTTTAATTTTTATATTACATAATAATTTAACAATTACGGTTAAATTATTATGTAATATTAAAATTCATTGTTAACATTTGTGTTTATTAACCTATTAACAATTACGATTATACAAATGAATAAAAATGGAATCGAATTTGAAAAAAAAACAAACAATAATAATAATGATTTTCATTTTGTTTCAATTTCGTTAACATAATTCGCAGATCGCCACGTTCAGTGATGTCTGTTCCATTTTTTTTAGACATTAAATTGGCGACTGCACTGAACGCTCGGCCAAACGGGACGAAGGAAATGTGATTTAAAACTTCGGTACTAACTATTGTGTGTTATAACTATAGCCCACAATCCAGAGTAGAGAACTGGTATTGATCTTCGAAGCCAACACTCCTGGCATCCATGTTTGAAGTTTACTTTGAGTGCCTCGTTACTAATGCATTCTATGAGTTCCTCGTCCAAGTTTAATGTTTCTCAGTATCTAAAACCCAAGTAAGTATATTCAACAGGTCTGTCAGATATGCGATGAATTTTTCGCTCATCAATATTCCGAGAAAAAATTTTCGTCTACTTCTTCAATAAAATCCAGTACTGAGTCAAATAGATTGAAAAACTATTCAGTCGAGCACCTTCGGCGAGCCAACGTACTTCTGAATGCAGCAGCTAGCGATTGTAATCCTTATCATTTTCACTACATAGCTGTCCAAATAATCGGTCATTCAATGAATTAATTCTAATGTTATTGATTGCTCTAATAATGTAATAGACGTTCATTCAATATTTTGGCAACTATGAAACGATGAAATAAGTAGATGATTTGAACATATGTATGTATATATTCACGCCTTGTTTCCAACGGGGTAGGCAGAGACAATCTTCTTTCACTTGATACGGTCCTGACATACGTCTTTCGCTTCTTCCACTTTCATCAATCTTCGCATGCATGCTCGTTGGTTTACAGTATGCATGCGAAGATTGACGAAAGTGGTATATATGTAGAGCCATTACTTGGTAATGCTTGTTTCAAATGAGCTATGAAATCTTTATAGTAAATTGAAAAATCTTTAAGTAATTATTATATTTCAACGTCCTTTGTCATTTCATCTATTCTTCCTTCCACTGAATTAATACTGAAAGGAACTGTTCCTTATGCCATCTGTTTGTGTATTATGAGGAATAACAGTTTTTATTATCTCTTTTACTGCCGGTTAAACTAATTCCTCGCTAGTTGTCTGTGGTTTTCCTGTTTTTGTGATTAACAAAGAATCGTTATATGTTTGGGTCTATCACAGTCCTGTTTATAAGACGATCTAAAATTTTCCAGTATTTGACAATAGAATAAATATTTGTTCTTCTTAGTAGCATGAATTTTATAGATTTCATTGATTTTGACAAGTAAACACAACGACCGGTTTGTTGGAGAGTACGTTATCCTATATTTCAAATATTTCATACTGAATTGCCCGAATTTCTTTATAGGTGAAAATTCAGATATTTTGAAATACAAATTATCTACTCAACAAGTTTATGTAATAGTTATGAAACAGACTATTTATCACGGCGGAGCCAATAAAAATAACAAAACATTCCTAGAACTATGCTTTTACAGATTTGGTTTTGTGTTGAATGGGGACTCGGAAATACTCATGATTGTTGGTCTGAATCAATTATGTACACGATTCTTCTTTCAACCTTACCTTATGGATTTGAATACTTTTAAATAACTTTTGAAAGGAAGTGTACACGATAAAAAAAAACAAAAAAAAACCTCCTGAACATCTTGTATATAATCAATAACTATCGTATTAGAAAATTCAAAATTCAATAAACCCTCGAGAGAATTGGCCGGCGAAGGTCACCATACTGCAGTATCATTTAAATAGTGTTCCAAATTTCAAGTTAATCCGACAAGTGGAGGTAAAATAAATATCCATACCATTTGTATGGCTCAGACTGGGATCACTACACTACCCAGCACAGGAGCTGATGACTAATTGACTTAAAAGATTCCATCAAACATAGCTAAAATCCATCTGCAAAAAAAAGCAGCCTTCAAATAAAATAATGGCTTCTAAATCGGTAAGTACAAACATTTTGGGAACTTCGATGCCACAGACAAAGGTTTCACAACTCACACTCCTCTTATTGTGACTGAGGTCAATAAGGGGCTGATGAGGCAAGTTAACGAATTAGATTTAAAATTATATGATAGAGCAAATCTTCACCGCAATCTTTTTACGAACAAACAACCTTGAAACCAGTTCGTCGCAACGACAATGAAAATCGAAAGGTAGAAAAAAATGTAATGTGAAAATTGGGTAAGTAGGTATGCAAATAAGGAGTACTCACGCGTTGAGGACAGGTCTGAATGGGCCTCCGGCGGCGTTTGAACGCGCCCCACTCAATCCAACCCAATTGCCTCCAGGATATGCTTCGTTTACTCTGACGACATACCGTGATTGTCACAACGAACCTGTTGTTGTGAAGTATCACCACTAATCGTATTTGTGTTCCAGCAATCTCGATTAGTACATGTACATTATAAAAACCAATCATTGTAAAGCTATAAAGACTACTTCAATTTCTTCTATTATGAATATTTCCAACCTCCTGGTTTCGCGCATACAGATCATGCATTAGGAATAATGTTTCTAATGTTGTAGTCAGAAAACTGCTAAGAAATAACGGCCATAGAATTATGCCGCTCTTCTCTTCTTTCAAGAATAATTCTTGATCTGAAGATCTTGATCTTTAATTCAGCGGCATAATTCTAAGGTTAATGGCAATAACAACATATATGACCACAGAGTGGATACCCTGAACAACTAAACGTGCAGCAGCGTCACGGGTGCGAGGTGTCTGACACTGTGATCGCCTCGTATTCGCTCAGCATAACGATTGGGGAAAAAACCTTCAAAACACAGCTTACAATGGTGCTTATTGTGAGAGGCGTATGCCCTACTACATCAGCCTATTTTAATCCACTCTATGCTATGCCCAGCAGTCTCTCCAAGAAAAAGTCAGCAAAAGCATATGTTTCTAGGAGGGTTTGTCCTTACCACACTGAGGAAGCGGGCTGGTGACGGCAGTGCCGGTACCCACGCACTAATGATGCTGCTGCCCGTCACTAGTCTGTGAGATTTAGGTTTGGCAAATTAATTCGATAATGAAGAGAAAGAGAACAGTATAAGATTTTTTCCTACTGCGCCTGTCTGTTTTCCAATCTTGTGATTACAGCAAATCCTCTGTGTAAGAGAGGTCTTTAAGGATATTTGGGGACGAAGAATGTGGGAGGATGGAGTGTGTCATGGAGTTTTCTCACTTACCGAACGAAACGCAGAAGCACAAGATGCATCTACTTCACGCCGGTGTTCTGTGAGGCCGTGGTACTACCCCGGTTGTACCGGTCCATTCGAGCAGCAGCAAAAGCCGCCGCTTGGCTCAACGTTACAGGCTGTTAAAAGAAGAATTACTTTTTTTAGCATTGCTCCCAGTACGTAGTGAATACTGACACTCTTTACCTTTCTAACCGGAACATAACTCGGTTACCTCAATAGCCTCGATCGATCCTTTTGTGTCATGTGATCTGATATTTTTTACTTTTTATTGAAAATCAAATATCTCACTTCTAATAGTATAGAGAGAGCTTGTTTATAGTTTGTATATCTTAGGTATATCAAAATGGTTTCTGATATTTACGCAAACAATACACTACCCATTTCTTCATATTACAGATATACTATTATTTATATATTACTGAACTTTTTCTTGACATTTTGTGAAACACTATGATTTATTGGACAAGCTCAAGACGGTGTACGAGATATTAAAAATCAGTGAATTGAAACTTAGGTAATAGGAAACAATTGCAGAAGTTACAAAAATAATAAATAATATTACAACATATACATATATTATTTCGCACTAGGGCTTGAATAAACGCGGAGTCCTACAAGGTAGTGTATTTCGACCTCTTTTGTTTCTAACCTATATTCTCTCTAACCATACGTTTGGGGGTGCTAATTTATATACAAACACACACAAACGCATACACGTAGCACAACACAAACGCAAACTTGCGTCTGCAATGCATCCCGATAAAGGTGGGCTTACATTTTAGATTAAATGTGTACTTTTAGTTGTAGCCATTTGGTTATGAACAAATTTTCCACCAGAAGCCAGGCGTTCCTCTTAATGTTTTACTGTTTACCAAGTGAGCGTATGCGGGTTTCGTTGACATCAGTGAAATTGTTAATTGGAATTTTTAGTGCTGAATTTGATGATGATGCCGATTTCAACCACGGCTACGACTTCCGAATACAGTCGGCAGTTATCAACCGCGCAGGAGATATTAAAGTGCCACAAGTGTTCGCGGAAACACAGAAGTACTCATTAGTCTTCATCTTAAGGATTTTTTTTAAAAAAACGTTACTTTCCACTGTAGGAATTTCTGTGCATATGTATGCACATGGACACACACCCAGACCCGAAACATTTTATTTGTAGTCCATACAAATATTAGTCCCGAGTGGGAATCGAACCCGCGACCCACAGCGCCGCTGCTAAACGCTTAGGCACTACGCCACCTAACCGTATTCGATGCTTATGCGATACGATCGTAGGAAGGTTACCTTCACACGGCACGCAACACAACACAATCGGGGCCCGAAAATCAATAATTTGCAACCACATGCTCGGCAGTGAAGAAAAATTTCGCACGATAATATCATATATAAATCCTTTTAGGGATTCTTCAATCAATAAACGTTTCTCCTACTGCCATTATGTGGTTCGATTCATGTCTTCGGGGCCGCTCGCAAAGTGTTCGCATTGATGGTTGTTTATCTGACTCTTGTGAACTAAATTCAGGTGTGCCTCATGGTGGCGTTCTCTCTCCTTTACTTTTTTCTATTTTTATTAACTCTGTCACTACCGCTATTTCTTCCAATTTCCGTCTTTACGCAGACGATTTGCAGCTTTATCACCATTTTTCACCAGCGCAAACTGATTTGGCTATCTCTTTGGTAAATGAAGACGTGCGCCGGATAAATGACTGGTCGACATCATTTGGCCTAGTGATTAATGCCAGTAAATCGCAGGCTATAATTGTGGGCAGCCGACGCGCTCGTAATTTATTGGATTTTTCTGTCATATCACCTGTAAAGTTAGACAACACTTTTATACCTTACACCGATACTGTTAAGGATCTTGGGGTGATCATCGATTCCAATCTGTCCTGGCATGCCCATGTCAGTGAAATTAGTCGTAAGTACACTTCTCTTATCATTCGCTGAAGAGCATTCAAGGTTTGTTACCTCTAAAAACAAAAATCTCTCTGGCTCAAACACTCATACAACCTATCATAGATTAGCTACAGAGGAGCTTCTGAATAAACTTGAGCGTTTGCAAAACTTATGCATAAGATTTATCTTCGGAATCCGCAAGTTTGACCATGTTTCTCATCTTCGCAAGGATCTCAAGTGGCTCCCAATTCGTTTTCGTAGAGACACTAGGATTTTATGTATGCTTTTTAATATCCTGCGTAACCCAACATCCCCGTCGTACCTGCGTCGATTCTCTTTCGCTCGGCCATGTTTTACTCCCTGCAGAACCTATCTTAAATCCCTCCTTAAATTCCCTCCTGATAAAAGCGCTTCATATTCCCACTCATTCTCTGTGCATGCAGTTAGATTGTGGAATTCTCTCCCACCAAATATACGTGACTGCAAAACTACTTCTGTATTTAAGAAAAGAGTCAAAGACCACTATATATCATTGGCAGTTTGAACTATTGGCACTATTCTATTATGTATATATTTATTTAGTTTTGGGTATCTATCTATATATTTATATATTTATTTAAGTATATTTATGTATAAGTTGGTGTATGTAGATTTATTTAGAACGTTTCGCATATATGTATGTATTCTTTTTTTGAATTGTACGCGCGCAATCTACCATTGACTAGCTATTCTCCTGTCGCAGGCCTGCTGGAAGAAATTTCTTAAGAAATAAGCAGTACCTTTGTACAGACCATTTCTTCCTATCATATTTCTTTTATTCGGTTTTACTTGTGTACATAAATTATTAAATAAATAAATAAATATATATATACAATATTTATATAAGAAATAATAATAAGAAGTTATTCAAGGTTGTATGAAGTCCGTTAACCCGTACCGGAGCAGCAGACTCTTACTGGACGTGTCAGACACTAAGATGTAATAAATCCCTGCTTAATGCATCTTAATATATCATTTATTTACATTGTACAAATAGGAAGAGACTGACTTGGGGAGTCAAGGGATATCCTAGTTTGGGGGTCCAGGGTGATTTTAAGAAAAATTGTTCCTTTTCTTTTTGGAAGAAATAAAGATTTATGATTTATTATTATGATTTTAGTTTTTACTTTACTATTGCTAGAACACTGTAAAATAATAGTTATCTATAAAAAAAACGTTATCAAAGGTGGCGCTGTGGCTGAGCGCGTGTCCGCGGCGCGGGGGATCGCGGGTGCGATTCCCGCATGAGACAAGTATTTGTATGAACTACAAATGTTTGTTCCGGGTCTGGATTTTGAACAAAATAGCACATGTATATTATAATCAAATGTAAATAAACTATGATAAAAATATCTTGTATATACCCTTAAAAATGTAAATCTCATCGGGCACCTGAAATTCTTCAAAACTACTTAAAACTATTAGGTATGATTGCTCTGCATTGTCCGGCAGTTGGTCTGTATGTTCGCGCCGATATTACTGGAAATTTTACACGATCGCTTATTATGAACATTATTGGCTTGTTAGTGCCTGACGGTGGCGTGTGTTTGCTCTGACCTCAAGTGATGAAACAATGCATACATTGTCTGGATGTTGCATTACATACCAAACTGTTCCTTTATTTAAAGAAAGGGAGCAATGTTAGCATAGCTACATTGTTGGAATATTAAGAATTCATATAAAGCGACAAATTTTTAAACCGACTTAGTAGCAGAGTGTAAGTCTAAACTGACATCCAGTTAAAGTTTTTCGCCTGGGCTTAGATAGGTGAAGGGTTAGTCGGTACAAGTCCGATATATATATATATGATGTATATATGGCCCCGCACAGAACATCCTGCCTGTGTCAATGGTTTCATGTTTTTACCTTCTAAGCGATCTTGGAACTCAGCGAATACTTTTTAATTCTTATGTACGTTCGCCACCTTATTACTTATATACGTTGCCGTGTGGTGTCGGCGTAAGAGTCCCCTTTCTGCCCCAGGGTCTTGTAAGAGGCCTTTAAGGAAAAAAGGGTAAGAAGGGAAAATCGCATAAACTACCGACAGATGGCGGGTTAACCGTCTCGAAAAGTCGCGTGTCTGGTACGACAATGACTGGTCTAAGGTACAAGGTGCTTGGTGCTGCCTTCGCCAATCCGCTTACTGCGTGCCGATTATGACTAAACCTCCTCAAAGTGCTACGTCATTTCCCCGTCGTCCGTGTCACTCGATAACGTCATAGCCGGGCGTACCACAGATATTAAACAATATATATTTAAAATATTCTATTGTCTATCAAATTAAAAGCCGAAGAAAAAAGATTCGCAGTATTCGTTGTGTAAAAAGATTCATCAGTAAAGTAACAGTCCGTAAGAGCCCACAGCTGGGCAACGGCCTCCATTTCAAATATTTGAGAGGGTTTTGGGGCCGGGAAGGGCTCGCCACGCTGCTCCATAGCGGACTTTACATATATTCGATAAAAAAAATATATATTATTTCTCAGGCGATGTTTTCCTTTATCACCGAGCACGTGGTAAATACAACGCTTAAAATTGCTATTAACAATTTTCGTGGTGCCGGCACCGGGGATCGAACACAAGTCTATGAAACTAAAGTGACGCCCTGACCATTATGAATCTATTTTATGCCATGTAGCTATGGCACGGCACATAATTCACTACAAATCGAGTAGCCTTTGGAATAATTCATTGGAACACACTAACTCCTTACATGGACTACTGAATTTACAATTTACTACGGCATTTACAGGCTGCCACTTTACCTTATGGATTCTGAGTTTTATCACAATACCATCTTACGGTTCACAGCACGCGCTTTTAATAATATTCCTAGAAACAGGTCACCAAAAACCAATGATCAATTATATAATATTCGGTGAAAAGGGTCCCTCTGACGTTTTTGGTATTTCTCAAATTACAATATTGACGAGTTTAAAGCGATGAATCACAAGAACTGAGGAAAAACCCTATCATATAACTGTATCAATTCCGGTTCGAGATTCGGTTTATAGTAGTTAAACTTCATTCTGTATCTTAAAAGAAATAATTTATCCACGATATAGTCTTTGAGTAAGATTATGTAACGTCGGCACTATGTAACCATTCGCTCCAAATGTCTCTGGTTATGTGATAACTTTATTAGTAATCCTTAATAAATACAATTAACGCCACACACTCATGGAAAAAGGGCTGTTTTGAATTTCGTAAAGGTTTTTCTAACCGAAAATTGTATTTTTTTAAATTCCTCAGATTACTAATGAAGTACGTGGGTACCGTCACAGAACTCACCAACCCGCTTGCCCAGCTTTTAGAAATTAAAGCTGGCATTTGTTAGCGCTTTTTTACTGAGGCCTATGTTCAGCTCAGCTCATTTCATAGATAATACACAAATACTAAGACATTAGCATAACACGTATTGCATTTACAACCACCTTGATAAGTCGGTTAATAACGTATTCTCTTCTGTGACCGCGTTCGGGAGCTAATCTCGCGCGTAGGTTAAAAAGGACGTGTAAAGTTACAACTAAACAACCTACACACATCCGCATTAACTATGATGCTCGTGTACAAGAGATAAATCCCGGAAAATGCAGCTGGATATGACAAATGCGTAGAAACGGGGACAGAGTTAATGTATATTTATTTCTTCTTTTGCCTTTTGTTTTTGTGTGTGTCAATTAATCGTGTCTTTATGTGTTTCTATAGGAAGTTACAAGCTTTTACACTGTGCTTTATTTAGTAGATTTTTTATTCGGCCAAATATAAAAGAAAACACTACTAGCTACTCCTGCCCAGGGACGCCTGCAAAAGACAATCGAAGAAGATTGCACATACGTTGACAGCCCTGTGCACTGAGATGGAATGCTTCGTAGCTCGTAATTACACTGACTGTCTGCTGTTTGGCGGTAAATTTGGAAAGAGGGTGTTGCCTACCCTCGCCACTCCTAGACAGTGAAGCATATCATCTGGTAAAAAGTATTAAAGTAGCCAGTGCTACCTGTAGACACAAGCTTTTTCTTACGTCAAACAATATGCCTGAATGAATCAACATAACCTTATGATATAACACCTCTTTGTTATTTGTCGCCCTTAGTAATTGTCTGTAGCGAATATAAAATTATAGCTAAAACAACATAACTCAGGGGTGTAGTGTAGTTATACCAAGTTATGTAGCGATTAAAGTGCCTATTGTATTTGAAATTAAACTATTATTTACGAATTTTATCGCGTCTAATTATGTTTTTTAATTCCCGACGTATTGATTGACGTCATAGTTAACTCGGGCTACCTTCAGCTTTTATTTATAAATTTTTGGTCCGATCTACGCAGAATGTGCGCACAGTATCTTGAGGTCGTGCAGTGGTATGCTTGGTTTTAGATTTAAGTTTGTTTACTACTGGATCTAAAGCCGGTGGTTGTACCCAGCCATCTTCTCTATTGAAATTAGGTTATTTTTTGATTTCCATAGCGGTCTAGCGGAATCGGTGTTCTTTTGGAAGGATTTGTGGTCTATCAAATATGATGTAATGGTTGGGGATCAAGGATATGATCACAGACTGCAGACTTCCTAGAGCTTCGGTGTTTCACGGCAGCTGTGTTCTCTTACGCGGGTAATTACAGATCTTTTAGTTGGCGCTATGTAAGAGAAACCACATTCACAATCAAGGTTTTACGCTCCTGGATCATGTAGAGTGATATTGCACTTGACAGATGGTAAAAATTGACTTATCTTTTTCTCCGGCTTGAAAAACGATTTTATTGTACTTGTCCGTAACGCCTTTGACGTACAGTAATACAGCAGATACTCGCTGGGCTGTGGCCGGCTTCACTCGGCCACTGTGACGGAGGCGCGGAGCCCGAAGCTTGTTGTCGTGCAGGACTTGCTTGACATGCTGAAGCTCGGTGGCCACGTGTTTACTGTCACAGAATGCTATGACATCTGGACGTCTTACACCTCAGTCCCCTTGTGACCACGACTGCTGTAAAGCAATCGAAACGTCGGGAATTTTAAAACATAATTAAACGCGATAAAATCCGTCAGTTTCGTTTCAAATGTGTAGTGCTCGCGTAAATACAAAAAATCATTATGCCCGTTGTATTACAAGAAAATAACGGTGTTTATCTATTCTATGAGTAATAGGCAATACCCAAGTGCCTGGCTGTGTGCGGAGTATTTTTTTTTAAAACATCAGAGTCACAAAAACATTCTCGCGTAGTGTTTGAAAAACATTATTAAATGATACTTACTATGACTAGGCACTTTATCCGACTCCCCCTTCTTCCCGACATCCTCGGGATGGAGATTGTTTTGGAAGTAGAACGGCATTAAATTCATTTCATAAAAGATTAAATAATGTTCTATATAAAACATTTGTTTCCTCATAATATACAAAGTTTTTTAATTAAATTCCTCCAAAACTTCTCCATGCGATATGTATTAACTGGAACAAACACAACTTTTATAGTACCTTGTTTTTTATGGGAGTAAGGAAAAGAAACTAACTGGCCAGAGTGATCAAAACTTAATATGTTAATTATTTGTCTGTGGAATGTTTTAACATCTGTAAAAATATTATCTATACAAGTAGCACTAGACTCAGTTCTACGTGTTGGTTTTAAAACGTAAACCCTTTAATTTTTTTACTAAGGCCGCCTAAAAGTAAAGGTCAAAAATATTTCAACAATTGGAGATCTGCGTCATAGCGTTCAGAAAGCGGCTCAACAAATAGAACGGCGCAGAAACCCGAAGTTACACAAGAGAGCTTTTATTAGTAAAGAGCAATTTCTTAATGGGAAAGGCGGCAAACGAACCAGCGGTTCACCTGATGGTAAGTGATTACCGTCGCCCACGTACATCTGCAATACCAGAGGTGCTGCAGGGGCGTTGCCGGCCTTTTATAATATTTGGGAGATAGATGGGAGGATCGGCAGACGGAATATGGGTGGGAGGGAGAGGGAGACCCTCTCTAATTATAAACTGCATAAAGTAGGCACATCATGGTTTAAGTAGTTGGCCACCCAGGTACGCTGGGCCAACTTAATCAGAAAAAAAAATTGTTATTTTCTCCGAAACTCATATTTTCACGTTTTTGTTGCGTTTTCTCTGTGACCGTGGCGTCCAATGCTCGTACCTGTCGGTTGATCCACTATTTACCAGACAATCCATATGTATGTTAATATATATGTATATACAATATACAAATATTAAATGTTTCTACAAAAACAAAAGTTTTACATTATATATTGGTATTTTTGTGTACCAATTTTAATTTTACTATCCGGAACGTACACAACTGTCATGGCGTCTTGTTTGACGTCATATTTAACACTTACTAAAGAAAGACAATGAATTGATAATATGGAAATCGGCGTACGGTAATAGAATCCCCAGGCTACGTCAGCTAATGGGAGCAAACCACAAGATCGAAACGGCAGAGTTATACAGTGACGATTGAAACGACAAAATAAAATTAATTTGACGTCACATGTTTTTACGACATGTGGCCAATGGTGCAAATCTTAAGATTTTTTTTTCTTAAAACTATTTATTAAAATTATACATTTTATTTACGTAACAGACTCCCTGTTCTTACCCGTCTGGGTATCTTCTTACCTATTTCTACAGCTCAACTTCTTAACCAACTTCTTACCCATTTCTGTAGCCAATCAGCACTGCACTGCTGCAACAACTGTTGTGTTCCTGTTGGAAAAGCATAGAGGAGGCAGTGTCGACTCGTCCGCGCGCTCGGAATATTACATCTCATATATAACAACTCATTTATTGTCAATCACAGAAAACAATATATAAACATAGGAAAGACGAAACCATATCGTGTACTACATCATGACCAGTGTCATCTATTTTGACGATATAAACAATATTTTTCTGTATTATCTTACACAATAATTTACATATTAAGCAGTCAGTCCAATTACAGGCTAAGAGGCATCCGTTCTCAGTCCTTAGGGTGGTCGATGCATCTGTAACCTTCTCCGGTTTTTTTTTATTGAGGTTATTTGCAGGTGTCCGCGGGCCGCAGTAGCCACTTCCATCAGGTGGACTATTAGCTAGTTAGTTACCCAATAGAATTAAAAAAAAAAATCTCCAAATATCGACCACTTGTTTGTTGTACCTACCTAACACACGAAGCACTGGCGATCGAATGATGGCAAATAATCTGTCAGAATTTGCTGAAACCAAATCCAACTGAGATAAATGTTTCTCTTGCTGTTGTACTGCTGTGGTTAAGCCTTATTGTCACATTTTCTTTGTATATTGTATTTGTATACATATTTTATTAAATTCCAAAAGCAATTGTATTTATTAATTAACAAATTAAATATTACAATATTCGATGATTCATATAGATATGTCATTGTAAATATTTCGCAGAGGACTGCGTCGAACACACTCCGGTGACCAGAAAGAGAACTTCCCGAAACAAGTAATTAGCAATATTGAATTCTGTGAACAAATGGGTTGTTTACCAGAGATTTCCTCTGGTAAGTAATTTCCACAGGTAAATAAAATGACAAAACAAGAAGAAACGGTGAACGCGAGATAAGTGACACCTACCCAGACGACTCCTAGGCAGAAGAAGTCTACCACCCAGTATATTCCTCCTCGCATGCAACAGTTTTACTACTACTACTATTACTAGATCAGCCATTTCAGTCCACTGCTGCATAAGCCTCTCCGGCATAAGCCGGGAGGCATTACTTGGACAAGGTTTTACTATTTTTTGTATATTTTTAATGAGTCGTTGTAGTTCATGGAATCAAATTATTTAAAACATGAGAAGTTCAACAGCGGGAGCAGCGTGGTAGACTCTTTCCAGCTCCAGAAACCTTGAGAGGGTTTCTGGAGCTGGAAAGTTTTCTGATATTGAGATGAGACCTTTGCCTAGCAATGGTAAATTTAAATGCAGCTACATTCCTTTTTATTGTTGATATATGCATTTAAATTTAACAAAATACACAAAAGCTTTATCACATACCTTCCACTCAATTGTGGTTAAGTTAATTATTTGGTGGTTATTTGTTTTACTTACAAAGAAACCTGTTTAACATAGGTAAAATATTGATTTGTGAACATCGTTTTCCATTTTTCTTGTGACCTTGTAAATAAAATAGCAAGGTATCGAAGATTTTAAATATTAGATACCAAAAAATGCACAGTGTGTTTATTATTAGACGTATCCTCTCCAAACGCAGCGTTGATTTTATGGGAAAGGCACCAAACGGGCAAGCGATTCACCTGATGGTGATTACCGTCCCCCACGTACATCTGCAACACCAGAGGTGCTGCAGGTGCATTGCCGGCCTATAAGGATATTTCGGAGTAGGAAGAGGAGGGGGATGGGGAGGGGGAGTAGGCATTCGGTTACCTCACTCACCGAACGAAACGCACAAGCACAATATGCCTCTACTTCACGCCGGTATTCTGCGAGGCCGTGGTACCAACTCTGACGAGTCGTCCCATTCGAGCAGCAGCATTGATATTGCGAGTGGTCTCTGCTGTGTCGTCGGAACTTATATTCGAAAATTACTCTAATAATGTAAATCATGTTTAACGCAAATACTGAATGTAAAATCTATTGAAAGTCAAACAAAAGAATGTCAAAGTTGTGTGTAAAAAAAGTTTTAATCACGAATCTTGAACTATGTAGATTTAATTTTAAGTCAAAGTGGCAACTCCATTGAAACATGCTCTAACCCCTCTATTATATTATAGTCTAATGTCACTACAACAATAGAATTTCTATTGTTGCTGAGCTATCTTCTTTAAGATGATCACGTTTATCCAGGACATGGTTACCAATAAACGAAACCACATGGATCGAAAATAATGTCACGGTATGATTTTATCGAGGAATGAGTTCACTCGGAATTTTCTTGAAATATTTTTGTTCCATAGCGGTTGAGGCCCATCTGTTACTCCGGATAGGAATAGATTAAAGAAATAAACACAGTCGCGGACAGACAGAGTTCAGCCCATTTTCTGAAGGACTTCGTACATAACAGAATTCGAGCTAATCTATTGAACCGAGCATCTGCCATGCAGGCCACTTACAATCACTACACACAATATGTGCGATGATGACGTATGGGTCGTTATATTAAAAAAAATACACATGTCAATTTTCGGCCGACGGAATCTAGTCCAATTCAACCCTAAAAGACAGATTCTATCAACACCACTAAGGCGGTTAGCAATCCACCACACGGCGGTTCTCTCTTATCTACCGCACTTCGATTTTGAGGAATCAAATGTCGCCAATCAGTATATTCGAACAGTTAAGACTTCGGGATCTTCTAGAAAAGAGCGTATGGCACCCTTAAAGGCTGGCGACGCACCTGTAGCTTCTCTGGTATTGCATATGTACGTGGGCGTTTGTAATCAGTAATCACTTACGGGTGTGCCCCTTTTCTGTCTAAAAAACGCTCCGTATAACGATGCTACTGCCTGCTGCCGTCGCGCTCCTAACCCCGTTAACGAAGGAAATACTTCCGACAACAACTAGTGGGGGGATATGTAAGACCTCGGCTCGAGGTACCGTCGGAAATTATGGAAATGGGTCGAATTGCACACGAGCATATCTTGTGCAGGTCGTGAAACTGGGACCGCGCGTTCGTCAGCGAACACGGTACGGGAGCACATATGCGAACTGTCTGATAGCTGTATAAGCGTATGTGTGGAGGGCGTAGCCTCGAACGTATTATTTTTAAGGATAATGATGTCATCATCATCGGTGATGATATTTTAGGGCGTCTTTGGTATGGTGGGATGTTTTGCGCGGGGTTTGAATGATCCTTAATTTTATCGAAATGTCTTAAAGATATTTCTAGAGGGCAATTAAATCACGATGCAAGTCTGCATTCTGCATGCACCGGTTTCACGGCGCATGAAACGTCCCAAAAACTCGTTAGCATACGTCATAACAAGGCGTATGCACGTTTTGTATAGTAACATTTTATGTCAACGTCATTTTTCATTCATCTACGCACTGCCTTTATGCACTTACACATAGTCGTAACAAAAAGGTATGTATGTTCTAAGAGGGCTATGGCATTTATACTGTAGAGCCACGCTGCAGCACGAATGGGTTGGCACGACCGCGAAAGTGCTACACTTTCACATAATTTCGGCGTGAAATATCAGTTTAATGCTGCTGCGTTTTGTATGAGTGATTAAACCAGAAACCTATTCACTAGTAACGAGACATCTTAGTCTTCGAGGTTGATAATGCAACACCACTTTGATTCTTGACCTAGGACAGATGTAGATATCCTACGGCCAAAGCTATCACTTTCTAACTAAACGTATCAAAAAAACATTTAACATTTAAAATATTAAAGATAATAACATTAAAATGTTAATATATATTATTTTTTCAATGTTTATATTTATTATATCTACCAAGTGGTAGAAATAATGTAACGAAAGATATTCATTTATTATATATTTTTTCCATAGAAGTACACGCAGAAGAAATAAATACCGATGAGTGGAAAATGCAGGTAGCCATTAAACCTCACATTATCAACAAGGTCGAAACGCAATGGCAGCCCACTTCATGCCATAAAAGAAACCATTTTAAAGTGAACTTCCTTCCACCTCAACATCATTTTAAAAAGAAACGCTGTAAAGTGTGCGGTAGTTCTACATCAGTGGTTGTTAAATACGTAAAATAACGCCCACCGCGATGTGAATTTAACGTCATTCACCGGTATTGCGCGCGTCGTACGTGACATATTACGCCAATTTGTTTTCCCTGGCTTTTTGTTTCGTTTTACAGTGCATAAACGTTACGCTATTGTCAATGTGCCTTGTTCATCGCTTGGATTTCCTTGTCTTTATCTAAATAACGGTAAAGTTTTTTTTTATTATTTACTTAACCATAATTTTATACTTACTAATAAAACTGTAAAGGTCAAGCTTTATCCTTTAAGTGAATATACCTACAGTATATTTGTAGGCGAAATCTAGCTAAACCGTTTTCAATTGTTTTGTTATAAGTATTGTATACTTATTTATTAACACTACAAAAAATTTTTAAAAAATAACGATTGAAAAAGGCAATACGTGTATGTAATGTGATTGAAAAACAAATTACATAATTTAAATACTAATGTTAATAAAATATCTTTAATCGAAGTCGCAATTCACGTTTTTCTGTGTATAACTTCTTAAGTTTTTAGTGAATTTTAATGTGATTTTCACTATAATTTAAAGCATTTCTTTAGGAAGATCTGAGATACACATACACATTTAATTTGGCCTGTCCGTGCAAATCTAGCGCGGCTTGCTAGTACACTACAATTACTTTAATACAAACAATGTCTGCATATAAAATAACATCTGTACAAATTAAACATGCATGTAGACTAAAAAAATATCTAATAATTCTGCTCGATAACGTAGCCTATGTGTTAATAAAATAATAGTTTGAATTTTGTAATAAATTACTTTTATAGGTACAACATGAATTGTTTAATAGTAGTGCCGTGTAATTTCACAATCTACCTGCACGGCGTACCTTTTTTTTTATACGTTTTATTCTGTATCTAATATTAAACACTGAGAAACAAAAAGTCTTGGTCCGTGTGTCTGTCACAGCCGATGTCTTTAGAAACAACATACTACGTGGAAAATTGAAATATAGCATAGTAATACATCTTATCAACCTACGTGTTTCGCGCTAATTTGTGTCTCAAAATATTCAGATAAGGAGAAAGGATATGGGCAAAAATGGTATTATACGAGTTTATAAGTTGTTAGTTGAAAAACGTCATCATTATGTTTAATAAGTTTAAGTACCATATGTAAAAAAAAAAAGTTTTTTGAGAACAAAAAAGTATTAGAAGTATGTATGTTTTATACTGAACGCTTTTCGCACTCCAAGTTTTTTTTTGAGGGCATAGGTCTCTAGCAACTTGATGGTAAATGATTACCGTCGCCAACGTACATCTGCAACACCGATGGGGCTGCAGGTGCGTTACCGGCCTTTAGGGATATTTCGGGGAGCGATAGGGGAAAGTGGGGCTCCGGTTACTTCACTCACTTAACGAAATTGAAACACAAGACGGCTCCACTTCACGCCGATTATCTGCGCGGCCGTGGTACTATCTCGGCCGAGACGGAAACATTCGAACGGCAGGAAAACATGCACACGTAGAAAAATTTGGCATTCACCATAGGATGACGGCCACTAAGCCTAACACTACTCGAACTTTCTAGACTTTAGTTCTACTTACTTCAGAAGATGTCGAAGTAGGATTTCTTAGCACTATGCTTTCAATAAATCAGTCGTCCCTTGCTGTTGTTACTTTTGCGACCTTTGTCCTTTGCATCCAGTCCTGTCTGCCGGTATCGTTTAACATTACGAAAAATTACAGACTTGGAAACTTGCATGAGCTCGCTGTTTGAGTCACATGATCGTTGGTGCCATTTTCAAAAGTTACAGCTCTCGAGACATGAGCTAAGCTGAGATGGGACATTATAAATTATATCGATAAAGTGATGGTTACGTAACACGACAGTAATACATTCTTAACAAAAAAATTTGAAACCAAAATGCAGTTTGTAAAAAACAGCAAAATTAGCAAATCTTCTTACAGTACCCAATAATTTAATTAACCCATAACCGGAAAAAAACAAATGAAACACAAAAATAAAAGTAGTTTTTTTTTTAAAAAAAATAAGTAACGAAGAACATATTAAATACTTTTTTTACGCTCCTCTAAATATGTCTATGAGTTTATAAATAATGTTTACATCAGTGTGACGCGCTGTTTAAAATTCATTATTTAAATTATCAGTCTATTAGTAGAATCTTGATCAATCATTTCAACGTTTGTACGGCTCATTTGCATGTAAATGGTCGATTTTCGCTACGCAGCTTCTTTGTACATTATTGAAACCTAGTGTAGATTGTTCTCTTCAATTCAAAGTGTCCTCGGCCGTTTCCATCTCCCCAGACGAATCCCTGATAATTTAACGAGAATCACGCCTTTCCTCGTTATCATTTTTCAGATTACTTTTAAATGGCATAGGAGTACTTTCATATATATATATCTAAATTTGCACACAGAGATATTATTTGAAAAAAAAACATTTTTAAGGTTATTTACAAAAAAAAATATCTGTGCATCTGTTGTTCTGTCACAGTTGATTTATTCAGTGACTACTACCTTTAAATATCTAACATACATAGGCTGCTAGTTACTTTAAGGAATGAAAACCAAATTAATGAAAATTCATTAATCTTCGACATATGAAGAATTTTGTTAGTTAAATGTCAATTTATTTTGCTTCTTACAATGTACTACTGTTATGATATTTTTTTAAATAATTGCAATGCATGCAATATCATTGAATAAAACGCATGGACCCTTAGGTAACCGATAGCACGGTACAAGTATATAGCGAGCCAACTCGAGCAGACCAGCCTCCACAAGCACTTGTACTAATGCATGTCACAGGGCAGTAATCGCACTAAAGTAATGTAAAGTAGCAGTCTATTAATAGCCACTACTGCGCAAAGGCCTCCTTCTCAAATATCTGAGAGGGTTCACTCCTCAACCATATTAAAAGGAAGTGTCCACACGACGCCTCCCAACACACCTTGGACATGCATCCTAATCCTTGGTGGTGACGATGCAACTGGAACCTTCTTTAATCGAAGTAGCTGCAGCAGCGATTCGCATCCGGCGAAAAGTGAGCCCGTTTAGCAGTCCTGTGTTTTAACTTACTTTGCACATAATGATTTCTTATATTTACGAGAATACTAAACATTTGAAATGGAAACTGTTGTTTACGAATTTTCACGCTTTTATTTACATTATTAATCTCGACGACGTCACGTCGTGACGTGACGTCACAGTTAACCCGGTTAAAATGAAATTAAACGCGATTAAGATCCGTAAATAATTGTTTCATTAATTTACACAATTCAATGATCACTACTTTTATTTATTAATCGAAATATAGTCTTATGTGAACCGCTGTGTTCCGAATCGACCTGAAGGACATTACGTAATTAATTCATCGTTTTCTACAGTTAACTGTCACTAATGTCCGGAACTAAAACGACCTTAAAATAATAAATCAACCAGATACTTGCAACATAACTGAAAATGAGTCTCTAGAAAAAGAAAAAAAAAAGGCTAATTGCTCTGAAAAAATCGATCGTTCGTAGTAGATAATATTTATATAAGAAAAAAAGACGATACAGCAGCTGCCTATAACTATCACACCGCTGGGCAAAGGCCTCTCAAAGTTTCTGGGATTACTCTCTCGACTCTTCTCGGATTGGTTTCCTTTTTATTACATTCTCCTTCTTAACCTTTTTATCGTACATGCAGATTTCCTCGCTATTTTTTCACTCTTCGCCAAGCACCTAGTAAATTCGACATTTAAAATTGTAATTAACAACTTTAGTGATGCCAGCGTCTGGATTCTATAAACCCTGTGCTAACAAGCATGATCTGATCGTGTGTATTCCTATTCGAAATAATTTTTGTGGTTAACTAAAATGATTAAAGTCAATGTCTTGTTATTAACTGCGTAGGACATACTTATGTTGAAATACGTGGAGCGTTCGCAGTAGCCGCTTACCGTCGGTTTGACGTGCAGCTTTTTTTTAAACCTGAATCCAATAAAATGAACGGATTAAATTGAAAAGCAATTTTACGGATTTGAACTTTGAGTAAACTTTTTTAAAATGTTCGTAATGATACCAGATTGTAATGTTGTTATTCTTAATATAACAAATGTAAAACGTTTTTAACTTTATATGTCCGTCATTCGATTACGTTTAAAGGACTGAAAGGATATGAACCAAATTGGACAAAGATAAATTAACCTAAGTAAAGTAAAGTAACATCCTGTATGTGCCCACTGCTGGGCAAAGGCCTTCTTCTCAAATACTAGTATCAGATGGGGCTTAGGAACCGGGAAGGACCCGCCACGCTGCTCCAGTGCGGGTTTTATTACCCGCCACAGTCGGGTTTTGTGTTTTTTTTAAATGCTGTGTCTTGCTATTTGTTAAAAAAAATACACAAGTTTTTTTAAATGAAACTATTATTTACGGATTTTATTACGTTTAATTTTGTTTTTATATTTCCGATGTTTCTCTTGCTTTACAGCAGCCGTGGTCACGGAGGGAGTACAAATGTCATAGTTAACTCGGGCTACCTTCAGCTTTTGTTTATTAATTTTTGGACTGATCTACGCAGAATGTGTTAAATTACACAAGAATTTTAATGCTTAAATTTAAAAATTTAACCCCGATTTTAGTATGTAACTTCAAAAACACAGGACTTCTAACATAACATTCCGGTTGGAAGCCTGCCTATTTACCGTTTCATGGATGAATTTTCGTAAAATCTTTTTGGTTGTATGTAATATGGTTATATGGTCCATAGATTTCGTGTTTAGTCAGTGAATACTATTCGATTTTATAAATATATAGATTATTTTCCCCTTCAGTGCGACGTAATGTGAACCGTTTTACCGAAACTGTTTCACTTATTTGTGTTTCCTCAAATGTGGTGAATTATTTCTATAACTTAATTATTGAATTATAGATAAACAGACATTCACCACAACTTTGACATTTCATGACGTCTCGAGTAATTCCAAACCATTTTAAAATTGTATTTTCCTTAGTTATTCAAAAATCGAAAATCACATTAACATTTTTATTGACTGTAACACATACAATTCATTTTATATATATAATTAAGTAAATAATTTACTTGCTTTACTTGAACAGCCTGTAATTAGTCCACTGCAAAGCGTATCCCACGGAGAGAATCTGTATAAAATAATTAAAAAAAACTGTGCTGCCGTTCTTATATTGGTCTGTGTATAAAACAAAACACATTCGCTTCAGTGACAGGTAGGTATACAGTAAATCTGCATTAAAATTTTTCTTAATTCCGAAGAATTATGAAATGGTAAAAGATGATTCAAATATTTTTTTTCATAACAAACATGCGAATATTTTTTTTCTTTAATCGCGCACCAGCTTAGTTAATGGCCTACGTTATCGTTGATATCGGCATATGATTCGCCATAGACCGCCGAGCGCAATTAGACAAGGTCTCAGTCATCGCTAAAATCACTCGCGTTATGTGTAGATAACAACTTAAATGTACATATTGTAGTAAGTAATATATTCAGACGACGTAATAAATTATGTCGAAACTTGACGCGGCGGAAGTGTCAAAATTAAAAATTATCACTGTCAGCTGAGTATAGTATATAAATAAGTTTCTCATCATACTTTTTTATTTATTTAGGAGTAGAGTAGTAGTTCCTGAGATTAGCGCCTCCAAACATGCAAACTCTTTCGCTTTATAATACTAGTATATATATGCACACATGCCCGTCACTTATAGGGGAGGCATAGATGACGGATTTCCATTTGGCTCTATACAGTGTAGTTTAGTTTCGTTTACAGAGTATAGTTTCACAAAACTACTTTTTGCCACCCTCATGAATCTCTCTTTTGCCGTTACCGCAATGAAAAAAAAAATCAGTTCAGAAATGGTCGATTAAAATACTAACGAATTTACAACCGCCTCAGTTATACTATTATATTAAGATCTTACCACCGTGTATACATGGGCCACTGCGCTCTATTAACCTTAACAACCTATAAATAGTCCACTGCAATAAACCTTTCGCATAAGAGGGATTTGCCATAATCGACACGCTCGCCAAGCGGATTGGCGATACCAGTACCGGACACCTAGCACCTTAAACGCTGCTGCTCGTCACCGGTTTGCTTAATTTTGGTCCGATAATTATCGAAATGGTTGTCCCGCCACCTGTCTCTGTAACTGTTTACAGCCTTTGGCGAAACTCGCCAAAGCAGAAAGAGGGTGTCAGGTTCTTACGCCGATACCACACGGCATATTGCATGTACATGTTATGATTCACAAAGAAAAAGAAACCTGAATAGAACTTCTGGAGCCTGTTTTTGAGTTACTTGACGGGACAGAATCTAGGACATACAAACTCATTGTGTGAACCGTCCTTGGAGCCGGGTGGTTGGAGAAATAATTCGCGTATTGTAATCGTGGGTAGTCACTTGGCACAAACAGGCACATTCTTTATATCAATCTATTACCTGCTATACGAATTCCCTGGTAGACGTCATTATAAATACCTTCACGTAAAATTATAAATACCTTGCTCCGATGACTGCGTACTGCCAATCGATAAGCACGCGCGGCGTGAAGTTGCCGCGCTCCGTCTCGCACACACGTTGAGTTCGATTGTGGAACGTGGATCGTAAGATTTTGTATTAATTAATGTTTGAACATCCAAATATTTCCACTCCACACATCTACGTGAGATTTCTGACTCACGGAAGGCTTTCCTATATTTTTATTTTTGTCGAATCTTTCGTTCGTGAAAGCAACGTTGCAAATCGTACATAAGTTTCGAAAAACTTCACATAGGTAATCAAACTAGGGTTTCCTGATTCGGAGGCAGATCTTTTAACCACTCGATTATCGTAGTATTTTATATAAAAGTCTTCTAAACATATTAATACGCGAATACACTACGTTGAAATATGTTACTTCAAAGCAGAACACAGAAGTAACATATGTTGAATAAACCAGCACTCTGAATAATATTATTCAAAATTTATGCGAAGTTACTCCGCAACCAAAAATCGTGGGGAACGACGGCGGATTAAACTCGTATAAGCCTTTACTCCCTCCGGTATTAAGAAGAGACCTGAGTTTAAAAAGAGTTCACATAATAAATACTAAAAAATCTGCAGCGGACACTCTCCTGCGACGTATCACGTAGGTAAAAAAATCAGAAATTATAAAAACACAGGGACGTGGTGATGGTTGTTCGGAGGCCGCGTGCTTGCTTTAATTTCATAGTACGCGAGGTGACCTTTTTATATGGAATTGGCGACAAACGAGCAAGCGGTTCACCTGATGGTAAGTGATTACCGTCGCCCATGTATATCTGCAATATCAGAGGTGCTGCAGGTGCGTTGCAGGCATTTTAGGGTATTTGGGAGATGGGAGGGAGGATGAGGAGGGGGAGTGGGCCTCCTGTTACCTCACTCGCGAACGAAACGCAAAAACAAGATGCCAAGCAGCAAAAGCCGCCGTTTGACTCTACCACGTACCTGGACGTATTTCCTTACCTGACGCAACACTTTTATGCAATTGGTGCATTATGAGCGAGGCGTCATTCTCGATTAAGAAATAGGGATTGCGCATACGGGGATTTCCACCTACACGAGACCTTCCTGCTTCTGTCCCTTAACTCATGACGTGTTATTTTAATATGGCCTTTCTCCTGTGGCTTTTCACGTATGTCACAGTGTGAACGACTTATTTACTCTTATATCGGATAAAGGGGCGAAAATATACTGAAAGCCTGGCGATTTTACGAAACTGATTCTGGTCTATGTCGTTTAAGAAAATTTCAATTGGCATAAGTGGCAAAATGCAAAAATTCTTTTTTTTCTCTTTATATACTTGATTTTTAATTCTCTAACAAATGGTATCTTCGGAATTTTGTCTCTAAAGACTTGATATTATTTAAACTGTGAACACGTTCTCACGTAGAGACCTCAAGGGCCTTAAGGGACATTAATTTAGCTAATAAGTGCGTAAATAACAAATATGCAATGTAATTAGAAATAAAATACCATACTCGGGTATTTTACTTCTGACCTCATTTATTGTCAATCAATAATAAAATAGAAGTTGTAAATGTTCTTCATTCCCATCTACTTCTGAAGAAAGTATTCTCGAAAAAAGCTCTTTAAAAGCGAAAATGCATTTCTTGAAGAATGGCCCGCACTCACCACGTTGGACAAGTGGGTCGGTGAGCGCAGTTGTCCCATCACTAGTCTGTAGGGTTTTAGAAACAAATGGTATCTTCACCCTTAAATCATAATTATTGGGGTAATCATTTTGGGAGTTCAAGTATGATCTTCAATTTCGACGAAAGTCGATTAAAAGCAGTAAAATCTTCAAAATAATTGAGTATCAAACTTAAACAAACTACAAATTATTGTAGTTTGTCCTAAAATGTAAGCGGCGTGTGGTTCACTCCGGAGTTTGAGCTACTTTTTACCCATTTCTCAAAAATTGCGTTTGCTCAGTCCCATGCCAATCTTTGACTATGCTAAATTTAATTATCTTGGCCGTAATTTTAAAGAATTCACAGTTAACCCGTGTAATCTACTTCAGTCGAGAACACACAACAAACACTTGTGGTAACAATTGATTTTGGAAGTAGTTTGTATATGTATATTTCGTATATTGTATCGTATGGGTGCCCTGTTTCTCAGTAACTGGATGGTGATAAAATATATATCCATATACTAAAATAGATAAATATCCATAGATATGTACATGTATCCATGACTCGGATACAGACTTTCATATTCATCGTACAAATGTTTGCTAGCTGGATCAAATTGCTACTGTCATAAGAGTACTAACAGATAATGATAATTATGCTGTCCGTCGTGCTGATTGCGATCGCGGCGCTCGTGGGAAATTGCCTTCTTTTTTCTCTCTTTGCTCAGAGCATGAATTATCTGCAATATAGTAAATTTCTATTACAATCGGCCATAGGGCGAAACCTTCCCGCCAAGGATACATTATAGTACCGCAAATGTACGCGCAAGCACAGGCTCTCTCTCACTCATATTATCCTACCACTATCCGGAGTCATGACTGTGCGGGAATATCTGAATCCACTCCAGACCGAAAGCGATAGGAAACGCCCAGCTAATTTTACAGTATACCGATTATAAATTTCACACTTTACATCATTATTTCTGTAATAGATATTTTTTTTGTTTCAGCATGAATAAGCAGCATGTCCTTATCCATAAGTCGCCAGCAGTTTCTGGCATATGAAACTCAAGACCCTGAAGGTATTCGCTACGGACGAAGGGGGGGCATATTTATTTCAACATGCTTATGCATCTCTTACATCGTGTTTGCAGCCATAATTGCCATTCTCGTCGGAGTTATTGTATATTTTGTTACATATTTTAAGGTAAGTCAAAATGCAGTTTTTTTATTAATTACTTTGAAAATCAGACTAAATTCAGTAGTGTTCGTATTCTGCACTCAGATCTTCATATTTTTCACATCATACAGAATTAAATAAAATGATATATAAATAGGAGGAAAATTAAGACTCGAAATCTTTTTTATTTATGTAATCTTACACGTTTTGTCAGCACCTTTTTATCATAATATTGTAACCCAAGATATTCTAAACATGAACTGTAACATTGTTATAAGTTTCGTATTAAAAATCATTCCGGTTTAGTAACTTTAAAAATATACAATAATATTTCTAAATCAATTGATTATTATTTATTATTTTCCGACTATCTCTCCGAACAATCACATCACATCCGATGTTGTACATCTTCATCATTGGGTTAGACATAAGCGTCTCACATGTCAGAAGGATGTGCCGTAATCATTCAGATTGTCGATGTGGAGTGCCGATCTCAATACCTGACGCTTTGACCTTCAGACATTATTATTAGTCAATGACCACAAAGGTTACATTATATTAGGTTACAGAGTACTAAGGTACAGATCTGGCATGTTAGAAATGGATATTTGTACCTCCATTTGTTAGAGACCTATAAACTATTATTTCATGTGTATTTATAATCTTGACATAATCATATTCACACATGTTATAGTAACTTTTAATCATTCATTGACGCTATTTAATTTTTAAGCGTAAACCGTTTGGAAATTATCTATGAATTTGAACTTTGACATTATTAAAACAATTATGACTTTAACATGACAGTTTCGTAAAAGTTGAACAGATCATGATACATGTCTAAATATTTTAACACTGAGCTCATGCGTTTAATTTTTTATTTCTATTGTATTGAATTAAAAAAAATGCTATAAAATCAAGTTTTCAAAACTCTATAAAGAAGTTGATAACTAAACCAGTTCCATAATGTTATTATTAAAATAAATTCTTCTAATTTAGTTATAGATCAAAACTGTGATAGTTCCTACGAAAAATGAGTCTCATATATTTTTATTTTATATTAAATTGTGTACTATTTATTTGTGGCGATGAAACTGTGAGTAATAAACATTAATTTTTGAATTACTCAACCTAGAAGTACCTGTCTTTTATGTGTTGTAGTTTATTCTTCCTTCTATCTAGAGGATTTACTTTACTTACTACTACTACTGTACTTTTTATATTATACCTAATAGTTTTTAGGCTTTGCTTATTAGAAATATACTTTAATTTGTGACTAAAATATTTCTGGTCTCTATTAAGTTTACATAAGTAAGTAAAAGAAGTTTAATAAGACAGTATAGAGTAGAATAAGTAATTTTAAAGATTATTATTGCACAGAAAAATTTGTTTTTTTTTACATACCTCATTGAATAGGCAGAGTTGTCAACTTTTTCAATTGATAATAGCAATAAACACAGCTACATTACATGCTTGTAGTACTTCCTTGATCAAGCTGACACATTCATGCTCCACCTATAGAGAAAGTGGCCTTTCCCTTAAGTTTGAACGTCGAACGAAGTTTAATCATTGAACACCCATTCCTGTCAGTATTATCAAGATATACCGACTTGACATTTGACAGAGAATCGTTTTGAGATTGGTCATATACACAAAAATATAACACTTGATAGAATTAAGATCTTCAACATAGTATTATGTGCTGTAGGTCACTGACAACATCCAAGCTTTATTAAATTCCTCCTACTATATCAGCTATTTTTAATCTACTTCTGAACACGGCTCACCAAGAGAGCACCAGCCAAAGATGGCATACATTTCTTGGTAGGTTTGCCCATGCTTCTGTTATATATGCATAAAAATACCATATATAGGTATGTATATATTCACCCCACAGGGCAAACAAGTTGGTGAATGCAGTACTTATAATGCACTTGCTATCACTGGGATTTGAAGAAAAATATGAAATGTTCCCTATTACCCCAACTTTTACAATTTCTTTTAATTGATCTTAATGTTGCTGTTTAAGGTACCTCGAAATTCACAAGATTTTTGGGATGAAGTAGAACCATTCGGGCAATCAAGCCAGCCATCTCCAGACCTTCGATTGCCATCTTATGTTGTTCCAAGCTTTTACAGGCTGAAAATTAAAACCAACATTGATAAATCTGTGTTCAGTGGAGAGGTGTACATAACAATAAGAGCAAGTAAACAAGTTGAAGAAATCATATTTCATTCGAAAAACCTCAGCATTAATAGCAATACTAAACTTACAGAGCAGATTTATAAGCATGAAACAATACATACAATTTCAAAGAGAAAAAGAGAAATTAGTATTACAAACAATACCAGTAACTTAGATAATGTTACAGAATCGCCAAATGTGTCAGAAGACTCGCTAAATATAGGCAATAGCTCAGAGAGTATCTCTGATAATACAACATCAAGTCCTCTTGAGGACTTGGTCCAAATTACAACTGTTGACACACAAGTGACACATAGCAGTGTTCGTAATGTAAAGATATTATCAATTACTCAGAGTTCCGGTGATAGATTGATTCTTAAACTAGCTACAGCACTTAAACCTGGCGTTGATTATATATTGGAGATGTCATTTGAGGGCAACATTTCAAATTCATTGACCGGTTTCTATAAAAGTACTTATACAAATGATAAAAATGAAATCAAGTGAGTTACTTGACCTTTATTAGTAAAGTATTTATACATGTAGTTTTAAGCATCATTTCAAAAATACTAAATGTGGTGAGATATGCATAATTTCCAAACCATTGCAATTACACTTTATTGTTTTATCATTATAGCTAGTAAATTAATAGAAGAATAAAATAATATCGTAAATAGGTTGACTCAACCATACATATATCACAGTGACAGAATATCAACATAATGAAGAAATGCTGGGTTACTAGTAACAAGATCTGGAGACCCAATAACATATCACCATTACTAACAATAAATTGTGGTGTCTATGATCGCATTGTCCAGTGACCTTTCGGTGGTTTGCATTGACCTTTAAGAGCATGTAGTCCACTGCGGGACATAGGCCTCTTGCATTAGGAGGATTTGCCAAAATGTTCGGTAAACGGATCGGCAATTGCTGGACAAGACACCTCGGACCTTAGATGCTTCTCCCTGTCATCAGTCTGTTTATTTTTCCAGATGGTTATACCACCATCTGTCTGTAGCCATTGACAAATTTTTTTGTCACCCTTCTATAAAAAAATAAAAGTATTAATAAATCTGACTTGTGCCATTATTGTCAACATTTCCTTAGATTGTAATCAGTATTGCTATAATACTTATTTTCAGACAATTAGGTGTTACTCAATTCGAACCTACATCTGCTCGAGCAGCTTTTCCCTGTTTCGATGAACCTGCTTTCAAAGCTAAGTTCGAGATCAGTATAGCACACTCACAGAACTTAACTGTATTGTCAAATATGAAAGTTGCTGCACAGGAACCTATGTGAGTAAATAATATACTATCATGAAAATTTTCACTGCATTTTAGACACATAGTATCTTAAATCGAAATAATTTGTTTTCTCACAGCGACTGCTGAATAAATGTATTTTGAAAAATTTTTGCGAAAAATGCGAGATTTTACATAAAAAAACCATGAGTTAGCTAAGATTGCCATAGCAAGACTGATCTGCCAAAATGGAGATACGTAATCTCTGCGTCGTGAGAGTTAAAATTTAATTCGTAAAACCCATACAAATAATAATTTTGTATATGGAGCAAATTAAAATGGCCTTCTCATTTAAAAATTTTCAAATTCACTGCAAATTAATTTAGTTACTGAAGAAAACAGCAATTGGCTAAGAAACCATAAGGCTAAATTAATGGCCCAGAAACCTGATTAGACAAAACTTTTGTATTAAATTCACATTCATCATAAAGTAATAATTTTATTTTTCAGAAAAGAAGAACCCGGATTACAATGGACACACTTTGATAGATCGGTCAGTATGTCCACTTACCTTGTCGCCTACATAATATCGGACTTCCAGTATCTAGAGACCAACTACACTAGCAAAGATAATTTAACGAAGACAATCCGAGTTTGGACCAGACCTGAGCTAATACATAAAGCTAATTACGCGTTGAATATAACGCCGAGACTTCTAGAATATTACGAAGAAGTGTTCGGGCTTCCTTATGCATTGGACAAGCTGGACCTGATAGCCATACCTGACTTCTCAAGTGGTGCTATGGAAAATTGGGGCCTAATTACTTTCAGGTAGTGCTTAATTTAAATTTTATGTCTGTTTTAACTCACGGATCATAATCAAGTTTTGATTATTATACTAATGGAGTGACAATGCTCTAACAATAGAGGAATGTTACAGATGCATTGTCATGCTTGAGGACTAAGATGGAAAGCCCTTCAAACTGGAACACAACAGTGATTGCACTACTGATTGTGTGGTTATTCATTTGATGTGGTGGTCTTAAATAATTTTTTGAATGTCAACCTATTTCCTAGCCCAAAGTCGGCCACTTATTTTTTTATTTTAGTTATGGTGTGTGGGTAATGATAATCTAATATTTCAGGGAAACTGCCCTCCTATTTGATGAAGCTGAAAGTGTACCCCGAGACAAGCAAAATGTTGCTATAGACATAGCTCACGAACTGGCACATCAGTGGTTCGGTAACTTGGTCACAATGAAATGGTGGACTGACTTGTGGCTCAATGAGGGATTCGCCACCTACATAGAGTATGTCGGTGTGGATCACGTAAGTTACACATATTCTACCGATTGACGAGAGTTTTGTACGCACACTAATGTAATCTAGTATCTCGCCCGCGAGTGAAATTATTATGAAGTTGTTGAATTTTGCAAGTTTTACTTTTAAATTTAAATTGTAAACGATGTTAAATTAGCATTATCGGAATATAATAGTAACGTTGTATACAACTTTTAGACAAAGTTATTGGATGAAAACAGTAAAATAAATAAAAATTGCTTCAATGCACTGCTTGTGTAGCATGAAGTGAACTAATTGAATATGAACTAATTAATAGTGTCAGTATATAAAAATCGTTGTCAAATGTGTGATGGGATTCTCCTGGGCGATTTTGACGACTGGGAAACATCGAGGGGTTTTAGGTGGTAGGCATTTCCATTCCATTAGCAACAGGAGGCTGAGGATACAATTGTTATGTATGATTACTAACCATTATCATTACCAAAAAAATATATGTGTAAATAGAAATAGCAGGGAAACATTAATTTCTTATTCATTATGTTATTTAAATTATAAGGAAGCCTGCATGCCTGAGAAATAAATATTTCGAGTACATCCGAAGTTTACCAAACCGCACTGGAGCAGCGTAGCAGCTCTAAAACTGTCTCAAATATTGAAAGAAGGCGTTTGCTCAGCTGCAATTAGAGACGACGTATTTGTAAACTTTACTACTTTCGTACCCTTCGTAGCTGTAGTATAATAAGAACACCCACCTCCCCCGTAGGTCTAGGCAGAGATTAAGGGTTTTCCTTTCCCACGACAATAACAGAGTACCTTTACTCACTTTTCCCCTCTCCAGGCAAGTAACAGATGAACAGACAGTGAGACTCGACGCCGGGTTAAATCCTGTAGTTGTAGAAATAAGTATTTGTTATAGTAGAAAGAAACTTTTGAAACATTAAAATAGAATCAGGTCAGTTTGTGAAGAAATATTACCAAATTTAGATCGCTTACAGCATCTCTACCCTTTGTAGATTGAACCGGAATGGAATATGTTTGAATCATTCACAAGGGATAAGATGGACCTCCTACGATCAGATGCCCTCAAAAACACCTCCCCAGTTTCTCGCAAAGTGATCGACGCCTCGGAAATATCGCAGAAGTTCGACGAAATATCATATACCAAGGGTGCCAATTTGATAAGGATGCTGAACCATACAGTCTCCGAGGACCTGTTCCATAAAGGGCTCGCAATTTATTTGAATAATTGGTAAGAATTACAACATGTCGAAATCTAAATTGTTGTTTGCGAAGGTAAATGCTAAAACTCACTGTAAATATTAGATGCGGACAGACAGACAATAGGAATAAACATGTAAAAAATTACTTGATTCGATGTAAAGATTGCTTCTAACTACACTTAGTCTGCCAACTGTTGCGATTATATTGGACTATTTACCATTTCATTTGTTCTCGGTTAACAACAGTCCCTAACATTATTTATTTTCTGGTCTGTATGCGTTGTGAGTCCCGTGTCTCTGACACTTCATCTGTCTCTACCAACAACCTCATTGCATAAGCGTTACACTTCTTTGACAACCTTTAAATAAGAAAGGTTTAGTTCTACAGCTCGACATACTACTTGGTAGGTGGGACAAAGATCAAAGTATCTCCTCTCACTGGATAGTTCAAGGAACAGGTCTTAATAAGTGGACTGTACAACTTACATAAATATTTACTGTTGGTTGGCCATGGACTATAGACATTGCTGCCCATCACCGCATGAGACTTTTCATATACAATCTCTATTTCAGGA
The DNA here is from genome assembly GCA_029286595.1 of Bhutanitis thaidina. Classification (NCBI taxonomy): domain Eukaryota; kingdom Metazoa; phylum Arthropoda; class Insecta; order Lepidoptera; family Papilionidae; genus Bhutanitis; species Bhutanitis thaidina. Next base: position 12,354,582 of record JAGSMS010000017.1, read on the forward strand.
AATACTCGAATGCGGTGGAGAATGATCTCTGGGAAGCGATTTCGGAGGCCACAAAGAGCGAACCGACACTGCAACATCTGTCCTTAGTAGATTTCATGAACAGTTGGACTAGGCAAGCCGGATACCCTGTGGTGAATGTTCAGAGGGATTATGAGACTGGACAAGTGCATTTTAGTCAGGTTAGCTACCTATATTGATACAGAGTTTCGCAGATGATGAGGTGCGCAGAAATAGGGTGCTATTCATACGCACCTGTCCAGCTACTCATACCCATGTCACAAACACCAGGTCATGTGTTTGTGACAGAACAGAAGCAGAAAGCGCCATCATCAAACCAACACAATATTTTATGTATGCATTACCTATTATTGAAAAAAGAAATATCAAAAAAGGGGATAGCTACGGAGCTTTTTTTTGCTGTTTCTTCTCCGTCAGAGGAAACTCATTACGTAACTGTGGTAAATTGTAAGATTAGACATTTGATAAGTGAAATTATCGTATCCACTCTGTATAAATCTTTCATTAGAGATGGACGCGACATTAAACGAAACCGCGGTTAGCAATAGCGCAAATAATTATCAGGATATTCTAAAAAAAAAAACCTGCGACCAGTAAACTCTCTCAGACTTCTATGTCAATGTGTTCGCGACTTGGAAGCTCCGCCAGCGGACGCCGGCGCAGGCGGTCGATAAGGTGTGAACTGGATCTTGTAGGCCTAATGAGTTGTGCTAATACCATCTTGAGTCAATTTAAGTAAAACAATTTAAGTATCCTGTGACTAAACCAATGTACTTATTTAATTGATATAAGGCATATGACTTAAAAATGGCATGTGGAATATGTGATTCAGTTCCATTTCGCATAAACTCGCATTCATTCTGTATATTGTACTATATTTACAGAGACTATTCACAAGCGGCAACGACCCATACAAAAACATGGCGGATCAGCTATGGCGTATACCTATAAGTTACACTACCATGGACACTCCCATGCAGAACAGGACCACGAAGCCCCAGGTCTGGCTGAACGACAGAACAACCACCGCTAACGTACAGATCAACGACACGCAAGCGCTGTACGTTAACGTCGATGCCATTGGTATGTGTTATTATTCTATCTTGTTAATTTTAAAACTATTGAGATATTATTATGTAACATTGAACAAAATGATTCTTGAGTTTCTATTTATAATCTGTGCAATATCTTATGTAAATAGATCCTGTCCTTATTTAGACAGGTGTTTCTATTTCGATATAATAATAATATCGCAGCATCTAAATAATCTTGGTTTTGCTTTGAAGACAAGATTAAGATTTATGATTCTTTACAAAGGGTACATACAAGTTGTATACTAATTAGGAACCACTGCCTGCTATACACAGTTTCGTTGTAAATGTATCTGAATCTGACTGTTTAGACAAAGAGTATAAGTAATTTTAAATATATGGGGTGGTAAAGCCAAGTAGAGGCTTTTGCTGTTGTTCAAATGTGCCGGCTCGACCGGGTTGGTACCACGGCCTCGCAGAATACCGGCGTGAAGTAGAGGTATATTGTGCTTCTGTGTTTCGTTCGGTGAGTTAGGTAACTGGAGGCCCCTCTTTCTCCCTCCCATCTCCCAAATATCCTCATAGGCCGTCATTACTTTTTATTTATGTTATATATCAACGAGGATTTTTTTTTAATTTATCTATTAACAATTAGTATTAGTATTTCATATTATTTTAGTTTTTATTTTGTTTATAATTAGTACTTTGTAGCACCTACAACAAAATTTTAGCTCACCCGTTAAGGGTAGAGAATGCCTATAGGTATTAACTTCGCATTTTGTTTCCATCTGTATAAAGGAATGGTGAAAAATGTTAATTATAAATGAAAACTAAGGCGTGAACAGCTACAATTATCAACATGTATCATTAATTTCAGGCTACTATCGTGTGAACTACGACAAGAAGAACTGGGAACTCCTAAGCCACGCCTTAAAATCGGGCACGGTCCGGAGCCCAATCACAAAGGCGCAGCTAATCGATGACGCGTTCAATTTCGCGAAATCGGGCCAACTCGACTACAGCTACGCGTTGGGGCTCACCACCTGCGTCATAGAGGGCGAGGACTCGAAGATCGTGTGGGACCTGCTTCTGAACAATATGGCCTTCCTGAAGCACAACCTTAAAGCCACGTCTGGGTATATATACTTTCAGGTGCGTATGGGAATGTAATGAATACATGTTCCTCGGTTATGGGTCCTCTCTCTTGATTAAGCCCATCAGTATAATCCATGTCGGGTCCGTCTCTCGCTTCTGCATTAACATTTAATTATACATTTATATATAATTTAATTAAAATTGCTTTATCACTCATTATTTCCACATCTCCAAACCACCGAACATAACAAACAAATTTCTTAATTCTGGTCACAGCATAGTCTTTTGAAAATAAGGGTGAATATAATATCATCTTGAATAGAAACTTATTACACACCAAAGAAAAACCAAAGCAAAAGAATATTAATTTAAAAAAAAAACTTTATGATTGGTTAGTCTGTAAAAATATGTACGACTTTAAAGAATTCTTTGACATTGGTGATTGGTATCATATACACGTTTTCATAAGCGTCTCCATGGCACCGGTATATTTCTCCCCAACCGCCGTAATCCCGACGTGGTGTATATGATCTCATATACGAGTATATGAGAAAATCTTCCATACATGGCAATTTGTTGGTGCTTCCGTACATGTCTCGCAGCTGATAAAGACGATGCATATGAAAATGGCGAAGATGAGTAGGACCCCAATCTTACTTGAACCAAATTTGTGATCAAGGGCTATAATATTTAGTATAATTTTTAAAATAAACGTGGTGACAGACAGAAACCAAAGTCTCACCTTTAGAGTTCCTTTATATTAGTAGACTCGAGATTCGAATCAAGAGTGTGATAATGATTTTCTCTACAGGACTACATGAAGATGATCCTTAGCAAGCAGCTGCAACGTCTGAACTACGGTCTGGACAAACCGAAGGACGACAACGAGGCGTTCCTGGTGGAAAACCTGGTGATGTGGGAGTGTCTGGTGGAGGCGCCCAGATGCCTCGACTGGGCCAGGGACGAGTACCAGAAGTGGTCTAAACAGACCAACTTGACCAGCAACCCGTGAGTATTACTCAAAATTGATGTATATTCGCGAAAAAATTAATAGAGAAGTAGACATTAAACAGACAGTTTTCATTACATATTTTTTTATTAAAAAAACAACTTTACAAAGAAAATAGTTTTCAAAGGAAAAATATTCATTATTAATATTACAAGCATTATTTATTTAACTAATTTCCATTACTAGGTTTTGCCATATCGCGTATAACATATACCTTTAAACATGTGGAGCTATATTATACCCTTGTTTTTTTGAACGTTACCTGCCACTGTAGGAATTTCTCCTGTTTCGCAGAGGCTCTATTAATAAAATGTCTGCATTAATGTGGTTTATGAATAAAAGTGGCGGCGTAATGTACAGCTTTAAACACAGTGGCGCCAAAATAGCGGACAAGGACGGACGTCGGTGAATTGGTTCAGTAATCTATCTACCAAACACTATCCAAAGTTAGACAACTTCATCACCATCTAACCTCATCAAGCTAACTGTTTATTCTTGTTCTCCGTTCGCGAAACCGCTTAAATAGTTTTATTCGATGTTTGATTAACTTTACATTTACTGCATAAACGATATACTACCGCTGTAAACCGTTTTAATACATAAATATTTTATCTTAAATAATACATATGTTAAGTTACATTGCCAGTGCCAGTAATTGTTACGCAGTTTGTATCGTTGCTGTAGCCAGGTTGCTCTAAAATAGCAACGACTTTAATAGCATCGTAAATTGTTGTTTATGGACTCTCAGACTCCAAGCTGTATGTACGAGAGAAGTGTTGGGGAAGTATTTAAATACTTTTTCTAGTTTACTTTAATTTTTTGTCGTAACGTCGTACTCCATTCTGTACCCAGACTTAATATATAAATATATGTATAATGAAATACTTTCAGGATTCCGAGCTACCTTCGTCCGTTGGTGTACAACATGGCGGTCAAGCACGGTGGTAGGCGGGAGTTCGATTTCTTCTGGAACCTGTTCCAGAACTCCACCGATCCCAATATCAAGAGCATGGCCATCACCAACCTTCCCAGTACTAGACAGGAGTCTTTGATCTCTTTGTAAGTTTCTTTTATCTTACGACCAGCGGCGGCCCGCGGCTTCTGCCGCCGCTTGGTGCTAAGGGATCACTTAAGTAATGAATATCGCGGTTGTATTAAAAGACATTAAAAAAAGGTTGTGTAATACGGCATCGATAAGGGTGCTCTTACGTCAAGACCTACACTCGTACCGCTTTCCCAAGCTCCATGACAAAAAATGAACCTACCATCTAGTGAATTATCAACCAACTGATTGGTTTTTTTTGTCAGGTTACTAGAAAAAAGTCTGACAGAGATCCCAAAACAATACGCGGTGGCTGTGTGGAGCGTGGAGCCACCGGTGGGCACCCGGCTGGCGCAGGACTTCCTCATGGAGAACTTCGACAGGATCTACGAGAAGTTCACCGAAATGGACGCGTTCATGTTCCCGGCAGTGCTCGGAGGCGCCTTCGGGTTCATCACCAGCACCGACGAACTCAATAAGGTAATACGAATTCACGAACCTATTGAGAACGACATAGACAAACTAAATATACAAAACGCACTTACAAGTTCTATAGCGACTGCCCGCGGCTTCGCACCTCTGGTCACAAAGAAATAGAAAAATACGTATTATGTTCTATGATCTTTCGTGTTTGTTGCAGTTAAAAAGCTTCGCGAAGCAACACAAAGAGAAATTGATGCCAATGTCGCAGACGCTGCAAAAACTTATGGACACCGCCACGTTGAGGATCAACTGGGTGAAGAAACATGCAAGGGAGATTAATCAATGGTTTAAGGATTATGTCACAGGTAAAATTACCCTTAATATATCATAACAATTTACAATTTTCTGTTGTTAAACAGCGTTCTGTCACTAATTATTGATATTGAAGATGGAATGTTAAAAACATGTTTCTATAGTTCAAAAGAACTAGTGAAAAGCAAAAGAAATTTATATTTATTTGATATGCATATTCGTGATCATGCTGACATTAAGATAAAAAGCCTAGAGAAGTTTTAGCGCAATCTCGTCTCAAAGTACCAAAAACAAAAAAAATTGCTTGTGACCAAATTATAGTACTTATATTGGATTATAACTTGGAAATGGCATGCAGAATATTAATCTCATATATCTCAATTGAATGCTATACTGTCGACATGTCTCCAGTCCGTATATCATAAGTGGTCCTTTCAAGCCGGATATTTCGATATACGGCTGCAAAAAGCTTAAAATCTGTATGATGTGTCTTTTTCTTTGAAAAAAAAATACAATTCATACCACACATTGACATTTAAAACTAATTTTTGTTTATTGATATTGTTTTCAGGTAACTCCACATCACCCCCAGACGTAATCAGAAACGAAGCCGGGTCGTTGCTAACGCAGAACATTACCTTCAACATTCCCGGCAACAACGCAGAAGTGAATAATAATACTCTTACTTCTACTATTAAAACCGAAAGTGATTCTGTTACCAGTCCTCCTAGTCTTTAGTAGGTTTTTAAGTGCTACCATGAATTTATGTTCTTTTTAAAATTATATATATTATTTTTTGGGGTGAAACATTTCTTAGATACTACAGAAAAAAATTCATGAATCGCAACACTGTTGTTTGGGATGAATTTCCGATTAGAATTAACGTTAATTGTTTTCGGGTTCACATACTGTTTATTTATTACTTTGCACAGTAAGCAGGACAGTGTGTTCGATATCTGAAATACTATTAGCTTATGCATTGAAAGTGAATTGGAGAAGAGAAGAATTAATTCACCCTAAATTTTTTTTTTAGTATATACGCGAATATGCAAATGTTATAAAGTGGCAATATTAATCCTAAAACATTTATAAAAGTAATCATGGAATCGAATATTACTTAATATTTAATTTAATTATTACATTTAGAAACCTAAATTAATATACATGAACTAGAATTATGTACTTACTAAGAATTCCAAGCGCAATTGAATCTATGAGAAGGTTATTAAATTAGCGTCAGTTGACTTAACACTTAATTTTAAAAAAATCTAATTAGTATTTAAATTCTGGTAATTATCAAAACCAAATAATAAAACAATGTTATCTTTTTAGTTATTAAAATACAAATAAATGTAATATTAACGTAATTTATACATAATATACATATTTTATCATTAACAATTGAGAAGACATGATAGTGACCAGACACTCAGCATAGTGAGCAACTATCTATAATAATTCACACACCTGTTATAATAATTCACATTCGCTGTTATTTAATAGGGTATGTTTTAACCTGCGTTCTCAAAATTACAATTACAGAACCTCTTAAGTGTATCAATGACCATATTATTGCGTTTTCGTTAATATTATAATTTTAAGACTGGCCAGAAAAATTGATAAACATTGTGCTAAAAATTATTGGAAATACTTAATCTTTATTACAATATCAACATTAAACGTAATATGGCAACTACAGACAAAGTATGATAGTAGTGTATGCGTGGTTTATGCATTGAAATGTGGCTGCCCACTAAATAAGTTATGTATACACCACCTATAATACACACCACTCATGGCGCCAATTAGCATAGGTGTGACTATACTTAATGTGGCTGTGCAAAAACATATGCTTTCTAGGGTTACGTTCCTAAAGGGCATAACGGACCCCTGTCTATGTCACAGACAGCAGGTCTGTTTGACACGTTTCACTAGCTCGTAGACGGAATTGTATTTATTATTATTATAAGGTTTTAAAAATTTGTATATTTAATGTAGAATTATAATCACCTTTAACCGAATATTGATTTGAAAATTCAATTAACTTATGTCTCATGGTAACATACCTGAAAAAGAGGCTGGAACATAAATATTTTTTTTACTCCTGCGTGTGGGGAGGCGTCATTGTCTAGAGCTAATTCAGTAGAGTACAAACATAGTTTTTATTTTTTATTTGCAAAATCAAAGTTGTCAGTTTTAAAGCGAATATAATTTTAGGGATTTTAACCCTAATAGATCGAGGCCCGACACTCACATGGCCTTTTATTTTTATTTTATAATGTAATGGGATTTTTATTTTCTGATCAGGCAATACATACGAAACTATCGATAATTACAGAGTACCTATAAAAACTAAGCAAGAGGAATAAACAATTTTATTGTTAGTAATTAACCATACCGTTTAATAGTTATTCATGTATTACTAAACAATATTGCGAGTATGAACTCGCAATATTGTTTTTTGCGTCAGATTTAAAATACAGTATTTATTATTATTATAAGGTTTTAAAATTTGTATATTTAATGTAGAATTATAATCACCTTTAACCGAATATTGATTTGAAAATTCAATTAACTTATGTCTCATGGTAACATACCTGAAAAGAGGCTGGAACATAAATATTTTTTACTCCTGCGTGTGGGGAGGCGTCATTGTCTAGAGCTAATTCAGTAGAGTACAAACATAGTTTTATTTTTATTTTATAATGTAATGGGATTTTATTTTCTGATCAGGCAATACATACGAAACTATCGATAATTACAGAGTACCTATAAAACTAAGCAAGAGGAATAAACAATTTTATTGTTTGTTAGTAATTAACCATACCGTTTAATAGTTATTCATGTATTACTAAACAATATTGCGAGTTCATGCGTCAGATTTAAAATACAGTATTTATTATTATTATAAGGTTTTAAAATTTGTATATTTAATGTAGAATTATAATCACCTTTAACCGAATATTGATTTGAAAATTCAATTAACTTATGTCTCATGGTAACATACCTGAAAAGAGGCTGGAACATAAATATTTTTTACTCCTGCGTGTGGGGAGGCGTCATTGTCTAGAGCTAATTCAGTAGAGTACAAACATAGTTTTATTTTTTATTTGCAAAATCAAAGTTGTCAGTTTTAAAGCGAATATAATTTTAGGGATTTTAACCCTAATAGATCGAGGCCCGACACTCACATGGCCTTTTATTTTTATTTTATAATGTAATGGGATTTTATTTTCTGATCAGGCAATACATACGAAACTATCGATAATTACAGAGTACCTATAAAACTAAGCAAGAGGAATAAACAATTTTATTGTTTGTTAGTAATTAACCATACCGTTTAATAGTTATTCATGTATTACTAAACAATATTGCGAGTTCATGCGTCAGATTTAAAATACAGTATTTATTATTATTATAAGGTTTTAAAATTTGTATATTTAATGTAGAATTATAATCACCTTTAACCGAATATTGATTTGAAAATTCAATTAACTTATGTCTCATGGTAACATACCTGAAAAGAGGCTGGAACATAAATATTTTTTTTTTATAAAAATTTATTTTAGTCGGTACTTGAACTTGAACCCAGAATCCACACGGTCAGTATGTTGTACAATAAGCAACATAGGCATTGAATCCTCAATCAAAGGTGGGAGCGGAAAATCATGTATTGAATTTGAAAATTAAATTCTCTTATTTGTTGTCTGTTTGTTTCGTGCTGTAGGTTGCAAGCTTGATTAATTCGAACATTTCAGTAAACAAGAATATCATTACATCATTAAATAAGTTTTCTTTATGGTAAAGGGGCAAACGAGCTAGCGGCTCACACAATTGGTGATTAATTACCATCGCTATTTATGTAAATTTTTATTTTATGTGTTATTTATGTAAAAGTCATTTCTGTCGAAAATAAACATTAGCGATGTCAATTATTTTCTATAGTCATCCGTTGCGTACGCCATCAAACAAAAAAATGGCAGATGCTTTTGAAAGTTCGCGGTACGAAAAATCAATACTCAAGCTACAGAACTTGTAGCAAAAATTTTACATCTTAACGTGGGACTAAATTAAAATTATTGTTGACGTATAACATAAATAAGAGACAAGAAAGGCATGAATATTTTAATAATTATTTAATTTTTTTTTTTATAAAAATTTATTTTAGTCGGTACTTGAACTTGAACCCAGAATCCACACGGTCAGTATGTTGTACAATAAGCAACATAGGCATTGAATCCTCAATCAAAGGTGGGAGCGGAAAATCATGTATTGAATTTGAAAATTAAATTCTCTTATTTGTTGTCTGTTTGTTTCGTGCTGTAGGTTGCAAGCTTGATTAATTCGAACATTTCAGTAAACAAGAATATCATTACATCATTAAATAAGTTTTCTTTATGGTAAAGGGGCAAACGAGCTAGCAGCTCACACAATTGGTGATTAATTACCATCGCTATTTATGTAAATTTTTATTTTATGTGTTATTTATGTAAAAGTCATTTCTGTCGAAAATAAACATTAGCGATGTCAATTATTTTCTATAGTCATCCGTTGCGTACGCCATCAAACAAAAAAATGGCAGATGCTTTTGAAAGTTCGCGGTACGAAAAATCAATACTCAAGCTACAGAACTTGTAGCAAAAATTTTACATCTTAACGTGGGACTAAATTAAAATTATTGTTGACGTATAACATAAATAAGAGACAAGAAAGGCATGAATATTTTAATAATTATTTAATTTTTTTAGGGAAACTGTATTCATGTCACGCCACGTCACATGAACCCCTCGTTTCATAAACATGGCAATCCGCGCCAAAATCAATAATCTTGTAAACAAGCAGTACATGTGGGGGAAACAATATTCAAGTCTTTCGTAATATTTTATACAAAGTTATTGATGTATTTTGTTTTTATTTCGCGCTAGTGTATTATTATATCGGTTATAATTGTTTAGTAGAAATAAGATAATTATGGATACGGCCAATGTGGGATATTCGTACCATTTGCCATCGGGTGGATGGAACTACAAAATACGCAACACATTGTCGCAATTTAGCGATCTGTTTAGTGAATTTAATAAATACATCGCCCCTGCATATCACCACGACCGCTGTGAGAGGTACTGCCACCCAAGTAACCATTATATTGTTTAAAAAAAAACTGGAATACAATTATTTGTCGATGCATTTTGTAACAAAAGTGCAATGCACCAAGTATTGCGAAATTTTACAATAAAATAATATTAACATAGTTTTTTTTTTTGATAACAGATGTTATAAGCAGTATTTTAAAGTATTTTTCTCGATTTGATTAAATGTGTTGTTTAAGTTTACTCTTCATATTATAATATTTAAAAAAGATTTTTCGATTACTGGAAATATATAATAAATATTGCGAATAAATTGTTTTTAATAAAAAAATATTGTGTATTTTCTTTATTGCAGGTCTGTTCAAATGAGGATTTATTCAATGCACAAAGGGGAGTTCGTGATGGTTTTTATAGCATTTTTTGCTTGCTTCGGCTTAGGCGTCTTCATAGGACTTGCAGGTTATTATAACACAATTATACTTAAAGAAATAGTAAGATACAAGTAAAATTTTTAAAAAATGTAATAATTTTTTTTTTTTTTTTTTTTTTTTTTTTTTGATAACAGATGTTATAAGCAGTATTTTAAAGTATTTTTCTCGATTTGATTAAATGTGTTGTTTAAGTTTACTCTTCATATTATAATATTTAAAAAGATTTTTCGATTACTGGAAATATATAATAAATATTGCGAATAAATTGTTTTTAATAAAAAAATATTGTGTATTTTCTTTATTGCAGGTCTGTTCAAATGAGGATTTATTCAATGCACAAAGGGGAGTTCGTGATGGTTTTTATAGCATTTTTTGCTTGCTTCGGCTTAGGCGTCTTCATAGGACTTGCAGGTTATTATACCACAATTATACTTAAAGAAATAGTAAGATACAAGTAAAATTTTTAAAAAATTATAACTGAGCCTTTTATTTCATTTTTTTTATGGGACAGTGGCCAAACGAGCAAGCGGCTAATCTAATGGTTAGTGATTACAGTCGCCCACGCACATCTTCAACACCAGAGGAGCTTTATAGATATTTGGGGGATGGGAGAGAGGATGAGGCCCCACCTCGATAGGCGAATTGGGACTCCGGTTACCTCACTCACCGAACGAAACGTAGAAGCACAAGATGCTTCTACTTCTTGCCGGTATTCTGCGAGGCCGTGGTACTATCCCTGTCGATCCGGCCCATTCAAGGAGCACCTAAAGCCGCCGCTCGACTCTACCACGCCCAGAACTTTGTACGATATTACATAAAACACCTCAAAAGAGGTCACTATTAATATTACACTTTCTAGTTCTTATTCTAAGTATGAGGGCAGAATTTTCGTTGTCGTTTTGCTCCGCTATCTCTGAGAGATGTGGAGTTTCCGAGTACTTGCCTGCGTGATCCCCATGTCCGTTGAGCGTGTGGTGTTGGAGGCCGCGGATGTGTGCGAAATCGTTTCTGTAGCCATGCCGATATGCGGAGAAGGTTATAGTCGGCTGCAAGTCGTCTATGCCCCCGCGAGAGCGCTAATACGTCAGGTTCCGCTCGTTATTTTTTTTTTATAAAAATTTATTTTAGTCGGTACTTGAACTTGAACCCAGAATCCACACGGTCAGTATGTTGTACAATAAGCAACATAGGCATTGAATCCTCAATCAAAGGTGGGAGCGGAAAATCATGTATTGAATTTGAAAATTAAATTCTCTTATTTGTTGTCTGCTTGTTTCGTGCTGTAGGTTGCAAGCTTGATTAATTCGAACATTTCAGTAAACAAGAATATCATTACATCATTAAATAAGTTTTTCTTTATGGTAAAGGGGGCAAACGAGCTAGCGGCTCACACAATTGGTGATTAATTACCATCGCTATTTATGTAAATTTTTATTTTATGTGTTATTTATGTAAAAGTCATTTCTGTCGAAAATAAACATTAGCGATGTCAATTATTTTTCTATAGTCATCCGTTGCGTACGCCATCAAACAAAAAAAATGGCAGATGCTTTTGAAAGTTCGCGGTACGAAAAATCAATACACAAGCTACAGAACTTGTAGCAAAAATTTTACATCTTAACGTGGGACTAAATTAAAATTATTGTTGACGTATAACATAAATAAGAGACAAGAAAGGCATGAATATTTTAATAATTATTTAATTTTTTTAGGGAAACTGTATTCATGTCACGCCACGTCACATGAACCCCTCGTTTCATAAACATGGCAATCCGCGCCAAAATCAATAATCTTGTAAACAAGCAGTACATGTGGGGGAAACAATATTCAAGTCTTTCGTAATATTTTATACAAAGTTATTGATGTATTTTGTTTTTATTTCGCGCTAGTGTATTATTATATCGGTTATAATTGTTTAGTAGAAATAAGATAATTATGGATACGGCCAATGTGGGATATTCGTACCATTTGCCATCGGGTGGATGGAACTACAAAATACGCAACACATTGTCGCAATTTAGCGATCTGTTTAGTGAATTTAATAAATACATCGCCCCTGCATATCACCACGACCGCTGTGAGAGGTACTGCCACCCAAGTAACCATTATATTGTTTAAAAAAACTGGAATACAATTATTTGTCGATGCATTTTGTAACAAAAGTGCAATGCACCAAGTATTGCGAAATTTTACAATAAAATAATATTAACATAGTTTTTTTTTTTGATAACAGATGTTATAAGCAGTATTTTAAAGTATTTTTCTCGATTTGATTAAATGTGTTGTTTAAGTTTACTCTTCATATTATAATATTTAAAAAAGATTTTTCGATTACTGGAAATATATAATAAATATTGCGAATAAATTGTTTTTAATAAAAAAATATTGTGTATTTTCTTTATTGCAGGTCTGTTCAAATGAGGATTTATTCAATGCACAAAGGGGAGTTCGTGATGGTTTTTATAGCATTTTTTGCTTGCTTCGGCTTAGGCGTCTTCATAGGACTTGCAGGTTATTATAACACAATTATACTTAAAGAAATAGTAAGATACAAGTAAAATTTTTAAAAAATGTAATAATTTTTTTTTTGTCAAGTTAGGCTTAAAAAATTTTTTGTTTTAATTGGAACATTAGCCGTGGCGCATTAAGTAAGCAGACTGCCCTCAGCGTACTACAGTTAAGCTACAGCGCTGGTTTTCAGTGGCCTTCACTCACTCACGCCTTACACATATAGGGGTAGGCAGAGATTACGGATTTCCGCATTTGAAAGACTATTCCCGTACGTCCCTTATGTCTTTTACGACACTCAAGCGATTAAAGGGGATGGGAGATTCTGACGACGTTACCGCACTGCAGATCTTTTCTTATCACAAGTTTTTCAATACTTACAAACGTAAAACGTTTGCTAATCTTTGCTGATCTTGATCGCCATAGTCTACAAGTGTTATGATATACGAATTAAAGACGTCACGCAACTTAAACCCGCGGACTAGATGTTTCTGCCATTAAGACGACGTTTTCGACGCCTACAAAGCTAAATTAGGAGGTGTATTTTAATAATCTGTGTCCCACAACATTGAGGCACGTGTCATGAACTGAATTGCAGGGCCTTCGCCGACTTCCACGTCGTCTATTACCGCCACTGGCGTGCTAACGAACGCAAGCGAAATGTACCGGGGGCCGTTCCATTTGCACAGTCCGGCCTTAGGCAGCAGGGCGCAGCAGCTGTGGCTCTTCGCCGAAATATTGACGAACAACGATGACGGTGAGACCGAGTTCTAGTTATTAGATCGTAGAATTTAGATTTGGTAACGATTATAGATATTAAACAATATAAAGCGGAATATACCATATCCATTTTTTTAATTGGATCAGGTTGACAAACGAACTAATGATGGTAAGTGGCTACTGAAGCCCATGGGCACCGGAAAACCAACTTCATAATTAGAAATACAGTACGGACCAGCAATAAAAACGTTAGCAATAAAAACTTAAATTACATTCTTATACCTATGTATGTAATCAAAATTTTTTTTGAAGAACATTCTTTCCTGATAGGTCGTTTTAAAACCTAACAATATTAGAAAAAGTATTAAAATCCTAGCATAAGAATAGGCAAATTTAATTATATACGAGGTTTTCTACATTAAAAACTTTTTAATTTTCCAGAAGAAATATTCGACAAAAGTTTTCAAATCAGTATATCAATAGATGGTGTATTAAGCGATCACTCGACGACTAACTTGGTACCTGAATCTTTAGCTACAAATAGGTAAGAGACAGTTATTACTATTACATCACATTTGGCATTATCACATAATGCCAAATGTGATGCCATATTTATGAATTACATGAATGTCGAACGCACAACACTATGGCGTAAGTATAACAAATTATTAATTATTCTTATACTATGACTAAGACGATGAGCGGTTCTGCTCACCGCTGACGCATGTTTCGACGCAACAACAATTTTAAAGTTACCACACAATTAAATGTCCGACTCAATATGACTCATAACGCAGCTTTGTGCTATAAACTTTCTTTCTGTTGATCTAAATAGATCAACAATGTTTATCACTTAAAAGTTGGGAGCTACAGATACAATTGCCAACAGAACACACAGTTCATCTTATAGTAAGTGCTAAATGGTCACCGTAGCCCGTGGGTACCTAGGTCCGTACACATGCGCGTGCGCACATTCACAGCCTACAATCTCGCATATGCTAATGCCGCTCAGCGAAGCGAAACACGTATCGAGTTCTTATCTTGGTAGACAGTGGTGATGAAAACTTCCAATTTAACAATTGTTTAAGTTTCTATTCCTTAACACTTGTAGCAATCACTATTCACATGAAATTCCGATACGACACAATATGCAAAAACGTGAAGGATTTTTTTTTAAAAGATTACTAGCAATGCTATTTTTATATAACATTACTAATTTCTGTTAACCCTCCGATAAGCAATTACATCCTCCATCACAGTCCTTCTAAGCATTAAAGCTTGTATCTGGTTACCTGATGGTAAGTGGCCCATGGACATCGGCAGAGAAATTCAATCGTAGGAGGTTACAGAGAATACCTCTTGGCCCGTAATTATACTGCATCCTGCGTACCGTACAAACCGGAACACAACAATTATTGTACAGCTGTTTGGCATCAGAGATGGGTGAGAGTGAGGGTAGGTAGAGTCGAGATTGGTGAGAGTGAGGGTAGGTAGAGTCGAGATGGATGAGAGTGTGGGTAGGTAGAGTCGAGATGGGTGAGAGTGAGGGTAGGTAGAGTCGAGATGGGTGAGAGTGAGGGTAGGTAGAGTCGAGATGGGTGATAGTGAGGGTAGGTTGAGTCGAGATGGGTGAGAGTGAGGGTAGGTAGAGTCGAGATGGGTGAGTGAGGGTAGGTAGAGTCGAGATGGGTGATAGTGAGGGTAGGTTGAGTCGAGATGGGTGATAGTGAGGGTAGGTAGAGTCGAGATGGGTGATAGTGAGGGTAGGTAGAGTCGAGATGGGTGAGAGTGAGGGTAGGTAGAGTCGAGATGGGTGAGAGTGAGGGTAGGTATGGCACCTACCTCGTGCTCGTGCATGTACATTTACCATAATCTACTTAATGCAGGTCTATTTTTGAAACGCACGTTTCTCTGTATTTGCAGAACACAGCACCTTAAATGTAAGAAGCAGATATGTGAAGAGGTTATGGTTCTACATTTAGGCGCATTAGAGTTCACACATTACGTACTCAACATCCGATTCTACGGATTAAAAGAATTCCATAAGCGTTATTTCATAAGAGAAATTATTTTCTACGTAAGTACATTCGAATATATTCTTTTCAATAAAAAAACGAATATAAGAGATCTTGTGGCAAAGCTTGTGTGGAAGACTAAAAACATATTTTAAAATTATTTGCTGCAAGGAGCAAAGCCTTTTTTGTCACTTCTTTTTATCCAGTGTGTATCATAAAATTCAACTAAAGGAATACCAGAAAAATCTCATGATCTCCAAAACTTGGCAGGATAACCATGTCAAAGAAGCTAAACGTGGATATTATGGTTGGTTCTCTTATTTTGGGAATCCTATACCCATCAGACGACTATATAAATGCTCATAAAGAAACTAAGATAATTACTGCATACTCGGTAAAATTGAAGTAAAACCTAATGTAAAACAATATCTAAAACCAGATATTTAATAGTATAGTAAGAAATTGTAATGTGGTAATATTATAATAATTTGGCCAAAATCTCCGCTCCACTTTTCGAATACAAGTCAAACGAGCATAAACAATGTTTTTTTTTCAGTTTAAAATGTACAATCCCGCCTTTACGCAAATGGAGACGTGGTTCAGATTTATTTTTTTACTGACAACATTCACAGTAGCTGTGAGTACTATTTTAATCTTTACATTTTGATTACGTAAGTAATCTATTTTTAATTACTGATAACTTATTTTTAAATACATATTTTGAATATTACATGCATTATATATCGATTTTATTTAAAAAAACTATAAAAATCTCTTGACTCCTGGACCATTTCAAATATAACCCAAAATACGGACTGGTCGGTGATTGGAAATATTTTTTTTGAATAGTATTATGGTCTTTTTGATATGTTTCTATTCTTTCTAGTGCTGGTTCGCACATTCACTCAGAAAGTACTCCACACAAGATTGGGCGATCGAACAGAAATGGCTGTCCATCTTACTCCCGTTGCTCTTACTCTACAATGGTGAGAAAACTAACCGATGACATATGTTATATTTATTGTAAAAACTTGTAACAACTTAGTTAATGATCTGTTATAACATTCATCTAAATGACATGTACGAAACAAAGAACATTGAATATCGAAATCACCATTATAATAACAAACCTTTATTTCATACATAGTAAGGTTGATAATCATACTTACCTGTTTAGTATCGGTCGCAGTAGCCTATTGAGACTAACGTACAACCTCGATGATGAATTATATATATGTAATTTGTAAGATTGATTGGCTGAAAGATATGGCGGAATGTCTCCTTTCAATATCAGCGTGTCCGTTCAAAGTACAACAGTACTGTGGTGCTGGGTGTCGATGCTCCCATGCCGTTCGATACTCCTCGTCTAGATTTCCAGATGAAGCCGCCGCATTCTTGATATCAATATTTCGGCTCATTCAATTATTTTTTCCATTTATTACTCAACTACCGGAAAGTCAAAGAGGGGCTCACCAATGGCACGCCACGGCAGAGTATTAATTGGAATGCCGAGGAACGCTCACGGATCCTTCGGGATGCCGAACAATAAGGTTTTATTCGATCACTATACATCTCTTTTATATAACGAGCAATATCAAGCTCGTGCACTCCTCCCTCGCAACGCATAGTGTGAAGGGAAGAGATGCGCGCTTACCCGCGCCGAGCCGAAGCCTGCCGAAGAGAGCCGAAGCGTGCCGAAGCCTTCCAAAGAGTGCCGAAGCTTACCGTCGGTATGCTCAACACTTCTTGTGACCATATCAACAAAATGTTAGTACTAAGGATATTAACATAAGATTCCAAATCATTTCCGCTTACAAAAATACTTTGCCGCGCCATGCCGCCGGTGAGCGCCGGCCTTATTAAGTAACTTTAAAAACGTAGTACGTAACGTGTAAAAAAAACGTAGATTAGTAGCATAATGGCA
This sequence comes from Bhutanitis thaidina, assembly GCA_029286595.1. Taxonomy (NCBI): domain Eukaryota; kingdom Metazoa; phylum Arthropoda; class Insecta; order Lepidoptera; family Papilionidae; genus Bhutanitis; species Bhutanitis thaidina. The sequence goes on from JAGSMS010000017.1 coordinate 12,372,200, forward strand.
TAAGCACACTTCAATAATGCCCACCCCCACACAAGTGTAGAGGCGTGGAAGCACATCTGTGTACATACAAGAGTACATGTCATCGGATATTTGTCGCATCTCGTCTCGTCACAGATCCGATATTCCCGCTGCGACTCGTGTCGGGAGGCTGCTCCGCCCCCCTGCTCGACACCGTGTTCCAGACGTTGTTTCTCACCTGCGTGCTGCTGTCGTGGCTTGCGCTGTATCACGGACTTAGACAAGTGAGTGATAAACCGTTACAGATTAAACGCGTATAAAGCCAAACATTGATTATTGGTTTAAAGCTAATTATTATTTTTTTGGAAATGAAACTATTGTTAACGGGTTCAATTTTGTTTTTATCTTCCCGTCACCTCAGTCCTTTCGTGACCACGGCTGCTGTAAAGCAATCGAGACGTCTGGAACATAAAAACAAAATGAAACGCGATAGAATCCTTAAATAATAGTTTAAATTTCAAATGTTAAAAGAACACAACACATTAATTAAATGTTTATAATCCTCAACACCATTTATGTACGTATTGTTGAGACGGCCAGCCAAATAACAAATACGTAAGTTCCAGTTATAGTCTATGGATCCACACACAATCACTTATACAATATAAACTCGACAATATCTAAATTAACGTAATTAAGTAAAACGTAAACGTACGTAATTTAAAATTAAAATAAAATAAAAACACAAATACAGACTTAGACGTAGTTTCGCGTGTAGCGCGGTTTTTTTTTTTTTTTGGTGGAGGAAAAATTATTTAATCATACCCGTTGTTGGCCGGGAGGCCTCCCGACGGGTTATGTCGGACTCGGATCTCGGAAGGAGAAACATACCGTCTAAAAACCCTGTTTGCTGTTGGCCCGGAGGCCTTCACAGCTTCATCTAAAAGACCTGCGAGAACGGAGGCCCACAAGTTTACGAGGGTCGATGATGACTGCTGCTACGAAGCGCTGCGTCCCCTGAAACGACAGAATAACTTCCAATTTTAGGGCGGGGGGGGGGGGGAGGGGCTAGACGACCCAAGGGCCCCGACAAGAGGTAGGTGAAACCTCTTCTGGGACCGACTTAAGTAACGACCTCTGCCTCGAGTAAATCTCGGGCGGGTCGTGAAGTGTTGGCGACGAAGTTGTGTAGCGCGGATAACGAGCGCAGTACAATTTATTGTAAACAAGCCCGCGCCGAACTGCTGCGTCGGCGATGTGGGGGGGGAGGCCGCTTCTCCCGCCATGGACAGTGCAGAACAGTGGTCAAAACAACATCTTTCTTAATTCATGTTAAATTATACTTTTATTATCGCATGCGTTAAATAATTAACTATGTAATAATAGTTATCCTAGCACTATGCTATTTAAATGAACCCAACAGTGTGTACATATAAAGCGTGAAGAGTTAGGTCCTGCGGATTTTATGAAACAACACTTGATGCAAACCTTAGCTCTGCAGCAAATGTTGTAAGGAAAATAAGAAGTCCGGCGAATGTCGAAGCGGCAACTGTAGTTTATTTTAGTTAATTCTATAGCATGACATATGGTACATTGCTATGTCCATGCGTCTCTGAATATAAAAACTATATTCGTCATGCAATAGAGGGCCCCTGGAGCTATTAATAATCTATACTCGTGAGCTTCCCTTTGAGTTATATTTAAATAAATAAATATTTGCAAGCTGAAGTGGCAATGGGCCGGCCACATAGCTCGCAGAACTGACAACCGTTGGGGAAAAAAGGTTCTCGAGTGGCAGCCACGTACAGGCAAACGTAGTGTAGGAAGACCCCCCACAAGATGGAGTGACGACCTGCGCAGTGTTGCTGGAAGTCGATGGATGCAGGTGGCTCAGGACCGAGCTACGTGGCAATCTTTGGGGGAGGCCTTTGTTCAGCAGTGGACTTCTGATAGGCTGACATGATGATGATGATGATGAAATAAATATTTTAACTTTAACCTCTTAATATACATATGGAAATGTAATGTATGTACATATAAAACATACATAAATTTATTTATAATAGAGATATGCATAATTATATATTATAAGAAGGTAAATACTAGTAACGCTTTACTAGTATTTTTTATTTAGAAAAGCAACGTAAATATGATTTTTTAATCGTGTTAGTTTTTGTTTATAAATAATTTCTATATTATTTATGAATAAAAACTAGCAAGTGCTTATTTAAGCTATTTTATTTATTACAGATAATTAATGTGTTGTGTCTTAGAAAAGCTTTAAGATAAAATTTTCATAGCTTTCTTACTAATCAAGTATACCGTAACGTTCCTTGTTACGTCCTTTTTTTTTAATCACGTGAGGGAAAGATGCTCGCACCGACCAGTCGGCGACTGGTTATGTCTGCATCGGCATTGAAGATCGGCCGGACCGACTATAAACCTCCACCTCCGCCGGTTTAGATAAAATACGCTGTTGGCCCGGTGGACTTGACAGCTTCGGGGAGTCGCGAGCGGGAGGCGCGCGAGTGAAACTCCTTGTTACATCTTTTTTTTTTTTATGGCAACGGCGGCAACCGAGCCAGCGGTTCACCAGATGGCAAGTGATTACTGTCGCCCACGTACATCTACAACACCAGAGGTGTTGCTAAGCATATTTGGCTAAGAATATTTGTGAGATAGAAGGGAGGATGAGGAGGGGGATGGGGAAGAGGGACGGGGCCTCCGGATACCTCATTCGACGGCTCGGTGGCGTAGTGGTTAAGCGTTTAGCTGCGGCGCTGCGGGTCGCGGGTTCGATTCCCGCACGGGACTAGTATCTGTATGTACTATAAGTACCATGGACAAATAATAGTTCCCGGTCTGGGTGTTTGTCCATGTGTAATTCGTGTATGTAAACTGCCTCCGCGACACAGGAGAAATTCCTACAGCGGAAGGTAACGTTTTTATATATTAAAAAAAAAAAAAAAAAACTCACCGAACGAAACGCTGAAGCATAAGATGCCTGTACTTCACGCCTGTTTCAGCGAGGTAGTGGTACCGGCCCGGCCCATTCGAGCAGCAGTAAAAGCCGCCGCTTGACTCTACCACATTTAAAACATCTGCTTTCAGAACGAAAGAAGTTTCATGACGTTCTACATGTTCAAAACGATAGTGGTGGGGCTGGTGTGGACGCCGGCGATGGTCGTCACGGTGTGGCAAAAGTACTACTCGTACTACGACACGACCTTCAACTACACCGCGGACCCCAACTATCCGGTAAGCCCTCTTCTGACTTTCTTCGTCGAAGTTCAGAGAACTCCTCCGGTCCTGGGGTTTTTTTAGACAATATTTGTGGTTTTATTTTTTTATTTTTATTTATTCTTTATTTGCTTACCCTAAAGCAATATGAAGGGCGGATATAATGCCTTTTGGCATTCTCTGCCAGTCCACCCGAGGTATGGAGAGATATTGTTAGGGTGCATTAACAGAAAAGTTGTGAATAATATGTGTGTCTGCTGATGAAGTAGATATATATCAAACCAACATACATCAACCATAAACGTCCACGGCTCAGATTCAAAAAAATGTTTGCCTCCGCGTCCCTCGGCTGGCCTGGCCTACAGACGGACGGAGCCGCGGCCTGATCCCAAGCGTGTAGTAAGTTTGATCGTTTTGTTTCTTTTTCAATTTTCAGATCGTCAAAGTAATGTTCTTCAGTGCAATCACGCTGTACTTCTTATATTTACTCGTTCTTATAATCAAAGCGTATAGCGACTTACGCAATATGCCTTTCTTCGGTAAGTGTCAAACATTTCATAACTTTGCTGTATAATACTTAGTCTTATTTAAATAACGAACGGATTTAATATTAAACTTCCCCTTATGCATGAACTGTCGTTGTCGTTGTCGTCGGCTGAATGATTATTCCGCGTTCTGTTGTTGCTTCGGCTCTTACTATAACAGCGTCCAAGGAAATGGGCGATGGATGGATGGAGTGGTCAAGTAGCTTAATTCTTGCACACGGGAACTTCTCCTGACAACGTAATAAACGCATTGTATTTGAAAATATAATTATCAATAACTTGAATCATATCGGCAGTTGAGTGTCGAGGTCGCTTCGCTTGAAATACATTCGTTACAAGTCGAAACATGTATTGTATCTTTGTACGCGGTAGAGCCAAGCGGCGGCTTTTGTCATATATGCATCTTGTGCTTCTGCGTTTTGTTTAGTGGTTAAGATTACCGGAGGCCCAATCCCCTCCCAACTCCCAAATATCCTTAAAGGCCGGCAACGCAGGGGGGAAGAGGGGAATACTCTTCCACCCTCCTGACAAGGCGCACAGTAACGCCTTCAATTTTTCTTCCACGACGGACCCTACCGCGGGTCCGCCTCCCGAAGGCCGTAGGGGTCAAAAAGCGTTCACTTGGAAGCGCTGGCCCTCGTGCAGTTGGAACTCGTCCCGTATGTGTCGTACTTATAAGCGAATTCTAAATTCTACGTGAACGAAGTCGGGAGTTCTGCTACTGTACAGCTAGTGTCAAAGGTTTCATATATTTAACGCGAAGGAACCATCAAAATTTCCCGTGTGAAAAGTATATATATAAGCCTACTGCGTACAATGACCTCCTACCTTACAGTGAAAGTCCCATCAAAATCTGTTCACCCGTTTCCGAGATTAACCCGGATAGGAACAGATTTAAAAAACTAGTTTTGGTGTTTTAGTCTCGTGCTAAGATGAACTGTGGACAAAGGAAAAGGTAATTATTTCGAAATCACGAACAGTTACTAAAATATTTCATACAATTTAGATCAAATATCGTGAAGCATTACCGAGGAGATTGATATCGAATATTAAAGTACGGCTAAGGCTGCACTCCCCCGGATGACGTACGCTTGTTGCCCGTTGAAAGTACAAACAGCGGCGCCTGCGCATTGTGAATGCAATCAACGGACGTTGCGCAATATACCAACCTTAAAACTATACACAGACGACTCAAGAGGAATGATCTTCGTTAAAGATGTCTTTACGTTGTTTTCTGGTGAATGATCGATGTTTTCATTAGTCGTTTAACAATTTCCTTTTAGAATTTAAAAATAAAATGCGGTGTTCTAGCTTTAGATGGACAATGAGCATCATTATGTGCGGTCCCATGTACAGGAAATTAATATTGTCTTTAATTCTCTCATGACTCGTTGCGACTATCGCATACAGACGTGAAGTAGAGGCGTATTATGCTTCTGGGTTTCGTTCGGTGAGTGAGGTAACCGGAGACAGCCCCCCCCCCCTCTTCCCATCCCCCATCCTCATTCTCACTCCCATCTCCCAAATACCCTAAAAGACCTCTGGTTTTGCAGGTGTACGTTGCCGACGGTAATCATTTACCATCGAAAGAACCACTTGCTCGTTTAAAAAAAAAATATGATTTCTATTGTTGAGACACGTGGTTTCTCAAAATGTTGTTCTTCACCGCCGAGCGCGTGCTAAAGTAATGCCGGTACCGGGGATCGAACCCTGGTCACTAGTACTAAACGTACTACTTATAGGGACTTGTTACTTTCAGACATAAGGCTCCGTTGCTTGTCCTTAGTAGTGGGAACAGTTACGTTTATGACGACGTTGCTGGCCCTGCAGTCGTGGGGTCCCGCTGCGCTGCAGGATCACTGGGCGTCACAGCCGAAGGTCAAATATGACACTTCGGCTCCCTTCATGGCCCTATACGGCCTGTTCAATTTCAAGATGTACCTGTTGGCATATTTATTTTCGCCTGGCGGTGGATCTATTCACGGTAAGATATTTACTTAACAGTTAACATTTGTCTGATCGAATTCGATCACTACATAATGTTTTAATCTCTACCATTAATAACCATCACCAATTTGGATTACATATTACCATAACTTATTTTGTTTCGTTTATACCTGTGAGACATACATACAAAAATACATTGATTATACAAGCAGCCACGTACAGGCAAACGCAGATGGAGTGACGACCTGCGCAGTGTTGCGGGAAGTCGATGGATGCAGGTGGCTCAGGACCGAGCTTCGTGGCAATCTTTGGGGGAGGCCTATGTTCAGCAGTGGACTTCTGATAGGCTGAAATGATGATGATACAAACATTCGAAAAGTATTTATGTTGTCAAATTAAATGTATATAGTATATAACACGTAATGTAAGTAAATGGGGCCGTGGTAGCTCAGTGGCCAGGGTGCTCGCTTTAGTTTCATCGAGCGCAAGTGACCTGGGAGTGAGGAAACCTGCATATCTGAGAAATATTAAAAAATATTAAATCGAGGATAAGTGAAGCCCGCCAACCCGCACTGGAGCAGCGTGGTTGGTCCTTCCCGGCTCCATGTACCTCTCAGATATTTGAGAAGGAGGCCTTTGCCCAACAGTGGGCACTAACAGGTTGTTACCTTACACTTCCTTTTTTTTTACAAACGAGATGCATATAAATTGTGTTTCATCATTTTCTTCATTCTCAGCACCATCAGTAGTTTACATATCGTTATCCATACAAACACTGCTTCTTCTTCGTCTTCAATATTAATCTACCCCACAGTGTCCACAGCCGGACATAGACCTCACCCAATCAGAGAACTTGGTTTGCAGTAGCAGACGCCTGCTGCCCGTCATCGGTCCGGTATTTTATGAGATAGTTATTCCGCCACCTGTCTTTTCCATTAGTTAACTATTACGACACCCGCGGGAAGAAGGGGTGGCAGATTGTCTTACGCTGCCACCACTCGGCAATCCGTTGAGGTACTAGACGTTAAGTACAGGTATTCTCGTATGGTCCCTTCTTAGATAAGTCCAGGCATGGATCGGATATCGCATAGTCACGATATTCAAGATGGATGATGCTCTGTCTGATGGAGGTCACAAAGACATTGCTGTCATTTTTCTGTAACTAATATTATAACCCTATGTAAAAATTAAAAAGTAGCAGCGTGTAAGTGCCCACTGCTGGGCAAAGGCCTCCTTCTCAAATACGAGTATCAGCGAGGGTTTAGGAGCCGGGAAGGGCCCGCCACGCTGCTCCAGTGCGGGTTGGCGGGCTTCACATATCCTCGAAATAATATTTTTATTATTTCTCAAACATGCAGGTTTCCTCACGATCTTTTCCTTCATCGCTGAGCACGTGGTAAATACAGCACTTAAAATTGCTACTAACAATTTTAGTGGTGCCGGCACCGGGGATCGAATCCGGGTCACTCGCGCTCTACGAAACTAAAGTGAGCGCCCAGACCGCTAGGCTACCGCGGCTCGCACGGCACGGCCTACCTTATGTACTTACCGTTAATTAATGTGGCGTTTGTAATCTGTAGTAAATTGATTTGAATTTGATTATATACAAATATTGTATGAAATAAATAAATATTCGTCTATATGGCTAATAGTTTACTGACCGCAGTAAAAGCGGCGGCTTCACAGGATATCAATGGCGTCGCGTCGGCGACTTCAAACGCGGGCAGCGGACGTTCGATAAAGACTTTAAAATAAGTGCCATTGGCCTAGCTTGCCAGTAGCGCAATTATTTTATTTATTTATTTAATCTTTACGCACTAATTGGTACACATGGCGGACTTAATGCCTAGAGGCATTCCCTCCCAGTCAACGATTAGGCTATGTAGAGATATATACGTAATAGAGGCGATACAGCTAAGAGAATAAAACCAGTAAAAGGATATAAATATCAAAATATATACTTACACAGATAGGTAGATACATACATTCATACATAGATACATAAATAACATATATACAAATCATTATCTTGAAGCAAAATAACAAAAATTAAAAAAAAACCTGTGACTTAACTACTGCAGTTGTATAATTGATATTTGGCGTATGACTGAGAAATAACCTGAAGAATATGAGATTTCAACGTCGTAATATCACATCCATCCTGTTTATAAAAAGTTTCATCCTAGTCGATTTCTCTATGTCGATTCTTTTTCGGGTTGATAAAAACTAAAGTTGTAATCGATGAAGTATGTTTTGAAGTGCCTTAATTAACTTTTAGCTCGAACACAGAGCATTTGTCAGTCACCTTTCGGACAGACGATGCGATAAAGAGAAAGACTCAAAACATTCATTTGCAAGTAAGGGCTTGCCTGCAGGCCAAAGCTATGGCTTCAAGCTCAATCTAGGTAGGCGGGATATGGACAGGGTGTTTCTCTGCGAGATAGAATCCGAAACGTGGTTATCTGCAGCTGGTACCTTGAGTTACCTGTAAAGCTATATTAATCTTCAAGCGGAAATGGCAATGAGCCTGCCCCATACAGCACAGAAACCGGAAACGGTCGGCGAAAAAGGATGACGTCACTGACTACTCGGTAGCGCAGGTCTTAAGGATGAGGCCATTAGTACATAATGTCAAATAATATCAAAGTGAACAAGAAACCGACATTTCCATCAATTATACGATGAAACGCCTAAGCTACGATTTAATATCCTAATCGTATTTTTCAGAAACTGCTATAACAAAAGACAATCCCGCCTTTTCTATGATCAACGATTCAGACGAAGAAGTGATCTATGGTTCGGACGAAGAAAGCCGCAGGCCACTCAATTCACACCACAGAGTCACAAACAACGAGGACATATGATTCCCATAGACAATCTCGTTATTTTCCCGTAAATGTATTTTACTTGTTATAAAATAATAAAATGACAGGAATTTGTTTTATTTTATGAACATGATAAAACTGTTATGCGACTTCTGTTCCTATGAATAAAAGGTTCATTCTCAAACTGTTTACTTTAGCTGCATTTCGAAGCACGGAGATCTAACCGAATGAATGCGAAACATTCAAAAGCTTTTGCTATGGGTAACAGTGTCTACGGCATAATATCAGCACTAGTCAACTGTGCAGGAGATGTTATAGTGCCTCCAGTGATCGGATAAACGGAGGCACTCCTTTCACTAACCTTATCCGATGTAACGATGAGACCGGAGAAAGCGTAATGGGGATGTAAACGGGAATACACCAACTGTTTCTCTAAATACCAACCCAACCTGCAAGCGGTCCACCTGTTTCTTTACGTGGTATAACCGAGCGGGTTCTTGATGCTGCACGCATGGGCCGGCTCAACCGGGTTGCTACCACGGCCACGCTGAATACCGGCGTGAAGTAGAGGCATCTTGTGCTTCTGCGTTTCTTTCGGTGAGTGAGGTAACCGGAGGCCTACTTCCCCTCCCAGTCAACCATTAGGCTAAGCAGAGATATATACGTAATAGAGGCGATACAGTTAAGAGAATAAAACAAGTAAAAGGATATAAATATCAAAATATATACTTACACAGATAGGTAGATACATACATACATAGATACATAAATAACATTTATACAAATCATTATCTTGAAGCAAAATAACAAAAATTAAAAAAACCTGTGACTTAACTACTGCAGTTGTATAATTGATATTTGGCGTATGACTGAGAAATAACCTGAAGAATATGAGATTTCAACGTCGTAATATCACATCCATCCTGTTTATAAAAAGTTTCATCCTAGTCGATTTCTCTATGTCGATTCTTTTTCGGGTTGATAAAAACTAAAGTTGTAATCGATGAAGTATGTTTTGAAGTGCCTTAATTAACTTTTAGCTCGAACACAGAGCATTTGTCAGTCACCTTTCGGACAGACGATGCGATAAAGAGAAAGACTCAAAACATTCATTTGCAAGTAAGGGCTTGCCTGCAGGCCAAAGCTATGGCTTCAAGCTCAATCTAGGTAGGCGGGATATGGACAGGGTGTTTCTCTGCGAGATAGAATCCGAAACGTGGTTATCTGCAGCTGGTACCTTGAGTTACCTGTAAAGCTATATTAATCTTCAAGCGGAAATGGCAATGAGCCTGCCCCATACAGCACAGAAACCGGAAACGGTCGGCGAAAAAGGATGACGTCACTGACTACTCGGTAGCGCAGGTCTTAAGGATGAGGCCATTAGTACATAATGTCAAATAATATCAAAGTGAACAAGAAACCGACATTTCCATCAATTATACGATGAAACGCCTAAGCTACGATTTAATATCCTAATCGTATTTTTCAGAAACTGCTATAACAAAAGACAATCCCGCCTTTTCTATGATCAACGATTCAGACGAAGAAGTGATCTATGGTTCGGACGAAGAAAGCCGCAGGCCACTCAATTCACACCACAGAGTCACAAACAACGAGGACATATGATTCCCATAGACAATCTCGTTATTTTCCCGTAAATGTATTTTACTTGTTATAAAATAATAAAATGACAGGAATTTGTTTTATTTTATGAACATGATAAAACTGTTATGCGACTTCTGTTCCTATGAATAAAAGGTTCATTCTCAAACTGTTTACTTTAGCTGCATTTCGAAGCACGGAGATCTAACCGAATGAATGCGAAACATTCAAAAGCTTTTGCTATGGGTAACAGTGTCTACGGCATAATATCAGCACTAGTCAACTGTGCAGGAGATGTTATAGTGCCTCCAGTGATCGGATAAACGGAGGCACTCCTTTCACTAACCTTATCCGATGTAACGATGAGACCGGAGAAAGCGTAATGGGGATGTAAACGGGAATACACCAACTGTTTCTCTAAATACCAACCCAACCTGCAAGCGGTCCACCTGTTTCTTTACGTGGTATAACCGAGCGGGTTCTTGATGCTGCACGCATGGGCCGGCTCAACCGGGTTGCTACCACGGCCACGCTGAATACCGGCGTGAAGTAGAGGCATCTTGTGCTTCTGCGTTTCTTTCGGTGAGTGAGGTAACCGGAGGCCCACTTCCCCTCCCCGTCCCCCTCCGCATCCTCACTCCCAAATACCCATAAAGGCCGGCAACGCGTATGCAGCACCTCTGGTATTGCAGATGTACGTGGGCGACGGTAATCACTTACCATCAGGTGAACCGCTTGTTCGTTTGCCGCTTTTCTCATAAAAAAACCCTGCTGACATACCGACCATGGTTTGACAGACTTATGGAAAGATAACTTTGCCGGACAACCATCCGAACATTCCGAAATCAAATCCCACAGTCTAAAGATGGGGAGCAACATCTCTCTCTTCTAGTGCCTGAGTACCGACATTATGCACACCAATCCGCCTTTCCCAGAGAGTATAAGTGAGTATGGAATAAAAAATTGGTACCAGCCGAGGTAGCTTAGTGAGCTTCAACATTAAAAGATTACGATGGTCGTGTGTGATCTCTGATCGAATCCCAGTGCCGGTAACACTAAATTTCTTAATAGAAATGTTTTATGTGCTGAATTTACCACGTGATCGGCGGTGAAAGAAAACATCTTGTGAAAAATATAGTATTTCGAGAACATTTACTCTTGATATTTACTATTCTGGAGCCGGGGAGGGTTCCAAAACCCTCTCAAATACTCGGACGAGGACTTTACAGTGCAGTTAACTTTTTACCTTTTATGATATGACAGTAGTGGTTTCATGGTGGAATTCTTCACGGTTCCTAGTGCGTCAGCGATCTTTTGATTGGTTTAGATAAGATCCATTCCAAACAAATAATATTCGCAAAACAACTGCGTAACATTATTCCCCTATAAAATTATAGATACCGTCAAGAATAATCTTGAACATGGTTATGTTTATCCAAAACATGGCTATGCAATAAACAAAACCATCCCTTTTTTTGTATGTGGAAAATAACACGGTTTGAGTTTATCACAGAATAAGTGCTCATTGAATTGTAGTAAATAGTTTTTAAGGGGCACAGCAGAGAAGGCGCGAGGATGTGAAACCATGTTTTTTTTTTCAAACTGTGATAACATTTTATTGTTAGTAGATATTTTCTTTCATTTTATTCACGTTATTACTTAAGTAACGTCGATAAACGCTTATAACATCGATGCCTCAATCTACGTGCATATACGAGTGTACGTAAATAATTAGTAAAAACAATTTACTAATTTAGTAACAAATTGAATTGATATTAAAGACAGCACTTTTACCGACGTCACAATATCTGATCATACCAATAGTACTGACGTGCGGTCGTAAGAAAATGTTACACAGACTGGATGCCTATTATTTAATTTCTTGGTCAGGCTGCGTGGCAAGCATGTAGTAAGCTAACCGGTTTGCTGCATCGTAGCCTGTCTATTTAATACTCAGAACGGACTCCTTGCTCAACACTCTAGGAATAACGTTTTCATTACGAAAATAGATATATAAATTTTTGCTATGCAGCTTATTCTTGGTTTGCCTGTACTGTGTATTTCGGATGTAAGTTGTAAGTGTGCTGTAGTGACCGAATGAACGGTTTATCTATCTATCATATATAAAATAGATTTATTTAACAAGAGATGAGATAGAGCAACTTAACGTGGACATTTATGCAGGATAAATGAAGAAACAAGAAATTATTTTTAAACCTTATTGTAAAAAAAATGAAAACGTCATAGGTAGAAAATATGCAATTTTTTAAATACAATTATACATTGTAAAGCGTATCCAAACTTTGTGGCTTAGTTCGTATGGCTGGATCGCTGGAGGAGCTTGTCACTATGCTCAATGACCACAATAGTGTCTTCCAACAGGTTTGTTTTAAATAAACAGGTACAGGAGAAAGATCAAGTCTAACGTCCATGTCCCACCAGTACCGGTTGTTGTTGGTAAAGTAAAACTTCGCACGAACTTGTCGACGAGTACAAATACATAGGAAAAATTATATGATGAATAAATAAATAATAAATAAGAAATTATCTTTCTTACGCCGAAGAACTTTATTCTTTGTTTGTTCGTTTGTCAAATGTCAAATCTTAACATTTTTACAATCTACCACCGTTTCGTAATGAGGCTACTCTGACGGAGAAGAAACAGGCGAAATAAACTCCGTAGGTAGCCTCATTTTGGTTATTTTTCTTTCAATACTTATAACGTACATCATAAAATAAAAGGTATGGTCTCATAGGCAATGAAACTATGCTACAAAAATACAGTGATCCACCAAACTAAAGCACAAGTGCAATGCGCACTCAAACAGACCAGTCTCTAAACGCAGCGCCTATGCACAAATATGGCAGCCATCGCCCTTCTCTACCATATTAAAGAGAAGTGGACGACCCGCGACACGACGCCGCCACAAGCAGAGACCTATAAGTGAGTATGACTTACTCACGTCTACAATACACATAGATAATATAATTATAGCAAACACTATCACATTCAATTAGCAGAACACACCTACAATTTTCTACGAGACTATTTACAACGATGTGAATATACATTATCAAGAGAAACAAATTAATTACATGTTAGTTACGAATAGCGTCGTCAAGTTACTTGATAGTTCGTATTAAACTGTAACGTCGCTATTTCATGCTTCCTTATCTTCTCTTTATCTATCTTATTTTGAGCACAAACACTATTTGATATAATTTTTAAACTTGGTTTGTGAAATATCCAATATATATTCTGGATTTTTATTATGTATGCGTGTGCATAACCCAGAAGAGAATTTTTAAATTTATTCATTGTGAATTTTTAATTATGTAGTATATTATTATTCCACAATACAAAATTATGTCGTTCACTTATTCTCATGAATAGTGATTCACGTTTTCGTACATACATAACATATTAAAATATTTATTTCCTTAAATAGCTCCCAAGGCGAGTCACGATAGCATATCTTAGCGAGACCGCATATTTTAAATAGCCTGCTTTTTGCAAAATCAAAATTGGATGAACATCTACTGCATGCCCCACAATAAATTATAAGATATTATGACTAACTTTGCAGTAGCTATGTCAGACAGTTGGCGAATTTTTCTTACGGCATAAATAGCTGAGTCTATTAACTAAAGTTTGTATCTTTGTAATATGTTTGTAAATTGTGATCCTCAAAAACACCGTTTTATCAATAAAATCTTGTATGATACTCTGCAAAGTAGCTTGGAACGGTGGCTGCTGTACATTTGGTAATTTTGTGCATTTTTATTGCATAAATAACTAAACTATTTGCATGGAACCAGACCAAAATCTTACTTAGGGTATTATATACTTCAAAAAGAGACTCAGACTTAGTCGACTGACCTTGAATATCAGTGAATTATAGTCTGCGAACAATACTACTCTTGTAAAATTCTGCACCTAAAACGACAGAAACAAAAATGGGCCTAAAATATATCCCTGTGGCACCCCCATTTTTGCAACAGAACCCATAGATTTTACAATCTTTACTATTTACTGGAACCACTTGTAAAATCCTATTACTAAGATAAAACTCCAACAAATGGACAGCTTTCTCTCTTGAGCCATAATGTTTTGATAAAAAAGTAAAGTTCTGTGATCTACGCAATCAAATAGTTTAGTAATAAGTCACAGAACACAACAATCGCACTTTGGGAGTTTTCCCAGGCAATATAAATGTGTTTAATTAAACTAATTAGTGCATCAGTTACGGAGCGCCCCTTTGTAAAACCAAACTGATGATCGTGAAGAAACTTATTAATACTAAAAAATTATAACATTTGATTAAATATTAACTTCTTAAAAATTTAACTTAATACAGATACAGGTCTTAAATTACCAAGATCTAAAGCATCTCCGGATTTGTGAAGAGGTACTTTACTATATATTATCAAATACGATTATTTACCTTTATCAACGCACAAATTAAACAAAAATTCTAAATGACAAATTTATTAATTTTAATGTTGAATATTGTGACCATATATTAAAAGCCTTGATTAGAATTTTGGCTGTATTTATGAATCAACTAAATATTATATGACCAAAACTCTGTCATCACGATTATCGGGACTTGTAGGTAGGCCAAAGTATTATCGAGGCGGACACGTTTCACGGAATAAAAGATATATTCAGGGTACAATAAATTATATTAATGTACAATGTACCTATTGCCTTGTTGACGCTAAATGAGTAAAATACTTTTTTATTTTATTCAACCTTTCATTCATTACAATCTGTCACAAGCCCACGCGTATCGTGTCTTCTGATGAATCTATATCAGAAATAATTCTTGGTTACATAATTATTAGTTTTCTTTTTCCGTGGCAGAGCCAAGCGGCGGCCTTTACTGGAGTTGAAACAAGCCGGTTGAACCGGAGTAGTACTACGACCGCACATTTTTTTTTTTACTTTTACGCAGGGGAAAGTTGCTCGCACCTACCAGTCACCGTCTCGGGATCAGCAAGGAAGATGCCGGACTAACTAAAACTCCCGCGGTAGATACGCTGTTGGGCCGGTGGCCTTTACAGCTTCAGCGGTAGAGACTCGCGAGCAGCCGCTACTTCGTTTACCCCCTTTCCCGCAAAAAAAAATTCTTTGCGCTACGTTTAAGATTCTGCTTTTTTCAGAACTACGAGTGTTGTCAATCGCGACACAAAACTGGTGAAAACCTGATTCACAATGCTTTTCCATAACATATAACATATTTTACCTAGTTAGATATATTTACTTGTTGTAATCTATCGTTCAAATACTCATGTACTGTGTAATAACAAGTGCTAGTCAAGTTTCTTTTAAACATTTTCTTAAGTATTTTTCTTTGGTGTCTGCTTTTGATGATTCGGATAACTTATTGTATATTTTAATTGACATGACTAAAGGACTTAATGTGTATTATATGAAATGGAAAAAGTTTAATCTAGAAATGTCTAGCATGGTGTGTATATCTTCTCTTTCCGTGTAATAAATGTGGGAGTTTGCGAACAAACTTACATGCTTCCAAAATGCATATACAGAAGTAGGTATGACGTGTTTTCGAGATTTATTTTTGAGACTGTTCTGTAATACAGTGCGCATTTCTAAAACATTTATGCGACTTTCATTTAATTTTTAGGGTACCAACTTTTCTACTTTTATTTTATTTTTCCGTTTTGACTCTAATGCATTTTATATTTTTTTATATGGGCAAATCAGTAAAGTTACACACAGCCTACAAACAGTTCGTTTCTGGATACAAACGTCTGTCAAGAAGAGAGTTTATATAATTAATTTCCCATAATCACTATCCTGCAGGTGGATCCGCTATCGCAGAACCCAGTGCCTCCAATCTCAATCGCTGCTGCACGTGACCGGAAGGAAAAAGAAGATGGCTGACACGCGCCGCACTTTTCAAAATCGAGCAAATTCCACGATGACGGCTGTTCGTTGACCGGTTACCGAACGCGACTGGTTACAAATTGTTAGAACCGGGTTTTATTCATGTCTTGCATTTGACGCACTGTTAGGATATTACACGCACTTGCTGTAAAAAGAAAACAATTTTATTTATGCAAGCTTACTCCGACAATATTTTACAAACCTATTCTCCAAATTACAAATTATAACGCATTTCTATTACTAATCACCTAAACTAAAATGATGAAGTGATCGCGTATAAAATAAATTACCATGTAACTAAAATTAAAGAAACAACTTTTTACATGCCTCTTGCCTGCAAATAACTATTTATAACCTTGTTATAGGTATTATTCGCTCTACATCGAAGATTAATGCTGATATATCTATAAACTCACTCAACCAGCATTTGGACCCGCTTCAAAAATATAAAACTTTGACCGGTGACGTCAATATAAATATAATAACCGGACCAAATGAACAAACCCAAGACCATAATAATCTACTACTACCCTTAATATGCCATCTATGCAAGGGCTTCTTCCTGATCATTTACTACCCACATGGTAATCTTCACATCTTCATGCTAAAGAAACCAACCGTCAAGCAGCCCTCGAAACAACTGTTACAGATATTTTTTTTGGTTCTGTTAAAAATTGTTTATGTAATAAATTCGAATAACAAATGTGTGAAAACAAATACGTCTATAGTTTATGACGGAGCTCTTAAACATTTAGAACATAATGAATTGACTGTTAATTGATAACGATTTGAGCTGAGATCCTAATTAATTACCTAACTCATAAATTAACAAATTTTATAAAAGAGTATATAGAGGTGAATACGAAAATAATCTAAGAGGGTTTAAATTAACGAAATAAAAAACATAGATTCCCTATTTTTTTTTTTTTTATAGAAGAAGGGGGCAAACGAGCGTGCGGCTCACCTGATGGTAAGTGATCACCGACGCCCACGAACATCCACAAAACCAGAGGAGCTACAGATGCGCTGCCGGCCTTTAAGGAAGGAATAAGCTCTTTTCTTGAAGGTCCCTAAGTCGTAACTATTCGGAAATACTGCTGGCGACAGCTGATTCCACAAAGTCGAAGTGCGTGGCAGAAAACTTCGATTAAAACGCACTGTGGTGGAATGCCAACCATCTAGGTGGTATCGATGGAACTTCGAATTCAGTCGCGATGTACGATGGTGAAACTCAGCAGCTGGGATCAATCCGAACAGTTCCCCAGAACATTCCCCGTGGAAAATTTTGTAAAAATGCAAAGAGAAGCAACATCTCTTCGCAAGGCCAAAGAATCAAGCCGATCAGAGAGAGCTTGGTCGCCGACAATTCGAGCCGCTCGACGTTGGATGCGGTCAAATGGAAGGAGTTGGTACTGGGGTGCCCCTGCCCAGAGATGAGAACAGTATTCCATGTGGGGCCGAACTTGCGCCTTATAAAGTTGCAAACGGTGGACCGGCATGAAATACTGTCCCGCTCTACAGAGCACACCAAGCTTTTGGAGGCCAATTTGGCCTTTCCTCCAAGTGACTTCCGCTTTCGGCGTGACGCTATTTTGCAGGTGCGACCAAACCAAGGCTGGGATTTACCTCCAACAGGCACTGCAGAGAACGGAATAAAGAGTTCCATTCCTGAAGTACCACATCGGTGATAGAATCTGCAACGACGTTGGGATCATCCAGCGAGAAGCAAACCTTCCCCATGGGTAGGAAGCAAAGAAAGACCGCATTCCATCCCAATCTGCCGACCTATAGTGCCACACACGGCGGAAGTCCGCAGATCGCGTTCGGGATCGGCGCGCGATAGGCACTACACTCCGGATCAGACAGTGGTCCGACGAGCCAAGAGGGCATCGACTGAGACCAAATATCCGTCCGGGTGTGAGGTCAGCAAAAGGTCCAACAGGGAAGGTGTATGACCTTCCACGTCTGGGATCCGCGTCGGCGAGGTTACCAGTTGTGTCAGGCCATATGCTAATGCAAAGTCGTGAACAGATCTCCCCGCATGATCGGTTATGCGAGAACCGAGCCAATCGGTGTGGTGGGCATTAAAATCGCCGAGAATCACGATCTCTGCGGATGGGATCTGTTGTAGCACGGAATCTGTAGCCATTTGGATGTGGTCGATGAGTCGGTCAGTTACGGTATTACCGCTATGGGACCTGTAAAGGCACGCATAGACGCGCGGATGGTCGTCGCTGTCGATGCGCAGCCAAACGGTAGATAGGTCCAAACCTTCAAGACTACCGAGGCGTCGAGAACAGATATCATCTCTGACGTATACGCAAACTCCGGCACGGGGCACAAAGGAGTGTTCCAGTTTGTACCCCGGGTAATGGAGATAAGAGGTATCAGCCGGAGACGATATCTGAGTCTCTGTAAGAAAAAGCAAGGCTGGCTTCGCCGTTTATTATTGCCTGATATTGCAGAAATTCACGGCGAGCGCGGTAGGGGATGCCATAGTTTCCTTGCTGCGTTTGCCTCGAGTAGGGAAGAAAGAGAGCGGAATATTGCCCCAGAATACGCGGGGCAGACTGAGCATCCACGATTAGGTAGCGTAGGAAAGCCTGAACGTGGATGCTCAGTGAGGGATTCTCCAGAACCGTAGGTACTGGTACCCTCCTGGGGTAGCTCAAAATTATATACCGCTACCATATTTGGGGAGGGGGGAGGGGGGAGAGGGCCTCCGGTTACCTCACTCACCGCACGAAACGCAGAAGCACAAGATGCCTCTACTTCACGCCGGTATTCTGCGAGGCCGTGGTACTTATCCGGACGAGCCGGCCCATTCCTGCGACAGCAAAAGCCGCCGCTTGGCTCTACCACGTCTAATATTACCCCCTTTATACCATATTAAGGTGTATCAAAAAAGTAAATAAGAAGAAACTCTGTTGGAAGTCATCGCAATATAATATAATTAATATAAACGTAATGTGTAACTATAATAAGTGTAAAAAAACTCTTGGCTCTATCGACACTGAAAATTTACCAAAAACTAATAAATAATTATAATATAGTAATATAAATTCTTCGTACATAACCAAAATTACACTTATTTGTTAATTAATCTATGGATCTAAAATCTCAAAATTGTACATAAAGTCATTAGTTAAACACACTGAAACTGGATCATGAGACTGACACCTGGCATAATAAATCTCTATTTTTATAAAACATTCATACACACGCGTGAACTCTCGCACACATTCATTATATTCACGCCCTACACAACTTTAACGCACACGTTCACAGCATTCCTCATAGTCACACACTCGCTTACCGTTACATGAGTATTTTGGCTATGTAATAATTTAAAAGTGGTAAAATTATTATTTTGTTTACATATCTTTTAGCCAATACGGGTTAGAAGAGCGGTGATTTCCTGATACATGTATTTTTATAATTACTATAAATGCCACCAAATATTAGTGTTGAGACCTGATCTGTTAATGAAATAAATCACTTTTGTTATTTTGCATCTTTTTTTTTCAGGATCACATTCAGGGAATGCACTTACGATGGTCGGTAGTTTCAATAATTTCTTAAATCTTTAAGGAGTTTTAATAATTATTTATACCTTACGGTTTCATAGCGATGGACTTTTCTTAACATATCAATAAATATTTTATTAATTTTAACGAGTATTGGAGTATTGTTAACACATTACTATTTTTAACGGTATGAATTTCATTTTCGCACATTTTCAATTGATTTCTTTTGATTAATTAATTAAGAATGTGTTCGCAATAAGAAATCTTCTAAATTCTCCTTGACACTAAGATCATTAGCTTTTATTATAATTAATTATATATTTCTTGACGAATTTACTTAAGTATATATTTATATATGTAAGTGAGGAAGTACGTCGAGGTATTTTCATTTAATTTATCTCATATTGTTTATGTAATCATATGTTAATGTTTATTTATATTTGTTTTTACGTGTAGGTATACTATTAATTACTTTTTGTGTCTTAGTTGCTGCACCTACTACAATTTTTCCCCCAACACCTGGGTTTACTGGTACAAAATGTCTGTTGGCAGCCCGCGCTTTGTTGCCTTTTTAACGACATGCAATAAAGTCTAAATAAATAAATAATGCCTAAGAGCTATTTATCTAATGTACTGTAGTTTCGCTAGTACTTTAGCGTTATTTAATGTTTTAGACTGGCGCTAAAGGTAGATCTTTGTCTATTTTTGTTTTGGGTTAAGACAGCGGCTATGGTATAATTAAAATCATATGTAGTAAGAATAGATTCTTAAGAGAAATCAGGATATTGGGGCATAAGGTCATTTGTTAACATATTTTTCAGTGTTTTAAGAAATATCGTGTTGTTCCGTCCAAACAAATTCTGTAACTTTTTTTAGCAATGAAGTTAGAAGCTTGGAAGCTTAGTGATTTTGGAGAAGCTTTCTGTAATAACCATAGATCGGCACGACCCGTGCCACATGGTGTCAATGACCTCAATCATTACGTTAATATGGATATTCCCCGGGATTCCAGGTTTCGAATCGGCGAACGAAAATAATATATTCTCATTACAGTAAGTCCGTAACGGCTATAAGATTAATGATTTTTACCATAAAATAAAACAACATGAAATTCAAAATAGGTGTATATAATCATTAATCACAAAGAATGTTACATAAAAGTGGTAAGCACAATACAATATATTTAATTAATTATGAAGGGTCGTTATGCAATTCAAATGATTATATTTTAACACTTACATGTTTTATATGAGTGCACGTAATATTTTACGCAGTATTAAATGAAACGAAAGATTATCAATATTTTCTTTAATGAAAAATTATACATTTTACGAGTTTATTTAATATTCTGACTTCTATTTACAAATACATAACTCTTAATTTTTGCGAATCATGTCATGTCCATATTATTATTTCCTCTTTGAATCCCGCGGTGTGGCACGGGTCATGCCGATCTATGGTAATAACCGTTTATTCGGTTCGGAAGCTTTTTGTGTGTTTTCAATTATAACGGGCAGGACATGCAAGAACAGTTTTACCGTTTAATTTTTTTATTATTATTTATTCCTTTTTTTCAGGGTTAGGAGAAATTATTTTGTGATCTAAGCAAACAACTTCTAGTCTAAAGAATTCGCATTTAGAAGGATGCACACTTAAACATTTTACAGACAGGTTTAAGTTTTGCTATATGTGATTGTAAATCGTATGAATATATAATTATGTCATATAAATAAATGAACCGTGGAGACTGATTCTGATATCTGAGATTGGACGGTATTCATAAGCCTTTGAAATGTGGCTGGAGCATTTTTAAGTCCGAAAGGTATGCATGTACATACATAATGACTGTTTAGAAAAGAAAATGTAGTTCTTGGAGAATCTAATTCATTCATTTTTATTTTATGGAATCCTGAAGCTAAATCTAGAGTGGAGAAATATTTACTTTGTCCTAATTAATCTAGAATATCAGTAACGTAAGGTATAGGATAAGAGTCACCAATGTTAATGTAATATGTAAAACGTTAAGTTTCCTATAATCGACTACAATACTATTTCTTATGTTCATAAGCGCCTTGTTTATTTGTTCCAACCTAAATAGATGGCCATGGATAACTGGACAACTAATATATATACTAATAATAATCCATAAAAACTCCAGGCAGAACAATCTACCCCACCCACCGCGGTATCCTGAAAGCCAAGCAAAAGCTAACGCAGTTGTTTCACAGCGCCAAAAATGAGAAGAAAGAAACCCATAAAGCAATATTTATGTAACCTATTGCAATGGTAACCCCCGCCGAGGTCTCGCACCTCCTTATGAGGGGTCCTCGGGTGGCCGCGAGACCACCTCTAGTTGTAGGAAATCTTTTCATTAACAGAGGTTCGAGCACAGAACAGCAGCAGCCAGCGATGCCAACAATCCAACGTCGTTGCTCATCAAATTCACTCACGAGTCTCCTCCCTACAGCGTATTTTATCTAAACCGTGGAGATTTTAGTCGGTCTACTATCCCTATCAATACTGATCCCGACATAACCAATCACCACCTTCGGCAACTGGTAGGTGCGAGCACCTTTTCCCCACGTGGGAGACGTCCACCCCAGGTCACGAACACCTGACCTGGCGAGTCGCGCTACTCTTTTCCTACGCACCTTCTCTGGCATACATTACATATACGTTATAAAGATGATCTCGCTCTATATATTATCTATTCAAGTGTGTGATTAGAGATGAACATAGATCGTGGCGGTCTCGTGACCTGAGCCCTGCCCTTTAACCGTTTCGAATCCGAGTGCAAAAGATTCGTTTATTCTCATAAAATTGAAAGTCGTGGGATTACTTAAATTGTTGTGGACCCCTTTCGTAAAGTATAACCAAATAACATGAAAGCGAATTTAATGTGACGTGCATGTTTATGTATTGAGAAAGGTGTTTTCCAGGGACAGAAAACTTTAAGTTGTTTATAAAACGTAAAGAAGTTTACTAGTTTATTAAATCATTGTAAACAATTCAAATTTTACGTACGAAATATGTTCTTATTTGATTTTTTTTTTTTTTTAATTATAGCCTTTTTTTGTAAATCAATAGCTATTTCACCTTAAATAAATTATTTCCGAAAGTCCTATGCCCAAATAAATTAGAAGAGAAAAGGAGATCTTGTTTACATAGTAGTAGTACATCATCACGTTCAAGTCGATTTCATATCGTAACGTAACAATAAAAAAATAAGCGCACACGAAGTGCGTAGGCATATCGTCGCAGCCGAAACTACCTAACTAAGGCCAAGGCCGAGCGCTACGTGCGCGATAAATCAACTCTCGTTCATTCACTATACCTGCGTAATGCCATACAAGTCGAAGCAACCATTTCTTTTTTATTTAACACTATAGTATCAATTTAACTACATTAATCGTTACCTCCTATTTATTTTAAATTGGTACGTTTCGGCTCCTGTACGATGATAAAATCACGCTGCATATCTCTGCAAACTACTGTATCTACTACTACTACTAACTATTCTATCGTCAACATATTAACAAGAACCAGGTTTTACAATTCTGTAACTATTTGGGCTCTAAAAGCTCCTAAAACAATTTAGTTGCAAGGGACACGTTGTAGTCTATTTTTAGCTACAGGGTCGCGTTTCTTTAAGTAGAAAAGTGTGTTATCAGGTGACGATTTACTAAGGCGCATTGTCGTGTGGAATCGGCGAAAGAATCTGTCACCCCCTTTTCTGCAGTGGATGTAGTAAGATGCGGCTAAAAGCTTTGAAAATCACATAGATACCGACAGATGGCGGATATCCATCTTGAAATATACCAGACCAAAATTAAGCAGCGTTTATGGTGCGTGGTGTCTAGGCCAAACCGCCTGCGAAGCGTGGCGGTTATGGTAAAACATCACCACTGTAAAAGTAGCCCAGGACAGACAGATCGCTTCGATTTTTGTTGCTATGATGATTATTGCGCAGGTTGTGCATGGTGTCCACTTCCTTCCAATTATACAGGTTTACGTTCAAATGAGTAAGCAATGCAGTTGAGTATATATATTCGCAGGGGCAAGGTAGGATTTTCCAATTTCCTAAAGCGTGTGATTTTTAATACGCAACGCGAAACCACTCAACACCAGTGACAGCTTTTGGATTACGAATACTCTGCATGAGTCCGCAGAGTGTTCTCATAATTCTGTTTCGTAAGTAATATTAATGCTCGATGAATGAATGGTGGCGAAATAACACAATTCTTATTATTGAACTGGCTGCGATCGTAGCATTTGCAGCAAGTTTCACACGTATTTGGGCGCCGGCTAAGTAAAGTTATAAACAGACAGAATTTCCACCAATCCTTTTTTAATTATAGTTTTTAAGGAAATTTTAATTCATATTCCCCATCGTGATAACATCAATAGTATTACTGCTGATTTAAAAAAAAATCCGTGAGGCTCGTTTCATTTGAGTCATATAAACATAAGCAGGATGTTGCGTTGTCTGTTACTTTTCTACCAACTTAACAGCGCATACTTCAAAAAATTTTACAATTGATCGGCCTCAATAGTGGTAATTGTCTATTTATTACTTTTATCCTGGGCCATACATATTCTTAGATACAGCTTCTGTAATGGATTATTTGTGGTCTATAGTATTTTGAAATAAGGTCTAAGTTAGAAAGTGTAACTGAGTCTTATTGATGTTAATAAGAAAGAAATGTTTAATTTTCTTTTTTTAAAGTTTTTCTTGTCATATTCACATTTTACACATTTTAATTATTGGATTCCAATTTTTTTATAATGCCTAATATAGGAATATTATTGTAGTTGTTGATATTTTATAGTGTTTTACAAATTCTTGAACTTTGATCGCTTGTCCGAAGAAAGCGCTGTCAATTGTCGTTCTAATTGTAAATGTTACGAAAAATCTGTCTTCCGTAACTTCGCTGTTTATCTTGTCATTGAAGAACATGAGGAACTGCTGGACGCGCAAGAACTTAGGAGAAGGTAATGGTGAAGAGACTTCGTGTAAATGGATTGATCGTCTTAGATTTCCAGCTGCTCTTCCAGTTGTATCGCTAATCTTTGTACTTCTTGGAAATCTGCTCGTCCATACCGTCTTAACAAAACCTGTAGGTATATAATCAATTTAGTTATTACAGGTCTAACATAATTGGAATTGCGATATTTTGCGAGTTATAATAATACATTTTACGATAATTTTAAAATATTTCCAAAGTTTAGGTGACATTGTTTACATTATATTGTAATTTGTTT
Organism: Bhutanitis thaidina; assembly: GCA_029286595.1. Taxonomy (NCBI): domain Eukaryota; kingdom Metazoa; phylum Arthropoda; class Insecta; order Lepidoptera; family Papilionidae; genus Bhutanitis; species Bhutanitis thaidina. Next base: position 12,397,020 of record JAGSMS010000017.1, read on the forward strand.
TCAATATTTCATAAGCGAATTCCAATGTTAACGTGGACGAAAACGCTGGTAACAGCTAAAAACAAGCTATATTACTTGACATCGGTAATCTTTTCCATCAGGTGCGCCGCTCGCACGTCTGCCCCGTCTTCCATAATCAAGGTAACCTATACGTAAATATGTAATAATAAATCAAATTTATATAAATTACATTAATATATTATGGATATTTAATGATTGATTAATTCAGTGTAAATGATCATAAAGTCAAAACGCCTATGAAGGTCGAACGCTTAGCGACGCATACGATGCGGTGTGGTGGGTGGTGCGAGCGGGGTGCGAGCGGGGTGCTCGTCCCGTGCCTCATACCGTGACCGAACTGTCGCGGACTGTTCTTGATTACTATGTTATGTCGTAGTCTTAGCTCTTACTACTTACATAATAAAGTCGAGCCTTTTACAAAAGTTGTAAAGGCTGTACACGTCGGTCAAAGAATGAATAGAATTAGATAGGTATTGCCAACATCTAGACGGACAGAGGGTGGACTCTTTTTGGCCGAGACATGTTGCAGAGGTCTTTATATGTATGGGTTGTCATTATCCGCAAAGTTTTAGGTGTAAATAATTGTAAATGTATGTTAATAATTATATTTAAGTGTAAAAAAATAAAAAAAATGTCTCAATCGGTTCGTCTTTATTTACGTATATAGGCCTGTATATCCGTATACACCTATATTACGTATTATGTATGTATCGACTGCAAAATAAAAACATACATTTCCAAAAGTCCGACGATTAGGTAACTCTAAAACCCATTAGATAAAATTTATACAATTCATATGATTTGGCTTTCTACAGAACGAATTAGGTAGGTACTTATATACGGAAGTAAACTTTCCCAATATGCACCTAATATTATTATCAATTATGTTGACAAAACATCAACGTATTGTATCGAAATTGTAGTAGCTCATTGCTCGATGACAAAGTTATCAACGAAGCGTCGGTTTCAGTTCCTAGTATCGGTAATGATAATAATTACATACCCATTACGCGTTAATACTAAATCTTGACGTGTTTACCAATTTCGGAAATTCTCAAATTTAATTACAAAATTATTAATTAGTAATTATTCCAATATTTCTTTAAGTTCCCAACAGACAAAAAAGGGAAATGGTACTTACATTTACTTCAAAGAAAAATAAACAGGTATCGAGTAAACAAATCCAAAAATGACACTAATGAAGTAAATCATAAACCCTCACATAATTCCAGAAAAATATATCAAATTTCATTTGCTTGTGTCACTACCTGCAGCTGACGCCATCTTGTTACTCCCGCGCCTACTGTGAGGTTTTGCCTACCGGATAATAAACGATCTTTTCATTTCCTTTTAAAACAGATCTGCTGCGTACAACTTTAATGTTTTAGTACTCTGTTTATTGTTATACTTTTTTTCTTTGACGTGGGATTAAAATAAAACCGATATTAATACAAATATTTCGATTTTATTTAGATGAATTAAATAACTAATATTGGTACCTATATACATGTACAACAAAGTACGATTATCATCACATATTTACTATGTGTCACAAGTGTAAACGACCTACATTGTAAACGAAATAAATGTACAAAAGAGAAAAATTTAAACAATTGTTTTAAAGAAGCCCAAAATTTGAAAACTTAATAATACTGAGTTGAAAAGTTCACTAAAGAAAATTCACAGACAAGCAACAATTGCTTACATAATATTTCTACTTCTAAGTGATGTTGATAAATTACAGAACACTAAAATTTAAAAAATAGTAACTGTTTAAATATGATTCATGCTCCATAAAGATTTAAAGATGAATCCTCAAATATCTATTGATTTACATACTTAGTTATAAAGATCATAATATTGAACACATCACAAAACAACTAACAAATATAAACTTTAGTATTTTACTTAAGCATGTTACTCATCTGTCACATTCTTCTTTATTTTGAATAGTAAAACTAATTCTGAAATAAAACATACAAAAAGAGGATAATTGTTTTTAATTAAGAAGGTAGTAATAAATAATAATTAGAATATACCTATGGTTAAATTAATACACAAATTCAATCTAAGGATATAGTCTGTAAATTGTTCAAAGTATGCGCAATAAGGATCACAGGATGTGGTTGTAGGATAGCAGAAGGCAGATGTTGGAGAGAAGGGAGGGGACGTTGGCGAGCACCACAGGGCTCTGCCGGCAATGCATGGGGTGTTGCAGCTGTGCGACGTAACACAGCACCACCACGCATAACACATGTAATACCAGCTCTGGGATCACAATTCTCATTCCCACTTGGACCCTCATCGTCTGAACACAAATCAATCACTTCACAGTCATTATCTAATCTTTTAAGTGGGTCTGAACTTTTCATATCAACATCTACTGGTAGATCTGAGTCAAAGCCATCGACATACACAATATCCTTTTCTTCTAGAAACTGCATTTTACTTTCTGCTTCTTTCTGCAGCTTTTCAATATAATCCTGTATACTCTTCATTGACATTCTTTGAATATTTACTGATATTGGTTTACACTTAAGAAAAAGAAGTTGACCTTTCAAATCAAGTATTTTTTTATGCCTCTGGTTTGGAAATAAGTGAGTGCGATTCCAGTAGTCTATGGTTCGCCTGTATCTAACAGGGAACTGATTATTTCTACTTTTGCTACCTATATTTTTGCTAACCACAGCAGTTGTACAACAATACCTTTCAATTCTCTCTCTTGAGTAGGTTGTATCCCTCTGAACAATGGGTTTAGCATTACGAGTGTACGCCAGTGAGGAGAAAGGGTAAGGAGGACCTCTGTCAATGTTAGCTGCTGTTCTGGAGTTTTTTGGTTTTGTATCTACATCAATGTTTTGAGCACAACATGCTTGGGCATTCTCCTGTGAAGGTTGCAGTTTCAAAGCTGAAAGAAATTCTGATAAACCACCACTACATGTACTAGTAGGCACACTGTCATTATTGCATAGCCTCTCATGTGCTTGTAATGTAGCTAAATTGTCAAAATGACTGTCACAATTGTCACAAAGATATATATCAGCAGTCTTTAGTTGACATTCATCTTTTGTAACTGGCTCTCCTCTATCATAGAAAAGGTTCTCATTTCGAAAGGTTGCTAGAAGACGCCCACTCGGCCTGTAGTAGAGGGAGGTGGTGTGATCACGGTTATCCACGTACCTCAACCTCTTCCGTGGATACCGGGCAAGTTGTGCCGAGAAAACCAACAAAAAAGCACTTTTGTGGTAATCGTAACATCGTCTGACGAGGTTTTTCAATCGTGTTTCCCAATCCTCGGGGGCTTCAAGTGGCTTCACAAAGGGATGAGAAAATTCTACGTCTTGTGGCCACCAAGGGGGCTGGCGGATGTCTTTCGCGGTATCGTGGCCCCAGGAGCATGTCACCATGAACGTTATGAATCTCTCAAGCTCAGCTGCTGTAATAGTTGATAATGCCGTCGGGTTGCCGTTCGCAAAAAGCAACGGCAGATTGGCAATCATGATTCTTGCGGCTTATAGTCATCGCAGAGGGGTCAGCGCTTGTGATGTCGCTCCACTAGGTAACGCACTAACGGTTAATACAATACTCTTCATCATGAACATTGTTATCGCATCCATTATATTTACAACACATATGGCATATTATGAACGTCAAACTAGACACCGAAGAAAGAGATTTTTGTTTAGTAGTCAAATTTTCCACAAACGCTGTAAAGGAGCGCGTTAGTTAACTAAAAAGAGAGAGCAGAAGCAGCACAGAGTACATTGAGAAGTAGAGCCAGAGATCCATAGATCCAAAGAGTATTTTCGTTTAGTGGTTGATCTTTGACACGACTAACGAACATATTTGACGAATTACGCCCCACAGCCAATAAATATTTGCATATATCATTATACTAAATACTAACTTCCTTCAGTAATTAACCCTTCACATGTCTTAACTTTAAAACAATTAAAAAAAAATGAGTTAAGTGTGTTAAAATTATAAGAAGGTATTATTTGAATGAAAAAAGAATTCAAAATTGCTAAGTAAAAAAGTAGTAACAGTATGAAAAACTAACTTTTTTTAGACTTTTATTTTAATTAGAGTTTCACTGTGGTAAAAGTAATATAGTTTTATACCATTAAGTATTTTTTATTGCATTTTAATTAATTTTGATATTCAATTGATGATTATAGTTGTGCATAGGCTATTTAAAATATTATATAGCAGCAATTCTAAGCATTTATTTTATTAACACTCTTATCACGCTCCAGTACATTTCTTACGGCAATGATCAGGTGAATATTATATTCTGTGCTTCACCCAACTTCAAGTCGTCACTTGAAGTCAATGTTATTGTCATTGTCAATCATACATACGTCATTCAGTCATTCAACATTTTCAACTGGCAAAAAGTACATAAACGAAATCTATTTTTCAATTAGATTTGTAACGGAATATTTAATATCATGTATTTTATTTCTTAACAATTGCAATTTTTTAAGTTACAATATTTATAAAACAAAAATCTACAATGTGTCTAATTTAAAATGGTAAGATTTGAATTTTATTTTTTATCCAATGTAGCAATTAAAATTTCAATTGAAATTGTATCTTTTGTCTAGGAGCAGAATAATATTGATTTTTCTTCATATTCACCGCCAAATAACCATTTAGAAGCCGCGGACTACGAGTGAGTATTAACAATGATATCAGATTATAAATATTGACTTTTTCTTTGTTCTTTGAAACGTTTTTGAATCGTTGCTAAATAAGAATTCGAAATTATATCCTGTTTTGTAGAAAATTTTAAAATAAATTCTACTCAAATTCGATTGCCATAATCTTAATAATTTATAGAAGACATTCAAAGTATTTTATTTATATTTAGTACAAATTTATGTATTCATTGACCCAAAATATAATGATTTAGGTTTCCGAAAAACGAACGGTTTTATCTACTCAAGAAACAGGAAACATAAAAAACTATTCTTTCTTACATTCGAAGTGAAACTAACTGTAACATTACATCCTATACTTACATACATAATATTTATGTTTTATTCTTTCTTATTCAACTTAATTCAGACTTTTTACAAAATAATGAAATAAATCTGCCTTTATGTTTTTAATTATAATACAATAATTAACGAAGTTTATACTTTCTACACTTCAAAAACTTTTTGTGTATTGGTAGTAGTAGTAGCCCTGCGTTCAAAGCTGTGGTCGGGAGTCCGCGGGTTCGAACCTCCAAATGCTGCATTTGTGGTTGTATTGAATGATGACAAAATCCCTTTTCGAATTTGCTGAATCCAAATCCAACAATAATATAGGTATATCTGTCTCATCACCGCTCAGTTACCAAAACAGGGAATTTTAGTTTAAAACTGTGTGAGTGTTCATTGTATAATAAAAAGATTATTTATTTCTCAACTATTTGCAACGAACTTCTTTTTTCTAAAACGCATTTAGAAAAAAGAAGCCTCAAGACGTTTCTCTTCCAAAATAAATAAAGAAGTGTTGAATTGCTAATATAAATATGTTGAAGATAATACATCACATGTTTTGTTCCAGTTTACATTTTGCAACATGGAGCCTGGAGTATTTAAGAATTGCTGCTATTCAGCTAAGACTGGTAAGGCCAAGAAGTTTGGCCTGGGCAATCTTACTGCATGCTCTTCCTCCACCATCAAGTGACACTATAAGCAGGTTACTAACAATTTGAATACAATTGTTATTGATAAAATTTATTCAAAAATATTTATCCTTATATACTATATAGAGCATAGCATAGCCAAAAAAGTTTCTACAACCTACTTTTTACCTCCCTGGGAGAAGTAATGGGTAGCGAACCTTGTACACCAGAATTGCTCAGTAAGATTGGCATGAGTTTTTCAAATTTTGCCTTTAGTGACTTGTGGCAGAATTTCGCCTCCATAAGAGGAATATGTTCCATGAATGAAAAAAAAACACTTTTGAATGGTATTTGCATCACTATCAGCCTGTAAAGGGTCTATTAAAGTCATCAACCTCTCCCATCTGCTCAATGCAGGTCACCTGACAAACTCTCCACCTTGGATTTTTTTTCATAGGGAAGGCAGGAAACATGCAACCAGTTCACCTGATGCTAAGTGATTACCGTCGGCCACATACATCTGCAACACCAGAGAGATAAGATGCCTCTACTTCACGCCGGTATTCTGTAAGGCCATGGTACCAACCTGCTCATACCGGCCCATTTGAGTAGCAGCAAAGGCCGCCGCTTGTCTCTATCACGTTTAACAATGCTGATTTCAGTCTGAGAATTTTATATTACCATAGTGTGATGGATTACCATAGCCAGTGTAATTCTAGAAATAATCTAATCTTAATCTTATCTTAATCTAATCTTAATCCTTTTTTAATCTTCGTGCTTATTGGTCCTAAGAATTGATATGGTGACATGGGTAATATAAAGGATAGGATTGGAAAAAAATTCATGTGTTGCCATTACTCTTTGCTGCATGAAGTAATAACCATTTTACACTAATGCAGTAATACAGGGGTGTTAACATACGAAATTTGTTTCAGTATTAAGGCTCACAGAAGCTTCTATGATGACTTGAAGGAAAAACTATCAATGGACCCGCGGGCTGTGATGGACGATGATCCTCTCTCGCAGAATGATGAGGTATTAGTAATAGTGAGGTATTGAGTATAACTTGATTTTGAAAAAAGTAAATAAAGGGTCAGTGGTTGACCATCATAGAGCCTTTTCGTGAAACAAGTGTCGACATTGGTAAGGTATATTACATAATGTCGAAATGTGTGATAGTGCTTGTGCCCTCATTTGTTGGTGGGAGGCCTGCTCTCCTTCTCTTCTAATTATCATTAGACAATAAATATCATTTCATTTTTGCATGTGAAATTTTGCGAACTAGTTTCTTTTGCCATCTATAAGATAATGTATTTCAACATAGATCATCTATTCACTATGATTAGATTCCACCGCTGGGAAGCTTTCCATGAAAGCTATAACAAAAGCCAGCATATGCCTTGCACGGAAGATTTGTCCATAATGTTGGCGTTCTGTGTATTGGAATGGATTATCCACCACCAGTCGGTCATCAAAGCCTCCTTCGTCAATCATCGAGGTGGACCGCGTGCAGGTTGGTATTTGGAGAGAAAGATGGTATATCCCCCTCACGCCCAACATTAGTCAATTAACTAAGTTTGTATAATTGCTATACTTTCATATTCTAATAGTTTTAGCAGTTTGGTTTGGATTGGAAGCCCGGATTCGCTTTAAATTTTGTTGTAAGAAGCGCAAGTACGAACCCCTGTGCTTACGCCATTTCGTTTATTACATTATATTTATATTTATGCACGTGAGGTCTACATTTCGAGAAATAGTTAGTATATTCACCCTTCCCCACCCCATGATTACATCAGTTTTGCTTTAAATGTTTAACTATGTGATATCCACCAATCACGATGGTATTTTGTGCATCGTAGGATCACACTTGAATCGTTTTTATGTTCTAAACCAAGACTGTGAATAATAATGAGTGAGGAGGCATACTTTAAGCCAGTAAACTTAGTGATTGTCTATCGCAGAGTACAAACACTGGATATTGCGTCGTGTACGTACGTGACGCATGTTTGCGCATTTATTACCAGGTGTGATCGGGGGAGTGGTAAAGTGGGAGGGATTGTGATACAGTACTCGTTTTCTAAAAATGCATCTATATCTATTCGTAGAGTGCCTGGAAACAACACTTCTGTGATAACGAACTCAAAGCTCTGATACTCCAGGACGTTGTGAGGACCTTCCCCGATGAGGGGTTTTTCCGAGACAAGGAAGTTCAGGACCTAATGGTATTTTTTTTGTCATAAAAAAATTTAGAAATCAAATTTGTGTCAATTATACTCTACTTTTATTAAAGAGACTAAAATCAAAAATATGTTTTTAGGTTCGCGTGCTATTCTACTGGGCTCGATCTCATTCCATAGGATATAGACAAGGAATGCACGAAGTATTAGCGCCGTTGCTTTATGAATTACACTGGGACAGAAAATACGCACCAGACGATGTCAGGTACTTGAATTTCCATTAATACAGTGATTGATATATTGTATCTATGGCTTAGTTTTTTTTTTAATCAGTAACCCCTTTTTTTTCAGTGATACGCTCAATGTTTATTTAGATAACGAATATTTGGAACATGACAGCCAGTACGTATTATATTGATATTTTTTAGTCATTTGTTTCTTATGTGGTAAAAGTAAAATAAATAGCCACTACTAGTCCAAGGCTCAGATATTTAAGAGAGTTTTGACTTTTGTTGAAAATGAATGTCCAGCAGTGGTCATAGACATTGCTAGAAAAAGATGTATCCATTTGTGTTATGTGGAACATTTTTTTTCATACTACTGAATGGGATAGCAGAGATACAATTTTACTGTTACATGCTTTTGCGCTTACGAAATCCCACAAAAATTATCAGACACTACTTATTTGCTTAAAAGATTAACACAGATGAGAGTTTCTTTGCCGTGCCGTGATACAGTGTCATTTGCGTATGATCTTTAAATCACTGGCGGCTGATTGACCAGTCTTCCTCCAGCTCCTACACTGGTTACCTTTCGCTCCAATCCTGTATCCCATATATAAGTTCTAAGTGACTTAAGCTACGACTGACAGAGAGCCTTTGTAGATATCGATCAGTTTTCCATTTGCTGCGTTACAGCCGTGAAATTAACCATCGCCAAACCCGAAGATACGACACGGTTCTAATTTTTAACACGACTTTTTTTGCCGCTAGATTACGCCCGATTCCTACAATCGCAAGCAATTTGAAGTTAAACATACAAATTGTCTACGAAAAATGACTCTTTTTCACGAACAATAGTTAATAGACTTTGAGATGATTTAAACTTTACACAAAATTTTATTTTAGTAACTTCTTAATGAACTTCAACATCACAGAATTGAAATGTTACCACTTGAAAGGAAATAAGAATTGCAACATATTAACAACATAATGCTTGTCCGCAGCATGTTATTTAGTGCAGTCATGAAAGGCTTGGAAAAGTTTTACAGTACGGGTGACGTGGTGCCTACATCATCAGGTAGATTGCCAACTTCTAGATCATTACACGTAAGTATACAATAATTCATGTAATGTTTGCCGTTTTTTCTCATTTCATAACTTTTCTGAGCTCATGATAATTCATACTGAATAATAATTGAGTAATTTGTGGGTGTCATAAGAGGCGACAAAGGGACCTTGAAAAGCGCAATGGTTTCCGTCCGTCAGTTGGTGCGATAACCATCTGAAATATGTCAGACCAAAATTAAGCTTTATTATACTATTAACCGTTGACGGGCAGCAGCATCTAAGGTGCGAGGTGTCTTATATTGGGATCACCAAAACCCTTCCCACCCGTGGCGATCATGAGGTCTATGTCCTACAGTGGACTATTTACAGGTTAAGGTAAGGTAATAATTGTGTTTATTTCACAGTTCATACACTACATCATAGTACATGACTCTGGAAAGTATAGGTGTTCCACAGGGGTCTTATCTAGGACCAATTCTGTTCCCAATTTACATACATATCCTGCAATCATATAGGCGCTCCCCATCTTTACGTACCATCATTAAATATAATGAATTTCCATTAACGCCTGAATATTAATTCTCATAAAAAAATCAGATCTTTATTTACAGAATCAAAATGAAGTGGTCCGATATTTAGAGAGGATTAAGGAGGAAAATTTAGTACCATTGGATCTCGAACTCGCAACACATTTAGCTGAATGCAACATATCTATGGAGCTATTTGGAATGTAAGTTTTAAAAACAATATCTGTCAATAGATTTACTAGGTGGTAGGCTACTTCCATACAAGTTACGATTCGTTCTATCTCAATGCTCAGGGGTGTCATCATTATAATTGCAATTATATTTTAGCAAGGACTTGCGCTGCTTACTATAAAATTTAAAGCGAAGCTTGGCTTCCAAACTTAAAAAATTTGAAAGTTTAGCTATTGTGCAAACTTGGTTTATTGACTCTCTATCCAAATGCCAAACTCACCTGCACGCTGTGCACACTGCTAGCAAAGAGACGAGCCTCGGGGGACCGGACGATGGCCGGATATCCGTTTGATTTTGTCGAACCCAAATCCCACAGACTAGTGACGGCTCTGGGCTCATCGAACCGCTTGCCCAGCGCGGTGAGTGTGGACAAACCGCCCAAGAAATTCAGCCCGGTTTTTGCTAGTGCTTTCTTGAGTTATGTAGTAGTAGTAGATGTTTGATTGTCAAAGTGTTCAAAACCAACAAGCCTTTGAAGAGTCAATCCTTGCTTCAATAATACGCGGAGTTATGATTGATATGACAGCCACATTTGTCAGCTGAAAGCAACGCTTGCAAGTACAGTTGATCTGTTGAGAGGAGTTTGTTGGATTCCCTTTTGTACAGCCGCTAAGTTTAGCCTTCAGTGCTCAACGACATTGTAAAATTGTCTCAATCAGTTACCATATAATTTTTAGTGGTCATTCTTTGAATATGTAATGACCACTAATAATGTAGGCTTTCCGATATCAGAGCAAGGTAAGGTACCTTACCGGCCTTTAAATAGTCCACTACAGGGAATTGAGATGGGAGAGGATTTTGTGGTCAGAAGGACTTCGTGGTCCTTTCCTTAACCTTATACAAGTGTAGCTTAACAGCCTATATGTAGTCCTCTGCAGGACAGCCTCTTCCCATAAGGATTATTTGCCACAATCGCCACACTCAGAAAGCGGATTGGTGATCGCAGTACTAGACACCTCGCCGCAACCTAGACGTTATCCCGCCATCTGGCGGTGGCCTTTGAGATTTTCAAGAGTTTACCTCTCCCTTAGTCGCCACTTACGACTCCCGCGGTAAGGACGGGGCTGGCTGGTCCCGACGCCACGCGACACAACTCGCGACAGTCATCTATATTCGTATTTCAGTCGATGGCTTCGACTGCTATTCGGGAGGGAATTCCCACACTCCGAGATACCCCATCTCTGGGGATTTATATTTGCCGATGGACCCATGATGCCCAATCTTCATTACATAATCGTTGCAATGTTGATATCAATGAAGAAAGCGCGTAAGTTCTTTAAGTTTTTTCGTAAAACATTTATATTATTTTACTCTGTTTTTTTTTTCTTTTTCTTTTTTATTTAAAATGTATAAAAAATATTTGTATATATTTTACAGGATAACTGAAGTAAGTAATGTAAGTATTATCCTTTCTTTGGCATTACTATAACAGAGTATTGCTAGACGCATAAACCTGTGCCTTTGCATAATCAGGATTTTTTCCAGGCGAAGATAAAAATACGCGATGTATTGTGTATGTGTGTGACGTACTCATTAAAAATGGTTTTGTTTGAACATTCTAAAATGTTAAAATACTTAGTTACAATGCTACCAATCTAAATGTTATTGCAACACACAACTAACAGCATTTCTGGTATGATTGTTAGCGTGTCTGTCGTGAAAGCGTTAACGGAGTGCAGCGCCAGCGCATACCTTATGTACGTCGTAGAGCCGAGCGGCGGCTTTTGCAGCTGCTGAAAGTCGGCTCGAGTCCAGACGACGCACGAGAGCCATCTTGTGCTTCTGCGTTTCGTTCGCTTTCTACACTTAACTGTCATCAAATATTTTGTCATTTTTATTGTAAAAAATTAAATTTTTAAATAGTAGACAAAGATTTACTTGGAGCTATAACTTCTCAACATATTACAGTATAGTGGAATAAAACGTTTTATGATGTCGCCATTGTTTCAGTATTAGACCCGGAGTCGGGAGCGGCGCTGTCGGCGTTGATGCGTCCGTCTACGGCGCCGGCGGCGTACGTGTGCGCGCTGGCGCTGCACCTGCGGCGCCCGCTCGACCACCCGCGCCCGACCCCGCCCCCGCCGCCGCCGCCACAGGCCCGGACCCCGGAGTCGCCACCGCATATGTGAGATATATTCTATTTAATATGGTATGGCTAGGCAGAGTTTACGGATTTCTATTTGACCACGAGATGGGACAAATCCATATGAAGAAACGGGGTTGCACATTTTTACGCCGCTGCCCAAACGATTGAAAGTGAAGCGGAGAGTTATATCCCCATTTCGTGGCTATGTCCTCTGTATTTAAAAGACAAGACTTTTTTATTTTATTTAGGCATGTTTTAAGCTTTCTAGGTCGTTTTCTCTTTCTAACACATGATAAATTGCAATAAATGTGTTTTATTTGGTTCATAACGTACATAAAGCTAGTTGGAATAAATGACACAGATGTCAAAAAAACAATTACCAATGATAACTATTTTCTTCGTATAAGTGTTTAGACCCTTAAACCCTTAAGTACTTTCCCGTTCAACACAGAGTAATTAAAAAGTAATTTGACAATTAAAATTTAAATATTTTGCCTGCTAGGTTAAGATAAAAGTTACAGAAGCAGTATTACAAATGTCATATGTATGTTTCGAATAATTTTTAAGTATTTAAAAATTGCTTAAAGCATTTAAAGTCTGACCGACTGCCCTCTATCATCTAATCTGGGGGGTACTTCCAATCGCATAAACGGCACCATTTAACTTCTGTGACGTGCAAATCCAGATCCACGTGGGACCGCGGCCGATACACTGAGCGATTAGAGCAGCGAGCGGAGCCGGAGTCCGGCTCGGAGGGATCGGAGGGCGTGGCGGAGGGCGGCGACGTGGCGCGCTCGCTCGCCGCGCTGGCGCTGCTGCGTGCGCACCTGCCGCCCGCCGCCGCCGCGCTCGCGGCCGCGCTGCCGCACGCGCCGCCCGCCGCCGCGCAGCCGCTGCGGCAGATACTGCAGGTGAGTGCTTTGCAGCCTGCCGCCACGTATTGCTCAAATAAACCGAACAACAAGTAAATCTGAAAAAGCTTTCGGGATTGTTATTTAGACCGAAAAAAAAATTAATCTGACAATTTTTTTTAAACAGTTGGCAGCCCTGCTTCAATGCAGAAATCATGCTCTAATAGACGTAGAGACGGCATTGGAGGCGGCCGAAAATCAAGCCCCGGAAGCAGTGGGCCAACATCAAATAGTGCCGGTCCGGACGCAACCTCCGCGGCCACGACAGGCCACCAGACAGCTTCGTAAGGTCAAGGAAGTGCCTCTGAAAGTCTTCCATCAAGTCGAATGCCATCAAGCCACTGATCTACCGTTTCTTGATCCCTTGAGACTGAGGACAGAGTGACTGCGACGGAAACTGATGCTGTATAGTTATTATCATTGAGGTTCTTGTGCAGTGACATTATCGTATTCGTCGAAACATTTACATTAAAATAGTTTAATTTTGTTATTTCGCTTAGAATTCGATTTCAACTTGGAAAATATCTAGATTGATCAAAAAGTATGTATATAATACATTCTTAATTAGCTCTCGTTTAAGTTGATATTTATAACAGTTTTTTTTTTAAATATTCCTTTTTTTCTTTGTATTTTCTACATTTGCACCTATATTTTATAATATGTTGTAATTGATAATTTAAGCATAAACTTGTATTTTCTAAGATTTAAAAAACATAACATTATTTGTAACAACCTATTCATATTCCTGGAAAAAGCCATTCATATAATTAATATGTACTTCTAATTCCATATAAAAGCTTTGAGATTGATTGTTATATATTATAACATCTATTACCAAACTGTTCATATCGTTTCATTAAAGCCTCGTGTTTAATAAATTCAAAGTGCACTCGGGTATATAAACATATTACATTTTCTCTGTTCAATCTAATGGTAGACTGGTAGAGAACGCCTCTTGGCTAAGTCCGCCTTTTTGTTCTGTTATGTGCAAATAAAGTTTAAATAATAAATAACTATATCCAACTGCACTTCTTCATATTGCTAACAAAATTATGATTTCCTTCACGAGATGAGTGCAAGACTAGGGTTGTCAACTTTTTAAAAACCTATTGACTAAAAAAAAAAAAGATTTATTTTTTCGTCAATAGTAATCCAAGAAATTTTTTACTAGGTCGTATGCTCCTTTTCAGCATAGGAATCGCCAAACAGCAGAGTCCGGTTTGAAAGTATAGAGAGGCAGTGAGACATTCTATCTTTATCCTTTGGGGTGACAAAGCATCTGTAACCTTCTTCGATTAAAGTTGTTAGCTCATTTTCACCCTAAAAAATAACGTGAAAATTAAAATATATTTACCACATTCACATTTTTGCACTACTGTAGAAAATGTAATCATTGTGTTGTAAATAATTTTGAACTGAAGAAGTTACACTTATATATATATAGATCAGGACGACCCGTGCCACATGGTGTCAATGACCTCAATCATTATGTTAATATGGATATTCCCAGGATTCCAGCTTTCGAATCGGCGAACGAAAATAATATATTCTCATTACAGTAAGTCCGTAACGGCGATAAGATTAATGATTTTTCCATAAAATAAAACAACATAAAATTCAAAATAGGTGTATAATCATTAATCACAAAGAATGTTACATAGAAGAGATAGGCACAATACAATATAATGAATTAATTATGAAGGGTCGTTATGCAATTCAAATGATTATATTTTAACACTTACATGTTTTATATGAGTGCACGTAATATTTTACGCAGTATAAAATGAAACCATAGATTATCAATATTTTCTTTAATGAAAAATGATACATTTTACGAGTTTATTTAATATTCTGACTTCTATTTACAAATACATAACTCTCGGTGTTATAAAATCCCGCGGTGTGGCACGGGTCATGCCGATCTATGTATATAACATATACCTAAAATATGGAACACGTAACAAACTTAAATTTCATTTCTCAACATACGTTTCGTATTGATCTAACCGTGAAAATTTTTTTGTTTTGTTTATGAAAGAACCTCCATAGAATTCCTAATTTTTGCTATAATTAAATTAATTCAATTTTTTAATTATTTTTTTCATATGTCAACTTTTTTAGTCCACTGATAAACTGGCCACTTCAAAAAACTCCCAACAAAAACCAGCAGAAATCTTTTTGGAAAATTTTCCTATACTTACCTCGCCTAGTAAGCGGGTGCGCTCACGACGCAGTGTTGATACTCTCGCAGTGCCGCTCCCTATCTAGTCTGGGTAGTCTGGGATTTGAACACGCCAAATTCAGATGGATATTCCACCAGAGTCACATTTATAGTTCGTTTCTATATCACGTTTACAGAGTGCATACGTTTTTATCAATACAACGTTATAAATATACCCAAAACATCTATATATATACAAATCCTACAGATAAAAATAAAAGAAATTTTTTTTGGAATCTATTTTTTAATTCTTTTGCAATTCTTTATACGACCCGTATAAAGAATTTTGTAATTATAAAAGTATATACACATTGTTAACAACATTCGGCAGCGTAATATGAAAACAAAAACAAGCTAATATAAAAAAATCAATCTCCATAATACCCAAAATGTTAAAAAAGGATAAAGAAGAATGCGGATAGGAACAAAATAATTTTTCCTATCCACATTCTTGTTTTTTCTAATTGATACTTTAGGTGCGGTGGGGTGGGGGAGAATCGATTCTACTCTCTCTGTCAAATGCTTCGCATTCTACACGCGCATGCCCAGTGCGTATTATACATTTTCTCTAGTCACAGTAGCATAAGTTTACCTGGTCGTGACGAGGATTATAACTATCAAGTTTCAGATTTATATCGCGAGAAACACTTAAATTTTTTTTTTCACCATTTCATTTAATTGTAACTAAAATCAATAAATAAATCTAACGCCATAAGTTCTAAAATACCGTGTGTTTCCCAGTTACAAACCTCCAATCCTATTGACAAACTGAGATAGTGGTTGTAACAAAATTAGTTTATGGGCTGACCTTTGCCAATTTTTTGGTACAAAAATTGAAGACCGAAGATTGTATTTTGTTGTTTTTGTTTATAATCTTCAGTTAAAGTTAATGTACTATAACTTTACTTTTAATAATTTAAGTTTTGACTTGTTAAAATTCTTTTCTTATGAGACGAAATCTTTTCCTGTAAATAATTATAAGATATCAGAAATGGCTGAACGGTCTTATGTCTTTGCCTATCCCAATGGATAAATAAAGAAACAAAAGTCACCTTATGTTGTTGTCATTGTCATTATTGTCACATTGATTTCATGATTTGACAGTTGTCTTTATTGTATTTTACCAAATAGGTACATTCTGTGGGATGTGGTTTTGATTTTGTATAGTATGGAAGAGCACAGTGCGTAGAAAATAACGCTTAATTACTTACTCATAATAAAAACATTTTAATTAAGATGGCAGAATCAACCAAAGAAAACGGGGAAAATCCCCTAGACATAGACGGAAGTAACTTTAATTCGGAAATGTACTTGGGATGTTTGTTAAAACTTGCTAATTTAAAACAAATTATGGATAAGGAGGCTGAAATTGTGAAACAAAGCCAATTCTTACAATCTGAAATGCAGACCTTAGTGTATGAGAACTATAATAAATTTATTTCTGCAACTGAAACCGTACGAAAAATGCGTTCCGATTTTCAAATAATGCAAGAGGAAATGAACAAACTAAGTGAAAATATTAATAAAATTACAACTTTTAGCTCACAAATATCCGGTTCATTAAAAGAAAGTGGAACAAACGTCAATCGTTTATGTTCGACACGACAATTACTTGATAAACTACAATTCCTATTTTTGTTACCAACACAACTGAATAAAGCCATATTAGACAACAGATATGCGGATGCAGTGCATGATTATGCACATGCTCAAAGGGTATTACAGAAGTATGGTAACCAGCCATCTTTCCAGAGTATTCAGACAGAGTGTTCAGAAATTATCTATGGATTGAAAAAGACCTTAAGAGATAGACTTTTAAACCCGGACACATCAGCCACAGAGCTCGCTGAAAGTGTTGGTTTATTAAGACAGTTACAGGAAAGTGATTCCTCTTTACAAGATATTTTCTTAAGTTGTTCTGAAAGTAGGCTTGATCAGCATTTACAAAGCCTGAGTGCAATGGTAGAGCGTACAGATATATTAGAATGGGTTGAAAAGTCCAATAATACATTATTAGCCGATCTAGGTATTGTAATTTTGTGCTATCATGAATTGTTCCAGGATAATGATATTACGAATTTACCAGAGTTTGCTGAGAAAGTGATGTCACAGGTTTTTCATCTTTTTGAGGAAGTTGTAAAAAGACCAGAAAATATTGGAACAGAAATACTGATTAGGGGTTTAGACAAATTCTTCAGAAAGCTACAGGCAATGTCGGAAATAATTTCTAGCGATACAGTTGCACAGAAAGCATTGGACATAGTTATTCAATGCATAAACCACAAGGCTACCATTCAGTATCAAGCTATTCAAAGCCAATTCAAAGATAGCCTAATGAGAGTGAGACAAACTTTAGCAAGCAAAGGCACAGAATCTGCTGATCTTAAAGACATTTTAAATTCCTTACAAGTCTATTTAATGCAAAAAATTCAAGCTTCTCTTCTGGACTTAATGGCATTCCTGCAAAACAACCTCTCCTTTGGACTAAAAACATGGTGTGCAAAAGCTGTTGCTAATAGTTGCTGGACAGTTATATCAGAAACTCTGATCAATCTTTCAGATATGGTTAAGAAGATAGCGTGTTTGAAGAGTTCTAACAACATTCCCTTTGAGTTGCTTTTAATTCTGGCGAAGTTATGTTTGGAGCTGCAAGAAAATGGAGTGACTACATTACACAACCACCTCCTGAAACTTCTTGAGGAAGCTGCACCGGGAATGACTATAGAGAGTAAAGACACAAATAGTGTTATGGTTCATTTATCTACTGCAGCTCAATCTGCATTAGATTCGGAGGTTGTCTATATAGGTCAAACAGCTGCACAGATGCTGAGAGTTTCCATTTTAGCCAGGGATTGGCTACGTGCACCTGAGCCAAGAGGCCCAAGAGCAGTCTGCCGTAGGGTGGTGGAAACCCTTGCTAGTGCTGACAGTGCAGCTTCACAGCTCTTCCCAACTAGTTTGAAACCCTCAAGTGACTCGAGCAGACGCACAATTTGGTCACGAGCTCCATCATCATTTTCCCCCATTAATAGAATATTTTCTGAACGTATTGAAGTTTTTAGTCCTGCTGGTGCTGATAGAGGGGCCTTATCTAATGGAGCATTAAAAGTAGCACTTAAAGCTCTTGTTGAATGTGTAAGACTACGTACATTTAGCAGACATGGTTTGCAACAGTTACAAGTAGATGTACACTTTTTGCAGCAAAGATTATCCTGCATGGGCAATGATGAGAGGCTTCTGAATGCATTGTTAGAGGATGCTCTTGCATCTGCACAGTTAAGATGTATTGATCCACAATTGATGGAGCCCAGTATAGTAGATATTATTTGTGAACGTGGATAGTTAGTATTTAAATAGACCACAGATATTATTAATAAAGTTGCTGTTTCAGAGGTGGTATAAGACATAACCATATTAATAACTTTATTTAAAAAACTTAAATTGTATAATGAAGTAATTTTTAACAAACAAACCTTTAACAAGTTGAATTGTAATGTCTTTCAATCTTTATTATTAAAAGTAGGTACATGTCAGTGCTGTCATATTTATACTAGATAACAAAATTCTGTTTTATGAATATGAACATGTAAATAAATAAGAGTAATACATAAACATTACCTTTTAAATTGTTTTCTTTTTCCTAATAATTTCTTATTGGGTCTCTTAAAGAATTGAACACTTATTTAGATAAAAGTGTTTATAGATCATGTGTTGAATTGTATATGAATGAGAAAAATTTGCAGTTACACGCTGTAACTCACCGTTTATTTATATTTTTGTAAGTTTTATTAAAGTGTAAATAATTATTCTGAATTATTCATATATAATATTGCATATTAATGAATATTTTGAAACAAAACACTGAGAGAGCAGTATGTAAACACTCGCGCTACCAGTCATTTGACTCACGAAAAACCGCTAATTTTAGGAGCGACGGGAAACTCGATTAGCAAAGGCCTGATAAGTGATGCGTTTACAATACATAATCGCGGTGCCTATTTCCAGAACTGCTATCAAATATTTAAAAAGGCGCTAGATTTCAATAAAGAAATAAAAAAAAAGTGTTGCCACCAAAAGAAAAATGACAGACTGAAGTGGTGAGAGATTGTGCTCTTTATCTTCAAATTACAAACAATGAAATTCTCAGGTTTATTTATCGTAAAAATCACCAAAATATTAACGATTTAAGTTTTACCTATTATTAATAGGTGCTAGATTCGACACAAAAAAAGAGTGCTAAAACGCTAACGCCAGGTTTTGGGTCACCACTCTAGTTCTGAAAGTACTAAGGTGGATGCACATTTGACTACCCACACGGAAGTAAGACATTTAGCTTCGTATTGTTACCTTTTGCCTCTTCACACCATAGATTATATCCACAGAACATTATACACTAAATCTCGTCTGTAACATGCGTATTTTCAAGGTAATACCGGTATCTGGCTACAGTGTTATTTATATGTCTGGTCAGGTGCATAGGTAGGTACTTATTTCATTTTTAGAATGTGGTTGGAAAATTCACGTCTAAAGGAAAAGTAAAACAAATATACAACCATATATTTATGACTATTCCTGAAATAGAAACTATTTCTTAATTTTATACCATTCAATCTTTTTTGTATGACGGAAGGAATAAATAATATACCTACCTAAATAATACATGCGCTTGCGTCGTTTTTGTGTTGTAGTGATGTCACATCGCAGTGCCGGAAATGCGCTTACTAATGTGCGTACAACATTCAATTTGTCAACACAATTATACGCAATGACGGGATTGCGGAAGCTCCAGATTGTCGACGAAGTATAGCATCAATACAACACTGAGATTCGCAATCCTCATGCCTGTGCCTGTCATGACGATTACGACTAAACAAAATTCTAGGCGGTGTGCTCATTTTGAGCAGGAGCGGTCTGGGTAGCTTACTTATTTCCAATGTGTGCAAAGCGTATAGAGAGCATGGATAGTTACAGACTGGAATTCCATCTAAAGCATCATATAGAGACGCGAGCGCGGCGCCCAGTGATCGCCATGTAGTGAGCCGTTCGACAACAGTATTCACGAGTGCATCCATGAGCGGCACACCACAAGCGTGCGAGCCGGTCGGATTGAATACGAACCTTTGTCTTCATCTTGAATTGTAATTTTGTGACAATTTCACACCAAGCCTATCAAATAATTTATTATGAGAGGTGTGTTAAGGGTTCCAAAGTATGTTAAGAGTCCCAAAGTGTGTTAAGGGGCCCAGTGTGTTAAGGGTCCCAAAGTATGTTATGAGCCCTATATAAAGATATCAGACTGAAAGTTTTATCGCGGTCGTCAATTTTGCTTAAAAGCTGCGCTCAGACTGAGCACTCTTTAAATACTACCAAAAAACCGAGAGCGTGTGGTTCGACATTCTATACGAACTGAGCCGTTAACAGCGCGCCGCGCTCGCAAGTCGATGCGAAGCTTTAGTTCTCAGTGCTGACAACGAATCTGTAACTTTCTTCGATTCAAATTGTTTGTAAGTTTTAAATAACCACTTTCCATCAACCAAAAATGACTCAAGCCAAATTCGAAGAGACTTTGTAGCATCAAGCAGTCGACTTTTCACCTATACGAAAAGAGGAAACACCACGTGTTTTTAGACAATTTATTTATAACCCATTAATCAAAATTGCATCATCATATTAAAAATAATGATATCATCTACATAATATAAAATTTTATGTTAAATGCTCCTAGAACATACAATTCACGATACCAATCTACTCTTAATACATTAATTACATAACATTACTGAGTTAGTCACGAGAATCGAATAAACATCAATTAAAATTAAAAACAACATTTTATATAATTACCATTACAAACAGAATTAGATACAATTTGGTCCTAGTTCGCTAAAAATCTGAAAGTATATTGGTCGAACTATAGATGAGCATATTCTACTGTTTGTTGCTACATGAGATTACTGTTAAATGTATTGAGACAATATACGATGAAATTCTTTCTTCGAAAATAGCAATTTTTGGTCTGTTGTACATTCCGAATATTACAAATTTCATCCAAATCGCGAGGTGTTACATTCTTATCATTACAATTATAACAATACATTGTTCAGAAAAAGTCCGATTGTCAGAACATTAATCTAATGGTTATCGATAATGGTCAATCATACTACCAAGCACTAGTTGGATATAATCGGAAGCTCTTACATTCACTACCGCCAATTACTGTCCCTGGAAAAACAAAATTATATTTAAAAATAATGTCCTCTATAAGCTCATGAAATTCATTTAATGTAACTCTTTTGTAAATATTTAAAATAATATTTTACACGATAAACAGTACTTAATAGATATGTCAACCTTTGTTTATTAATCTGTGACCATTTCCGATGTTGTTTTAAAAATAAAACTTATAAATTTGGCTTGCACCAACACAAATTGCATGTTAGTAACGTTTATGAGCTGTCCGTTTATGTACGAAAATTTTGACAAATTTAACTTTCGTTTGTAATCACCATTACGTGATTTTTTTAATTATCACAATTCTTGTTACAATTCAATTACCAAAATATATATTTCTTTCAAAAACCCATTTTACTTTACCACTTATTTAACTTGAATTACTTTAACTTATTTACTATATATAACACTCGCTCACTTATTAACAACTGTTTTGATGACACCTGTCACAATTGGATAGGTAACAGAAATGTCATTTCAATTTAATTGAAACAGCATCCCTTTCTTAACACTTATGCTCATTGGAATTGGAAGAGCGAGTATATTTTTTATTATTTCGTGGACAGCTCCAAACATGAGCAGTTTGACTGTAATTGCACTGCACCTTTGAAGAATGAACGCAAAGAAAATCTTAAAAATAACAATATAAATATTAACTCTCATACATCATACTTAATATCTAAAACAAATTGACAAAATATAATTATATATAATTCTTAAGTTCGCAAATGTACATATAGACAAGATCACCGCTCCTACTCACAATATAAATATTTCGTTATCTGATGCACGTACCTTAAAATCACCATATTTGTAAAAATATTTCTATGATACAATGGTCCGTCTGTTACGTTATTGTGAGCGTTTGTAATGCGTGATTTCATCTAGATAACTAGCGATATCCTTAAACTAGATCAACTCTTCAAAAAACGTCCCAAAATTCATTTTTTTTTATCAAATACTCGATTAAGGCCGAAACAGTGCTATTTATATTTTTGATTTCTCCATTAGTTTCCTCATTTTCTCTGGTACGGGTACACCTTTGTGCGCGGCACTCCTACGCAATTTTACGCTAGATACACTTTTCACTGATTTGCGCGTATCATTCGATACATTCACATCATTGTTGTTCATACTGGACTTCCTGGTGGAAACGCCGGGCTTACTTGACTGCGTACTACCCTGGCCGCTTGATTTGTTCGAGTTGGTTTTTTCACTAACGGATTTACGCAAGGCCGGTCTGGTGCACGGTTTTGTGATTGTTTTGGTGTCGAGCTCGGGGGCGGGGGATCGGCGTCGGCGTATTCGTGGCGGCGTGTGATCTAGAGTGGTGTGCCGCGACAGCAGCGCGGCGCTACTGAATAGTTGGCCGCAATCGCATCTGTGTTCCGCTTCAGCTGTGCCTGGTGAGAGACGGTACATTAACACGATCCGCGGGGGGTGCGGATCGGACTAACAAATTACTAAGGAAATGTCATTCATTAATTCATGCAGTGCAATAAATACACATTGACGGTTTAGTGGATACCCGCTCATCAGGTCTCCTCACGTTGTTTCCCTTCACCGCGGAGTATGTGACGTCGGCATTTAAGTCTATCGAAAATCGATTACAGGTCACTGGCGTACAGATAATCGTTTATATAGTTGGTAGTCATGGGGTAGCTAAGTACTGGCGGATATAGATCGGATCAGGTCAGACTACCATTTACACCTCTCTGTTTCCTATAGCGAGTGACAAGCAGCGGCGGTCAGGACTGGACTTGGAGTTTGGATAATCCACCAAAACGAAAACCGACTATTTCCGGCCTTCAATTGAATTTTCCAACTACTGTACACATTCTAACCGCTTGCAGTATAGTACATTGTCAATCTTATATTTAGATGTAATATAACAATTTTATCAAAACTACGGTAACGGCACGGTATCAAAATTTTATATAATACACAAATAATAGTTAAATATTAAAACCAAAATTACAACTAGCACCACACCCCTGCCGCGCCCATGGAAGCTGCAAAGCACTCGGAAACGCCGGGAATATAAAAAACTAAAATTAAACGGGATAGAATCCGTAAATAATACTTTCAAATTTCAAATGTGTTCGTGTAAATAGAAAAATTAATCATGTGAACAAGTACGGAGTGGAAATCGCTATTCTAAGAATTAACCAATCTTCGTGCGGATAAAGGAAATGCTACGGTAATAATGGATACGTCAGATAACAATTTAGAAATACAAAAACTTTCATCGGATGAAAATACAAACAAAAACTCTACCGAGTTTACGCCGAATATACATACAAAAACTCTTCGCACCGAAGGTCGTTGCCGCTCTTACCAGACCGTAAGGATGGAACGTGCAGAGTAATGAATATCTTTGATTATTCGGAATATCATAACGTTGAGAAGAAAAAATGCGTGGTGTTACTAAAGCAATGCAAATATTTAAATAACCAATAAAACAATATCATATGTGGAGTATACATAATAATTATATATACTCCACATATGATATTGTGATGTAGCCGTTTAGTTATATTTCTTAGACTAAATAATTTTAAGCATTATAATAAAACATTACTCACGTTTCTTGACTGGCTTTGCTGGTGTTATATTAAGTTTATGTTTGGAGTTTATCGCCTTTCCTAATGATTTCCTCTTGGCAACTCCACTTAACGTTTTCCTTTTTAATGCTAAAGATTGTCTCTTTTGTGGTTTCTTATCGATCTCTGTATTTGATATAACATCTTTAACCGTCTCTGGGAAGGAATACTTAATCTCGCTATCATCCGAGTCTGTAGAAGGCACTGGTTCCGTGACAGATGGCTTATCAATTTTACTTGTTGATCTTGTCACTGACGGTTTATCAATTTTAGCCATGGTTGTTTTCGTAGTCACTAATGGTTTGTCAATTTTAGCATTTGAAGATTTTGTCGATAAAGGTTTGTCTGCTTTAGAGTTTGTTGATTTTGCAGCTGTTGATGCACTTGCTACAATCGATTTTTGTTCTATTAACCTATTTTTCAACCGTGATATTTTAGGTGGATGTTGTAAGGAAATTCTCCTTTTCATTAAATTTTTTGAACTAGGCCGTTCTATTTGAAGAGAATTGCGCTTTTTAGCTTTTACTCTCATGAAATTCTTGACTTCTACAGTTTCATCTTCTTTGTAATCGGGGTTAAGCATGTACCTTATTTCATCATCATCGCTTGATTCTATGGAAGGCTTTACTTCTTCAATAAGAGGAAGAGGTACATTGACAGTTTTATGTCGCTTAGTTACAGTTGCTACTGCTTTGTCTTTAACTGGTGTTTTCTTCTTAGGCACCTTTGATAAAACCACTGTATCCTGCACTTTTGACAGAACCTTTTCAATACTTTGTTTCACTTTAGTTGCTATTTGAGATGGAGGATTTGCATTATAAATAGAAATCTCAGTAACGGTATTGGCACGTGCTTTACCTTCATCATTAGGTTCAATGGATTCCTTTACAGGTTCACATTTAGGCACAATGGCTTGTTCTTCTTTTTCTTCTTCTTCCATTGTTTTATCCATGTTTGTCATATCGTTATGATCAGAATTTTCGAGTACTACAGGTTTATCTACTTTCAATTTGCTTACATCAATATTATTGAGTTCTGGTTTTGCATTATCTTCAATAATAATTAGAGGAGAAACATCTGTTTCTTTTACTTCACATTCTTCCGGTTTAGGAGTAACGAATTCCGAATCGATTGTTTCTTTTTCTGCTTCTTTATTTTCTGCAGCTTGTTTAGCCTTTGCAGCAGATTGTTTCTTTTTTCTTTGACAAATTACAGTATGCTTGTTTAAAGAATGTTCGTTTGGAAACACCATGTAACATAATGAACATTCATGTATTATGTCTTTGGTAGACAACGAGCTTTTGACGCTTTTGTCATCTGACTTTTCTGAACAAGTATCAAAATGTTGCTCCTTGTGTTCATTCAACATTTGTAGTTTTCTAAATGTTTTATCACAAATGTCGCACCGATGTGATGGCGCTGATTTAATAGTTTCTACTTCTGTGGCTTTTTGTCTGTTGATTCCATCGTGAGTTTCTCTGTGTTCAACAAGATGATGTAACTTTCTAAATGATTTGTCGCAAGGCTCACACCGAAAACCTGCACTCTGATCTTCTGTTTGTTTCAAAGTACTTTGCTCTTTTAGGGGTTTATTGTCGCTGTGTTCGGATGAACTCTTTCTGAGTGTTCTAGAGGAAACAGTATTAGGATTGTGAATAATTCTGTGTTGAACTAAATGGTGCAACTTTCTAAAATCCTTTTTACAGACTTCACAACTAAAAACTGATTTAATAATATTAGTGTCACTTTCATGTTTCCTTGAATCTTCGTTTTTATGCTGCAATATATGGTGAGCTAAATATGACGACTGCCTGAATGTTTTACCACAAATTTCGCAAACAAGATTATTGTTAGGTTTGTGAACGATTTTAGCTTTTACGGTCGATTTTCTTGACTCATGGTGTTTATCAGGTTTCTCTTTTAACGGAGTATCTTCAATTAAAATAACTTCATCTAAATTAGCAGAAATTTTAGGTGTGCTTTCCTTAGATCTTCTTTTCTTAGGAGATTTCGGCTCCTGCTCTTCAATATCCATATCAGATTTACTTTCATGTGATCTAGTTTCCGATTCCTGTGACTCTCTAAATCTTCTTTTGTCGGACTCAGAGCGGTTCGGCGATGGGCCTGTACAATGTTTAACATGTTTAAAAACAACATTTTCAGAACGGAACAGTTTGTTACAAATAGGACATACAATATTTTCATTTATTTTACCCATTGTCCAATTTTCTTTTACAATTTCGTCATCGCTGGTGTCATCTTCATCAGTATCTTCACGCTTGATCTCTCTGGCGTCAATTAATCTGGGTTTCTTTTGAGGACTGGTGACTTTATTTTTATCTACCTCTCCATCAGGAAGAGGATACTTTCTCGGGCGACCTCGTCCTCTTTTAACTGGTGTATTTTGTTGAGAATCAGAATCTTGTGTTTTTGAAGAAGTGCTATTACTTTCTGCTTGGTTGTCTAACATTTCTGCAGCTTTGACTAAGTTATCTATCGCAGATATTGGATTTGAATGTCCTACAAAACAATTGTTGTGATTAGCGATTTCTTTAAATGATATTTCAGATACACCCTGCGCCTTGGTTTTATCTTCAGTAGTAGTTCGACCTAGAAGATATGACTTCTTTGGTACATGAGTTCTAAGAGTTTTTTCAAGCTTGTCTTCAATTTTACGTTTTTTCTTTGGTGAAATCTCAATTCCAAGATCGCCAGGTTCAATTAGTTCCATTTCGGGAGTATCGACTGGCGTCAATACCTGTTTTCTCTGATGCTTGATCTTAGTTTTTGCTTCATCCTGTGATTTGCTATCAAAATTCTCCAAAATATCAGAATCTAAGGAATCTGTAGTACTATGGGTAAAAGTTTCCAGGTCTTGAGTTGCTCTTTTAGTAGGGGACAATTTTTCGCCTTGGACATTTAGTTGACAGGGTACAAAGTCGGCATTAGAATCCATAAATACAACCTTTACTGGTTTATCTTCAATAATCGTAATTGGGCATTCATTTTGACGTTTAGCAGTTAATGCGGACTGGTAAGCAATTTGTAATTTTGACTGATAATTTTTACTATAAGATTCTTCTTGAGATGTATATTTAACAGAAGTAGGAATTTTTGTGGGATGATTATTGTGACGAGCTTGTAACATTTGTTGTTTGTGTGTTGACTTTGCCTTAGACTCAGCCAATAAAACTTCATTTCTTGTCAATTTCTTAGGAGCGACTTCTTTTTCCACAACAGTTTGGATAACATTATGAGGCTCTTTGGGGTCAAAATTAACGGAGAGACAATTTTCATATGTAACAGAATTTCTTCTAAAAAATTTATCAAAGTCTTTTTCTGTTATTATGACATCTTTCTTGGACCCATCGATTATTTTAGGCGTTTGTTTTTTACTTTCTGATACCTTTTCTGTAACTTCCAGCAATTTATTTTTAATTTCAATATTTTTGTCTCCCGTTATTGGTTCATGTTCAATAATTTCATCATCTGAATCTATGTTCAGAATAACATCTTCATTGTCAATTAGTTGTTCTTTTTTGGCAAAGGGTAGAAGATTGGGTAATTGGTTGGTTTTACTATTCTGATTTTCATTTGTTTGAGATTGTATTTTATTATCGAGATTAAATTTCTGAGGCAACTCATGTGCAGGTCGTTCTACAAAAGGAATGCCATGTAATTCATTCATTTTCATTTCTATATCATCTAATGTAACTGATTCTTCATTCTTAGCGTGATATGATGGGCCAAATAAGGTCATGCCTTTTTGTTTTTCTATTCCATCAGTATTTTGAATATTCTGTTGAGAGTCTTCAGTTGAAGTTTTGAGTGGAGGTACTCTATTTATAATATCTTCAATGGTTTTGTCAATTAAATCTTGATTATTTATTTCTCTTCTCTGTTTAGATTCCTTCTTTGTTGAGTTTAAATTTGGCAATAAATCGGAGGAATCGGATGAATTGTTTTCAGGACAATCATCTTTCGTATCGTTTTTACTACACGTAGGTTTGTTTTTCATCGTCAGACGTTCCTTCACAGGTATTTTAGTATCGTGTTTAACAGTGGACTTAACAAATGCAGTAGTTTCAGTATTAATATTAAGCTTTTGCTGTTCTTGAACTTTTGCCATTGCATTATTTGTTTGTTGTTGTCGTTGACTATCAATTTTTTGTAATATATCCCTTCTGTTCAAATCATTCGGTTGCTTTATCTGCTTTGTATTAGAATTATGTGAGAGGACTTTTGTTTCTTTTATCTTATTTAAAAACTCTTGTCTATTAGCCTCTGTCCATTTACCAAAAGGTACTGCTGCTGCATGGTTATTATTCATAGGTTTAGGTTCTAGAATTTTCATAATCTTAGGAATTTTGTTTTTAGTTATGTCATTCACTTGTGATTGAATTTCATTACTGGACTGAGATGTTTCACTCTTTTCTCTTTGACACTTATCAGTATCTTTTTCATCTGTGTTACTCTGTATTTCATGAGAATGTTTTACCAAAGTTTTAGAGTCAATAGTTTTGTGATTACTTGTATGTAATTTAAAAGATTTATCTACATTAATTTTCTCATTATTTTGACTTTTTTCATCCTTTTTCAAGTTCTCTATTTGTATCAATTCCATTTTTAGGGCACTGTTTACACTTGAATTAAAGTTTCCATCAAATTTTGTGGTATCTTTATCTGATATTAAATTAGAACATTCTTTAACTGTATTTAATACATCATTTGCTACTTTACCTGTTTCTGTTTTATTGTGTTGTTGAGAAACTTTTGTAAGTGGTATGGACTTGTTGTTTACGACTTCTTTACATTTATCTAAACTTGCTTTATAAGTAATACATTTTGCTGTCTCTATATTCACCAAATTCGTATTAACCACTGTAATAGATTTTTTAGTGTCTTTGCAACTATCATTTCCTAATTCTTCCACTGTAATAATTTTGTCTTTATTTGATTCATCTGCCTTAGTGTCTTTTTTCTTGTAAGCTTGCATATCTGGCACTTTATTTTTTTCATCCTTTTTACATGTGGTTGTAACAGTAACGATTTTACATTCTAAAGCACACCTATTATTTATATCACTCTTGTCAGCTACTGCTTCAATTGGTGAAACCTTAGGAATGTCATTATTACCAATGGTTTTAATCATTTCGAAGTTATCTAGATTGTGTGTAATAATATTTTTTGAGCTGCAACTT
The DNA here is from genome assembly GCA_029286595.1 of Bhutanitis thaidina. Lineage (NCBI taxonomy): Eukaryota > Metazoa > Arthropoda > Insecta > Lepidoptera > Papilionidae > Bhutanitis > Bhutanitis thaidina. Next base: position 12,426,135 of record JAGSMS010000017.1, read on the forward strand.
CTAAGTTTTTCACTGTTAAGTAACAAGTTATTTATTTCAGAAATAGTATCTTTATTTTTTGAGGTTGTATCTGTATCATATATTAATTTATTTTCAGGATTATCTATAGCCATTGTTTGTGCTAGAATATTATCTCGCTTTGTGGTAAAAGTTTCGGATTTGTCAACCACCATAGTACTTATTTCAATATCTTTCCTTTCTTCACTTTTTAAATCTCGTTTTTTCAAACTATCTTCATTAGTTTTAGCTAGCAATGTCTCTTTTTCTAGCTGTTGTTCCTCTACTTCTTTACCTTTTTCTTCCAATGTTGTTTTACTTTCCTTTTCTGTAGGAGCCATATCTATTGTCTTTGGATGATCACACATTTCATTATTGTTTTTGATTGGTGTGTCTAAAATTCTTTGCTTACAGCTATCTGTGTGAACTTCAATAGTCTTTTTAACATTATCAGAATGTCTACTGGGGTGTAGGTGTTGATCTACCATTGTCTTTGTCAATGGAATACCTTCTTTATTAGGAGTAGAATGAAATGTCATGGGTGTAAAACTACCTACTACTGGAGATTTACGAGATTCGCTAAACTTCATCATCTTTCCATTTAAATTTACTTCTGCTTTTGATTCAGACTGTGCTTCTTTACTCAGATCAATGTTGGTTTCACTAACCAATACGTCTTTCTGAGGTGTTTTAATTTGCTTTTCTAAAACTTTAGTAGGTTCATTGATTACTTTACTAATGTCTGTAACTGGAACATGAGATAAATTCTCAGTAGAGTTTCCCTCTTTTGAAGGCTGAAAACAAATTAAAGAATTAAAATAGGACTTGCTAAATACTTTACTTCATATAAACTTAATTTGGAATTAGTAACTTACCACTTCTTTAGGGACCTCAATTTCAATTTCTTCATAAACCTCTAAATTTCCTTCGGCATTCTCACTGGAACACAAATTGATATAGATTGTTACTGAGTACTGTAATGTAAGAAATTTGCATTATTATAAAAATAACTGCTTGCTACTCTAACATTACAACAATTAAAAAGTTAAGAAATATAATCTAAGATTGTTATGTTCATAATATAAAGTTATCAGAGTAAGTTCAAGTGTTTGGTGTGAAGCACTAACCAGCCTGAGGATTAGTTCTTTTACTATATTACTATTCAAATTAGAAAGTAACCACTTAATACCAAAAAATGTATCTTCTGTATTAATGTGCTAGTTCTCCATTACCTTATATTTAAATCACATATTTTTTCATATATTTTTGTTGTATGGACAATGCATCTTATATGCATGTAATGACGTCTTACTGATTTATTTTACCCATGGTCCTACCTTGATCTGACAATGAGAACCTATTTTTAAGGATATTTTATACACTTATAGTGTTAGTAGTACTTGCCCACAAAGGTATTCACATATTATTTTTTTATTTCATTCCCTTCCTATATCTAATATGATGAGATGCAATGGCAAAGGTGGGGACTATTGCAATTAAAATTCTAACTTGATTGAGTCGATTATAACTCAGGATACAAGATCACCTAAGCAGGTATGTGTGCTTGTACACTACATGGTAATTTTACTGTTCTGAAACACCATGACAGAAACCTGCCCAGCTGTTAAATTTAGCAGCTATGTCATTGGGTAGTCAATGCAGAGGTAAAGAAATTGCAATGGGTTTTTTTGAAATTTCGTGATGTTTAGGGGTTTAAATGTTCTGTTTAAAGAATATGAGAAAAAGGGCAATTCAATGTGGCTAATTGCCTTTTTTCTAAACTTAACTCTTAACTTATTTGGAATTTAGTAAAGTAAATATATTGACATTAACATTAGCTGTTAATATAACTTTAGTTATATTAACAGCTAATGTTAATGTCAATAAAGTAAAAATCTGATTTATCAGATAATATCAATATTTAGCATGTTTTTCCTTATATGCTTATATAGCCTTCATATATGAAGTACAAATGTTTAATGTATGTGTGTATTTTTAATGCATGGTGTACAACTGTGCCTACAAATGGAAGTATGTGAGACCATAAAAAAATAAAAATTCCTTGTAGTAAATTTATAATGAAGGGTAAAAGCGAACTAAAAGGACTGTTATACTATATGTTTCTTTAATTTCTGGGATATTGGCATAGGTCAGCAATATAATATTATAATGATGCTGGTTTTCATTGTCTTTTAATAAGTTTAAAGGAACATATAACTCAAAAAGAACATCAATTCTGGCAAAGGATGAATAGCAAAAAAAAATTTAAAAGAATCCTAATTTTAATAGAGAAGCTGGGTGCAACCTTCTTGGTATCCTGTAAGAAATAAAATTAAATCCAAGGCTGAGCATACCACTGTAAAATCTCAAGTTAAGATACTGTGTGCTCTTTCTGCAATATCAGATCTGCATATTTCAGACCAAAAAATAAAAAATTTAAAGCAGGGTAAACTATGACATTTTCACACAGTTCTTCTAACTACTCAGTTCCCTGTGAAGGACCAAAAATATTGAAGTATAAGTCATTATGAATACTGAATTTATTACGAAATAACGATTCAACCTGGCCTTGCACAGGGTATTATTTGAATTTTATAGCTTCAGAGTCAAAATGTTTAAGAAAGTTATGATTACCCAAATTTTGAAAAACAAAAATTGCTATTGAGGGTTGTCCTTAAGAAATACATATATGCCATTGCAGATGTTTTCTAAATTGTTTTGAGAGCTACAACTCTGTACTACATAAATTTAATATATCTGAAAGGTATAAGTTTCTCTCCTTCTATAGATTATTTGTGAATGTGTCATATATATCCCCTTTTCATAACATGATAACCTTATTTAAAGCCACTTAAATGTTTAAAAGTTATATGGGAATAATCACTCAAATACAGATTCCAACCTCGTTTTATATTATTTATTAACTAAGGATCCACCTGTGCTTCTTTCCAGTGTTAATATTAAGCACATTAAATTGATTGATCCCTTACTAATATTACCAGTCATTCTTTCCAGTACCGGGTACAGTGGTACTCTAATTATAAGGGTCCAGATGTTCAATAAAATTTTCAGAATACATTTTTTACATGGCTTACCGCACTTTAAGGAACTTGAAACTTGACTGCTGCTGGTCACCGTCAATAATCTGAACAGCTGCTAGTTCCTCTTCACCTTCTTTCCTATACAAATATAATCCATTACCAATATCTATTGCATCCACATTCTTCCCATCAATCTGCAGCACAACCTCAGTGTCTTTACTAGGTATTGCTGGTTCTGTATCATCAATAGTTGATGTTAGATTGTCTGTGTTGTTTTTACCATATGGAAGAACAGCATGTTCATTTAGTTTCAACTCCAAATTTGATTTGTCCTCCAAATCTGTAACATTGTCATCTATGACAAGATCATCACCGTCGTAGGAGTTTTCATTATCATCAAAAATGTTTACACCCCCTGACAATATGTTGGCTGCTTCGATTTGTTTACCAATTTTGTAACTGTCCAAATCACTCTTTTTTGGAATGGGTGACAAATTCGGTATCATAGCATTGCTGTCTGTGACCGTCGACTCTCGCTCAGGGTTGGAAGCATCTTTCGAAATGCTAAAGCTGGCGTCATCTTCTAAGAGGGAAAAGTATTTGGAACTGTCATTCGCGGTTATGTACGCTTCGCTTGGCGGTGAAGTCGTATCCAGTGTAGAGTCTTCAGACCCACCCGTTTCGCTCCTCAACTGGTTTAATCTATCCATTTTCACAAATCATCTGTTTTGACAACAAATAACCGATAGTATACCGGATTGGTTTATGCAGTAAACATGCACAGTGTATTTTATAAGTAAGCTAATGAAAACCTATGAAGGTTGATCAATTAGCACTCAGGTCAATAGCAACGAATTGCAGTGAAACTTTTTAGTAGAACAAACGATAATGAAACTGACACATGACAAACACACAAACAATACTTTCGCTAGTAATCGTAGATTGCGAAATTAATTTTTGAGTTAATCATAAATGAAAAATGACTCAAAATTTTCAGATATAACAGTTTGTAACAATATTTTTATAACAATTTTGTTAACAACACAACACATCAAAGATTAAAGATGGACGTCGCGAAAAATAGATAACGATGTTGCCGCTTTTCGTCACATTTTTTGGTTTTGAATAAATAATAAAAATTCAAACAACACTCAGTAAAATTTTACAGAAGGTTGCTAGATACTATTTTGGAGATCGTTGAAATAGTATTTAAACTTTCTTATCAGGTGCATGAGTTTAGTTACAATAATGAAATAGGTACTCATGCCAAAAAAGAATGCGATTATTAATGGCATCGCCTCTATAGACATCATGCTCGCACACAATCGCTGTCTATGCTCACATCTATCGGAAAATATAAGAACAAGAATCATTTGGTTGGTTTGTTGTTAAAGATTCATGTTACTGCTCGTTAATTTTTCTGTAGTCTTTGATTATTTCGTATTAAGAATACCAACCAATACACTATGGATAATTGACAGAATAATGTTTAATTTCAGGCGGATTTCATTTATTTAGTTGTTATCATAAATTTTTAAAATCGCGTATCCGGCAATAAAATATAGGCTGGAAAGTTTGTGCTGAACCCCAAAATGCCCATCATACTTAAAGAATAATAAAATCCAGGTGCCAGAAAGACCCAATCCCAAGTTTATTCTGGCATTTCACCGTCCTTATCTTCCTCGTCCATCATCACGGTTTAAGTGAAGTCTATTATTTTTTACCCCCTCTCCCAATGTAATTTTTGGTGATGGGTGATTTTATTTTATTACTATGTTGAGTTACTGTTGATTTTGTAAATAGGCAATATAACAATACTCACCGCGTTTTTCCTGTTAAAAATCCCTTTACAAAATTCCATTATATACCTGGTGAGACAAAGATTGTTCTAAAGCTATTAAATCAAAATATCAATTTAAAAATATATTTTTTTTAAATCTTCCGGGCGGTTAGTAAAGTCTTAAGCTCAAAAATGAGTTGATTTGATTCAGTGATTTTAACAGATCGATAGTTTGCTGTTATTACATAGAATTAAAGGTGTAGGAAGAAAGTATCAGGAGACAATGAGGCACAAAACGTTCACCAACCTTCCAATTTCTTAGCTTTTAAAGTCAGTATATGTATTTATTATTACTCTATTGAGAATTTAATACATTAAAATATCATAGAGGAACAATATTGTTTCTCTGCTTCCTTCCTATTCTTAAACGATCCTTCAGGATTAAACGGATAATTTCCTGTGTAACAATTAAATAGTATACTCTATAATTTTGAAAATTGTTCTCCGGGTGTAGATGGTATTTTTTAATCCTTTATCTCGAGTCTGAACGACAACGTTCTGTTACAATATCCGGTGATTTACCCGTGTCATGAAAATCTCAAAAAGTCATTGCCATTTTAAAGCTTAGTAAACCGATTTTTGTTATTTTTTAGCGTCGTCTTCCCCCGTAGGAAAGATTGCTAAACATTTGGAAAGAAACCTCGTTCAGTGTTTCGTTGAAAGTTAAAACCTACAAGCAAATAGTAAATTTAAAAGAAAAGAAGATATAAATTAGATAGATTAAGTATCCTTAGCACTGATATATGAAATAAATTTTAAAACAAATTCATATTACGATAGTGACTATTACTATTATTATATGACTACTATTATATGACTACTATTATTAAGAGTGAGAAACTGATTAACTAAAAATAACAATATTAATTACTTTATTTATAATATTGCATTCAGAGTGAACTATTAATTTTGACTTAGATAATGGTCAGAAGATTTCCCGACTATCTCGGTAAGGTTTGCCGCTAGGTTCTGTATTAAAACCGTTACTCTATAATTTATACACGTATGTTTTAGGACCTAGTCTTAAAAGACAGCTAAAATATGTAGAGACCCAATATGCAGATGATCTACTTATATATGTCTTTGATCGATCACTACAAAAGGCTATAATTATAGTTTACAAAAAACTTGCTACTTGCTTTAGCAATAAAAATATAGTTAAAATTAAGATAGTAGTAAGATACAGTTTGTTTCATTTTCTAATATAATGAAATCTATTACTAGATATTCTCCAGAAAGCGTGCTCTCCCCAAACTTTGAGTCACAATTAATAGTAACCCAATCCTAGATAAAAATCATACTAAATTATTAGGCGTAATATTAAATTCAAAACGAATGGAAATTCTGTATTTAGATAACATTGTAGCAAAGTGTGAACGCAATCTATACATGATAAGATGACATCCAGGGGTATGGTGGAGTGCTCATTCATCATCACTAAATTCATTTAAAACGTAATTATCAGACGTATTTTTGATTATGGAATATTTTTAGAAGAACCGTGTTGCTCTACTGGTCTTAAAAAAAACTTATGTTATCCAAACAAAAGCTTTCCGAAAAATTTCTGGGACAATGAAATCTAGTTCCATTAATGCCCTGCCCTGCAAATTCACTGTCCTTGCAACTAAGATATATGTGTCTGATATATTAATTTTTCATATAGCCATTCTCGTAGCCTCCTTCGTAATGTATAGTTTCTTACCGAAAAGATGCAAGCCACTGCAACTTACTGGAAACATAAAACTCCTCCTTGCTATTTTAAAAGCTACAAAAATTATCTATTCCTTGAAGCCTCAATCTTCGAAATTCGTTATTAAAACTTAACTCTCTCGAAAGTTTTTAATAAAAATGTGAACAATGGCATCATATTTTCAGTGTTACCTCAAAACAATCGGTAGATGGATTGTGATGTGATGCTATGTGACACAGTTACTCACAGTTAATATTGTTAACAAAATTAAATTATTCCAAAATCATCTCTTTTTATATACATTTTAAAGGCTTTGGCGTATTGCCCTCTTAAATTAAAAAACTCAATACTCTGCCATCTTAAATATAAGAAAATTATAAGCGTTTAATTAAAGGTATTTCTGTGGTATTTTCTTTGATTGTCGGGGTTTAGGGAGTTAAAGGAAATGAAAACGCTGATGAGCTATTAAATCAAGTAGTTTCGGGCGATGTTTACTCTTATACTAATTATCCTCATGATCTGCTCGCTTTACCAAAACGTGATTCGAGGGATTCCTGTAACCATCAATGAACGTTGACTAACTCGTAGACATGAGAGGATGAGAGCAAATTTTATTATTCTATTCAACCACCATCTATTTGATTGAAACCTTGGTATTTCAAACTGAAAATGAATAAAAAGTGACGATGTATTTTTGAAGTTATACTCCTTTTGGCACGTTTGGAAAAAATTATGAGAGTGAATTTATACGAAGCGCGCACACACCGACATCTAAAATTAACAGGATGAATTTGGTTTCTAATTGTCATCTTCTCAATGTAATCTTCAACACACGTGTTTTGTATTAATCGAGATATCACACATATGTGTGCAATTTTTAATTATATATGGACGTGAATGATAGTGTATTATGAATATTCGTGTTAATTATGAAGTGGTCTGTCTATTCTAAACTTTTGTTTTTATTTTCAATTTTAAGCGTATTTACATATTTGAGGTTTATTGTCGGTAAGTACTCTTTTTATTTGATTACATTATAGATTATAATTATTAGATATTATGTTTTGTTATGCTAAAGAAGTATATCTTGTTACGTGCGTACATAAGTACACACACACGTTTATTCATACACAAGTGTTAAAAGTGTAGGTCAATGCTGTTCGCCGGCTTTCTTATTTTAAATTTTTAATCATATTTTCTAAGATATATTTTTTTTAATTTATTATTTATTATATTTATTGTGTAATGGTATCCTTTTTCACATGTTGTGACATTCGAGCAGCAGTAAATGTTATTTGTTAATAATTACACATAAATGTTATGTAAGTTAATTATCATAATTTTACTTATATTAAATTCGTTGTAAATATACCAAAATCAACAATATTTTCAAAGTCCAGTTTACAACTTGATTAAGTGGTTGTAACCCATAATTGTTGTAAATTATCTTGCATAGATATAAGTTTGAGTTAAATAAATTAAACTAAAGGTATATGTTTGTAATGAAATAATCATCAACAAGTAAAAATATCTGGCGATAGAATTATATTTGACCAACCGAATAACATCAGAAGTCATTAATGTGCTTACTATTATTGGCAACATTTTCACCGTACCGTGGCGTCACTGACATTTCTCTTCCAAATACCGTTATTAACACCGTTGTCTCGAGGAATATATTCATCTCGCTCTTCTATGTAAGCAGTAAGTTGGCAATAAAGAAGTAAATATATATTTTAATAGTTTTAACATTTGGGCGGAATAAATATAACTCTATATATACAAATCTAAGGTTTTTGGGTCTGTGGTTTCTGGTCATGTTATGTCAAGCGTTATATTTAATCTGCTCACTGTAATAATAATTAATTTTCTCTATTTACATGTAGAATATAACACTACAACTTTGCGCGTGACACAGAACGTAGGACTATTATTATTTTATTCTGCTTCAGACTTCTGATCAAAACCGTGTAAAATTACTCATACGACATTTCTAGTAAGGCAAGTGACAAAAAAGATCAGTGACACTTGTCAGAATTTAGAGAGTTCATAATAAATAGCATTATATGATTGTTAAATAAAATTGCTACTGCGCAGTAGTACACCCCAGTAAATATAAAGTGAGATTAATATAGCATAAGCAGCCTGGCTTATGCTATATTAAGCTGCTATTTAATACACGCGTCTAAAATGTACTCTGGAAACCCTTCCACAAGTGCGGCAGCCATGTTCGAACTGTCGCGAGCACGATTTTGGTGATACTAAGTAATACGTTTATTAGGTTGCCAACTAAAAAAAAAGGTAATACGTTGGAATTTAAATATTTAGATATAGTTTTATTCATTCGTTTATAAGTAAATTTTCAATACAGATCGAGTGTTTGGTGATAAAGTAATGTACAATGGCGCCCCGAGAAACTCCAAAGGTGACGCCAAAAGTTCAGCGAAGTATTTCAATTACAAGAACGAATGCTATCAAAACAAGATCGTCTCCCGTTACAGCAATAAAAAAGGTGATAGCAACTAGAAATATAACGGACAAAAGTACTATTAAGAGTAAGTTCATCGATTGATTTGCATGTGTCTATTACCAACAACATTAGTAACATTGAGATCTTATAATAGGTACATTGCTTTTTATTTATTTAGGTTTTCTTTGCTTATAAATAATAATTTATATCTATATTAATACTTTTCAGTGAGCAGCACCAAGGTAACTGAGCCAAAGCAAAGAACTAATTCGGTTCCAAAAGTAACCACACCGAAATCTAAGGAAAATAAACCTGCTGTTATCTCTGGAAGTGTGACTAAAAGTGCTAAAAAAGCATCCTGGAAGAGACGGCCTAAACCGGCCCATTCTGGTGTGCCAGTGCCGGAGAAAATGAAAAGACTGTTGGAGCAACAATTACAAGATTCTGACTAATCATAGTTAGTACTAGTACTTGCCAAGTGCAGAGCTGCTTCCACAGTAAAAGGCCAGCACTACACAGTAGCAGAATATTATTCATGCTAATGCTGAGTTAGTGTAATGTCATGTGGGTCTGCTGTTCACATGACTCATTGACATTATTAAGTGACAAATTGATTGAATTTTTGATTATTTTTAATGTGATTGGATAAGGATTGCCATACATACTGGGTTACACCAAGATGTCCCATTTTGATGCTTTGCATCTCAGTAAAGTAGTGGTTTGTGTAATCTGTTATCAGATGGTCAATTTGTACAGTTTTAGGTTTTTTATTAGTGCATAACTATGGTGGTAATTGTAACAGTGAAAGGTTTTAATAGAAGTAACAATTCTGTTATTTTGTCATATGTTGAAGTTTAATTACTACTTTAATTGAATATTGTTTCCGAGTTGATTTAACTTCAAATTGAAACCAATCACTCTTGTATAATCAGTAGAACTAGACAATGGCAGATGCAGATTTGACCAAACTTTTCCATATTATCACTTTTACATTTTTTAAGATTATTTTTTGCCATTAATGGTAGCTCTAAGACTGTCCATTGGTGTTTTATTTAGTAACAACACTTGCCGGCTCTATGTTAACAATGTTTCATGTAGATTCATCCAATTTCAAGTTAAATAAATTTATATGTAAAAACTTGGATAACTTGTACAATAAAATGTTTGTAAAACTTTTAGTTGTCAGTGCCATATTAGTGATGCAGAATCTATACTTACATACTAAGTAGTAAGTAGACCTAAAACATAATCTCCTCAGTTTTAGTTTAAGACTAGATTATATATATAATCAAATGACTATTTGTAGCTAATTTTAATTATTTCATTGTAATTTCACAGGAAAATAATAAGACATGCCAAATTTATTATCAATTTATATATGAAATAAATTTGCATAATTTTTTTTATTCATTAAAATACAATAGTTCCTCTATAACACAAATTTCAAGTGAATGGTTATAAATTTTGAGTTAACTTCCAGGACCTTTGACATTGTCAATTTTGACTTGTATAGGTTTATTTTAATATTAAGAGAAATATAACTTTTTTTTGAGTTGAGGAATCAACACATTTTATGTTACTTGTCTTTTCAATTGATAACAAGGCTCTAAATATTATGTAGTACTCTCTATTTTTTTTTATTTGAAAAAACATTACCTTCTACTATAGGAATATATCCTGTGCAGCGGAGGCAGTTTACATACATAAATTGCATATGGACAAACACCCAGACCCGGAACAATCATTTACTTGTAGTCCATACAAATACTAGTCTCGTTCAGGAATGGAACGCGCGACCCACAGCGCCGCAGCTAAACGCTTAGCCACTGCGCTACGGAGCCAACAAAATACTACAGCTTCCAATTAAAGTATGTATGTGTATAACAACTGAATTTGCTGGTTTTGGAGATATTAAGAGTTCAGATGGAGGTGGGTCTTTTTTGACATGTCCATTATTTCAGCATCAGTCAGTATTCCAGTAGTAGCTATCGAATCCCACATATTTTTCAAATTATCTTGTATAGAGAAATATCTAATCCAATCTGCTTCAAACTGCATTTCTGATTCCTCTTCAAAATTTTTTGAAGCTGTAAAGGCCACTAGGCCAACAGCAGATCTACCGTGGGGTTTGAGTCGGTCCGGCATCTTCAATGCTGATCCCGACATAACCAGTCACCGGAGATGGTGACGGGTAGGTGCGAGTTTCCCCCACGTTAAATTAAAAAAAAAAGTTATTTTCTAGGATTTTTACTAAGGCAGTAACAAAATGGGTATGTAATAAGACAAGCGAGTTGAAAACAAAAGTAAGAGAAACAACCATCTAAAATTAAAATTATTATTAATTTTTGATATGGGACCACTCCTAAAGTATGGCGTATTTAATTAAAAAATTATTATCAAAACCTTTTCACAATCGGCGAAGATGTCGCGTAAGATTCGCACGTAAACAAAAAATACGGTTGAGTTGTTAACGTCCTCCTTTTTTGAAGTTTTTTCAAAATGGACACCGACTCGATTTATAAAAATGACAATATATCTATATCATTAGCTAATGTCATACTGTCCGAGGCAATACCTGCTGAATTACCTAAATTGCAGTAAATACATGTTTCAATATCTTATTTATTATTATACCTACGTTTGTAACTCACACGAATTTATGTATTCCAAATGTTTCTATCTGATAATTCTTGACTAGTATAATCAAATACCAACAGACTTGTCGTGAATATCAATTTTAATGTCAATCTTGTCAAGAATACCTATTTAGAAAATTGTACTAAACGGATACTTGGTAAAAGGGTTTTATTGCAAAGTTGAGGAGTGAAAGAAAGAAGGTAAGTTCCCAACCCACCTGGGAATGAAGCGGGCGAAGAATCACGGCGATCATACCAGGCGAGCAGGCTCTCCACCCGTCTATAAATTTTGTTGTTATTGGTGTCTTCCCTCATCTACAACTACAACCGGATACTATCAGCAGTCTTCACTGCCCAGGAGATATAATAGAGCCACAAGGTATACGCGCAAACACAGAGGCACCATCTTTTACCTTCTCGTGCCCTATGTAACGCTTATACATGAATTAAGATTGGACAAAGGGTCCGCAAAGCAACCATTCGAAAAACCTTTTTTAAGTTTGATATTGACTTCGGCTGGGATTCGAATCCATAGCTCAAAAATCAGATTGCAAACTTGGTCGCCACAATGCGAATAATACCATGATGTTGAGTGTTTGTTTTCGTAATTGAAGTCTGCCATTTTGTTTTAGTCTTTCGAGTTGAGTCTGGTTTCGATGTGTTTTAACAGACAGTTTAAGAGTTCTTATTGTATTACTAACCCAGCGGCTTTGTCCGGTTTATCACAATTTTCTTCCCAAGAGAACTATGCTGAGATAAAAAGTTATCTTTTTCATTAGAAACTATTACCTATAAAACTATAAATGCTAGATTCGTACATAAAAATATTGTAAAAAAACATCAAACTCTGCATAGGATAGAGACGACCCGAACCAAAACCAACGATTTTAATTTTTTGATTGTCTGTTCGAGCATGCTGCGATAATTATTGAATTTAACCTTCAATAATTTAATTTGAATAAAATATAATTACTATAATTAAAGTAAAAAAAGTAAAGTAGCAGCCTGTAAGTGCCCACTGCAGGGCAAAGGCCTACTTCTCAAATACGAGTATCAGAGAGGGTTTATGAGCTGGGAAAGAGCCGCTACGCTGCTCCAGTGCGGGTTGGCGGGCTTCACATATCCTCGAAATAATATTTTTATTATTTCTCAGACATGCAGGTTTCCGCGCGATGTTTTCCTTCACCGCTGAGCACGTGGTAAATACAGCACTTAAAATTGCTATTAACAATTTTAGTGGTACCGGAATTCGAATCCAGGTCACTCGCGCTCTATGAAACTAAAGTGAGCCCCCTGACCAATAGGCTACTACGCTCTTTTATTATTAATTACTATAAGATCAGCAATATTTTCTAAGACTCCTTTCTTAGTTTGATATTGAGTGCGAGATGCGTGCTGTCAATGTAAAATTTAATTTAAAGTAATAATTATTTTTTAACGTACATGTTCTTCGTGAAGTATTTAAACATTGGGATGATGAATAAAACAAACAATTTAGTTACTTAATTTTATTTTTGGATTGAACTGACAACGGACTAATATTTCAACTGATGGAGTTTAAGATGAAGCTTGTGGGCACCTGCAAGCAATTTCAATCGAAGAAGATCACAGATGCGTTGTCACCTCTGTGGAATAGGATGAAATGTCTCACATACTGGGTCAGTTATACCTTTTAAGCCGGAAGGGTAAAGAACCTGAAAGTAGTCATCTTGACCATGATAAAGAGCGTGGAATTTTCTCAGTGCTCATGCTCCGGGAGGGGGGGGGGGGGATATACCTTTGATTAACCTTATTGATTAACAGCGTACAAATATACCTACCGTAAATATGCACTTTTATTTTTAGACAATGTCGTTAGGAATGCGGCTCGCGGACTTTTTTTTTATGCGAAAATATCGTCTGGCACCGCTACGTGACCGACGTGCACGATGAGGGATCACCCAATAGGGTAGTTGATATTTTTGGCAAGTAAGCAATCTAAATTTATATAAAATGATGAAATTTACATCTCTATTTATATTTGAACACTATACAAGCTATGAAGTAATTAACGATGATGGTTCTAACTAGTAAATTAGCGCCCTAACCCTAAGGCACGCTGATGAAATAATTTCGTGTCAACATTATCGTTCTTATGACTTCACCGTAGTCGATTGCCTTTTGCAGTCTCGTGACATACAAAATAAATAAAATTGTTGACATGACAATAAGCTGAAGTGTTCGCCGAGTGACATCAATCGCAAGTATAAATTATATATTAAAAATTGTTGACTTTAATATTCACACAATTATGTTGCTATATTATTTTATTATTTCTCAGACATGCAGGTTTCCGCGCGATGTTTTCCTTCACCGCTGAGCACGTGGTAAATACAGCACTTAAAATTGCTATTAACAATTTTAGTGGTACCGGAATTCGAATCCAGGTCACTCGCGCTCTATGAAACTAAAGTGAGCCCCCTGACCAATAGGCTACTACGCTCTTTTATTATTAATTACTATAAGATCAGCAATATTTTCTAAGACTCCTTTCTTAGTTTGATATTGAGTGCGAGATGCGTGCTGTCAATGTAAAATTTAATTTAAAGTAATAATTATTTTTTAACGTACATGTTCTTCGTGAAGTATTTAAACATTGGGATGATGAATAAAACAAACAATTTAGTTACTTAATTTTATTTTTGGATTGAACTGACAACGGACTAATATTTCAACTGATGGAGTTTAAGATGAAGCTTGTGGGCACCTGCAAGCAATTTCAATCGAAGAAGATCACAGATGCGTTGTCACCTCTGTGGAATAGGATGAAATGTCTCACATACTGGGTCAGTTATACCTTTTAAGCCGGAAGGGTAAAGAACCTGAAAGTAGTCATCTTGACCATGATAAAGAGCGTGGAATTTTCTCAGTGCTCATGCTCCGGGAGGGGGATATACCTTTGATTAACCTTATTGATTAACAGCGTACAAATATACCTACCGTAAATATGCACTTTTATTTTTAGACAATGTCGTTAGGAATGCGGCTCGCGGACTTTTTTTTTATGCGAAAATATCGTCTGGCACCGCTACGTGACCGACGTGCACGATGAGGGATCACCCAATAGGGTAGTTGATATTTTTGGCAAGTAAGCAATCTAAATTTATATAAAATGATGAAATTTACATCTCTATTTATATTTGAACACTATACAAGCTATGAAGTAATTAACGATGATGGTTCTAACTAGTAAATTAGCGCCCTAACCCTAAGGCACGCTGATGAAATAATTTCGTGTCAACATTATCGTTCTTATGACTTCACCGTAGTCGATTGCCTTTTGCAGTCTCGTGACATACAAAATAAATAAAATTGTTGACATGACAATAAGCTGAAGTGTTCGCCGAGTGACATCAATCGCAAGTATAAATTATATATTAAAAATTGTTGACTTTAATATTCACACAATTATGTTGCTATATTATTTTATTATTTGCAAATATTTATTCATTATAATATAGCCACAGAGCCCTTGTACACGAAACTCAGCAGTTCGGTAAAAGTATCCCACGGTGATTACGGTTGAATGTTTTCCTAAAATCCATTATGATCACTCCAATCGGCCATCTAGTAGAAAACATATTCAATTTAAAATAAAATATTTTTATTAGTTATGAATAAAGTACGCAATTTTATCTAAGAAAATTTATATGAAAGCTAAAGCTGTTTAAGCAATCAAATTAAACTATCCAACAAACAAAACGAAGTATTCTAAACTGGCAGACTTAATACCAAAAATTAAATGGTATTTTAAAAGGTAAACTGGCAAATGAGTTTCTTGAAGTTTTTTCAGGTATACCAACTGAAACAATTAAACATTTGCGTTCTAGCCTATAGCTGCAGAGGCCCTACTCAAAGAACATGTAGGCATAGATATTCCAGACCATCATTTTTAACATATCATCTATACAGATATTATTAAAGCGTTCAGGAACTTAAACCAAAAGAAAACAGAAGATTTATGAGTGGCTTTCAATCTGGATAATGGATGTATTTGTAACTGATGTAGCTCTGTTGTATATCAGCCATGATTTTTAATCTCTGTGTGTGTGTGTGTGACTCTGTTGTGTTTTCTAACCCAATGAAACACATTAAGGTTCTCCCCGCATTTGAATCAGGCGGTAGAGAAGATCCTTCAAACGAACGTCCCGTTTTAGTGTAGCCAGGCTTAAGCCTAATATTTGCAAAAGTAATTTCAGACCAGACTTTTGTTAATTTTAATAAAAATATTTTTTTAGTTTTTGTTTAGTTAGTTTAATTATAAGCAATTCGGCTTCACAGGTTTGATTAATTACGAATGGGGGCATCAAATTAGTGCCACATGTTTTGCACCACCGCGAAGAGTACAACGAAACTATTGGTATCTTCTGTGATCTTTCAAAGGCATTTGATTGCATGCATCAACAGGTTTTAATTTATAAACTTAAACGCTACGGCATTCGTGATACCGCTCATGATCTTTCATCGTCATATCTCTCAAACTGAGAACAAAAGGTTACGATCAACTAAGTAGTGTGGTAAAAATGGGTATTCCTCTTGAATCGACACTTGGTCTTTTTTTGTTCTTGGAAACACAAATTACCTCAGCAAAAAATTACTGTGAATGAGTTCTGTTTGCTAAAGTTAAACGAAACGACTTTACATTGGAACGGCTCAACCAAATACTGGATAGTGTTTCCAAATGGTTTGCAGCAAAAAGAATTTACTTCTAATCTGCAGTTACAAGTCCCCTGCCTACTGATTCTACATTGTTAAAATTCACATTTAAAATATTAAAATATATTTATTACACGCGTAAACAAATGAACGGATTTAAATAAAATTCAAAGAATATAGCCAGAACACCATCTTCTTCACAGTCACATGCGTCATACTTGTGAACACGTGCTGCTTGTCAGGGCATGTTAGCGCGGGTCTTCAAATCCTGCACGAGATTGAGAAAGAACCGGTGTACAGATAGTATAAAATGACACAATTGTAAAACATAATTTCAATTTCTTAATTTTAATTATCTAAATATTTTCATCTTTCGATCTTAGCATGTTCATTTTGTCATCGACCTACTTGTCGGTAACTGACTACTAAAGTCAGCAAACAACTTCATTCAAAGAGATCACAGATGCGTTGTCACCTCTGTGGAATAGGATGAAATGTCTCACATACTGGGTCAGTTATACCTTTTAAGCCGGAAGGGTAAAGAACCTGAAAGTAGTCATCTTGACCATGATAAAGAGCGTGGAATTTTCTCAGTGCTCATGCTCCGGGAGGGGGGGGGGGGGATATACCTTTGATTAACCTTATTGATTAACAGCGTACAAATATACCTACCGTAAATATGCACTTTTATTTTTAGACAATGTCGTTAGGAATGCGGCTCGCGGACTTTTTTTTTATGCGAAAATATCGTCTGGCACCGCTACGTGACCGACGTGCACGATGAGGATCACCCAATAGGGTAGTTGATATTTTTGGCAAGTAAGCAATCTAAATTTATATAAAAGCTAAAGCTGTTTAAGCAATCAAATTAAACTATCCAACAAACAAAACGAAGTATTCTAAACTGGCAGACTTAATACCAAAAATTAAATGGTATTTTAAAAGGTAAACTGGCAAATGAGTTTCTTGAAGTTTTTTCAGGTATACCAACTGAAACAATTAAACATTTGCGTTCTAGCCTATAGCTGCAGAGGCCCTACTCAAAGAACATGTAGGCATAGATATTCCAGACCATCATTTTTAACATATCATCTATACAGATATTATTAAAGCGTTCAGGAACTTAAACCAAAAGAAAACAGAAGATTTATGAGTGGCTTTCAATCTGGATAATGGATGTATTTGTAACTGATGTAGCTCTGTTGTATATCAGCCATGATTTTTAATCTCTGTGTGTGTGTGTGTGACTCTGTTGTGTTTTCTAACCCAATGAAACACATTAAGGTTCTCCCGCATTTGAATCAGGCGGTAGAGAAGATCCTTCAAACGAACGTCCCGTTTTAGTGTAGCCAGGCTTAAGCCTAATATTTGCAAAAGTAATTTCAGACCAGACTTTTGTTAATTTTAATAAAAATATTTTTTTAGTTTTTGTTTAGTTAGTTTAATTATAAGCAATTCGGCTTCACAGGTTTGATTAATTACGAATGGGGGCATCAAATTAGTGCCACATGTTTTGCACCACCGCGAAGAGTACAACGAAACTATTGGTATCTTCTGTGATCTTTCAAAGGCATTTGATTGCATGCATCAACAGGTTTTAATTTATAAACTTAAACGCTACGGCATTCGTGATACCGCTCATGATCTTTCATCGTCATATCTCTCAAACTGAGAACAAAAGGTTACGATCAACTAAGTAGTGTGGTAAAAATGGGTATTCCTCTTGAATCGACACTTGGTCTTTTTTTGTTCTTGGAAACACAAATTACCTCAGCAAAAAATTACTGTGAATGAGTTCTGTTTGCTAAAGTTAAACGAAACGACTTTACATTGGAACGGCTCAACCAAATACTGGATAGTGTTTCCAAATGGTTTGCAGCAAAAAGAATTTACTTCTAATCTGCAGTTACAAGTCCCCTGCCTACTGATTCTACATTGTTAAAATTCACATTTAAAATATTAAAATATATTTATTACACGCGTAAACAAATGAACGGATTTAAATAAAATTCAAAGAATATAGCCAGAACACCATCTTCTTCACAGTCACATGCGTCATACTTGTGAACACGTGCTGCTTGTCAGGGCATGTTAGCGCGGGTCTTCAAATCCTGCACGAGATTGAGAAAGAACCGGTGTACAGATAGTATAAAATGACACAATTGTAAAACATAATTTCAATTTCTTAATTTTAATTATCTAAATATTTTTCATCTTTCGATCTTAGCATGTTCATTTTTGTCATCGACCTACTTGTCGGTAACTGACTACTAAAGTCAGCAAACAACTTCATTCCAAAGAGATCACAGATGCGTTGTCACCCCCCAGGACTAAAATTGGAATGCCCCACAGCCTGTATCCGGTAATTATACTGGTTCTGTTTACTTTTCGAACCGGAACATAGCAGCGATTGTACTTTTGACTGGTGACAGCCAGGGAGAAAAGGAAGGTTATAAGGTGATAAGGAAGGTGGTAAGGCCACCTAGTAGTATGCTTCGCAAATGAACGAATTCTCTGTTTTCTTAATCGAATATTAAAATTTATTTATAAACGAGACCGGAAAATAGTCCTGTGAGCTAACTTAATCATATTTATACTTATCTTAACTTTATTAAACCATGGTTAGCATGTGAGGCGTTTCGGTTATTATTTAATACCGGATAGCATTCTCTGTGTACTGATCGTTCACAACATGCCTATTTTATAGATGTCACTGCACGTCTTTTTTTATAACTACGTATAGAAAATCAATGTCGACTCCTAGATAGAGAAGGAGTCTACCAGCTAAAGATCTCAAAGCCCTCCTGTTATGTGGTAACTGTAGTTCCCACTATCACCAACGTGGGAATGTATGTCCCCCAAATGGGGTGGTGAGAAGTAGAGGTAAGTAAATCTTTTGAATTTTCGTAATTTTCAAATTCGAGTTCCTAAATGGTTCTAATTCTAAACTCAGTGCTGCGTTTAGAGATGATTCGATTAATGAACGGTCCTTGAGTTTTTGGTTTAATCGCTTTTGTAATGGAAACTAACAAGAAAATAACGATGAACTAAAATTAATGGTGGAAACCGATCATAATAACACAACCAATGAATTAGTGTCATGGTTTGACACAATTTTTTTGTTGGATTACCCACAATATTAACTCATTTGCAACAAATTGATAAAATAAAAAAAAACTCGAGAACTCACGAATTAACTTTTGTGGATAGACACACGTCGAAGCTTAACTTGCTATGATAAGAAGGTACAGAAATAAAGGGATTTTGGACAGAATTGTGACCAGTGATGAAAAGTTCGAAGTACTCTATAATAATCGCATCGTGGTAACATCGACTACGGTTATTTAGAATAACCTTTAAATTTAACACTCGAACATCTTCAACGTCAACTTGAGACATCTTCTTAGGGGACGATATTTCATAACTGCCACGTTTCGCAGGCGACTACCGTTCACCACTAAATTACTACTGACTGACTACTAAAGTCAGCAAACAACTTCATTCCAAAGAGATCACAGATGCGTTGTCACCCCCCAGGACTAAAATTGGAATGCCCCACAGCCTGTATCCGGTAATTATACTGGTTCTGTTTACTTTTCGAACCGGAACATAGCAGCGATTGTACTTTTGACTGGTGACAGCCAGGGAGAAAAGGAAGGTTATAAGGTGATAAGGAAGGTGGTAAGGCCACCTAGTAGTATGCTTCGCAAATGAACGAATTCTCTGTTTTCTTAATCGAATATTAAAATTTATTTATAAACGAGACCGGAAAATAGTCCTGTGAGCTAACTTAATCATATTTATACTTATCTTAACTTTATTAAACCATGGTTAGCATGTGAGGCGTTTCGGTTATTATTTAATACCGGATAGCATTCTCTGTGTACTGATCGTTCACAACATGCCTATTTTATAGATGTCACTGCACGTCTTTTTTTATAACTACGTATAGAAAATCAATGTCGACTCCTAGATAGAGAAGGAGTCTACCAGCTAAAGATCTCAAAGCCCTCCTGTTATGTGGTAACTGTAGTTCCCACTATCACCAACGTGGGGAATGTATGTCCCCCAAATGGGGTGGTGAGAAGTAGAGGTAAGTAAATCTTTTGAATTTTCGTAATTTTCAAATTCGAGTTCCTAAATGGTTCTAATTCTAAACTCAGTGCTGCGTTTAGAGATGATTCGATTAATGAACGGTCCTTGAGTTTTTGGTTTAATCGCTTTTGTAATGGAAACTAACAAGAAAATAACGATGAACTAAAATTAATGGTGGAAACCGATCATAATAACACAACCAATGAATTAGTGTCATGGTTTGACACAATTTTTTTGTTGGATTACCCACAATATTAACTCATTTGCAACAAATTGATAAAATAAAAAAAAACTCGAGAACTCACGAATTAACTTTTGTGGATAGACACACGTCGAAGCTTAACTTGCTATGATAAGAAGGTACAGAAATAAAGGGATTTTGGACAGAATTGTGACCAGTGATGAAAAGTTCGAAGTACTCTATAATAATCGCATCGTGGTAACATCGACTACGGTTATTTAGAATAACCTTTAAATTTAACACTCGAACATCTTCAACGTCAACTTGAGACATCTTCTTAGGGGACGATATTTCATAACTGCCACGTTTCGCAGGCGACTACCGTTCACCACTAAATTACTACTGACTGACTACTAAATAACTCTGACTGCCAAAGGTCTGACTAGGACGTCTATACGTCAGGCATGCTCTCATCCTTTAAAAAAAGGTGCTACTAATTCGATGTTGTTATCTATTGCCGAAAAAAATATCTTAATATCTTATATCTTCGCGTTTGATAGATTTGTTGGCGGAATAACTAACTATCTTCATCATATGTCAGATCTAAAATAAATTGATCCTAGTACTTAGTAGGACAGTATTAGGACTATTGCCCCTATTATATATAATACTTAAATCTATATAGTGGGAGAAGCTATGAAAGAGTAACAATAAATTATACTCTTGAAACAAATTGTACTAAAACGGGATGAAGGGTTAACCTATGGCAGGTTTCTTGTATCTAAATCATTTAGATCTCATGAGATGCCTATTTTAGAAGCGTACTTGCAAATGGCAGAAGTAATAATAAATGTAATAATCTCTAAATGGAGATAACGTTGTATTTATAGTCCATGGAAGTTTGGGCATCGAATAGGTATTGAAAATGAAAACCTAGGTAAGGTGTTGGTTCTAATGATATAATACTATCTTTCTTGCAAACGGTACTATCATTGCTGCTCTGCTCACCCTTCATATAGCGTGATAATATATTCTTCTCTGTCTAGCTAACACAAAAAACGGCAGTATTGATTACTTATACAGTCTTAACACAAATTACCTAATGAACTACTCAAGAAATGAAGAACCTTAGTAGATTTCAAATTATTATTAGAAAGACAAGTACTTTATTCATTACGCACAAATTTGCAATATTTTCACACTTAAACAGATTCAGATACTAGAAAATCATTTTTAATCGTTGATATATTTTTTCCGAAACGTTCGTTATATATTACTGAGGTAAAAGATAATTTCACAACAAAATAGATAATTATAAAGCATGCACGCACACACGCACTCACACATACAAGCACACACAAACATGTAATATAGATTATAATTTTTAATTATTATGTACACAGGATTTAGATAATATTGTAATAAGCCCTTCAAAAAAATAATGGCGGTGGGGTGACGGCGTTATATCAGCCACCCCCTTTCTTCCTTAATAAGGCTTAGAAATCTTAGGATAACCGGCCCAGTGTTTTGCCACCTGTTACATTGTATCTCCCGGAGCAAAATAAAATTGCCAGAAGTCTGTCTTTGCGCTGACCTGCCCGAAGCGAGGGTTCGTTGTTTTTGCCTACCCCGTAGGGCTACACGTACCACGTCAATATCAACAAGCACGTTAAAAAAAGTTTTGTTTCTACTTATGTTCGGACGTAAGAAGTTATACTTCTTTAGCGGAACAAAACAAAAATAACTAAAAATTTTATCCCGTGTGCCAGTACTCTTTATTTGTGAAAAAAAAACATTAAATGAAATTGACAACGGTTTATTTAAAAAAATGTAATTAACTTTAAAAGAAACTATTTATAAAATAATAATGTAATAATGATTTATAATAAATAAAAAGAATACACACCGATAGTTAACCTTACATCTAACAAATAAACCCACTTAAAATGTTTATAATCTATAAAAAACCACTTTTATCACGAATACTCACAATAAATCATCATTCACCACCATATATTATTTAAAAACACACACAGTTTTTGTCTCCACTGATGTAAAACACGTGTGTTAAAGATTCATAAATATGTGAAAACCATATTCATCCTGTTATTTTTAGATGTCGGTGCCCGCGTGCATTGTAATAATTTAAGAGACATTTAGAAACCAACTTCATCCTGTTAATTTTAGTGGTCGGTGTGCGCGCGCACTCTCATGCCCTCTCATAATTTTTCCCAAACGCACCAAAAGAAGTATAGCCTTAAAAATAACATCTTAAAAATAATTAAAATTAAAGAGACTCCGCCCACGGCCATAAACATAATACATACGGTCGAAACATAAAATCGTCACTAGTACGGAATAAACAATGGGTACACGTCTATAAAACAAATTAACAATTAGCTTAGGCCCGGAATACATGATTTATGCCGACGAAACCCCGCCTGTCCACTGTGATGGATGTTATTTGACACCGTACGATTACTGAATTAATATTATGTGTATGGTGCAAAGTGTAAGAGGGGCGAGTTGTGTCACGGATTCTTTTAATACGACGCATGACGTTTGATCATTTAGAGACACCTTTGTAATATCCAAGAAGAAATTGTTAGCGCCTACGTGTTTTAGTTGTGTTCAGAAATTATGTTATTAAGTTAATTTGTAAGACAAATGCTTCCGTTAGGTGTGGTCTTAGTCCGGCGGTGAACTATTTAAAGATCGTTAAATAAGGAAATAATGTTAAAGAAGATGAGTATTTAATTCAAACAAAAATTTAAAAGAGCGGGCGGGGAGAGACAATTTCACTTGCGTGGTGTTGGGCGGACTTAACTCGGGTTAGTCGTGTAAGGTATCGTCGTCTGCTCGCTATTCTGTTTCCATATCCGCTATGGCTTTGTCTTATTTCGCAAAAAAAAAGATGTTGTTTTGCTGAATTGTTGTTTTTGTAGCGACATCAATGTCACCACATGCGAAGCTAAAGAATGGCACACATATATTCAAGAAAAATAATATCTCGAGATGGCGCTACTGCGCATACAATCCATCTTCACACTATGAAAGTTTCTATGGGTCATTAGCATTACGTATATACAAGATCCTATTAAGTACATAACGGATTCCACGAAGACTGCAACAGCATCTTCAGTGCTAGGGTAACTGTACTGGTCCTACCAATCCGTACCGAGTACCCGTTGTTGTGTGTGTGTCTTTAGAGAAATTCATATAAGACTTTCTTGTCCCTTTCCTGGAAAGGCCTATGTCTAGTAGCAGACTGATGTGGAAGATGTAGAAGTTACTTATAATTAATTAATATAAATTGTAAATTCTTAAAAAATAATATTACTTCCTTTAACTCTCTTTACTTGTACCAAACATAAAAGACCCAAAGGCGCTTAGCACGCATTGTATGAAGATGTCTACGCGATTTGCGTATACTGGTACAATTAAATAGTTGATAGCTATTCACGAAATAAATCCGCGTCCATAACAGTTTATACGCATAATTAAAAGGAACTAGTTAAGGTTATATTATAATTTTTATTCGGTAAATATCGGTGTAAAAGGAAGTTGCAGAATGAGTTTATACAGTAGAGTTAATACATTCTGCATTTTAATTTATCTCTCGAATTAAATACACAAGCATGACGGTCGAAAGACGACCATATGCCCAACGGACAACATAGCTACTTGACAGGGTCTCGGGTCCCAGATTTCAATCCAAGCTGAAAACAGTTGCGCAACATACGCTGTCCCCATGTCTCGGACAATGGTTCGAAACACTACTTCGTACGTATCTGAGGCTTTCTGTTAGGTACGGGGATAGTGGTGACTAAACGGTGCTAATTATACCAAACCACAAATTCTTCCGACCAATGACAGAGATCAGCATCACTAGTGCAAGAATGCTGGCACCGTGTTCTCGAAAGCAAGAAAAAAAAAACAAGTATATTACACTTAACAGTTAGCGGTAATATACCCAAAGTTCCATTTAGTTCATCCCTTCCTGACATAGGTTATATAGGTTCTTGCGCGCGTGCATGTGTCTTTAACCTCAATGAGGAGAGGTCTGTGGTGCAGTGGACTGTATATAGGCTCTGCAGGTTAGGAAAAAGAGCACCAACCGAGCCTTTATTACAGAATACACCTCCATTTCTCCATTAGAAGAGATTAAAAACAAAACAGCACTGCACCAATTCAGAGTTCCAAAAAGAATTATTTTAGAACATCGGCCATGAACGTTCGCTTATCGGCTCAACTCCATACATATTATATTAACAGTTTCGTTGTATACATAATATGTTGTAATATCTATATTAAAATACCTTTAACTTTTTAGGTATCTTCAGATGATGAAGACTAATTTAGATGTGACAACTGAGAAGTTTGGAACTATTATCTATTTTATTTGTTAATATTTTACAATATATGTTATAATAAAATACCTATTTTCATGGATATACCCGTATACGTAAAGTATAGTTAAATATGTACGCGTAACGTATATTATTTAGTTACGAGTAGTACAAATCAAAGTCCCGCAACGTCAACGTTGTTCTGGGAAAGAACTGCATAGCATAAATCTTTTTAATAAAAAATGGCGTACATGAATTTTAACGGGTATAACGTAAATTAAAGAATTGAAAAAAAGAAAAGAAGCAACCGTTTGACTGGTAATAATAAGCGAGTGCTGCACCTACCATTTGAGATTTATTTCGTGATTTAAATTACTGTGGCGGTATGTTGAATCAAGTAAAGCCGCGTGTGGAACCACATAGTGGTAAAATTAATGTGTTTTTTTTTTATAGTAGAAGGTGGCAAACGAGCATGCGGCTCAGCTCATGGTAAGTGAAAAAGTGTCCGGTGAATCCGCTAGCTCCTGTTGATCTTTATTGGCTCTCGAGGTAAAGCTTATTTTATACCGCGGCAATATCTGCCTATAGGCCTCAACCACCATCAACTTCTGAATATGGTGTCTTAATCTGAGATTTTATCATATCAAATGTCTATTCGCTGTTTTCGATTTATTGAACATTCATTGATCAGATATTAATGATGCGTACTAAGTGATAGGAAACATAATTAGCCGGGCTAACAACGTACTGCACATAAAAAAAATACTCTCAGCTATTGAATGACTTTTATTCGATCATAAATCACGTATAACTTCAAAACATGATCTACTTAATCGCGTTGTGAGTTGCGACCCACACAGTATTCTTCACGAGCCCAAAATTAATAAAGATCTGTGTTGTCTACTCATAATAAAAATGTATGAAAAGCCGTGAAGTGGCGCTAGTTCAATTTATAAAACTAAGAACTGTAGTGAAATCACTTTTTCCTTTGTCCCCGAAATTTACTTCTTTATGTTAATTTCTTTATTAAGCAACCACGATCTTGTTTCGCTTTGATTTAATGGATGTTAGTATTCATTTTATAAGAATAAAAACATTTTTTTTATTCGAATTCATTTCAAAGCATATTATGTGTTGTTTATTCTTATATATTCTAGGGAGGCTTCAAAGTCTAACCTCAACTGCACGTGATTCAGCATACTGTGTAACGGACAAATGATGGCGTAATATCTATCCGAAATTGCCGAACCCAAGGAAGGAAGGGGCAGCGGCATCAGCAGATCTCGCTTACGAGCAGCTATTGACTGAATTGATTGAACTGAGTTGTTTGGCCTAAATATAATTGAAACTAGAAACGCTTGTGGTCAAAAGTCGACCATTCTTACCTAAACTTACCTGTGCTGTGCTGCCAGTCTTCTTACCTCAGCTTTGAGGAAAGAGTGGGAAAGGCAAAGAGGCAGTTACCGCGTACGGCGTTATACGTGCTGTATGGAAAACGTAATGTATATAAATATCTTAAAGGGTCCCTTTTAAGATTTCGATAATAACTTATTAAAATTATACAAACATTTTTAATATGTTGTACCATTATTTTATTTTAGATTGACGGTTTAGTGCTGCAGTCGCTCAGCGTATACTGAGACACAGGAGGACGCAGATTTAATTCCAACACAGGCCAAAATATTTAACTACTACAAATAACTGTACCGGATAAAAAATAACACCCGTATGTTTGTCCATGTGCAATTTATGTATGCAAAGGCTCCTAGATTAAGAAGAAATTCCTACAGTACATTTTTCATATCATTATTTCATACATTTATTAACATATATTCTAAGCAAAATATAAACTATGTAAATGTATGTAGACAGCAATATAATAAATGTACTTTGTAGTTTTAGCTATATATATAACACTCGGGCGGATTGTTTATTTGTTATTGGTTGAAGGCCTCGTAGTCAATGCCACAATAAATAAAAAGGCTCGGGTGGAGTTTTAAATACTTCTTATTTAAAAAAGTGTAACATAGATATACAACATCTTATTCTATGACGACAGTCAGTATTTATTAAAATTTTCTTGTATTTACGCGAAATCTATAATATTTTAAATGAAATAATATTTTACGGATTTTCTCGCGTTTAATTTTTAGTTTTTTTCTTCCAGACTTTCCGGGTGCTTTGAAGCATCCACGATTACGGGGAGGATTGAGATGTTTGATGTCCTGATGTCATAGTAAACCCAGCTAGCGTTAGCTGTCTAACTTTTAATTCTTCGCCCGATATATGCAGAATGAGCACACAGTATCTTGAGGCTGTGCAGTGGTAAGCTTTGTAATGAATTTTATTTTATTTATGACTGGGTCCCAAACAGGTGTAGCATCCAACCATTTGCTCTATTGAAATTAGGATGTTTTCTAATTTCAAAACTTTAAAAGAAAAAACATCCTAATTTCAATAGCATCGCGAATAATAGTTGGCAGGAATCGGTGTTCTTTTGCGAGGATGTGGTCTGTTAAATCTGTTTGACAATAAAAAAACATATAACATAATTTCAATACTTAAGGTTTGGTTGGTACTTTACACTACGGTATATATTCTACTCCAGTTGTACGAAACTATAGAAACATATATCAGATGCCCAAAACATCAGATATGAAAAAATATTAAACATGTTAAAAAGTTTCATTTGAAAAAAAACCGTAAGTGTTGATGACTTAGAATAAGAACGTATGGTTTAGATTTGTCATACAGACATGTTTCTCATGGTATAGTACCAAAAACGTTGGTTGCATTTCCATGCTGCGTAGTAATACTGAACCTTTGAGCAAGAAGAGAACTAGTTTCTCTTTGCCTTCGCGGCAAATGTCCTGTAGAAATTGGTATATTATGAAGAATTTTATAACTTACCACTTTGACACTTAGCGCGGATGCAAGCAAAGTCCCCAATGTCTTTCTTTTCTCTAAAGAGCAAAAAAATTTTTTTTTTGAAAAAGCTGTTAATTTTTCGATTCTGGTCCAGAACGAAAGTAATTTGTAAATTTAGCACGAAAACGTATTTTTTAGAATAATGGGAGAGTTTAAGAATGTAATTTTCATGATCTAACTTTAGCAGAGTTTCCTATCAAAAATCAACGGTGCGCCAATTACAATGTAAATTGTTTATTCAGTATATTTTTTTAATTACTCAGGTTTCTTTAGTCTCATATGGCAGGAACATTTTCGATTTTTTTCATCTTGAATAAGTGCGTTTTTTATATTTGCAAAATTTCTCCTAATCAATACGAAGGTAGAAGGTGTTAGCCGAATCAATATACGTTTCTAAATGGATGTTACCGTAAGCTCAAGAATTACGAGTGAGATAATGTTGTTTTAATTTTTACAGGTAATGATATTATTTATTATGATTCTAATCAATGGCCTGTTTGGACTGTGGATCTATAACTTATATCATCTCAGCGAATTATACGCTATGTTATCATCTATTGTTTCGACCATTCGGCCCGCTGGGCGAGCAGCCCTCAACCCTGAAACTGCAGCTTGGAGATATTTAACTTTAACGGATGTTGCCGATCTTAATGACCACTATCGTTCAATAATTCTTTTAAAATCTTCTAATATAAAAGAATAAATGAATTTCGTGTCTTTTGCGTAATATTGTCTATATTACACAAAAGTTGGACGCAAAAAGAGACTGACACGAAATTCTGCGTTGTAATTTACAACGCTTAATTTTTTATCAACTTACTTTTTCATAAATTTCCGCTATATAATTAAAAAAAGCCCTGTGTGGCAGCGCTGTAGGACCATCTGCCACCTCATATCTACCTATGAGTAGTCGTACTTAGTCGACTCTTACGACTAAAATATCTTTTGGTGTCCGAAAGTTGGTAGATTAACCATCACAAAATTCACTACTGAAGACCACTGCTGAACATAGGCCTCTCCAAAAAAGCGTGAAGAAAAGACTTCAAGCATTTGAAAATATACAGACCGATGGCCGCTAGTGCTGCAGCAATGTCTAAGTTACGTCGGGTACTGCAGATGGTGGTGTCCATAAAAGAATATACGATGGGCTGACTTTTTGTATATATAGTAGTTAACTGGGTGTTGAAATCCGTATTGTTATTGAATATTGCCTTGGGTATGAAATGGGGTACTGGATTCCCTGACGCCGTCATGTCACGGTGTCGGTTTAAGTAGCAGCGGATAAATACTTACTCAGCGGATAAATAAGAGTAAATACTTACTACTTAAAAGTAACCATTTAATTCATACCAACATTTTTTCTAATATTAATGTCTACACTAGAACTTCTTTGGTATTGTTGCTGTTTTAGATGAGGCAGATCAACATCACAGGCAGTCTCCAGCTTTTCCCAGTTCAAAGCTTACTGAATTCATAGCTGCACATTGATAGTAAGGATAAATGTGTTGGTGTGTTAGATCTAGTCAACACCGTATCCGTTACGATTCTGCTCAACAAGATGGAACACATAGGTATCAGTAGTGTTTTTCTAATTTATTTAAAAACTTCTCAAGAGAATTATCTTAGGATTTTTAAGAATTCTTAAACGGTCACTTTAGTAATGATGCGTCCAATAAATACGATGTTTCTAGGGTAGTGTTCAATGACACGAAATAAATTTATATTTTTTACATACACTAAAAGAACATTACCAGGTGAACATAACTTAAATATCCAAGTTCACGCATGTCAAAATAAAAGCCAAACTACGTGTAACAGTAAGTATTTAGATAGAACTAATATAATTATTTTTAATTATTATTGTCATGGGAAAGTGGGGAAATGTATATAAAATATACCATATATAATTTACTCAGAATCATTTACTTTTCGCTAGTATGGTCGATCTTATCTTATGTAATACTTCATCATAGGGTGGAGCACGTAGAACGCATCTAATGAAATCAGAAAGAGGGCAACGCTCTTTACTAAAGGTAAAGTCACGGTTCAGTTTCAGAAATTCTGTATTCCAAATGTGATGTTTTAACAGTAAGACAGCTAGCTCGTTCAAGTGGGGATAGTTTCTCAACATAAAAAAACTTGTAGTAAAGTAAGTAAAGTAGCAGCCGGTAAGTGCCCACAGCTGGGCAAAGGCCTCCTCAAATACCTGAGAGGATTTTGGAGCCGGGAAGCACCCGCCACGCTGCTCCAGTGCTGGTTGACGGGCTCCACATATCCTCGAAATAAATATAAAGTTTGTCTTGTCCTATCATCTTTTGTAAGCTAATTTCAATATTGTCTTGACCCTGTGATTTTCAATAAATTAAATAATATTCTTACACGTCATCTACATAACAATTACCAAAGTGAAAAAAAAATATCTTACTGGTAAGCTGATCTTACATATATATCACATCGTACATCTATTTATCGACTTTTTTAAAAAGTTAAGCCTGTGCACTGTCCACCAACACACGCTGTTGCCAAGCTTCGGTAATGGAATCGAAATAAAGTTAATTTATAAAGTTAAAATGGTATATTTTGCAGGCAATTAAAATTGGTACACGCAGGATTCATGCATCAAGCATTCGGCAAATCGGACTTTATTTCTTGGCGCTGCTAGAAACGTTTTGTTCTTTCGATGTTATCTATAATCAGAGGAGAGGAAGAAAACAAAATGATTAAGAAGTGGTGCGTTGTAATAATCTGTCACGTAAAGAAAGGTTCACGTGGGTGACGAAAATCCTTGAAAATCCCACCGGCAGCCTCCGGGAGTAAACCCGGCGACGAGGCTCGCCACCCAACACGCACTATCTCCCCGAGAAGCAAAAAGTGGGTTGCAGTAATCCATTTGGCTACGCTGTGTCGTGACAAATGGAAATCCCTTTTCTTTCCTACCCCTCTGTGTAACAGACGTGAGTATTTATGTTATATCGGAGGTGTTAGGATCTGTTATAGTAAAGTGATGACAGTAGTGAGCTAGTGCATACTATTGCGATTTTGCTCTACTAAACAAATATTTCTTCAGAAACTTAACACATTAGCTTTGTTTTATTTTCGTTATGATAATTGATTTTTGTACACTGTTAGATTCTAATAGAGTAACGAAAGTCAAATGTAGGCGAAAAACAGTCCGTTTTTTACATTTCAACCTCAACCCTCAGGCATTTAGAATTTTTGACCTCATCCCGCTAAACTAGACACCGTTTATTCTGAGACTATACCTCAATGAAAAATTGTGGTACACGTCGTTAGTATCAGCGTTTTAGGGTTAGTTCGCACGTCGATGACGCGTTAGGCCATTGAAATCGCGTCGTACAACATGTCGATGTGTAGTATATAAACCGCGAGCGCTGGAGCAGGAAGCATCAGTTCACTCATCGGATTGTTTCATTAAATTAAATTGAAAAAATATAAATATTACAATGAGAAATCTTATCTCAACTGTCATCGCTATTTTGGCGGTAAATGGTAAGTACCAATTTCAGTTTTTTAATAATTTTTTCTAATCTTCAATCGAGGTTATTCAGAAAAAAGATTTGAATATTAAATATATCTTTGTATATTGTCAAAACACACTTAACTGAACTAAAAATAATAAAGAACAATGTTATTGTTTACATTACTTATTTAATTTTTATTAAGAAATAGTTAAATTTAAATAATATTAAAGTATGAGTTGATCGATAAAAAAATTAACTAAAGTAATCATGAATATTTTATCCAATTTTTAATTGTGCTCTATAATTAAAAATTAATGCTTTTTAAATGTTAGAGTTTTAGGCAGACATTGGCAAGTTGTAACAAAAATGCTTATTCCATTATAGTTATTTTTTTATAATGGATTCTGGAGCATTGTGTTTATTCTTATCCTCTAGCCTAGAAGTCTTTCAGCTTGACGACATCCTTTTCAGGATAGAAAAAAATAAAAACAAATGTTTAACCTTCCTCATTGATATACCGGTATTCTTAAAAAACTATGTCACGGTACTCTTTGCTATTTTGAGACATAATTAGACATTTATTTTATATAGGTAAATAAGCTACGTCCTCTAGACGGAGTTATATTATAGATAGCCTGTAAATTACAACAATATGAATAAACTATAACTAACTCAAAATAATGTTTTATAAGTACACGATTGACTCGAAAGCCGTGGCATGTCCTACGTTAAACCGTACGTTGGATCGCGAAAACATCCGACTAAACAATCAGATGCTTGGTTTTTAAACAACACTATTAATATCAGGTGCAGAGCACTGAAACAAAAAATTCTATATAATGTTAAAAAAAAATTATCACGTGAGATATTTTCAAAAATTTCTTTATATTAAACGATATCTAAAGTTTCAGCGTTTCAGGAGGTTCTATAACAATATTCTGTAAATTGCATCGGTAGTAATAGGTATTCGTTGAAAGGTCACAGCAAATTTATTAAAATGCTTCTACTCTGACAGTCAACTATTCCGTCTTTGGGAAATAGCAAAGGTTGATTTTTACGTTGCTAATAAGCAGAGTTATCAATCTCGATCTTAATATTAATCTCCCTGAAAGAACAGGTCATGACCGGGTTACTTTTACGACAACAGACGAATTGGAGATCGCACGAATTTATCTCTATAATATTTATTTGCTGAAAGGTTCAACTTATGATACATCATGGCAAATATAGTCCAAAAGGAAGAAGATGAAGAAGAAAGTACTTTATTCATTGCCACAACTCAAGTAACACATAATGAAAACTTAATTAACATAACATAAAATAATATCATTTCATTGAGTTGCAGCAACAAAACGGCATCCGACCCAGCACAATGCTATAGCAATGCTAAATGAATAACCACAACTACAGCGCCGGTATTCTATCGGAACCCCAAAAGGCCGTACACACTGTAAAATTAACACACTTTGTAAATTAATGGCCACGTAATATTGACTTAGAATAACATAATAATCGTACCGTAACACGAATTTGCAATTCCGACCTTAAAAAATGTAGGTCCAACAATTCACGCAAAGGTCGACGTTTGTTTGCGATTTCCATCATCGTTTATCATATGCGATGATTATTGATGTAAGAAAATTAGATGTACAAGCAGAAAGTCACGAATTTATTATTACTTATCTATTATAGGTGATTAGTTTATTCACTGAAAGGCAGAGACTGTCTTCCACTCCGATAAAATGTCTTAAAACAGCCGGCAACTATACATTTGTAATATATTTAAAAATTGATAATTAATTCGTGTGTTCGTGTGTCACTACCATTTGATTTAGACCACTAAAGTCTAGACTCGGTTGGCAATGATGCTGACTACTGCGCCATGTAGTAGGAAACTGGGCTATTAATACTTTAGCATTGTGTTGTTACAAAAAACATAACACTAAGTATAACTTTGTATGTGCAACACAGTGAGAGAATCCTGTATGTTATAGCAGCATCAGTCTAAGACTAAGTTAATAAAAGTAAAATAGCAGTACGGATAGCAATGTGAGAGGATGTAATATTTGTGTATGACAGAAACTATTGCCAACCTTGAAATGCGGCAGAAATAACAAAAGTCGCTATTTACATTTTTATGCTAAAGAACCATATGCCATTTTTTTAATAAAGAGAAAAAGATTAAAGACCACTGTATCTGTGCAAATGAAATTTCATCAATATCTGGATCTTCTTTAGGAACCCATGAGAATAGTCAGTACAAGCGATAACGAATGTAAATATTAGTTTTTTTTATTATAACTTAATGTAATAACTGAGATTAAGAAACAATAAGTACAAGAAACGTTGATCTGAATTAAAATAGTACGTATTTACAAATGAGACGTGAAGTACTAACTATCGTTTGTTTATAAATAATACTTATGATCATGTGTTTAAAAACTAATTTAAAGTAAATACGTTGTCAGTGGGGTATTCGAGAAAACCTGGTATTATAATAAAGATGGATTTTTTTATTTAATAAGTTTAAATAAAAAAAAACACATTTTTTTTTGGAGAATTTTAATTGTCATACGCATGTTTGTGTGCCAATTATAATTCTCCAAAAAAAGGAATTTCTCAAATTCCAATCTCTTTAAAGAGCTTTGATGATTTTTATTTTATATATACTAATTTGATAGGTAGCAATGCAGAAACAGCACTGCAATTCATTAAATCCTAGTTAACGGCATACAAAGAATGGCTATAAATCAACGACTATTGTTTAAATTATTGCCGCGCTTTTGGAACCTAATTCGATTATTTCAAATCTTGACACGTACCCATTGTCGTCGGTACGCGTATAAATCGCGATCCGCAATGATTTGTTACTTGAACGCGTAACTTAAATAGCTACTTAACCCGAATAACAAATAATCAATTATTCTAAATGCACTTAATAGTCCATTTGCAAGTTCGAATTTTTGCATTCGGCAAGATTTATTACACAACATTTGGTTGAACAACTTGTTAGTTTTTGTTTATTGTTCTATCGTAAAAAAATAAATAATATTCTTTCTCGGCTCGGTACCCTATATGGCAACAATCTTAATTATCGGTCATTGTTATAGTGACCGACAATATTCGGATATAATTAATATTTAATCGAGCCTGAAAAAAAATCACGTATATCGACGGTAAAGCGATTGACAACTTTTACCGAACACCGGACGAACTCATGGTACGAAACCGAAAAACGTCTAATTGCGTCCTTCGCGTGAATCTATCCAACTATACACATTCATAAGCACTTGCGGCATCATACCCTATAAATATACAGTAACAACAAAATTCTATTCATTACACAACTATTACTTTTCGAATTCGCGCCAAAGTCAATGACTATTTTTAAATTGTGCTATAGCATTGCTATGATACCTTTTCGCCTAAATAAATTTAATAGAAAATGTTTTAAAAGGCATGCTTTATTTCATTCTTAAAGAAATAATGGATTATGCGTGGTATTAGCATAATAAAAAGTAGGAAGAAAAAATGTTAAAATAGTTATTTATACAAATCAAGGGTCTGAAGTCCACCACAAGACTTCTAATTTGTACAATTTGCGCAGTGTCCCTAGTCCTCGGCTGGGGGTACCGCGCCTCCGACCAGCGACGATGGGCAGTTCTGCACCCGGCCTGCGGCGGTCGCCAACAATCACCAATCGCCATTGCGGCTCGTCAGGCTATACCCATATCAATCCCAGCTATGGAACTCGTTGGCTATCAGAACCCGCTTCCAGGGCCGCTGACTATAACTAACAACGGTCACTCAGGTATTGGTCAAGCTTATTAACCACCACACAGCTCACGCTTGTAATCTAATCACATACGAGGTAAGGAGATATGTTAATAACTCAACGGTCAACAGAGTTATTTTAATATGAAAGTACCTAGGTACCACTTCTGCCAAATGTACCTAGGTACTTGTGCTAGCTTGTGAATGCTGTCACTACGGTCTAGGAACTCGTAGACCGTAACTGCTGCCCCTATATTCAATTATTTTTTTTCTTTCTGACAATCATTCGCGTTATATGTAATAACAAAAATAACAGTCTGTAATTATGTTATATAATGAACCTTGTGGCTTAGTGGTAAACGTAACTGTTGAGAATCATGGGTCCAGGGTTCGAATCCCAACCCGGTACCAATATTTGTGCAAACCTTATTGGTTCTCGAGTCTGGTCTGTCTCCCGTCTATTTTATTGAACTTTATATCGGGTAAAGATGAGTGCGTGTCTGTGTATCAACCACGGCACTATATTATATTCCGCACAGCAATTTGATATTGCCGATAACATTTGGAATTATTTGTCGAGAAATCGGCCAGAGGGATATTAAGATCACCAATTTTAATTTATATGCCTTAAATATGATTAAATGATCGACACTTAAATTATTTATCAGTGGCGCTAACAATCCCAAAGTACTCCTCCGAGGAAGAGAAGAAAGGCTTCCGTCTCCCCTACATCTTCGGCGGTCCACTAGACAATGAGTATGAGATCGAAAGCTTCCACTTCCATTGGGGAGACAAGAACAACCGTGGCTCCGAGCACACCCTCAACGATATGCGCCTTCCCCTGGAAATGCACATCATCCACAGGAACAAGAAGTACAGAAGCCTTGCTGAAGCGCTGCAACACCCCGATGGTCTCTGTGTGCTCGGTTTCTTCTATCAGGTGAATAGTTGTCATCGATATTTTTCCTACTTCATTTTATTTTAGTCCACAGCTGAACATACATCATAAGACTCACCAAAAAAAGCGTCAGAATAAGCCGACAATTCATGAAAGGTTTTCCCATATTCTCCACACTGGGTAAGCGTGATGGGAAGCGTAGTGCCGACAACCTCGTATTAGTGACAATTATAAAGCTGACATTAGCCGGGTTAACTATGTCATCAGAGCGTCAAACAGTTCTCAGTTCCCCGTGACCACGGGCGTAGATACAATACAAGTGGTTACGTGGTAGAATCAGGCCGGATCAGTATCCACTACCTCGGTGTTGCTGAACTGTTTACATTCACTGGCACGTAAATACCTCAGCTAAACGGACATTCACATAATAAAAGAGTAGAGATAATAGCTTGCTACTGATTTGTTGTGACAATTATCATAGACACAGTTACTACCAGGTTACTAGGCGTTTTATCTTAGTCTTCGAGTATCATATCAGATTTACATAGAAATTTTATGTACCTTAGTTTCTTCCGGTAAATTGTATGTACCTTATTGTCACCCTAAGGTATATAAAAAAAGCGGTATCTAAAAAATCACATTCATAACGATACTGCGGGTGAGTCATTTATCAACCAAAAGAAAATCATAACGTAACACAAATATCAACAAAGCTATTGATTCATCGAACGACGCCTAGTCGTTCATAAAGAAACAATTACTTTGCATTAATACAAATGGCATCATATGTGCTCTTAACTTTTTGACATATTGACCTAACTAATTTACTTCTACAGGTGGTTGAATTCGACGCTAAACTTCTAACGCCAATCGTCAAGAACCTCTCGGCTGTTGAGAACTTCAACACCAGCATGCAACTACCTCACACCTTCTCCCTATCTTCAATTCTGTCCGGTTTGGATACAGAACGTTTCTACACTTACAAGGGCTCTCTAACCACACCGCCTTGCGCTGAAGCTGTCACGTGGGTCATCTTCTCCGACTACCTGCCGATCTCTGTGTTCCAGGTAATGTATTCCGTAATTAAATATTGTAGTTGTATATCGTTGTGGGGGCGGAGAAACAAAATGAATCCGCATCTCTTGAGCAAATCCATCATACTGGAGAAACGTAAAGTGTGAAAGTGGGGTTACACACAGGCTGATAATAAAATTTTTGCTATTGCCGTCCCACGCCCAGAGTGCAACCGCCGGAGCCTGAGTGTCGTCCTATTAGGCGGTATCATATTACCACTAGGTATTGTTACTTTTTACGTGATACGTGTGCCTGGCCGTCATTTTACGAAATAAATGCCTGAAATTGTGCTGTAATATTTTGTTGGCAACATTACATGAACGTGAGATTAAAAAATATCTTAATACAAGTAATATACATTATTTTATTGACTTTCAGATGGACAATTTCCGTGGTCTTCTTTCAAGCCTAAATCTGCCTCTCGTCGACAACTTCAGGCAGCTACAACCGCTATTCGGACGGAGAGTATTTGTCCGTATTACTTCGAAAAATCCCAAGTTCAAGAAAACAAAACTCCATTATTCGAAATGGGATTGGGTGGGACACAAAAAGGCAGAAAGCGACGTCGCGGAGTTTGATGACTAAATAAATTTTTCTTAGTGTTATCACATTAAATTTTTCATGTCCGAAATAGCAAAATTTATTTTAAAAAAAGAGCGGAAAACGGAACCCACCTAAATGTTATTTTTCTCTCTCTTTTTGTAATACTGCATTTTGTGTAGTTTTGGAAATGAAAGATTTTGAACCAAATGTCGTCCGTGTTAAACATTCTAATGATTGATAACTGATGTCTTTTTTATTATTACGGGTACCTAACACTTAAACCAAATATTGGGTAAATGTTATTGTTTATTATCTATGTTTAACTAATATACATGTGCGCACAGATAGCATGGCTTATTTGTGTAAGTATTATTATATATAAGTTGTTAATATTTATAAATAAAGTGATTAAATTTCCTTTAGTATTTTTATTTTAAATAAATGTACTTATATAATCTACATGTATTCTTTAACTAAATTTTTTATTCAAAAATATAAAATGAGTACAATAAATGAACACTAAAAGTTAATCATGTACTGTAGTTTTCAGCTCCAAACATTGACTGCAAATGAAAATATATTCAGTTAATAAAAATAAATATTATAATCTATTAGAACAAAATACAGAAAATTACTTACTCATACGAGTTTTTCAATTTAAAAGCTATATATATTGCATCACCACACATCAGTCTACTTTTTTTAAATATGATTATGTCATGCATAACGCGCACACATGTTACTTAAGGTTAATTCAGGGACAAAATAAAACAATGTAAATGTATGTAATAATACTATAATATTGTTTATCAACTCTATATAAGATATAAGTATTCCTAGTACTCAATACTACATATTTCAATAATTTATGAACTATTTAAACAGCTCTGTAAAAGTATTGCAGTTTATAATGCATAATTGAATTAATTCTGGAATGTGTTAGGTTCAAACTTAAAACAGTTTAGTTTGCAAATTGCACACAGAAACAGGTTTATAAAATTCAAATATAGGTTGAATAATATGGCTCATTGGTGTTACAGGTGTTAGTTCATTTCTTGATTTATTTTTTTACCGAGGCATATTTACATGTGCCAGTTTTTGCAAAAGTTTTGGGTAAAGAACCATGCAATAAATAATTTTTAGCGTACCAAATCCTCTGGGTTGAACATGCCCTGAAATTATAAAAATGTAATTAGAATACTTCTTAATAATTTTTTTAAATTTAATATAATAAAAAATAAAAAACACTTCAATATTGTACAAAACCTTTAATGTGTACAGTGATTAGTAAAGAAATTTTTATTTTGTATACATGATTCAACAAATCTTTGAAAAATAATTGACTCTAATGTTTCTGACAATACACAGAAAGCATTCAGCAAATAGTTGTAATCTAGTTGTTTGAGAAAAGTTGTCAAATTGTCTAAACAATAAGCTTTGACACTGGCAAATAGTTGCACAGGATGCTGCCAGATTTTACACTGAACTAAAATTAAATTCTAATATGAATAGTCAAAGTATTTATTTTCTTATAAATGGGATCTTAAGATGTTTGTATGATAATTATACTGTTACCGGGTCAGGATTAGAAATAGGATAATAGGCATGTAAAATATGCACCGAACCTGAGCAAACTATAAGACTTAGCTATTAAACAAAAACAGATTGGAACAACCCTGCAACAGTAGGCATTTTAGTCTCACATGGGGGGCAGGAGTTGTAATATTGTTATTATAGTATGCTCAAGGCTTCTAAATTTTTGTGTATGGGAAATTGGCTAAACAAGCAAGCGGCTCAACTGATGGTAAGTGCTTACCGTCGCCCAACTACATACGCAACAACAGAGGAGCTGCAGGTGGGTTGCTGGTCTTTAATAATATTTGGGAGATATGAGGGGGAGTGGGCATCCAGTTACCTCACTCAACGTCACGAAACGCAGAAGCACAATATGCCTCTTCGTTACTTCAGTATTCCGCAAGGCTGTGGTAGTACCCCAGTCAAGCCAGCCTATTCAGGCAGTAGATAAAGCCACTGCTTATACTACTACTATGCTGATACTCATGGCATCATTCCCGAGTCAAGCGTATTCTAGTCATATGCCATAGAGAACCTCCGAGCTTGTGTAAAGAAAAAATATCTTGCCTTAACTTATATATATATATTCGAATTAAGCCTTGTAATGCTTGTTTTGTGCTAAGATTCATTAAAGTAAATAAAAATATTAGCAGATGTCATTTAACTGATCTTTACGTTTTAGACAACCTGATAGGTATGAATATTATATTCTTCACTGTTCTACTGGATGCCAGAATATCAAAACCTATATCATGAGACCCTTTTCTGTATACTTAGTTATATGTAAGCAACTTTTAATAGCAAGTTTCGTAATAGTCCCTATGCCTGCTTACAGAACACACTTGAATGTCATACTTAAGAACATACCTTAGCGCGACGTAAGATAGAATCCTTGCTGGCATCGTAAGGATGATCCTTTGAGGGTATTTCAAGTACAGACGGCACCGGTGAGGTATGAGAGTCTATCACATGGCGGATCAATTCTGCGATGTTTTGGTTGATGAGGATGATATCAATATCATCGCGCTTCACAAATCTCTTGAAACAGTCCTCAATCTCGCTTACAGGAGTGTCTATGGAAACATATTTCAATATCAATACAGGTTGTCCTCATGATTCTGTTGTCAGCCATATCTGTCTGCTGAGGTATGAGTCCTGTGCTACCAGGGTGAATAAATATGAGTTTTCAGTATTAAAAATTACTGGACTATTGAGCAGAAAGTCTGTATTTAAAAACAAGTTCACAGTACACCTGATGATAAGTAACTATTGCAGCCCATGGTCACCAGCAAACACCTTCAATTGAAGAAGGTTACAGATGCATTATCACCCCCGAGGTCTAAGATGCGAGCTTTAGAGCCTCTTAACTATACTAGCTTTCACCAGAACACTACAGTAGTTGCACTGCTGAATAAAAAATAGATTATATGTATGTTCACTCGACAACCAAAAAGATTTAAGGGCACTTTTACAATCTATAAAACCATTATTTCATATAAAATCTATAAGCAGTCATGAAAACTCTCCATCTCATTATCTCAACAACCAAATGAGATAAAGACTTTGAGTTTGATGATGATAAATATCCATATCAAACTCTTTACTTTGAGTTTGATATGAATATTTATGAACAAATGGAATTATAACGGAAAGCTGTTTAATCCATCCAAAATGTAACATTATGTTTTAGAAATTATGAAAACAATGACAAAATATAAACTTCATTGGATGAGCATTCTTTAGGGTTAAATCTCTACTACTCACAAGGATTTTATGATGTCATACTCATATTCAAACAGAGATAAAAGTTACTATAGAGCTTTTTTACTAACTCTTGCGCTAGCAGGCAAGGGATCACGATCAGCTTCAATTAAGTAACTTCAAGAAAAAGAAAATATCAATTATAAGTCAGTCTTACTTTTGTCTACAACCATGAAATTTGGATGCCTGTTTTTGTTGATTTCGCCAATACCGCCCAGGAGAAAGCCAACACAAGTGTCCTGGAAATATACAAATCTAAACAAATGGATCCATCGTCGAAAAGGAAGCAAAGAATAAAAACAATAAGGAAAAATCAAATTATAAAATGACAAGTTGACATATTTGCGTATTGATGAATAATGTGTTTATTATATATTACCTCATCTCCAATAACGCTGATTAATTTACCCTTAACTGCTGATTGTAAAGCCATTTTTAGGAGTTTTCAAATAATTTTTCTAATTATTACAAACTGTCACTAGAACTCATCACCTGACTGCAATTTTTTCTAAAATGTTGTCCGCTTGATCAAACAGTGTTGCTAAGTAAATTTTTCGCATTCTCACTAAACCTCAATTAGAATCATCCATAATTTCAATGCACATACAAAATAAGCTCTCAGTACCGTATACTCATTACTGGACATTTACTGACATTTTAATCTTTTTAACCCACATTACAAAAGAGCTTATTTGGGAGTACGTGACAGATGGCGATACTGTCGCCGTCTCACTTGCAAGCCCATTAGCATATAATATAATATAGTAATAATATAATAATAGCAAGCCATAGGTCCATTTCCGTTGTTTTAAGTGGATACATCATAACGTCTTACATAGTAATTTTTTTAATGTTCATTATTTCACTACCCATATTTTAAATCGATTAATCAACACAATTATAGATAATTTCAAAAATTTACAATATTCGAGTACAATAATAGATTAATCGAAACGATAGCTAACATCCCCAGATGTAAATCCAGAAAATAGCATAGCGGTTTTTTTTACTTATAACACTATACGGCAAACCTGTTCCAGGGGTGTCAGAAGTGAAACACCTATGGTGTCACTCTAGACAATCGGCTTGGCTTCACTAAACACATCAGAAACGTAAGGAATATAGCGAGCGGCCTTTCTACGGTCGCCCATATTACCTTACGAATAAAACGAACAAAATGTCACTAAGACATAAAATGTTATTATACAAATCTTGCAAACAACCTATTGCTACGGCCTATTCTTATGCAAGCGGAGTATTCGCCCACGTCCCTAAACAGCGAATGAAATGACTTTAAGTGGTTTTGAACCACTTCATGCGCTGGGTAACATATGGAATGCAGACTTGCACCGCGATATAAATTTTCCCTCTATGGCGGCCCTCTTTAAAGAAATATCCACAAGATATTTTCAAAAGTTAAAGGATCATCCTAATCCGTTTGCGGCGTTAATAATTTATACTCCTGGGCATAATGAACCACTTGAGAAAAGGCGCCCCAAGAACGACGAAGATGGCTTCTTGCACACTAATGCTTTCGCGAACACAACACTCACATTATTACTCACAACACTCAGACAGCACATATGTCACACCCATACGGCATTGTTCCCCGTCGAGCGCTTCACTCTCAATTTGTTTCTTTAAAAGCCTCATTTAGGGATGATTTCTCCCTATGTGGCATCACTGATTCTAAGGCTATAGTTATTGACTATGGTCTATAGTCATAACAGCCATCTGACAAAATGTTAGATGTTGCCCTAAGCATGTGTAAGAAAAAAATGGCAATCACAATTGTCATTGTCAATGTCATGTCAACGTCTAACATTGACAAGAAGTATTCTGTTTTGCGCTGGTGTATACTTTATTTTCATTTAGTGTTATAGTCTAAATGTTTGCGCGTAGTATTTCCATTTCGTCTTCGTTGTTTGTTATGATAAATAATACTGAATAATTTTTGTAGTGAAACTAATCTGTTTATTTTATGTGACACTATGCTTAATATTCGAAATTATGGTAGCAGCTCGGATGATGAAGCTGACGACAATTCGGAAAATAGTAAACAATACAGTAATGAAGGCTTATTGACCCATTTGAAACCTGTTGATCCAAACTTATCCTTGGCAAAGACTATGGACATATGCGCTGCTCCACTTGTGACTCCTACGGTAGTAATCAATAAATAATTCACCTTTAATCTAATAAAAGGTTACCAGTTTAGCACCCTATAATTTATTACCAACCCGATGATAGTTTTCATAATATCTCATGATCTATTCCTAACCCATTTTTCCTTTCTGTACCTGTACCTAAATGCTTGGAGAGAGGACTATATGGTCCATTGAGAGCAGAAATTACAATGGTGCCTTGCTTTGTATGACAGTAGTTATCATACATAGCAAGTCAAGTTGATAGAGAAAACTGTTAAGGTCAAATATTGGTATTAAAATGTGAATACAATATCACAAACATAGTGATATCATTAAAAACAGTATGATGGCATACAGCAATTTAATAGTAATGCAGTTAATTATTCTCAGAAATTACACAGTTTTAAAGTAGTTAATGGTTATATGCAGCTTAAAATTAGCAAAATTAGTTTCATTTGCTTTTATTTTATTAACATACATTTCAAGCACAAACACTGCTCAACTTATGGAATTTCCTTACTCTGGTTGTTTAGGTTAGATTAGAAGTGACACAATGCATAAATTGAATGAGCCTGCCTCTTTGGGGTTTCTAATTACAGTCACTGACAAGTACAAAATAAATCTGGCCTGTTTTCTTCTTGTCTGGTAGCCACCATATAAGAATGCATTCTCTTTCTTTATATAGTAAATAACCCCTTTTTTTTGTAGAATGATGATGATACTCGAGTGCTTATTCGAAATAATCAAGAGCTTATGCACAATCCAAAGTATGAAGAACTATTTGCTCCTCAATATGGCCCAGAAAATCCATTTCAGACACAGCAAATGAAGGCTAACAGAAATATGTTGTCAGGATATGTTGAGAAAGCGCATATCAGTGAATTTCAATTTGAAAATCAAAGACGCACATTCTCCAGTTACGGTTATGCAGTTGATCCTTCAACTGATGGTGACATTGGTATTGGGGATGCTATTGTTGGTATGTTTTTGTTACAAGTTGTACTAATTCTAGTTCTAATATTAAGCATTTTCATTCAGAAACAATTTATGTCAAAGTTGAATATAACTTTTTACCAAATATTTTAGTTATGTTTTATATTTTATATATTATGCGCCAAAGTATGAAATTGCCTTTTTATGTTGAAAAATGTTAACTATGAAGTATGTCATAAAATAATACAGACTGTTACAGTTTT
This sequence comes from Bhutanitis thaidina, assembly GCA_029286595.1. NCBI lineage: Eukaryota > Metazoa > Arthropoda > Insecta > Lepidoptera > Papilionidae > Bhutanitis > Bhutanitis thaidina. The sequence goes on from JAGSMS010000017.1 coordinate 12,470,507, forward strand.
TGTGTAAAAAAGCATATTCTAACCTGCATCTCGGACCATGGTTTAATTTTAATTCATAGTGGCCACTCCAATAAAACAACGACTTCATAGTGTATCCACTATTATCAATAACATACACAAATTACAAAGAAATTAAATATAGTTTCAGCAATGGTGGCACCACCAGTAGAAACTGAAGGTAAAACAGTGTTTGAAACAATAAAGAAAAGGCCATTGGATAATCGGAAACGAAATAAAAATGATGATCCAGGTGATATAAGTGGATTTCTTGGACCTTGGGGAGGATATCTAGGGGAACAGAGGTATTTATTTTGACTTGCTGTGTATTTTCAATGAATTTCAAAAAAGGAGGAGGATATCAATTCTAATGGTTATTTATGTATGCATGTTATGCTATATCTTCGCCGATTGAGAACACATTTTGATGATTCTATTTTTAATGAATAGGCTATACCCCGAGAGTGGATCTGTAGAAATGTTTTACATTTGAGGGTGGGAAAATAGGAGATGAACTCAATTGTTTCTCAAAACTTTGTTTTAATTTACTTGTCATTCCTCTCATTACATTCTTCGGATGTCGCAATTTAAACTTTAACTTTTTTTAATGTCATCATTTCATATAATCAGAATGTAATATAATTTTTTATAAAAAGATTATAAAAAAATTGAAGCTTTAATGAAGAATGCCCATTTATCAGATCTCCAATGTTATAAAAAGAAATGTTTTAAATAAGTATTGCTTTAAATATATAATTGCACAATGAAATTCAGGGTTATGAAACCAGAGGGTGATGAAGCAAAGGAGCTGCAAGAGATATTAGCGAAAAGACAGAAAAAGGGCAAAGTGGATGACGACAAGCCATTGGAGGAAAAATCTATATTTCATTGTGAGTAATTTCCTGTACATTAGTTACCTGTACATAGTTGCTAAACATTACGTCCGCATGTATGTTACTGTGGTATTTTATTATAGGACATAGGCTGCTAAAATCGTCTCTTTGAGAGATATGTCCTGCAATTGGCTATTGGCCATTTAAAGGCTGCTGAGTAGAAGGAACTGCTTCATATGTTGTAAAACTAAATTAAGAACCTTTTGTGATTAGTAAAATTACTTAGTAAAGTTTGGGGAAAAACAAAATATTGGCTCATTATTCACAAAAAGTTTTTTGAAGTCTTTATTGCTTTTTTCATTTTGAAATATAATTGATTGCTCAATATTTGTATTTTAGTGGATCAAGCGACGGATTACCAAGGTCGATCGTGGTTGGAGGCTCCACGAAGTGAAACACAATTACGAAGTGACACTCCACCGGACAAATGCTTCTTGCCTAAGGTATTTATAACATAGTATTAAAGCTGTAGTAGAATAACTCATACAATATTGGTTGCACAGAACATACATGGAAAGAAAATCAATATAAATCACAGAGAAAAGAACGGTACAACTCATGCATTCTCCCAGTTTTAAGATATGGTTGTCACACTCGGTCTCTTTAACAAACTGTGGCAGTCGAAACCTTAAAGCAAGTAACAAGGTATGGAGAGAAGTATGCTGTGTATTAAACTAAGTCAAGTGGATAATGGTGAAACCTCTCCTCAACGTGCCTGGTGCAGCCTGCCAGAACCCATACCCCACCGTCTGATGAGGAGCAGCATGGCTAGTACGAGGCTACCGGCAACGCGCTTACCCAGCGCGGTTAGCATGCATTTAATAGTATGAAGTATCGGTTAACAGGAAATGTAATATAAAAAAACAAGATTGCAAATTCTGATTTGTATTTCATATTTTATTCGACAACTATAAATGTCTAATACTGCGTTAGACGGGTTGAATTGGCGAGAATCTGTCCTTCTCTTTCATATCTTAGTCGGATATTAGTAGAAAGACTTGAAAATGTATCACCCAGAAGCTTGCTTATAGCCGAGCTGAATTGTGCTAAATAAAAATCTGAAATATCTCCCTACCACTATGGGTGACAGACCGACATACTTACAAGTATTATACGTACTTCGTTCAATTTTTCCCCTAATTTTTTTGTTATGATTTTCCACATGGAGGTGGTCGCGGGCGGAAGCCAGTGTAATATAAATTAGATAGTAATATTAATTTGTTTTTCTTATCTATTACAGGCCCACATCCACACGTGGAAGGGGCACACCAAGGGCGTGGCTGCGGTGCGCTGGTACCCCGGCACTGCTCACCTCATGCTGTCTGCCGGCATGGACTGCAGGGTTAAGGTGATTATTGTAAATTTTTTATACAACATTTTTATAAAATTTTCAGCGTTTAATGCAAGGACTGCTGGACAAAGACCACCTTCTCAAATACGAGTATCTGAGAGGGTTTTGTAGCCGGAAAGGGCCCGCCACGTTGCTCCAGTGCGGGTTGGCGGGCTTCACGTTTCCTCGAAATAATATTTTTCATTACTTCTCAGACATGCAGTTTTCCTCACGATGTTTTCCTCCACCGCCGAGCACTTGGTAACTAACGAACGTGGCTCCCTGATAGTGGAAAATCCATAATCCATGAGAAGCAGCATCTCTATTGCGAGGGTGCAGGCACCACGGTCACCGACCCGCCTGCTAACCGGGCAGCCCAGCAGTGGGCTAAACAAAACAGATGATGAAAAGGAGAAACAAGTTTTAGACTTAACCCTTATAGTGCTGTTGATATTACAATGCAGCAGATTTAGAAACATTCAACAGTCTTGTATCCTGGGTTCCAATCACAAATTATTGGTGGATCTAACACTGCAGTTCCCAGCGATCTTATAGCGTACACGGGATACGGGAAGGTAAAGAAAGACAAGTGAGTGCTGTGAGATTGCGTACGTACACTAACGGCACTATAATAACTCCTGCGCAGTCGACAACGGCCGATTGTATTCGGAAGTTGTAGCGGTCGTTCGCACATCGCCGAGGAGGATGCAGTAGTTTAAAAATGAGCGCATTACTAATGTGGTAATGTGCGGCTTTGTTAAAACCAAAGGTAAATCTCATTACTTCCGCCGCTCGCAGATCTGGGAGGTGTACGGCGAGCGACGTTGCGTGCGCACGTACTTCGGGCACCGGCAGGCCGTGAGGGACGTCAACTTTAACAACGCCGGAGATAGATTCCTTTCAGCGGGTGAGTTTAACTTTTTTTTTTTTTTTTATGGGAAACTCGACTAACGTGCTGACGGTATGTGATCACCGGCGCCCGCGCACACCTGCAACAGCTTGAGAGAGAGCATGAGGAGGGAGGAATGCAGCAGATACCTCTGCTTCACGCCGGTATTCTGCGAGGCCGTGGTACCACACCACATCGACCGATCCGGCCCATTCGAGCGGCAGCAAGAGGCGCCGCTTAGCTCTACCACGTGAAGAAAGTCGGGGTTATGTTTAAATTTAAAAGTAAAAAGTATTTCTATCAGTTTTCTAGCTCTTACGTTATCATCCCGAAAGCCCACTCCCCCTGCCCATTCCCTCTACATCCTCCTCCCATCTCCCAAATTCCCTTAAAGGCCAGCAACGGACCTGCAGTACTTCTGGTGTTGCAGCTGTAAGCGGGCGATGGTAATCACTTACTATCAGTTGTACCGCTTGCTCCTGTGCTTCTTTTCCCAAATAAAAAAAAAAGTCGTTCCTTCACCCAAAGTTACCTTGTACACTCGCCGGGATTGTGTTATTTCGTATTTGAACAGTCCGTTAAGAAATTAGGACCATTTGTTTGCTTCGGTGAATAGCACAAGTACCTAGATTACCTTGGAGACTGATATTTTCATTTACACAAAGCAATAATTGTAATAGGTCGGCCAGAGTTATATATATAACATTCACGTTATAACTTTAAACAACTTTAATCCTATTCATACCAGGACTAATGACACCGCAGCATATTCGCTTGCATAAAATCGAACTTTTAGATGCAAAACAATTTGAATCGAGTTTTGTCGATGACTGTCCGTTTGACATCACATCCTCGAGGTGTTGTAGGAAAGATCAGATTTCTATATACGCAAACCTTAAACTCACTCGCACGTCCTGATAACAAACAGGCTCTGGCGACTTAATGATGGTGGATGGTGAAAAGCCATCCGAAATTCGTCAAACCCGAATCTCTCGATCGAATCAAAGACTAGGGACGGCTCGAACAGTGAACTTCTCTCCTTATTCTTCATCAGCTGAATTAAGCCCACCACTGAACATGGGCCTCTCCGAGATAGAGCTAACAAAAGCCGGCAAACATTACTTGAAAGGCTGCGTGCTCATAGCACAATGGTCAAGCGAGTCACAGAGCTCACTACTGACGCTGCGCCCCATCATTGGTTTCTGGGCTTCCAACATCATACGGCATAGCGGCAGGCGCGTTAGTTACAAATTGGCCCTGTTCGACTTGCCACCGATAGTTGAAAAGAAAGAGTACGACGCATTTGACTCTCTCTCTCTCTCTCTCTCTCTCTGTGTGTGTGTGTGTGTGCGTGTCAAATGCTTTACGCGCATGCGCAGTGCGTATTACGTAACACTTTCTCTAGCAACGGCAGCATGAGTTGGCTTGATACGGTTAAGTTTCACTTGTAACGCGCGAGAGGCGCACGCTTTTTTTTTTTTAAATCGTCACTTCCTGGCAGCGTACGACCGCTACATCAAGCTGTGGGACACGGAGTCCGGCGAGTGCGTGTCGCGCTTCACGTCGCGCAAGGTGCCGTACTGCGCCAAGTTCCACCCGGACCCCGACAAGCAGCACCTCTTCGTGGCCGGCACCTCCGACAAGAAGATCGTCTGCGTGAGTCCTCGCTTGCATCCTTACGCTACGGCCTGGCCACCCGTTGGCCAGATCACATGTATTTGTATGGGCCACAAATAATTGTTTCGGCTCTGGGTGATTTTCGAGGTGTGCAATTTATGTATGTAAACTGCCTAGAGCCGTGGTAGCCTAGTGTCATAGAGCGCGAGTGACCTGGGTTCGATCCCCGGTGCCGGCACCAATAAAATTGTTAATAACAATTTTAAGTGATGTATTCACCACGGTGAAGGAAAACATCGTGAGGAAACCTGCATGTCTGAGAAATAATAAAAATATTATTTCGAGGATATGTTAAGCCCGCCAACTGTCTAATTAGCTTCACATTGCCTTGTTGCAAGGCGAAACACTGGTCTCAGTAGTGGGACATTAATGGGCTGCTACATTTGTACTAAAAACCTATTGTAATAGGTAAAAGTTTTAAAGCAGCAATGCAACCATTGCTATGTTCCGGTATATAGGAGTATAGAGAGAGCCAGTATAAGAGATGGCTGTGAGGCATTCCAGATTAGTCCGCGGGGATGACGTCTGTGAGCATCGTTGAAGTCGTTTGCCGGTGTCCATGGATCTAAACGCGGCAGAGCCAAGCGCCGGCTTAAGATGCTGTTCGAATGGGCCTGCTCGACCGGAGTACGCACGCAAAATATCGGTGTGAAGTAGAGGCATCTTGTGCTTCTGCGTTACTTCGTTCGGTGAGTGAGGTAACCGGAGGCCCCCTCCCCTTCCTAAATATCCTTAGAGGCCAGCAACGCACCTGCAGCCACTTCGGTGTTGCACGAAGTACGTGGGCGTCGGCAATCGGACTCACCATCAGGTGAGAAGCCTGCTCGTTTGCCCACTTTCCCATAACAAAGTCATGACTAGCAAGTACCTTGTGCAGTGGGACGTGCGCAGCGGCGAGGCGGTGCAGGAGTACGACCGGCACCTGGGGGCCGTGAACACCATCACCTTCGTCGACGAGAACCGACGCTTCGTCACCACCTCGGACGACAAGAGCCTCCGCGTCTGGGAATGGTGAGACCGAGTTTTTCAATTTTCTTCACAAGTGCCTCCAGCTAAATTTTCAACAGTTTCTGATAACCAGTAATCATTGAGCTGTGTGTTTTTTAAATATTTTTGTGAATATTTGCAATATTGAAAAAGGACAGCGTGACAAACTACGTTTTAAAGTACATAGTCTTTATTAAAGTTACCTTTTGTTGTGTCACTTACGACAGGGACAGCTTATGAGGGAATGAGCACAGTGCCGGACCGATTAAAATCCCCACGGATTTAGAGATAGACCCTGGACCAGTGGGCTTTCCCTCTTGGAAAGTTAGCGTCGGCTTCAGCTGTTGTATATTAAGAGATTGCAAGTTTTGTGCCACTGTAGCCCAGTAGTCAGCTCGATTTGTTTTCATAATATGCCATTGACCCTGTTTTATTATTTACCCATATAAAGCGTTTAGTGCTGAACTTACCACGTGCCCATCTGGGGCAAGGGAGACCTGCATGTCATTAATTCTCATTGAAAATCATTTCGCGGACATACCAAGAGTATTAGGGTAGTGATGCACATAAGGTATATACTAGAAAGCGATAAGCGCTTGTTATACCAGTTACTTGACTCTATACAGTCAGTAACGTGTTCATGGGCTAATGTATACGTTTCTAGAACAAAATCCTAAGATTTTAGTTAAAAAAAAGAGGGATATTTAATAAGATTCTTTATGTTTTAATTCCCTTCTTCTTATTTCTTTAGTATATGGCTAGGATTCTGCCGAAGTTACTTTTTTAATTTAATACCACTGTTGCATAATTACAATTTCTGCCAATGTCAAGACAGTCACGGGAGTATCGCATACTTCAAATGAGTTTTAAGATTTTCTTTCGCCTATTTCTTCTCCTCCTTCAGAGGAACCTCATTGTGAAACGGTGGTAGATTAAAAAAAAAAAAAGCGGGACCCTTCCCGGCTCCAAAGCCCTCTCGGATATCGAGAGGGTTTCGTCCGGCGGCGGGCGGGCGTTAGTTAACACGTGTCATGTGTCCGGCGCGCAGGGACATCCCGGTGGACATGAAGTACATCGCGGAGCCGTCGATGCACTCGCTGCCGGCCGTGACCGCGGCGCCCAACGGCAAGTGGCTGGCCTGCCAGTCCATGGACAACAAGGTGCTGGTGTTCAGCGCGCTCAACCGCTTCAAGATGAACCGCAAGAAGACCTTCAGCGGGCACATGGTCGCCGGGTACGCCTGCTCCGTCGACTTCTCGCCGGACATGAGGTCGGTGCTCTGCTTTCATTTAGCCGTTCCACGGGTTGTAATCGTTTTTGTACTGAAGTGCACACGTAGTGTAGTAGCATTTTAATATATATATATATTAAACGCCAATAGCGAAATGGGTTAGGTTGCGGACTACGAAGAATGACGTTAGTTCGAGCCCGCCATTCGACTATAGTCGTGAACCACTCCAGATACAAGCTGTGAGCTTAGTTGGAGGGTTAACAGGTGTCTTAGTAACGTTACTTAATAAATAGTACGTACAATTAAAGCCGCCACTCCCACACGCTGACGTTCCCTGTGTGCGATCACATATAGACAGTGACCCGCACTGATTGGGTCTTTCTAGTTTTTTTGAACTTCGCCCCCAGAGCGCGTACTAATCTAAAAGCTAGAAATTGCCTAACCAAACCAAAGTAAGACTATAAATTCGCGTCGGTGAAAGAATTAGAACTTATAATTAAACAAGCTATGCTCGCGGCTCCGCTCGCGTGGTCACACAATATGCCATCTCTTAATTGAAATAAAAAGTATTTCTATTCTTTCAACGCGTCAACAATTACGCGTGATTGAACTACAGACATGCAAACGTTCACATTTGTAAAATAATTTTTTTTTTGGGTTCGGATAACAAACGACTGGCTCCCTGTACGTTTCGAACCGGAACACAGCAGTGGTCAAACTGCTGATCGGTGCGGGTACCAGGCGTCTTCGGGCCAGAGAAGGAGCCCATGGCCTAGTAAAGGCGGAGGGCTCCTTCTTCTACTGTTCTTCACTTCTGGAATCATAAGGAACAGGTCCATCAATATCTGTGAAATCGAGTTTAAGTGAAGTCCATTCAAACATACATACATACATACATAGAAATGTATATTAGCATCTCTGCTAAATTTCGTTGAAACCTTTTAACCGCCATTGACCGACCACCATGCAAACGTTTACATTTGTAATATTAATTAAAGGATAAAATATAGTCTAAAACACTTCTGGAGTCATGAGAAGTTTTTAAACAATCCATCAAAATCTGTCCATTCGTTATTAAGTTAAAACCGGTCAAACATACATACATAAATACATACAAAGTATTACATACATTAGTGTAGAAGTACAGATAAGGGCCCGCACTCACACACTCTAGTGATAACTTGGAATCGAACAATAGTTTTTAATAGTCAATTAATCTCTAATTGTTGAGAGACAGAGAGAAGTGTCGTTTTCTTATCAACTGTTTTTACGTGATTCTTTTATAATTCTGGGGATCATATCTTTATGAATGAATTTGTTTATAACTCTTGTCTTTTGACTATAATATATTTATTTATATATTTTATGATCATCAACATAGTTAACACTTACACTGTCAGTAAAATGAGATAAAAACTCAGTGTTTCTATACTTATAGGTATATTATATATATATATTCTATATGACGACCTACAATAAAGTAGTCATATATTAAATTATACAAATACAAAATGAATAAAATAAAAGAGAAAAAAAAACTAAAGCGATTACCACAAAAAGTAGATGACATTGGATGGAAAGCTAAAAGTGGAAACTTAGGTATACAAGTACACAAGTTATGAATACTCTATATGTATACAAGTTTTTTTTTTTTCGATGTAATGCCACAACTATCGACCCGTACGGCCTCGTGACCGTTGCCTTTTCAGTTGGTTAAAATGTTCCTGCTCTATGACACTTGCAGTCTCACATTACGACACATTTGAAATCACTAATATGACTAATGTGCTTTTTTTATGACAAGCGGCAGACGAGCAATGGGTTCACCTGATGGTAAGTGATTACCGTCGCCCACGTACATCTGCAACAACAGAGGAGCTGCAGGTGCGTTGCCGGCCTTTAAGGGTATTTGGGAGATGGGAGAGAGGATAAGCAGTGGAATGAGGAGGGGGTGTGGTCTTCCGGTTACCTCACTCACCGAACGAAACGCAGAAGCACAAAATGCCTCTACTTCACGCCGGTGTTCTGCGAGATCGCGGTATTAATCCGGTCGAGCCGACCCATTCGAGCAGCAGTTAAAGCCGCCGCTTGGCTCTACCACGTTGGAATCCGGAGTGTCTCTATGACCGGAGATTACTACGCAACAATACTGGAGCGGTTAAAAGAAGCTATTAAAAAGAAAACAAGAGGAAAATTAAGCAGAGGTGGTCCTGCTCTTGCACGACAATGTGCCCGTCTACAATTATTAGAAATACTTTTTGTATTCGATATACCAAAAGCATCTCTAATGCCACCCTAATTATTTACTATTAATAGAAACGTGTATGATAAAAAACGAACCTTGATCACTCACCACCATCTGGTGATCCATGTGCTCTTCTATCACCCTAACATTTAACCCTGTTTTATAATTATAACTTACTGTTAACAATTCGACTGACACTGAGTGACGTCGCATGTGAACTAAATGCAACGAAGTAAGGATTTCCTTATGTGATGTCGTACGTTCTTTGTTGCATAATACACAGCCTTATTGCCTGGCGTAAAATTAAGTAACGTTTTAACAGTTTTAGGAACCGACGGTCGTAAAAACAAACGTAGCAGCCATGTAGCAGTATTACTAAAAAAAATAAAGTAATTTGGAAGTGACGTAAACTCACGTTGTCTTATAGAATCACAACAGGGGCGCTATCCCTCGACATCTATTCATTACGGAATTTTTGTGAAATATATTTGTGGCTCTAATACGCTGGGGCCTAACTAACCAACCCAAAGCATCTGCCTAATCAACATGATTGTTATCCTTTGTAACATTTAATAGACAATACAATGGCAAGAAATGTATTTATTTATTATTCAATTCGTGAGGAATTACTTAACACTGTTTATTCATCATCTATTTCAGCAGTTTCGGATGTTGTAATAGACCAGGTCATAATAATATAGTAAAAATATTTAATTTCGACGGAAATAGGTTGAAACTTCTTATGTTAGTTCTTAGTATTTCTGCGATTGCGGTTGGTTTTCGAATCTACAATGTAGCTTTGACGAAACCATCGGGGTATTCGGAACATGTCAAGTTAACCTTTATGACTGGAACGGTACCCAAAGCTTCTGTATTGAGACCTCGAATGTGATTGCCTTGTCTAATGAATGACTTGCAGATTTTTTATGATACGTCTGCGATGACTTTTTAAAATCAAGTATGTCCTCTGAAGTAAAGATTGTAACTGTAAAGGCTGTTAGCGGACAAAATAAGTTTAATATTTTTTTACTTAACTTCATATACAGTGCTGTGTATATAGACGGACTTATTGCCTGAGGCATTCTCTACCGGTCTACCCGCGGTAGATGCAGAGATAGAATGAAGTAGCCGCGTCAATATATCAGTGACTGTAAACGTAAAATAGGATATAATCAATATTTATAGAACATTATAGACCATAGCTAAACATAAATAAATATAATACATACATACATACATACGTATAAAGTAAAGTAACAGCCTGTAAGTGCCAACTGCTGGGCAAAGGCCTCCTTCTCAAATACTAGTATCAGAGAGGGTTTAGGAGCCGGGAACGACCCGCCACGCTGCTCCAGTGCGGGGTTGGCGGGCTTCACATATCCTCGAAATAATATTTTTATTATTTCTCAGACATGCAGGTTTGCTCACTATGTTTTCCTTCACCGCTGAGCACGTGGTAAATACAGCACTTAAAATTGCTATTTTGTTTTAGTGGTGCCGGCACCGGGGTTCTAACCCAGATCACTCGCGCTATATGAAACTAAAGTGAGCGCCCTGACCAATAGGCTACCACGGCTACTATATACGGCTAATATATAAATGATATTAAATAAATATGGACATACGTAAACTAATTATACCTTAAGTTAGATAAAATACTAATTGAGTCTCGAAATTTCTATCGCACTGCAAAAAGAACGTCCACGCCCTAGAAACTACTATTATTATCTCTCGTACTAGTTTCAAGTAATTGATTGAATTGATCGAATACCCTGAAGATGTCGCAAGGCGAAACCGAACGGTTCGTTTTATAAATAAATAAAATGCGTCTCGTAACTAGTACAAGACGTAATAATAATTATCAACATGATGAAGTTTCACCGAGTGACAACCGTCGCGAGTGTAAATTATATTGATATATCTTCCTCTCAAAACATTTCGTTGCAACGCGCTTATGAATAATTCTCATGAGTGTGTTATTACGATATTGTCCTTCGCATGCATCGGTGATCAAGATTAGGGAAGATAGTTTAGAGCAAGTGAATGAGTTTGTTTACTTGGGAACAATGTTTACGAGAGATGGAAGGTGCGAATGTGACATTGAAAGGAGAGCGATGGCGGGGTGAATGGGGCATTGCATACATTTATGAACGGCCAGACATATCTCACAAAGCTCGTTTGGCTGTGCATAGAGGGGTATTGGTACCAACACTATCATATGGAAGCGAAAGCTGGGTATGGCTGAAGAGGAATGAAAGCAGGATAAATGCAGTAGATATTAGAGCGTTAAGTAGTATGATGTGAAGATAACTGACAGGGTTCGAAATAATGTGATCAGAAAGCGTTGTGGTGTGAAAGACGATGTAGTGACACGAATTGAGAAAGGGATGCTGTGCTGGTTTGGACGTGTGGAGAGGATGAATGAAAGTAGGTTGACAAAACAAATATATGAGGCGAGTGTAAATCGTAGAGTCGGGAGAGGAATACCCAGGCGAACATTTCCAGATTGATGAAAGTGGAAGAAGCGAAAGACGTATGTCAGGACCGTAGCAAGTGGAAGAAGATTGTCTCTGCCTACCCCGATGGGAACAAGGCGTGAATATATATATTCATGCATCGCTGAAAACGTGTAGTTGTTTTACGAACAAATCCATATTCTGTATCGTTTTCCAAAACGTCTAATTGTTTGACAGAGGAAACCGTATTGTTTATCATTTTCCATGTTACAAGCACACACTTCAGCTATACCCTCACGGTAAGTGTCCGTGCGCTGAATTACTCTTTAAGAGCGATTACGTCTCTCGCCTTTTCATACAAACTCTCAAGTCTAAACTCTTCGAAATTCATAAGCCGATTTTAATGATTTTTAGTACACACAAGCGAGATACATAGGTCTCATTAGAAATCTGTAGTTTTTTTTTAATGGGAAAGGCTCCAGGTGAACCGCATGCTCGTTTGCCACGAGCATGCGGTTCACCTGGTTGTAAGTGATTATCGTCGCCCACGTACATAGGGAGGGAGGATGAGGAGGGGGATAGGAAGGGGGTGTGGGCCTCCGGTTACATCACTCACCGAACGAAACGCAGAAGTACAAGATGCCTTTACTTCACGCCGGTATTCTGCGAGGCCGTGGTACCAATCCGGTCGAGCGGGCCCATTCGAGCAGCGGCAAAAGCCGCCGGTTGGCTCTACCACGTTAAAAAAGTTACAAAGAATATTATTGCAATTATCTGTTATTATGGAAAATTTAAATGCTAAAGTATAAAAAAAATGGGAATTCTTCTTTCAATTGGCGGAGAAGAGATCCCATGAGCTTTATTAATTTTTGGACACTTAATTTTGTGCACTTTCTAAACACACGACAGAATTTTACCTATTTTAGTTCAACTGAGACTATTCATTGCTTATATTGCATTATTTGTAATGTACAAAATCGGTTATTAAAATATGATACTTACGGAGTTTCTTTCGCCAGTTTCTTATCCGCCAGTAGGAACCTCATTACGAAACGGTGGTAGATTAAAAAAAATACAATTAACAAACAAAATCTGAATTTATTACATCAAATAACGCATTTTAATTTTATCTCATTCATTCATTTGACTGTCACAGATGACACATTCGTCGATTTGTATGGCGCGAACAGATTTGAGATCTCATTTTCATAAACTCATGTTTTCAACTCGGGGTGCATAATAACATATCTACTTTGTGTTTATACTTTATATCATTGGTTGTGACTTGATCAATATTTTCTTTTTATAATCTGTAAAGACGTAAACTTATTTTGTCATATCGTATCATAACAATATAATTGCATAATCACCATGATTGTATACGTTGTGAGACGTTTGACAAATAAAATAACAGTCAACATGACTCTGCGCAAATAGAATGTTCATGTTGACCGTCTGTTGTGTTGATAACATTGATGAATTACGTAACAGAGACGTGGATGTTCATCGCAGACCGTTTGCGAGAGCCCAAAGATGGAAGGCGGAGAGATGCTCGTCTCCGTTCATAGCCCGCCTTGTTTCTCTGCGTGATTGAATCTGTAACGACGATGTCCGCAGCGGAGCTAGGGAAGTCGACAGAGACGTTGGGATCAGCGAATTGGGCGAAAAAAAAACGTAGGACGATCGTCCGACAACACAGAGTGACGACCTGCACATTGCTGCAGGAAGTCGATGGATTCTGTGGAATGTAACGGACATTCTGTTTTTCGTATTTTTTAAAAACTAGAGAAGATCAAGTGTCTTGGCGTGTGGTATCGGCGTGAGAATCCGCCATCCCATTTCGTACCGTGGCTATCGTAAGATACGCGACTGGGGGCAAAGCCTTGCAAATCGCAATGTCCACCGACTGCGGGCGGGATAACAATCTTGAAAAATACCAGACCAAAATTAAGCAGACCGATGACGGGCAGCTGAGCATTAGGTACCAATATAACGTCCAGAGTAAGCCTGTGTCAGATTTAAAAAAATAAATGTTACCGTCGGAAGGCGGGTTAACCATCTCGAAGTATAGCAGCAGACATGCAACAGCAAAGCAGACCGGTGACGGGCATAGTCAGGGGTGCGGGATGTCTGGTACTGCAATCGCCAGGGGTCGAGTGTTGCGATTATGGCAAGTCCTCCTCATGGAAGAGGCCTATGTCCTGCAGTGGACTGGCTGTCAAGGTGAGGTTAGATCGGTGCATGTCGTGGTAACTCAAGAGAGCTCCCGGAGAGGCGAAAGGCGCGTTGCGGAAGACCGTTTCGACTGTGAGTCGTTCCAGATGAAGGTGATTAAATTGATAGTTAAAAAAAAACTACGAAGCGAAACATTGTTTAAGATTGTTGTAACCTTTTTTGTTTATCTGAGATTTCATGACGCAACCGGATTAATTAATTCCGTAAGTCCGTAAAGTGAATAGTGCAATGTGAACGTGTAACGTGAAAATTGCACGAAGTTTGTTGCAACCGTCTGTTTTATATTACAGTAGTAGTATAGTATTGGTATCAGGCTATTGGTACGTATTGGCTTACGCACTAATAAATATATATCTATAGCTATACTAATACGTACAGACGTAACTGTATTTCGCGCGCGCTGTATTCGTATATTGTGCGCGCTATTCTTCAAATCTTCTGCACCGATTGTGATCGGATTTTTTTAGATATGTCTCTTATGACGTTACGAAGAACTTGTTTAAAAAGAAGGTCATTTTAATTTTTTAAATGTTTTTATACAGGTTAAGACGGGTACAACAGTCAGTCTATACCAAAATATAAAGTCGTTACTGTATTTCTTTGTGCAGGCTAATCTTCTAATACACTGGAACGATTTTATTTGGATTTTTTTCGATGTTTGTTACGACGTTACGCAGGATATTGGCAATTTTTTTTAATAACTTATACTTAAATTATCAACCTGGGTAACGCCGGGTACAACAGCTAGTGTTATTATATTATTTGCCTGTGGCGTGTTTGTACTCGTGTTTTCAAACATAAAAATTATAAAACGTGTTATAATTAAATTTTGCTATCCGTTTATCACGTGACTGGTTATTCTACAACGTGACTTTTGTTGTGATAAATTGGAATCTAAAAATTATATTGCATCGTGTTTTCCTCACACATTGTCCTTCCTGTAGTCTTATGGATTAGATCTTATGGCCGTGTTGTACGACATGAATGAATGAATGAAAATTCTGTATTCTTTGACGTAAGAATGTGAATGAAAAAAATATTTCGTTTGTCAAATGTTCAATCTTACTGAATTTTATTTTTTTACATTGTACCACCGTTTCATGATGAGGCTCCTGTTTTTTTATTTATTTTTTATTTTAATGTACGGCATTCGTTACGTTTTATGTTAGATTATTTTTGTTACTTATCCGAAACATTTATCAGATGTTTAAATTATGAACTATACAAAAATACACCATTTCTTATTTACTTCTCAATATCGGTTATATCCGTACATTGTTCCATTATTTTTTAATGCTAAATCGTCCTGCCGGCCACACTAATCCTTCTAGGAGGGCTTCGGCTCGGATCCGAATGCGCAACATGAAACCTTACCAATTTTTCTTACAGCTTTAGAACTTTTTAACTGCTATCCGTTTGGACATAACGTACATTTTTTTATATGACTGGTTAAATGGGTTGGGATGTTATTGGACAATTTTTTTTTATGGGAAAGGGGACAAACGACGTAGCGACTCAGCCTATGGGAAGTGATAACCGTCGCCCACGTACATCTGCGACAGCAGAAACGCTGCAGGTGCATTGCTTGGCTTCAAGCATATTTGGGGGATGGGAGGGACGATGGAAAGAGGAGTTGGTGGGAGGAAAAGTGGGCCTCTGGTTAGCTCACTCACCGAACGAAATGCATGATGCGAAATGCACCTCTACTTCACGCCGGTATTCTGCGAGGCTCTGCCCCAGTTAGCAGCAAAAGCCGCCACTTGCCTCTCGCACGTACACTACGTCTCTATCTAGAAGCGCCTGGTATTCAGAACGGAAAAACAGAACCTTTGTAGGATCCTTCGAGAATCATTAGCGGTATCAAGTAAAAACTATGGTATCTATGCTGTCTAGTCTATATTATAGTCTATTCTACTATACCATAGTCATGTAAATATTCAAGCTTGTACCAAGGAAGTAAAAAGATATGTTCATTCAAATACTCACTCATGAAGTTAGGAAGACACAACAGGCCCCCCCTGGTCGATTTCAACCATGGCGACAATTTTAGAATACTCTCCTCAGTTTTCAGCTGCGCAGGAGTCAGATTCTGTGTCAGAACACAACAACCAGACCCAAAAACAAATGATTGATATTATACTTGCATACAATGTTATAATTGAATACTCTGAAGATGCCGTAAGGCAAAACCGGTCGGTTAGTTATGTAATTAAAGGAAATGTGTTGTGAAACTGGTACAAGAGATAATAATAATTGTCAATATGATGAATTTTGGACCGAGTGACAACAGTCACATGAATACGTTATTTTTTTTTCTCTTTATTAATTAAATAGGGTTTTGTCACGCAGTGACCACGTCACCCCAATCGTGGTCATTATAACAATCTTCTCTTAAAATACTTAGACACTAATCTGTAGAGTACTTTTGCTTCTTCTGCAATTGGAAAAGCAAGAATACTGTTAAAACATGAATACGTTACAAATCATTTGTGTTTTTACCCACGGCTTAGCAGAATTGGAATTTCTACTCGACACCTTTTAATAAAGGACTCGTTAAAAAAACCCACTTTACATTTACACTGTTCATATCATCAGTAATACAAAGGCAGCTCATAAAACGCCAGATTATAAAACCGTAACATTCTGTTTTACTTATACGATACGATATCGATCCGATCATGTTAATGAAATAAAATTCAACATCAAAGTAATCGCGCGATTGCCGACACAAAGTCGCGTCCGCTGCGACAATTTCACGAACGAAACATTATTTATCAAACATGTTCATCGAACATTGGTCGATGAATATTGAATACGCCGTCTGCTGTGATGTCTGGCAGTCGAACGATGTTTCATCTAAAGAGTGATGTGTAAATTGTGAACACTATGTATAAATTCAATCAGCAAAATGAGTACCTCCCTGCAGCTATGAATAAAAAAGTTTCACAGTTCGATGGATAAAAAACTGAAACGAACACTCGTGCCATGTCAAAACAGTTTGTGTATTTTCTGGCATCTGCCAATTCTTGACATGATTATTCCGCTATCTGTCGTAAATCACGATATTTTCGAGTCGTTTATCGTCAAACCTTGTGACTCCTATTGAGCAGGACCGGGTAATGGGACTCCCTAATCCTATCCTAATTGGGAGAGACCTATATCCAACAGTGGACTATGTTAAAAAACAGACGAATTAGAGGAAGAACCAATTATTAAGAATCTACTTCTACTTTCAGTTAGTTGGCAGGGCGACAGCACAAATTGTGTGATTGTCGATATAATTACTGGTTTTCTGTGTGTTGCAATTTGTAAAGTAATTACTAATAGGTCATTTATTCGTATAGACATTAGCGGTTTTATTGACCACATGGCAAGAATCAAGCTGTATCATGCTATTTAGAGCTAAATGTTGTTATGGTATAGGTGTTTTTAGTGAGACATCTTTGAAATTACCTATAACCTATAGGAATAGATTGTTGATTACATTAGGCGTCACAAATGAGCGCATAGTTTCTCTGATGGTAACTCTATGCTCTATGCGAACTTCTTATAGGCTGGTATGACGATGATTGCGGTTTTGTTTGCGACATTAATATAAATTATTTATATTTTCTTCGTCATTATTCAATATTGCCCAGTCATCTGAATAGTACACAACGGTCAATATCTCAACGGCCTGTTAATCCACCACAAGGTTACTTAAATGTTACGAAAATATACGTTGGTACCACTGACGTGTTTTAAAATAGAAAAAGAAAGAAATTGTTCGTTATTACTTATCAAGGGATATTTGAGTCTATAAGTAGGTATGTAAATTATAAAAAACCGAAATAATGTTGTGGATGTTTAGGAAGAATAAAAGAAACTGAGGAGACACGCTGTGTTTATTTTTTATTAACCAGCGACTACCCGCGGCATTGCCTGTTTGATCTTGAATTTTTTTAAGATTTTTCTTGACTTCCTGAAGGGGAAAGTATCACATGTCCCTTTCATGACATAGTCTAATCTTCGCCAATTTTTTTTATAAAGCTGTTCAGGGTTCAAGCGCAGGTTGAGCGGCAACAAGCAAACAGAAAAACGTCTACATTTTTATTATTAGTAACATTAGTGGTAAATAAAAGTTAGTTTTATCTTGTAAATGTAATAATGTGCAGTGCCCCGGTACTCTACTTATGCCCCCCCCCCCTGCTCCCAATGTGTTCACGGACCACACTTTAATTAATCCCGTCCTAGTGCCTATGACGCAATGCGAGGGTCATATGAGCGCGTCGATGGCGACTTTCTCTCCGTGGGTTACGCGACCTCGTCTCCTCACGAGCGAGTAAGCGTCGCGTTGTTCGAGCGCGTGTGTTTATATGAACTTGTGTTATAAATAACGATTACAAATAAATATATAAAATATTGAAATAATTATCACTGCAATATTATCATCATTGTTATACAACAAATATTATTTATGTAATGCTGATAAAGTGTCCACTTAGCGAGATAGTGAAACTCTTGTCACGAGAATGTTTAAGTTGCTTTCAAAGTCATCCTTATGATGCCAGAGAGAAAATTGTAACTTTTTAATTTTTAATATGAACTCATAAACTCCATCCAATGTCTGTAAGCGGTAAATGAATCTAGGGCTCGCTAACCTCAAACTTTCAAATATACCAATAATATAACATATACATGCTTCTTCTTCATCATCAATAGTCTACTTACGTCCACTGCTGGATAAAGGCTTCGCATAGAAAGCGTCCGTAAAGTTGGCACATATTTCTTAGAGTGCTTACCCATACTCCGTACTCTGGTGTTTATGGATATCTGTGGTGGGAATATGCTTTCTACATCAACCTTTGCCATTTTACAAAAAAAAAAATAGTACATTCCTCAAAGAGACTCAAACAGGTAGCTTCGTCACAGTGGAGGTTTTTTTTTTGTAACTCAAGCTCCCTTCTAGTAATAACAAAAACATCGGCCAAGTGCGAGTCGAACTCGCGCACCGTTGGGTTTTTTTTATGGGATGGGACGAACGAGCAAGCGGCTCCTGATGATATGTGATTATCATCACGTACGTAAATCTGCAACGCCAGAGGGGCGTGCAGGTACGTTGCCGGCCTGTAAGGATATTTAAAGGTTGGGAGGGAGGATGGGGATGGGGGATGGGAAGAAGAGTGCCTCTCCGGTTAGCTCACTCACCGAACGAAACGTAGAAGCACAAGATCCTCTAATTATTACATTAGGATATCCGCAATAATAATATTGTGTAAAAACTTCGGCTGGCTGTATATTACGGTTTTTTGATACAGCCCTTTAATCGTGGGACAGACAGACGAACGGACGTAATAGAGAACTTTAATAGGGAACACTAAAAAAAAAACGAAACGATCATTAACTAATAACTGACTTATTTTAATAAGTAAGTTTGAAGTACAAGGTTTCGTTAAGAAACGTGTTGTGTAGTTCCAGTGTGTAACAGCAGCGTGGCTCTATCGCGTCGATTCCTACTACAAATTTTGCAGGATCACAATGTAGATAATATATTTCCGTTATTGTAACCATAGTGCGCAGAGGATGAAAATTGACAACGCACAAGCACGCACACACGGAGTGTAGTTGGAGACGTGGAACAGAGTAGACGTGCATAAGACCTGGCTGTGTGGACTAAAGTCCTTTGCCTTTCCCATTAGGGATAAATTAATGTCATCATCACCAGCACGCACACACTCGCATTACTGGGTCACCTCGGCTTGTAATTTAGCGGATCGTACTCTTGTTCGGCTGTAAACTTAACACTAATAACAATATATACAATGTTAGCACAGGTGCGTAATACTTACGTGAGTGTTTTCATCGGCGCCCTCGTTTCTGTTTAAAATGAACGAGTGAAACTCATTGTGTTCACTGTTCGTTCCATACATGTGCAAATCTTAAGCGAAAGTTACGGACGTTGATGGTAAGTTCTGCTAACTTTCGTCCCACGGCTACAATGATGTTTACTAATATTTTTATACTTTAGAGTCTATATATAATTGCATGTGAATGTACGTGCGATAAGTCCGGCAACGGTTCTGTTCGGTTGCAATCGGTTAAGTTCGACCGTCTACCATTGAGTTTCGATCTTTGACGTGGCATCGAGCAAAGTGGTGTGGCTCGAACGGGATTACTAATCACGACCCCGCAGAATACCGGCGTGACTAACTACCCTCCTCCCTAAATCCCCTCCCTTACCCTTATCTCTCCCATCCCCCAAATATCCATAAAGGCCGACACGCACGCACATTATTAATTGGAATGGTGTTTCTCCCAGCTATATTTGTCACAAAGTTCTAGCAGACGATTTAGTCTTGAGAAACACCTGGCAGTGAATCATTGGTGGTTTTAGTGTTTCGGGAAGTTTGTCGCAAGTAAAAGCGGTCGCAGCCCAGCCCAATCACCCCACGGTCGGGCAGCGACCGGCCCTATGTGCGCAGTTGCAGATTGCCTATCACGTAGTGTACGTATAAAGAGTGAAGCGATGGCAGTGGCTGCCGACAGATGGCGGGATAACCCTCTCAGAAAATTACAACACACCGATGACGTGCAGTTGCGTGTAAGGTGCGGGTGTCTGGTAATCCGATCGCCCGGAATGCCATTTTTTTTTTCGGTTGGAGGGAAAATGCTTAAGGCATACCCTTCGTTGGCCAGGAGGCCACCCAACGGGTTATGTCGCACTCGGATCTCGGAAGGAGAAACATACCGTCTAAAAACCCATCCACGTTGCAGTTGGCCCGGAGGCCTTCACAGCTTCATCGGTAGAGACTTCCGAGAGCGGAGGCCCGCAAGTTGAAAAAGGGGTCGACGACGGCTGCACGCCGCGCACGTCTTCTCCTCCTAATTGTAATTGGTAAACTGATGTAAACTACTAACTAATCCGTGACCCGGTGGCCTGATTTTTTTTTCAAATGAGATTATCCTGAAATTAAATAGTGGACGATTAAATATTACCTTTGTTAGATAGGAATAAACTTTGTTTTTTATCGCAGCTTATTTATTCGGATAAACACTGACCTCTCGACGTTTCTCTTCTAGCACTTAAAGATGTTGTTGGCTGCATACAAATTTGATGCCTAATATATTGTATGAGGTTCACTTTTGGCATGCATTGATATAAACGCCAATTGTTTATCGTGTTTGAAGATAATTACGATGAATTATAATTTAAATAATAAGCTAGTTTTTCTATATGTTTCGTGTTTCAAGTATTTGGTGCTTCAATGAAGGCCTATTTGCCGATTAACAAACGCAGGCGCACAACCTAGACTCTGTGTTAAACTCATTTAAAATTAATCATATTAACATTGTATTAAAGAGAACAGTAGGGCTCGGTGATAAAAAGAAAAAAATATACCGTAAAAAACTAAATACTGAATAGAATACAAAATATAACAGGAAAATACGGGAACTTCGTTTTCATCAGTCCATTGGACTCCACTGCTGAACTTAGGCCTGTCCAAAAAATTATCAATAAAGGCCAATATTTCTTGGAATGTTTGCCCATACTCACCACGCTGGGCAAATGAGTTGGTGAGCGCGGTGCCGGTGCCATCGCACTAGTGACGCTGCTCCCCATCACCAGTCCATGGGACTTGGGTTCGGCAAGTTCGGATGGATATTCTGCCATCGTTCGATCGCCAGAACAGAGTGCACCACGCGTAGGCCATCCTCAGCATTTGGTGAAAAAGATGCGCTGTATTCCCTCTTACACCCCAGCAACTACTTGCCTTAATAATTATAAACAATTTGTACGTAGACATTTTGTACATAGAATGGTTACAATACAAAAAATGTGTTACAATATTTTCTGAAAAAATTGTTTTTCCATGTATAATTTTTTTTTTTTTTGGCAAGTAGCAAGTGGCTTATCTGGTGGTAAGTGATTACCGTCACACACGTACATCCGCAACATCAGAGAAGCTGCAGATGCTTTGCCGGTCTTTTAAGAAATTTGGGGTCAGGGAGGGAGGATGAGGAGGGGGTTGGGGAGAGGGGGAGAGGGCCTCCGGTTACCTCACTCACCGAGCGAAACGTAGAAGCATAAGATGCCTCTACTTCACCCCGGTATTCTGCGAGAGGCCGTGGCACCAATCCAGTCGAGGCGGCCCATTCGAGTAGCAGCAAAAGCCGCCTCCTTATTGTGTTGTATTTCTTTTACATGGAGATACTAAATATTATGATTAATAATCAATAAAATACCATTTTCATTTGCAAAGCATTATAGTCTTATGTAGATATTATGTTAAGTTGCTTATTGAAATTGTCTATTATTTTCTTCAAGTGTTTGTTCATATACCTAGGTATCAATTACAAATTAAAAACATACCTGTGACGTTTTCAACGTCATTCTTGTTCGTTATCTTACAGAGTTAATTGTAAACCAAGTGGGCACTCGTACATTATTTAACTAGTGCAACAGCTGGTTGCGTGAACTTTCGTGCATTCTTGACGTCACGCTTTTCAGTAACAAAGGCATATAACTTATTCGCTTTTGGATGTCCTAACAATAGAATTCCTATCGTTGCATATCGCCGAGAAACATTTCTCGTGTTACGGAATTCAACCATCCGATTGCACATAATGATTTCTTGCATTTACGCGAACACTGCACATTTGTGATGAATCTGTTATTTACGGATTTTATCGCGTTTGATTTTAGTTTTTATGTTCCCGACGTTTCGGGGATTGACGGACGTGTAAGACGTCCTGATGCCATAGTTAACTCGGGCTACCTTCAGGTTTTAAATTGATTTCGATCCAATATACGCAGAAGCCGTAAGGATAAGCAAGCTTAAGTGGCAATGGGCCGGCCGGCTCGCTGAACTGACAACCGTTGGGGAAAAAAGGTTCTCGAGTGGCAGCCACGTACAGGCAAACGTAGTGTGGGATGACCCCCTACAAGATGGAGTGACGTCCACAGTGTTGCGGGAAGTCGATAAATGCAGGTGGCTCAGGACCGAGCTTCGTGGCAATCTTTGGGGAAGGCCTATGTTCAGCAGTGGACTTGTGATAGGCGGAAATGATACGCAGAAAGAGCTCACAGCACCTTGAGGTCGTGCTGTGGTACGCTTGGTTTAAGATAAAAACTAAATCAAACACGATGAAATCCGAAAAATTACAGTTTCATTCCGATTGCCCGTGTTTAAAAATAACACGCTGTGTTTTTTTTATTGTGAAACGTGTCGCGCGGTATTTATGCAATTTTTTGTGACATAACGGAAAAGACTGCAACCTTGCCACGACACTTGTGTCTAGATATAAAGGTGTGCAGTCTGTTATCCATCTGTCAATCGTCTCGCTCCTGGTCACAGGCCCAAGATATTTGGGCATTTTAATAGCCATGTATGGCAGGCGGTTTGTGGTTCGCAGTGCAGGCGTCTCGCACATTATTTTCTGCAGTTCGGCTCATTTTTGGCGGGGCATTCATATTGTTGCTTCTAACAAGACTTCAATTGTTGCAAGCTCATGTACGTACACAGAAAATATTATTTAAAACAAACATTCGTTTGGTTGTTTCACTCGTTCGATCGAACGGTCCATACATTATTTAGTCGGTAGCAGCTGTCGTAATCAAGAATATGTAAATTATTAACGTCAATCAAACATGACCTCCGGGTCCGAGGTGCTTGTAGGATGAACCCGTACAGAAAAAAACTAATCAGTATAAATCACTGGTGCCGTGTTATGGCAGCGTAAGAGAACCTTTATCCTCACCTTTTCCTCGCGATGTTTTCCTTCACCGCCGTGCGCGTCGCAAATATATTTTTTTCTTAGATATTCTGTATTAATAGGACCAAATACTCATCCAGACTCAAAAACACAAATATCTTGACACAATGAAATTATGCAATCAACCTTCAGTTCCGCCATACAGAGACATTGAACTACGGATTTTTTTGCAATACAAAGTGAAACGTTCTGGATTTGGATTTTTATTATACTTGGTTTACGTACG
Source organism: Bhutanitis thaidina (assembly GCA_029286595.1). Lineage (NCBI taxonomy): Eukaryota > Metazoa > Arthropoda > Insecta > Lepidoptera > Papilionidae > Bhutanitis > Bhutanitis thaidina. The sequence continues at coordinate 12,494,426 of JAGSMS010000017.1, forward strand.
TCTGTGGGTTCGCTCGCGTAATCGGCGATTCTTTTACGCAACGGAAGGTAAATGCGCACGTCTTCTTCGGCTATGCAAATGCTCCTGAATCAGTCTGTACCATGTTTATTTTTTATGAAGAGACCTTTTTCTACTAGTCTTGCGTGTCTTATTCATTCTATTTATATCCGAAATATTAAGCATTCCGAACAAAAAAAAAAACAGTCCGTGTTGGAAGTATGTCACGAATATACCACGCCAGCAATGTCGCCGGGTCGTATTAACCCGAATTGAATTGTCGCAAGAATGTCACCTCCCGCAGGAGGCGACGCGCTCAGTGTACCAGCGATTCCGGTAAAAGGGGCGATGTATCTCCTGCCAATGGCACTGGCTTGCCTGGCAGCGTGGCGGGCCCTTCCTGACTCCAAAACACTCACAAATATTTGAGGGGAGGCCTTTGCCCAGCTGTGGACACTTACAGACTGCAACTATGCATTTTTATCTCCAGCTACAGAACCGTTCAACCGAACGGTGCGCGTAAAAAGAAAATTATGAACCTTTGAAATCACCTCGTCTATTAGACGTTCTTCACGGGCGCCGGGTTCTGTTCGAAAACACTGTGTCATTGGGTTTAATCCGGTAGTTTACCTTGCCGGCCTGTACATGGACAACTGCAGGACATAGACCTCTCCCACGAGGAGGATTTACAGTAGCAGACACCTCGCACCCTAGGCGTTGCTGACCTTCATCGGTCTGCTTAATCATGGTCTGGTAATTTTTCCCACCATCTGTCGGTAGCCGTTGGGAAGAAAGGGGGCGGCAGATTCTTATGCCGCTTCCACATGGCACTGAGTGACTCAAGTATGCTTTGATTTGGGGAAAACTTACAGGATATAAAAACATAAATATATATATTTCGAGTCCGTATAGTCCGTACTGCAACCATCAGTGTTGTCGTGATAATTTCGCAACTTATTTATGCAAAGCATGTATTCTAATGAGTAGTTTAAAGGCGGGGCCTTTACTGTCACTTACTTCTGACACATGACGTATATAAAATATGTGTGCGGGGAATGTAATGGGAATGTTCTACTAAAACACATTTAACGGATATACAACGGATATAAGAATGGTGTTTATAGTCCAATGTTTATTTATTTATATACACTGGGAAACAAACAGCACATAAAATGCATAAGATAACATTTATTAAAGTTAATATTACATAACCAACATAGTTTCCACTACGGAATAAAACTTAAAACAAAAAAGAACGGTATGACTATTTGTCTTATACGTACTAAATATTATACTTACATTCAATTATTAACTAAGTAGAATAATTAACACATTTGAATATAAACTAAATCAAACTGTTTTACAATTTTAATTACGCGGATAAAGCCAAACAAATTATATATATCCATTACTGTAGTATCAGATCAACAACAGGATTCGTGATATATAATATTCAAATGTTGATATTTAGCACTATGAGCTGAGCAAGCTCTGAACATACACCGACTTATATAGATAGATAGATTATTTTGTGGGGCGCAACTCTTTCTCCAAATGTGAAGCTTGCACTTGCACGCGATGCACTCTGCTGACCAACGAACGAGGCTTTAACGACCGATCGATGGCGGATCATCCATCCGACCATGTCGAACTGAAATCTGACAGAGTAGTGATGGAGAGCAGCAGGGAGGCTGCCGGCGCTGCGCTCACCAACCCGCCAGCCCGGCGTGCCGAGTATGAGTAGATCTTCCAGCTATCGCATAGTAACTTTTGTTATTATGGTAGCAATGGACTCGGTGGTTATATTTCAAAATCGGCCCATCCAGAGTGGACGAGATAGTTCTTAGTACTCTCTTTTAGAAAACAACGTGTAATAATATGTCCATTGGAGGTTAGATGTATCGACGATCAACTTACGAACGTGTATTACTCTATGCTGATGCGGAATCAAGCTCAACAACTTACTTTTAATTGTTTCATATAGATATTACTTATTAATGTCATTAGTATTGTTATTTTTATTTTTGTTTTTTTATATTTTGATTACTGTCATATGCCTCATGTTTTACAAAAGCCTGGCGACTGCTCGCGAAAAAACAAATATCCATTGTGTTGACAGAACACCGGCGCTGTAGTCGTGGTTGTTCGTTTAGCATTGCTGCAGCATTACGCCGGGTCGGACGCCGTCTTGTTGCTGCATCTCAATAAAATATTATTATTTTTTTAATGTTAATCGAGTTTTCATTACGCGTTACTTGAGTTGCGGCAATGAATAAAGTACTTTCTTTCTCTCTAATGCGCTTACGAGTGTGTACATTGCGTGATGACTATTGAATGTCTCGAGTATGGATAAAGTAACATAATTTATTAATTAAAACAATAGTTTAAAGTAATTTAAACTGTTCCTCTGTGGCAATGTTGCGCCGCGATCTAGAACGATCTGAATGTTATTTTCGATAGTATTTCCTAGGCACTGATACGTACTGCATGAGTAATTTTGTTTATTTATAGTATCTCGGTAGGACTGCACTCACAGGCCGTCTTATTATCTCTTGTCAGCTTGGTAGCTTTCTATTTTAAGGTTAAAACTCCTGCCGATATCTCACCGTTCTCTCACTGACATATACCTTGCAGCGGTTATCGAGTTCGAATCGCAATCGCATTGCATTTATCTCAATTATAACAATTTTTGTTTAATGTCTTGCCTCTACACATTTATTTTCTTTTTTAATTTTATTGCGTATTAACTTATTACATTCGTCATGGGTTTGGGTATTACAAAATGCAAATTAGGCCAAACGACTGCGTTCTGTCTCTGTTCATCACTTTTGCATCCACGGTGACGTTATAGGCGCTATACTTCGCTACTCGTCCCCACGGTTCTGTTCAGTTTATCAGAATGTATATGTTGACCATTGTTTAAAGTAACGAAGTGATGAACGAGCTCAGTGCACTTGATTGTAAGCGGTCACTGGACATATTCACTTATATCTACAGAACTGGCAGAGATTGTGCGCTATGTTGCTACTTTGAGCTGATATTGTGTGAGATGGCACGCACCTACATAATGACTTTCGTCGCGTACTTGTGTAGGCGTGTATGAACTCTGGTGACAAGATGTAATCAGGAAGATTTGTAGCTTGTTCGATACTCGTCCCCAATTGAACACAATATGATTTTACTTTTATTGTACACCACAAAAGATATATTAAAAGAGTAAGTTAAGAGGATTATACAATTTGACTGCATATCGATTACCTTATCGCTGCATATTGATTTCTTCCAGGCGACCAAATGCGTTAAGAAGCTATGTTACAGATACGAGGCAGGTGGTGTAATATAAATATACATATTATAACAAACTAAAACTATAACAAAAAATAAAATAAGAATTACTTATGCTAACAGACATAAATGATTTACCTAGGTTAGCTAGAGATTCGAAAATCGTTCGTTGAAATTATACACAGTTGCGTTTTCAAGATTTGGTTTTGGTTGGAGCTTGGCCTGGTCCACTTTTGGGCGCTTAGATCTGGAGAGAGGCTGTAGGTGATGCAGAAGTCTGCTTAGATAGCTACTATAGCTGTATCGGCTATTCTATCGTGTAAGAATTTGTTTGTAGGTCAGTTTAAAGAGCACTGTAGAGTAGTGCAGTGCCTAACAAGACTTTTCAGTATCAAGTTCTAGGTTCTATAAGAACTTGTATGGAAATGCGTGACATGTCTGGCAAAGACTTGACTTAGAATGACACCATGCACTAGGTACTATTTAGTTCTTAAAAAAAAAACCTTGTCCCTTATGATCGCATCACGTACGAGAGTGCACGTTCTAGCTCGCCTTAACTCAATGTCACAAGCACCATCTGTCTGTGCCGTATCGGGACAGAATCGCTATCTAGCCAGTAGACAGCCATTGTAAGGGTGCCTAATTAGGATATCCTGCCGATCGACCGCGGCCATGATACCACTGCTTTGTTTTATTCTTGGTAATCCTCGTCAGTCGCGTTTGGCGACTGGAATTGTTTCGCGACACGGACTCGATTTGAACGAAATGATAACTGACAATGTTCACTTTTGCATTATGTTATAGTAAACAATATCTAAATGGTGAATTCCTACTTTTTTTAACATACGTATATCCGTTTCCCCTGTCCTGTACATGTATCTAAGTTTGAAAAGAAATCTTGGAAGTTAATTGTCACGTCGATCGTTAATGTGAGTCTAATGTGTTTACAAGTAATAAGCCATCAAGTGATTTATTCATCGACATAAGAAACATATGGTACATTTAACTTGTCAAACGGATTTGTTAAATCTACCACCGTTTCGAAATGCGGTTCCTCTGACGGAGACGAAACAGACGAAAGTAACTCCGAAGGTATCCTCTTTTGTTTGTCGATGCATAAACTTTTAATAGAACAATGTTACAATAAAACATTTAGATATAGCTTGGGAGCGATCTTAATCATTCCCCGGGTTTATTATCATCCATGTATTCCTTTATATCGTAATAACCCTTTTTTTAAAGTCTTCGTAAGACTTATCATCGAACTGATCTGATGATGCCGTCGGTAGATGGGTACTGGAGCTCTTCATGGTTACCGTCGGACATTCCGAGGTCAAGGTCCCAAGATAATTTGATTTGTTTTAATAAGATCTTTTCAAGTCAAATGGAGATGACAGTGGGCTTTTTTTAGGAAACATATCTTAATAACGATGTTGCTTTTGTGGCTGATTTCCATAAAGTCGATTTGATTCGATTAACAAGCTCAGGTCATCTGCTCGGGGTATACTATAGTGTCTCTCGATTCATGTTCCCGTTATCTAACGAATGTGCAATAAGATCGAACTATGGACAGGATGTCTGTCTGTATCTCAGTCGTCCTCAATCAGATCAGAAAACCACTAATGTATTACGTCTCTATGGTCTTATTTTGCTATTGGTTGTGTAGGTACTTTAATAGTAATATTTATTTACAAAACATACTTTCGAGTTTTTGTAATTTTAAAGTTAAATGTTAATTTTATTGTTCGTAACATTTTTTTTTTTTACGATTAGAGATAAGAATAAAGGTGCATGTTGTAAATGTATTTTCTGCATTTACAAACACATATGCAGTCGCAAGCACCGGATCTCCGAATTGGTTTTACCGCAGGTAAAGAGGGAAATGACTCACTCGTACAGAAAAACATAACCTGAAATTTAATTTAGACCCTACATAAAAGATTTTAGATTAATGTCCATTTTATACCGATCATTTATTATATCTACTCGTATATAATATTATATATAACCACGTTGTAAGGGTATCCATTTCTTTCGCCTTAGGTAGGATGTATACTTATAAAAAAAAAATCGTTTTCTAACAGCGGCTTCCTAGACATCTACCACGCTATCAACTGTTATTTATAGAAGCTGAATGCATTTAAGAGGCCTGTCTTTAACAGAATACTGTATATGAGAACTGGTTAAAATTATACAGCATAACGAACGCCCAGCCCCGTGCGATGGCGGCGACGTCGGTGACCGTTGGGACATTTACTCTTTAAAGAATATCTGAGCACCTTGAAAACGTGAGGGGCTATAAATTCATGTGCCGCCTTTAACGACACTCGGATAGTGATGCATAAGCACTCACGCGTGTCATCAATAGGGGTAGGTAGAGATTGTTGATTTTCATTCGGCACGAGTCAGCGTAGCCTAACAGCCTTCCGCAACTCACTTTTCGTCTCTCCAGGAGATAGATCGTGACTGACGGCGAGCACCGTCGCTGGATTCGCTCCCGGAGATAGATAGATTTGAATTAATAAATAAAAGGATAACGATAAATGAGAATACCTGCTTATAGCAGCTGCAGAATGATACTGAAGACTGGAATCCCTTCACGTGTCCTAACACTAGAATGTATATTGTTTCGACACGTCAAGAAATAATAGTTGTTCACGTGTGATGCATAGAGTTTATGGGCTCATAAGGTAATGCCATCACACGTTTTTATTACGACTACAATAAAAAGATTAAAAATAAGAAAATATACCTTAACAGTATTTTTTGTACTATAATATAACAAGAAACTTAATCATGATTGTGTGGTACCGCCGGTGATGCCCGTGACTAGGGTCTGAACTCTGTTTATTCACGAGTAGCTTGCGAGGAGAATCTTCCCGCGGCAATCCTGTGATGAAAAGCAGCCATTGTCCTCCTCCCCCTTGCTTCAATGGAATCTCCATGCTCAATTTCATCACAATCGTTCGAGCCGTTTGTGCGTTCTTACCGCGGGATTTATTGGAAGGTGCGAGATTATTTAGTTAATCCAATATCGTTTCAAATATATCTCGGGCATCGTATCGGGTCGCTATCAGTTCTGTCGCGTCGATAAACTTGCGCCGAGCCAAAACGGTATCTCTCGGCACTTGCCAAAATTTGGCCCCGGTCACCGGGCGACAATTACAATTTCCGCGACAATTATAGGCTTCAGTCAACACCGATCATTTCAAATTGTCGTTCAAAGTTCAAAGCATTTTTATTCGGTTTGAGCTCGTTGGAAGCTATTGGGAACGTTAAAATCTACATCGGTTCGCAAAACAAGACCTTCTCGGAGTAGAATCGGCAGAAAACTCTCTGGGGTCTGGTATTGTTTTTCAAATGCCATTAATATAACGTTAGTACAATATCAAATGTATATTAATTGGGACTTGCAAGTGCAGATAGAGAGCTATTTGCACACGTCTTTGACCTTGATATATTGATCTATTATATAGAAGGCCTTTTTTTTAATAAAGTTTCTTTGTCAAGTTTAAAAAATATTGTATCCATTCGGTACACTACATTTTTACGGATTTTATTGTAAAATTTGTAAGCATTTTCAAAAAAAAAAATTACTTTCTAGTTTTAGCAAATTTAAATTTGGAAAACTCTATCGTATCGCCTCTACCCGTTCATCCGGAGACAGTTATTTTTGTTGTTGTTGTTGTTGTTAGATATAACAATGTTTTCAAATTTTGTTTAGAATGTTTCAAACTTTCAAAACGACTAAAGTCTCAAAATATTCGACTCTTTGAATAGATCGCAGCGTCTATCGAGACTCCAAGATATAGATGGCCCGTCACTTGGTTTTGTAAAACTAATACTGTTTCCAATCCAGCTGCAGAACTCCGCAGCATCACCCTAGACTACATGGTACTACAGAGGTATGCAAAGTAAACTATTATGACTGTTTCTTCATCAGTGAAGGAACGGACGTTCCTGTTAATAGCTAAAGTTACTGTTATGGGTTAGGGTGCGAAATACGAAACATGATGTCTTATGGTTCGAGCCCGCCATTCGACTATTGTCGTGAACCACGGGTTAACAAGAATATTACTAATGCTATTTAAATAGTTAATCAACATATACTTCTGCATTCTGTGACAACCTAGTTAATGTAAGCATTTAGTTTTTCTGCGTTTTAAAAGGTTTGGTGCAAACCTTTTGGAATCAATGTCCAAATGGTCTGACCGTTCAACAATCGTTTATATTAACTTTAAATAACAATGAGGTATCATCGGTAAACAAAACTGTCTCAGACGTTTTTGTACTATACGGGGATACTATATGATCATTTATGTAAATAAAAAAGTGTAAATAAGAATAAAACCCGACCTTATTTCCTCCGACCATATCGCATATACATTGGCTTCGAGCAGGAGAATATTATAGAGACGATATTAACCGGGAAAATGTTGATTGTTAACCGTAATATGTCGAAACCGGGCAGACAGGGCATCATTAGGCTCTATTATCGCCACGGCAGGGTAAAGCAATCGAAATGTCGGGAATATAAAAACGTAAAAGCGCCAACCCTGTCTGACCATGGGTGTCGTAAAAGGCGACTAATGGTAAAAAATTGTATTAGGAGATGGGCAGCGGCATCTTCCTGCACTAGAACCAAAAAAAAACTGCGGTTGCCAACCCGCTCGCCAGGCGTGGCAACTAAGGCAATACCCCCCCCCCCCCATGACGAAGGTAGATTTTTGGGGGAGGCCTATGTTCAGCAGTGGACTTCTGAAAGGCTGAAATGATGATGAAAAGTTTCTTTTCAAATGTGTAGTGTTCTCGTAAATACGAGAAGTCATTGCTAAAATTAAACTTTAGAGCCTAAATGCTGTACCGCTAATTTAGGCTCTATCTCATCACTAGCCGTACGAATCTAAGCGCTGGGATTCCGATCGAGCCGTAGAATTTATATACGACCTCGGACCCTAAAAGCTGAAAGGATACAATGCAATTCTTTTTATATGTGACGTTTGTAATGTGCTTGTATAATAGCGCTGAATCCAAAACTTAACCAATTTATATTCTTCTTTCTATTTTTAAACGGTTAAATGCTGGATCTGCAACGGTTTTTGGTAACCTACACCCGTCCGGTCAAACGTCAAAAATTAGACCTTTCCGGTGTCAATTTGTTGTCTAGTGTTATTTATGGTCATGTATCTTAAAAAGAGTCCATTGCAGGACACAGGCGATAAGGACGGTTCCATAAGAATGATTTGCCTTATTCGGCACACATAGGAAGCGGATCGGTGATCGCAGTACCAGACACCGCGTACCACAGAAACTGCTGGCCGTCGTGGATCTGCTTATTTGGTTCTCGTAGTTTATATTATTAGATTTTATTAACTTTTTACAGCTTCGTACCGCCATCTATCGGTAGTGATTGCAATGTTCACGACTTTTCCTTTAGTCGCCTCTCACGATACCACACGGCCATATGGCTGTATGTTCGCAAGGAAATATTAGGAATAAAGTCCTTTTTTTTTTTAAAGTGTGGTCTACATGCCGCTTATCGTGCTCGCAAACGCTGTGTGCCAGTATGTCCCAGTAGTTGGAATGGCTCTGCCATATTTAATTTTATACGTCTTTACGTTAACGCGGTGGAAATATTAAATTAATTTATTCGGCGGATATTGACAATTCGACGTATTTTGGTATTCGTATTCGTCCTGACCTACTTTTGGTGCAATCACCTTGTAGATTTTTTGGCGACGTACCAACGGATATCAGACTATATTCTGGTAACGCTTAAGGTCAAAATGGCGCAACCTAGCCCTTCTCGTGAATAAAGCATGTGACGCTATAGTATTTAGGTACACATCTTCTATACGGGTGAAGGGTGTCCACAATATCTTAATACTAATCTGACCAGCCCCAGCATCTCAAGCATTTGTTATAGTGACGTCACCTACACCACTCCAACAGCACAATTTTCTTTAGAGTTGTAAGATGGTCACCGTCACACGTGATAATATACGATACACTTAGGTGCTTTGAGACATTCCATCTCTGTCCTCAAGGGTGTCAACGCAACGCAACCTTCCACAGAAGTTGTTTGCAGGTGTCTTTGGGCTACAGTAGGCACTTACCAGGTGGACCCATGTACAGCTCGTTTGTCACCTCAATCCATTAAATACAAACTTTCAATCGCATCGTTAGAAATAAATTTCAACGGATTTTTTTAAAAGGAATTGCCATTTTGACACTGGCAAAAAGTTATTATCTCTTGTCATATTCATTCGATGTACGGTTTCAGACATACTTGTCTACTTAGTTTAATGTTATGCCAACGAATACCTTTTTAGCAAATAGTTGATGCAAAGTTGAAACTTTGCTTTAATATTAAAAATAATATTAATTATATACAGACAAAAAACAGTCATTTGTCAAGTAACGTGACTCTACTTGTTCCAAACAAATAAAAAAGTTCTGGACGTCCGACATAACGTAAGCCATATATAAATGCATGCCAGGAACTACTTCCTTATTCATGCGACGTCGTTTGTATTTGCCTTCAATTATTCAAAATTAATCAAAATGTCTCCAGTCAGTATCAATAGTACGTCATATTGAATTAAATAGGACCCCGCCCTCCGCTCTCCGACCTCTTCCGAGAAGTAAGATGGTGGCAGATTCTCATCCGCTGGCCACCATACGGCCAGGCGTGTTCGTCTCTCTAGGGGTTTTAATTGGTCGAAATCACGACGTTCGTAAAAGATAATACATTAATTTAACATAATATTAATTTAAATAAAATATTTTGACTTTGATTCACCCTTGTCACATTCGTGCGGCCATATCTCTTTATTTTATTTTTTTAGTTTGTTATTCAACAATCACAACGTTCGCCTTGCCGCTCGTCGAGGAAAATTTTCACTTATCGAAACTGTTTATTTTATCAATGAAATTGCATATCTGTATTCACTCTCCGATTTCAGCCTCATTGCCTTAGTCTTTGGCTTATCTGAGCAGATAAGCATATTTATTCTAAAGATTGTTTCTATCCAGATTTTGAGTCGGAAGGTTTATTATCTCCATTTTTAATATTGAGTGGAAATGAACATTGCATGTTGGAACATTCACGAATTTAAATAAAATTACCCTGAAGCTCTATTCGTCTGTTACACAAAGAAACTGTAATGCTTAGTTCGTAGTGGTTAACAGGAATATTAGTAATATTAACACCATTGTCGAGATTTGAGTGACTTTCATTGACGATTATACGGAAGATGAAAGAAGTAGAAATTGTCACCTGCGCAAGTTTATAATAGTGTCGTAGTAAAATACATTACGCCACTATAATATGTTTTGCGATAAGAATGAATGAAGTTTCAGTTGCTGTGACAACAAGTTGCAGAGGCAAGACTTGAAACATTAGCCTATTTTGGTCCACAGCTAAAGTAAGGTCTTTTCAAGAAAGAGCCAGCAAAACCCGGAATACCGTTTGTGAAACTTGTTCTCATACTCACCACGCTGGGCAAGCGGGTTGGTCGCAGCGCAGCGCCGCACTAATGATGTTCCTCCCCATCACTAGGATTTGGCTGCAGCACATTCGGATGCAAAATTCGCGATCGCTCGCTCCCTAGGTCGCCAGAACCCCGTTTGTTGGCTAGCGGGGTGCATCACGTTCAGGTGAGGATGGCATTGGGGGAAAGAGATGGTATACCATATTCGCCCTAACATCCATTTGTGATCAAATTTCACAAAATCATTAAAATCAGACATTTAAATAGTTGAAAACCTTTTGTGGGAATCTCCAAAGTGCCTCATCAGATATTCAATATTTTTTGAAAAAAAGAATAATTCGAATCAGTTCAAAAACGCCGAATATGATGAAGATGAGGTACACAAATGAATAAGGACCTCCACAGTTGGTAACGGAGAACATACTACTAACAATTACCAAAACAAACAATCACGAGATATTGAGTCTATGGCCAATAGAGTTGATATTATTTTTAGTAACTAGACGTTTGGCAACAGCTAGTAATTGTGACTTACATAATCTTTGGCGACCTTGACAGTCCTGAACCCTTTTGATATTCTGATGTTATTTTTAAACACTGTTGTTTAGAAATATAAAATTAAGCCACATTTATTTTTATACGCCTGTTTTAGAATCATGCTCAGATGAATAATCTTTATCGACGTATTTAAGTTCACTGCATTTCTTGAAAGGTTTGCATCGCTGGGCGAGAGGGTAGGTGAGCGCAGTGAGCCGGTACCCTCGCACTTATGATGCTGCTCCTGCCGATCACTGGTGTGTGGGATTTGGGTTCGGCTGTTTCGAATATTCCGCCGCCGTTCGGTCACTGGAGCCTGGTATGCACGTTTTTAGACCCGCTGGATCCAAGTATTTCCGGGGAAAGACGTCGAGAATAATCCAGAGTTTTTTTTTATTTAATTAATTTCGTCATTTAATACAAACTCGCGAAGGACTTTAAATAAAATTAAACAAGCAATACTGTTCAATTTCTTTATTGAAAACAATCACACAACAATCCTTCACAAGTGATGACAATAGACTCTCCGTTGTGAAATGTTGTTCCCCAATCGAGGGTCCATACATTATTTTTAAAATAACTGCGGGTAAAATGTCTTTATAACTTCACCCGCTAAACGACTCCCTGACATTGCAACTAGCCAGCAGCAGAAAAGGATTGCCTCCAAGCAACAGCGGAATAAACGTCATAGGCGAATTGGAAGTATTCTCCTTTTACACCACCCGACTCAAAATAATTCATCTATTTCTTTAACAAATCCTCATAAGTACTAGATCTAGGTTGTAACCTATAGGCTCTGGTGCGCCAGCGGTTTTCTACGGTGTCAAGGTCTGTTCTAGTACATTCTGAGTAACGTCGGTGCTCCGGCTGAACCAGGATAGCCTAGCAAAAGGTTGTGGCAGTGTGCACCAATAACACGGGATCTCGCTCAATTTACGTGCCATACTCAGGATCCTGGTAGCCCGGCATTGCATTCTCTTGTCGGCCGTTAAAAAATTGATCAATATTTTTTGCCGGTATTTCGCAATGTCTCCAGGACACACCTCGCGGACTGTTGCTTTCGACTTCACCTTCACATACCGACACTCGATTTGGCCGACTTTTGGTGCATTTACCTTGTATCATTATTCATTGCCTTCGCCGATATGTTTGAAATTGTATTGCTATGGTCTTAGGATGAAAGTGCGTCATAAGTCAAATCAATTCTTTTCTTTTCTATAAAGTGTTATGTACGCCTGCACTTAATTAAGTTTTAGGTGCAGATAACAACTGTTCAGTAAGAACATACATTCCTCATTTAATATAAGTGTTTTTAATGACCTCAGCTACATTTTGACTGAGTATTTAAGTTCTTGACCTTAAATAAATTATAACCTTGCTTGTAATGTTAAAAAGTCAGCAATGAAACGTGCGCCTTTGATTTACTAATTATTTGATATTAAAATTGAGTTTTAGTTTGTTGCTAATAACACTACATAAATATACGTGTGTGTGTATTTTCTATTACTTGAAAGCTTCAGAAAGTTTTACGATGGCGAGTCAATCTTTTCTTCATATGAAACTGTTAAAATAAAATGGTTGTAGGTGGATCCGGGAGAACCTCCAACCTCAAGGCTTCCGACAGAGAGCAGAATTTTATAAATGTCATGCTAGACCGACAATACGCTAATCTGTGAACATGAACAATGTTTTTTTGGTGGCCACATGAGAGCATGGAATCCGGACTTTTTACCTGACTATTCCAGAAGGATCGTTTTTACTCTATTTCTTTGGCACGCTCTGTAGACTAAACGGCCTGATGGATTTCAACTTACGAGGCGTCGTTAGATTCGTCTTCGTTGTGGGAATGATTTGGGATATAATATTTAAATATGATGTCAGCGAATCAAAACGAGAGTGAAAAAAAATAGCAGTCAGGTTTTTTTTCAATAATTGAATCGCTACTTGTTATGTATTGCCTCAATTGCATACACGCCTCCATACACTCACACACGCACACACAATAAATGATATGCAATACGCAACGTAAGTAGGTTTACTTCCGGTATTACCACAACATAATAAAATGTAGACAGTAGATACATCCGCCTGCGTAAATAAATATTTCAATGAATTAAAGATGAGAACAATCACGTGTTTAAATAAAAATCCATTAACATTTATTCGGAATCGAATTGTCCAGAATAGGTGGTAATTATACGTACGTACCAGTATAATGTTGTGTTGTTTTTAAATAACTTTTGGTGAAAACATTTGAAGGTTTATGTAACGATCCACTATGACTGGGAGATCTTATCGAATCAGTGTGGTATCGGTGTCGATACAGAAATAGCGTAGATAGGAGAGCAAGTCATGTGTATACGTAACTATTCCTCGATAAGTATCACGGGCATTGAAGTATTTTCCACCATAATATTTTTTTTACGTCGAATTGAGGAAACACTTAGGGCACACACACACGGACGGTGTTTGATTGGGTTGTAAAGAGACAAGCTTTTTTTTTTGTGGGAAAGGCGGCAAACGAGCAAGTGGTTCACCTGATGGTAAGTGTATATCGTCGCCCACGAACGTCTGCAACACCAGAGGCGCTGCAGGTGCGTTGCCGGCCTTTCAGGGTATTTGTGAGAGGAGGGAGATCGGGAGGGGGAGTGGGAGTGGGCCTCCTGTTACCCCACTCACCGAACGAGACGCACAAGCATAAGAGATGCCTCTACTTCACGCCGATATTCTGCGAGGTCGAGGTACCGATCCGGTCGAGGCCGGCACATTCGAGCAGCAGCAAAAGCCGCCGCTTGGATCTACCGCGTATAAAAAGTAATTGTTACTAAATTATTCTCCCGACTGAGAAACAAGTTGGCGCCGACGTCGAAAATGATCATGACGGACGGAGGACCAATCATTATAACGATCCTTTCCCACCGCCGCTCTCTTTGTTGCTCCACGAACGATGACCGCGTGACCGACTTGTGGTTGGTGGTTAACTTACATGACCGCTGAGCCATTGCTCCTCGGGTTCGAATCCAAGCCGAAGACAATATTTGTGCAAAATACAAATTATTGTGTATCGCGTTTCGAACACTGCATGTGACCCTTCCTCCGACTATATCGCATATGCGTTACATCGAACATGGGAAGATAACGAAGCGAGTGCCTCAGTGTTGGCTCGTATACTTAGCGCACTATAATATCTTACGCGTAGTTGAAAACTGCTCATAGTATTCGGAAATTGTCGCCCTGGTATTTTCACTCAGTAAATTGTAATTATGTAAAATAATTATTAATATATTGATGCAATTTTTTAAATATTGTGACAACCCTATTTCTCGCTTGAGTTCCTGTGCGTTCTAGAACAAAGTAGCCGACCTAATGGTATATAACCATATATTTTAATACTGTAACATAAGTACAACGTACGTGTAACGTATGTGTAACAAAATCAGATTGAATCTAAAATTATAACTACATAGTATTAAAGTATCTAATACGTAAACACGCAAGGTTAATGTATGTATGTTTGTAACCGGTTTTCATTAAATTTTATAGTAAACAGCAATTTTGAACACTACTATGGCCGCCGGAATTTCCCCTAAGGAATATTTCAAGTATGCGTCACTTACGGTCGATCTACCTACAAATATTATGATTTTCTTTTTTTTTTAATTAAATACGTACAAAAAGGTACGTACTTATTATAATAAGTATACGTGCATGAGCGTTAGTACATGAGAATAATATTGTAATTACTTATGTACATAAATTCCCATCCATACCTAACATGATTTGTTTTTCTTTAGCTAAATAAACTTAATTTTGCTCCAGTAGGTGCAGATAGAAATTTACTACAGGTGCAGGTTGCCTGATGGGTTCTGAACATGGGTTTTAGATTTTTTGTGCATACGAATCTTTTTGATATTATAGCATAGATATTAAATCCTAAACAATATTTGTTTTGACATTTGACTGTTGTCTATTACGCACACTGGTCTCGGGGCCACAGAACCGGTTTCTAATCGTAAATATGCAGTAATCGTCGCGGCACTTCATAATCATTCTGATAATTAGTTCCACTGCGGAGCGTAAGACTACCTTCCTTCAATAACCTATGGGAAATCTGAAATAATTTGTCAACAGATAAAAGTAATTATTTTAGTTATAGTGCACAGTACTCGATGTTCGATAAGGCCTAAGGACGTCTTTTTTTTCCATTTCTTTGTGTAAATAAACAATATCACAAGAGAAACATAAGGTAAATATTACAAATAAATACAAATTAATTGTGACACAAATACCATATGTTACATTTTACACTTAAAATGAAAATGAATCACAAAAATAACAAGAAAATCACTCATAAAGACATTAGACACAGTTTTGATTATTTTCTTACTTTTGATTAAATTGATACTTTTTTTTAATAAATTTTTGATGTTCCATTTTTACTTATTTTGAAAAAAGCTAAAAAACATGATAATTGATAACTCAAAAATGGTTCACTTTTGCATAATGCATATGGGGGTTAAAATTATCGCAAATAATCACCCCTATCACCTCCTAACCGGAATTCGTCGAATTAACAATAACCCTGTGTACAGTCGTATTTATTGTGACAAAGGTCATAGAATAACATAACTTGTATATGCACCTTTCTATGTTTTAACTGTAATCAATTATATTTGGCGAATAATTTAGAGTATCATAATTGTATGTGAAAACACTTAAAGTATCGTCGACTCCAATATCCCTGATGTCTTGTACTCTAACAAGATAACAAAGAATAGAAATAATCAATATATTTTCATTTTCTACTTAAGATAGATTTACATCTATCAAGGCTGAGCTTCAGTTTGTTGGTGTTGTAGTAATTTGTCGATTCAAATCTTCTTGAAATTTAAGTTGATCGGAATTTTTTAGATGGTCTGCATATAATAAAAAGTCGGTGTTTAAATCAGTTATTAATATCATTTCAAAACAAAGTAAAAAGGAATAGACCAAGTGTTGAGCCTTGCGACACACTTGAGGTTATAGAAACCGTAACAGATTCGAATCCATCGATGACAACTTTGTGTTCTATTCGTTACGTAGGATTTGAAATATCTCCTCTTATGACGTCAGTCTTACCAGGGATACCATGGAAGGAAATATTTTCAAGTAAGATTTTGTGATCCACTCAATCGAAGGCCTTTTTGAAGTCGTTCTGTTTACATACACACTGTCAACGTTAACAATCCCACGTTGCTGTAGATGGATAGCATTATGAAGAGTTGGTTACATGTATTTGTGTAGAAGCGGAGAGAATAGAAATGGGCTGGTAATTAGTTACATCACCTTTGGAGCCGCTTTTATATACTGGCGTAACCCTAGCACGATTCCATTTCCTTTAGTCATACATGTTGTACGCTTAGGCACTTATTACATAATATATATAAAGTTTTGCTATATGTTATTCCAGTTCATTGCTATAATATCCCTATTAATATTCCCATTGTTCCCGTTTCGGTAACAGTATTGCATCTGTTGTTTTCGTAATATGCACTCATCTTCTTTTTCTCGGGGATGGAAAATGCTTACCCCGTTGGTAGCCGGGAGGCGGTTACATAACCAAGGAGAAACATACCGACTAAAAACCATCCACGTTGCAGTTAGCCCACAGGCCTTCATCGGTAGAGACCTGCGGGAGCGGAGGCCCGCGAGTTGAAAAGAGGACTAACTATTAATGATACGCGGATTAACACGCGGGAAGACAATAGTGGTGGGGAGACCAATGACCCATTGACAAACTGACACGACATATTCCAGGTACGAAACACCCGGGGTACAGTGTTATAGCTGCTCAAGCCAGGGGCGAGCGCACGTATGCGCGGAGCGAATTCGCAAGCGGGACTCTGTTGCACTTATCTATTTAGACGTGCGTTATTGATACATAAAAAGGGGGATGGTATACATCCAGCGGTACTAAAGACACAAATGGTGAAAAGTTTTAACTACGGTTATATTGGTAATACATATCAAGAACAATCGGTTAATACCATTTTTGAAATTGCGTGTATGCAATTAAATAATGACATAAAATTCAATAAATGACTTTGGCCCCTGATAGAGTCTGGTTCATTTATATGGATATTTGAGAAGGGTTTTATTTCGGTAAAACCATCTTGAAAAATATGATACTAAAATTAAGTAGACTGATAATGGCCTGCCTATTCTAAGATAAGGTGTCTGGTGCGACGATCTATGATTCTACAATTCAGGTGCGGTGTTGCAGGTCACGTTTTCCATTCCTGCACTTTGTTAAACACGACATTGGAGATAATCCTATAGTGGATTGTATGGTGTGGTTTTATTTTTCTAAACAAACTAAAGCATTTTTTTGCAATAAACTATCATGTGCGGATTTTATCGCGTTTAATTTTTTTTTTTATAGAATCTGTAAATAGAATGAAAATAATGGTTTCATTTCATATGTGTAGTATTCGCGAAAATACAAGAAATCATTATGTAAACTATATTTTCAATTCACATTACAATTTAATCTCATATAAAGTCTACACTTTTCACAGTATCCCGCTCAAATATGGTGGCGTTTTTTTACTAGTCGTTGTAACTATTTGCGAGACGGTTACATCGTAATCTGTTTCCTTGAACAGTATAATTACACACTTATTTCGTAAGAACGTGTTTTTGTAAGTTTTTTGGATCTATACGTAACAACTCAAACTTCAATAGATAATAATAGTAGTTATAATAGATAAAAATAATTTGGTCGGCATCACCATTCTGTATGTCTGTGAAGACAAAATATCTGGACCAGGCTCACGAGGTGACCGACATGTGGGGCGGTATGCCGACCGAAATTATTCCGATCGTCGCCTGCGAATGGATTAATTCCATTTAGCCTCTAGAAACTGCTGAAACGGCTGGGTCACCATGACGGACCGCTTCGAGCTGAAATACAGAAAGCGGCGCTTCTTGATACCGCACGCAGTGTCCGCCGGTTTCTTTCCCTTTCTCCCTAACCCTCGGCCGTCCGGTCTCCCCTGCCGAGAGCTTCCTACTGGTTGGGTTTTACTTATTTATTTATTTTTATCGTATTATTTGTATCAATACATATTTATATATACAACCATATGAGAATATATATAACTATCTCAAAAAATAAAAAGTAATAACCACTCTTGAGTTCGACGATTTCAACTTCGCTTTTGTATCTGAAACAATGTATTCTCGTCATTTGCAATCATTGACTTCGCATACGGTGCATAGCAGGTATTATAAAAAAAATAATCCCACTTCCACGTCTTTCATTAGTCTATGGCAAAATTTGAACATCAAAATAAAGATCGGATGAAAACTGTGCACAAAGTGTGATAAATATGTATGTTTCTATTTTAGGGATCATAGCCCTGTAACTTCTTTTGCTAAAGATAATGCAAGTTGTAAATACAACTGAAACTGTAACAAAATTATATAATACAGCTTATTAAAATTATAATTTTTTTTACAAACAATAAACTAACCCAATGTATTCCACATTAGTATGTCTTACTCGCTAAACATATTAGATTTTTAGACTTAAGTTAATATTATGCTGATTTTTTTAGCATGTCCATCCATATATTGATATAGACAAACTATGCAAAAAAGATCCATGTAACTATACTCAAGCCCAAATAAAAAAAAAATATTTTGTTTCAGTTATCTTGTGTCAGGTGATGCAGATGGAAAATGCTACATTTGGGACTGGAAAACCACAAAGTTATACAAGAAGTGGAAGGCTCACGATGGAGTCTGTATATCTGCGCTGTGGCATCCACACGAGCCCAGTAAACTGCTAACTGCAGGCTGGGATGGTGTCATCAAATATTGGGATTAAAATAAAAGATATTATTAAGTACAGCACTTATATTTTTATTTTCCCTACCACAAAACCATGAACCGTTAACATACAACAATAGAAATAAACTATATAAATATCCAACATATTTTTTGTCATTTTTTTCTCATGCTTTGCACACATAGCCAAAAGAATAACTAGATTAATTTATGCAACCTGCATAGGAAACTTGAAAGGTTCGTCTTGCATCATGTCCACTTTATACTCGAGGCTGCACTCGCGACATGCCCCATTGATTATAAACTGGTTGAAACTTATGTTGTTTTCATGGAATGCATCAATTAAAGCAGTTACAAGGCTGTCCACCATTTCCGGTGTGTGGTAAGGGCCCGGAGCAAAGCGAAGACGCTCCTCACCACGTGCTACTGTGGGATAGTTAATTGCTTGAACATAATGTCCCCGCTTCATTAGAGATTCGGCGACCAGAGCCACTTTGTCTGCGCCCTTAATGGGAACAGGCACTATGTGACTCACTGATGGCATCTGAGGCAGACCTGCTACAAGCAACGAAAGTTTGAAATAACGAACAATGGCTTGGTGCTTAGATCTCAAGTTCCTTCCTTCTTCACTCGCAAGGAGTCTTATAGCAGCCAAAGATCCCGCCAAGACAGGCGGCGGTAGTGCAGTGGTAAAGATAAATCCGGGAGCCAATGAACGTATTGTATCAATAAGTAATGATGATCCTGCTATGTACCCTCCCACATTCCCATAAGCTTTACCCAAAGTACCAGACACAATATCAATCAAATGCTGCACTCCTCTCTCTTCTCCAATTCCTGCACCATGTTTCCCATATAAACCTACAGCATGAACCTCATCCACAAATGTCAAAGCTCCATATTTGTGCGCTATATTGCACATTTCCTCTAGAGGACAAATAGCTCCACTCATAGAGTGTACAGTTTCAAATACAACTAGCTTTGGTATACCAGCAGGTGATTTTGATAATAATTCTTTTAAGTGATTTGGGTCATTGTGCCTGAAAATGTGTTTAGTTGCTCGGCTGTTTCTTATTCCTTGAATCATAGAGGCATGATTGCCTGCATCTGAGTATACTATGCAACCAGGGAGTATTTTAGCTAATGTAGATAGAGTTGCATCGTTTGCAACAAAGCAGGAACTAAAGATTAAAGCAGCAGGCTTGTTGTGGAGTTTAGCAATTTCACCTTCAAGTTTCTCAGTCATTTGAGAATTACCAGCGATGTTACGTGTTCCACCTGCTCCAGTTCCATAGGACTTGATGGCGGACATTGCAGCATCTTGAACGGCTGGATGACGAGATGCTCCAAGATAGTCATTTGCACACCACACAGTTACACGACGGTTCTCTTGCCCTTCGAGAGCTTGCGGGTACATACCATCAGCAGCTAACCGTGATACCTTTTTAAATACACGATAGGAGTAATCTCTTTTCTTAGCACTAATTTGTTCATTGAAAAAATGATCATATTTGTATGGTTGGACATTCTCCACAATGTCCTCGGTCATCTCCTTCGGAGCTTCAGAAATTATAGAGTTCTGCTGAATGAAGGGGCATTTCGTCTCGTCTTTACCCAAACTGCGAAAACCTCGCGAAATAATTGGGCAGTAACTACCATACTGCTTTATCAGGGAGGAGCCGTAGTTCCTCACGAACGCTTGGTTTAACGATCCCAAAAACGGACAGGGCATTTTATATAATCAATGGCACACGCGACACAAATTTCAATGATTGTTCTTGTTTTACAGTTACTCGATGTTTTTAACAAACGTTGGCTCGCACTGTAGCCGAACGTCTCGCAAGCGTAAGTTTAACTGGAGGCTTGAACCACTGCACCTTTCATTTATAAAGGCCGTGTCGTCACATCGATTACGTTTAGATATGACTGTTAGTGTTATGTGCTATACTATACATATTACAAACTTCACTTCATTACCATTTACCACGTAAAGTATACCTATTTTGTTGTTATTACGGCTCACGGTTCGCCAGGAAGACAAAGGTTATAGACTATACATCCATGACATATCATAGAAAGCCTTTTAGAATTTTATTGGCAAATTGATCGTTCACTTTTACTAGTTGTTACAAAATATTGACCTGCCATGATTTAATTGCCGATATTAAAAGCCACCTGACTAAAAGTGCGATATTAAAAGCTTTGTGAACCGACAACATGAATCGATCAATGTACTCACACTACCATTTGCGCTACACGAAGCCAAATGTTAGTGCCATAATATTTACTCATATGCAAGTCAGTTTTTGTCCTTGTAGACGCAGTAAAGGAATCGGACGAATAACCGTACGTAAGACTAAGTTCTTGATATAAACTAAAGGTTATTCAAGATCCTACTGCTAAGAATAAACGAGAAAGTATGAACCGATCGATTTAAAGTGGGGTTTATCTAATCTAGACTGCGAATTTTCATTTTTATCATTCAAAAACCATTCATTAATATGACCTGGTCTTTGGGTTGCTCTTACATTGGAGTTTGAAGGTGGAGAATTTTCATTTCATTTGTTTCATCCTCAGCTTGGACTAATTACTGTGATATGCCGCCGTTGTGGGAGACCCAGCTGACCTTTCAGCGAGTGAGCGACGCTGTCAGGTCTTTTATTTGTATTCCATGTTAATGTCATCTGGTCGGCCTGCCAGCTATCGACTAAGTCTCTCAAGAGATCGAGAATGTAGAAGAGATGGAAACCCGTGCTCAAGCAGTGGCGCCTAATATTTATATGAGCAGACACGTGCCGGTGCATGCCTATGAATCACACAAGAAGTGCTATTTTCTGTGAGACTATCGGTCCGTGGTGTCTCTGCGCGGTAGTTTCTCCCATTAGATTATAATTATTGTATATTATTACAGCTCTATAACCACGCCCGTAAGTACCACCATCTTGCATATTTCTACCCCTAAGCAGCATTGTAACCTCTGCTGTATTTCAGTTTCAAGAGAACTACTCATGCAAATAAAGAATGGGTTTAGATATGGCGGCTCATTGGGTTTAGTACATCGAGTATACCTTCGTATCATTATTATAATTTTATAACCACATATGCGACAACGGGCTTACTGGTGATTATACCATTATATTCGTTATAACTATTTCGTCACAACTACGAAAAACTTTAATTATACTGCATAATTAAAGTTATTCATACATAAATAATAATTATCTTTTAGTAAAATATTGACAAGAACATAAAAAACATAATATTAGAACAATTTTAAAATATTACTTAACATAATTAACTTATTATTCCACTTAATGAAATGTTAAGGCTACTTTTTTTAGATACATATTACTTTATTGAATTGGTTTCTGCTACTTGTGTCTTGACTATGATTATCGTGTAATCTTCCGTATCACATTATCATCACTGTTATTGTCACCATTGCCCATTAATTATAATAACATTTTCATAATCATCCTCAATGGTATTTCTCTTGTCAGAAATTTTATCATTGCACCGCAAAATACAATACATTTATGTATCACTATGTAGTACTGCCCACATCTGGGCAAAAACCTACCATTAACAATTATAGTAGTGCCGGCACCGCGATCGAACCCAGATCACTCGCTCACTATGAAACTTAAGTGAGCGCCTTGACCACTAGGCTACCACATTTAGTAGCATGAAATTAAAATTTTATTGTTATGATACGATAAGGGATAATAGACGAAAACGAAAAAGACAGAAAAACAACAATAATTCTCGATTTTACAAAGTTAACGGAAGAATGAACCGACAAACGCATTAATAAATAACTTTTTATTGTTGGTCCTCTTTACCGGCAGGTGCGAGTATAGCAGCGATAATGTGCGCGTGTGTTGGGGCGAAGCCATTAATAATTCCTTTCTTTATTAGCGCAAGTATGAGTAGTATAGAGATCTAGTATGCCTTTACGTGTCATAACAAAAGATTTCTGATTGCTTCAATACGCCAAGACTTATAATAACAGGCCGTGAGGCATTCCATCTTAGCCTTCAGATGTGACAAAGGACCTGTGACCTTCTTTGTTTGACGTTGGTTGCGGGTTTTCGTTGACTGCAGTAACCACTTACCATCTGGTGGACCGTAAACTCATTTGGTATCCTAGTGTTATTAATAAATATACAATTGTAGTAAATAAATATTATCAAGTACCCTTAAAAAACTGACACTGTCAAAACGCTAATAATTGTTAGCAAAATTTATTTTAAGCATAAATTTAGTATATAGTAGTTGCCAACTTTAATGGTATCAAAAAACTAGTAATTAATGCAATATGACGAGTCAAACAACCGAATAGGCTGTATGGTTGGTAATCCTATGCTTTTCCCTTTAAAGGTAATAACAAAAACATATCAACGTCAACGTCAACTAAACTTGAACATGTTATAGGTATTTTAATTTGAATTTTTTAAATAGAACTATGTTTTCTTTAATTCATCAAGTGGAACTTAAAAAGATTGCCGTTTCAAGTCTAATTACCTGCATCTATTTGCCGAGTATAATTACCGCAATATCTTACAGAGGTCTATTATATTCAGTCGGAAATGGTTCATCATTTTATGTTTTAGTCCTGATTTTCATCGCAGAGCTGTTAAAATCGTTCTATTTAAATGATAATGTTCAAGCCAAAAAGAGTGGTAAAGGAAACAAAAACCGAGCTGGAGATATAATGAAAGCATTTTTATTTCTACTTGGAGTTATGTTTTGTTTTTTTGTGGGTATTGTACTTTTTGGAGCACCGGTATTAGAATGTCACGAAGAAACACTGATGCTGTCAAATCTACTAACACTTCTAACCATGTTTCCACTGATTGCTCACAATGGAGTGGAACAATCAATGCAGCTTCTGTTTGGTGTTAAGAATTTCTCCAAGGATACTATAATAGAAATGCTTGTTAATAATGCCTTGTTGACCATTTGCGGGGCATGGCTGGGAGCTGTTGTGATACCGTTAGACTGGAACACTCCTTGGCAACAGTGGCCTATACCCTGCTACCTGGGTGCAATTGGTGGATACCTACTTTCAAATGTTTTGACAGTTTTAAAAATAACATTGGTGTCTGCTGCTACCAAATACCCGGTAATAAATATATTTGTTGGTGTATTAAACAAATGCAATTTATCTAAGTAAACAGTTTGTGATGTGAAATAACAGCATTTTTTATTTAAATTAAAAGTAGTATTATTAGTTAAAACATGTATCTTTTCTCAAGTATTTCTGTTATTTTGAAGTTACAATATAATGTTACATAAGTATGCTTTTAGCACACTTCTTATAAATAAATTTTCTTACTATTGTTTTCATTATATAATTTTTCCATGATTTGTGTCCATGTTTGTATGGAAGGAAGATACCCAAATAACTTGCAGTATTCGGATACAAAGTTATTGAAATAACTTTTTGTGGAATTAGTTGCAAATTTAACTATTACTCCTGCCTTTCTATTATGTACTCACTATTTTACTATTGCAAATTTTATTTCAAGTGTAATTGTGGTCAAATAATATCTGCCTCTCAAAAATAGATGGCTCCATCCTAGAAAATAATCTGTTGTTTCCATATATCACTGAGCCCTTCATAACATCTGAATGTCTAATGTGTCAATACATCACAAAGTAAAAGCTCAGAAGAATATTGCAGAGTCTAATTGCTAGACACTAACTTGTTGCAGAATGAAACACAAAAATTATGCAATAAAGTTTTGCTCTGATATTGCAGAAGGTAGGACATTGGTTTCCGTCCACTTAGATAATAAAAAGAATGTTTGATGCAGAGGTGCAATATGCATATAATCATCTGCTAAGACACTGGTTATAAGAATTATGTACAGTGGCAGGTTGAATTTAGTATATAAAATGTACCATACAAAATTTAAACATGTGACAGGGCCTTCCCTAAGTAAATAATAGTAAATGGAGTGGTACTCCAGCAAAGGTACAGCTGAATTAAACCAGCGAAGGCCCACCAAATGCCACTGCTTATGTATAGACGCTGTGTTTGAAATATCAAATCTTGGTGCCATAGGACAGTGATGATGTACTTTGTAACACCTGTGTCACCACATAAGAAGCTTAATTATAAATTTAAATATATAAAAGTTCCAAAAACCACAGCAGCTGAAGAAATTCTCTCACACATTGGATTGCAACCAACTAATTATTCTGGCAGGCTATCCTTGTCCTGCGGCACCAAATCTGCGAAATAAAACCTTGTTACCAGGGAAATGAGTCTTTAGTACTCACTTTGTATGAAATGCGTTGTAAATCAAACATACAAGGTAGTAAATTAATAATTTTATTTTGTGTTTTGTTAAATATTTACATAGCCTATTTAATGCTCTATTTTATTAATAAAATATGAAACTTAACCATAACAATCTGCTCGATCACATTGTTCAGATAACTCCTAATATGGTAGCGTTTTGTGGTACAAGACACAACAACACAGTGCCTTCATACCTTCTACCTTAAACTTTAACAGTGATAAACTTTGCAAAACAAAGACACCATCGGAAATAACAATTAGTCAACACATCTAAGGCTTTGTTGAAATGTCTTATGTCTACTGCAATGGAATTAAAAAAAAATAATCAAGACCACAAGCAATGTAAACCAAAGTTTTTACAAACACTGTTCTATATTGGTCGAATGGTCAAGTGCACAACACTGTTGAAATAAAAAAAAACGGCCAAGTGATAGTCGTTCATGCAGACCGAGGGTTATACATGCAACCCACACACAAAAATTGTGTTCTTTCATTCAATTCGGGCTAAGGATTATTATTTATTGTTTTACTTTAAGAGTCTGCACCATAATCACAGCAAGTCTGACGCTCGTACGTATTACCGTTTTCACAATAGAGCAGAGAAAAACTGGCCAGGAGGCAGGCCTCTCTCTGTTAGGGTTCTGTATACATGACCAATTATGAATAAATGTTTTCAGTATTTGTTGTGTAAATACCATACTGTATTGGTACACAATATACAGACAATTCCTAATCAGTTTAGTTTGAGATAGATCCCGTAATAAAGTTTTTTGACTCCGTTTTTATGTATGGGACCCCCCTAAAAATTATTTATTTGAACTTCCAAATCAATATTCCGTTTTGGGTCAACATTCTACACAAAATATCCAAACATTCGGTCTGTAATCATTCCAAGCAAGCACGAAACCCTAAAAATTTTTGAAAAAAAAAACTTCATGATGACGGAGGACCCCTCCTTTAATTTTTGCTATTTTTTTTTATTTATAATTGGTAGTATATGCGCCATACATACTCTGTGAAAATTGCTACCAATTACGGTACAAAAGATACAATTCTAATGGTAGGGAGATCGTCGGCGAAGGCTTGGAAATTTAAACAAAAAAAAAAACATTTAAGAATGAATAAGAATAATACACAGGTAATCTAAATTCCACGGCATGCTATCTATAATAAGACCGATTAGTAAATAATAAGGCATTGCAGTATCATATACTTATGCTATGTGATTATAAACAAGAATACATTTTTAAGGATATTAGTTGTAAAAAATCGGAAAAAACCCCACAGCTTATATGTAGGTAATAAAATTTGTAATTCTCACATCGTTTACAACAACATTGCATTAAAATACTATTCAACCCCTAATGTAACATGCATTCACACACAATATTGCATTAATATTAAATCTATTGTGAGTGTAAACACCGTGGCACATGGATGAGTGGTAGGAATTAGTAAAAAAATATAATTGTAGGTAACACCGTTTAAGAGTAAATTTAACAAGTGCTGCCATTTTTATTTACTGACCAAAAAACATTTACAAAATTAAGACTACATCTCGGTTACAGTTGGCCAATGTATTATTGTGGTGGGCAGCAGCACATAAAATATAACGGTGTACTATTTCGAATGTACCGGAACCGCTGCCATATTTCGTACAAAAATATCTACCGACTCGGGAAGTTTTCCATTGAATTACGACACTGTTCATCACAACTACGGCACGCACTACACAAGCTCGATTGCGATTTGCGAACGTGGCAGTGGTGTAGTTATATTGGCAAACATCTTTAATTCGCATGCAAATGCGCAAAAATTACGATATAGTCGTTCGTATTATTCTATAGACATCACAAATAATGTTTTTATTAAAGTATGCACATAGCCAATTATTATAACAATCTTGAACCACGATCACGAAGACGTGTTTAAATGGTCTTATTTTAATTTAATTGCAACACTGTCTTTTTGGAGCAGACAAAAACTTAATTACTATTAATATATTGAAATTACTATAACATAGATACCGTAAACAACATGCATATGAATATGCGTAAACTAATTGTAATAAAAATAAAAAAATAGGCCATTTTGTTCAAGAACCAGCTGTTACAATTCTATTAAAGCATATTTACAATGAATATTCCTAAAATTAGCTCAGTTTGCTGCACATTGCAATCACTGATGCCAAACCATAATTATAGGTAATAAAGTTTCAATTCAAAATGCATACACATCGAATGAACATGTTTTTTATAATCAGAAAAAATACTCGAATAAATGCCGTAACTCCGCACATGAGCGCCATCTGTGCCCCGCGCAGTGGAAGCGGCGATATCATTTTGGAAAGTCTGCGTGTGTCGTTCGTTTGCGTTTGTTCTTATCGTGGTCTTAATTACGTCTCGAATGACTTGCGGCTTGAGCTCCAGGCAATAGAACTCGAATGAAGCGATTAACTTTAAGTGGATGGAAAATCGAGAAACTAAAACAAAACCTTACGACACCTTAGTCATCGGGACAGAGTTATTTAGATAATTGATAATGTTTTTTTTGACTTAAGAGTCTTAGTTCAGTATGATGAGAAAACAATTACAATGTTATCATGTCAGCATTCTCACTTCCCATTACCCTTCGCGGTTTTGATCAATGGTGTTGCCAGTTTCTGAGATTTAATTCTCCACTTACTGCGCTTATTCGATCAATAAGATTGACTAATTTCCTTTAATCGCGAAAATACAAGCCGACATGGATACGTTAATCGGATACATTTCTTATAACTTGTAACGGAAGTGGCAGCCGCAAGCCGATCTTGTACTCCCACACTTGTATTAAATAATAAGCCAAAGAAATTTGTTTAATATTAATAGCATTTGACTTTCCAGATTGATATGCGTAGGGTCTAATAAAGGAAAAATTACTAAAAATCTAATCCATTGAAAACTTTACACCTAAAAATACCCTGTCGCAGGATCATATCGTACGTGAAGAAGAGATTGAAGCCGATTGCAACAGTTTAAAAAGTGACGACATGTCAATTAATGTCTTAGCGTATAATTTACGTGATAGTTTGGAATTATATAGCCATAGACGGATCCAAAAGAGCGAAGCGATCGCTTTCATAGATTAAAGATACTGCCCATAGATAACAACACATCGCGAGTGGAATGAACGAACGGAGGTCGCGAGTGAAACACAGACTTACAGCAAGAACACCGAGAGACAGTTTATTATGACAATTATTATTTGCTTACATAATAATATAAAAATGCACCGCTAATACTAGGTTTACATGCACAGTTCAACAATCACATTAACTCCCGTCGGAGTTTCCGCTCTAGTACATATGTTAGTGGAATGGCATTACAGCGACGAACGAACAGATACAACGTAACACGATGGCATATTCTAGTGAATGGTTATTCGTATTTCCAATGGGAATTTTGGTTTGTCAACATCGAAAATGTGCTGGACCTTTATGTGCGAGTAATAATTCAGTAGTCTAGTGATTTTTGTAATGTAATGCCTCCCGCTAACAAATAGTTCGACAAGGATCCAGGTTGTAATATAACAGAGCGGCGCGCCGTATCGAATGCGCAACACGATATATATCTAAAGATGGTCATGCGTTAGATTGACGTAAACTGAACGTTTGCGACGGACCCCGCACCCAGCTGGCTTCGTTGAAACGTTCCACCGCCGTGCCATTGGAATTTGAACGTCGCCATGTTGGCTCCGCCCGCCGCCCGCCGCCCGGCGAGTCAGGTCGCCACGTATTATAATTATAACATGACAAAATTAAGAATGTCTTTTAGTATGTGACACATTTTAACACAATTTGAATTGATGACATTTTGCAATGGCGATATAGGACAATAAAAAGTAATAAAGTTATTTAGGTGTACGGCCACAAGACTGATGGGAGGGAGGGTCGAGGGGAGGGGGGCGAAGGGCTCCGGGAGGGAGGCGGGGGAGAGGGGGAGAGACTCGCCCCTTACGTGCTGCTCGTGTCCGGCTGGAAGTAGTGCAGTCCGTTTATCTGGAATGTTACAGAAACATAATACATAAAAACAATATGGAATACACACACACTGCAGCGACATCTGCGTTACTACATGAGAAGCTCTTAGACATAAATTAATTGGTAGGATTCATGAAGAAAATAAACCGTCTGAAGATGGCGAAACTTTGGTTTCGCGTAACATTGTAATTATAGGCGATTCTGACACACTTCTGCTTAATGCGTAAGGGAGATATTTTATTTTATTAGAAACTATCTTAGTCTCCGACCAACAGATAGCGCTAGGCCAAACTTTAATATCTCCGACTAGGGACGGGGAGCAGCGTCACCAGTGCCAGGGCACCGGCACTGCTCGCGCCGCTTCGCTAGCCGGCGCGGTGAGAGCAAATCCTCCGAGATGTTGCCAGCTTGCTGGCGCTTTCATGCAGGACTAAATTCAACAGTGGGCTTAAATGCTGATGTAGTAGTAGTAACCTCGATGTCGTAGCGGCCAGCCTAGTTTCTTAGTGTGCCAGTAACCTGGGTTTCTATCGCTGGGGGCAGCGCGGCTCAAATTGTTATTATTTATATGTTGAATTTACCGCGTCCTCGGAGCTTAGTAAAACATTGTGAGGAAACTTGAAATAATATATTATTTTGGAGAAACTTTTATTTAAAAACCCTTTGCCCAGTTGTGGGACAATTATAGACTGTTAAGTTTTATTTTTATGTTAGCCGAAGTCCACTTCATTCAATGTTTCAATCCACGCTCTCACCTCAAATTACATAAAATTTCTTCGTCTTCAAATGAAAGTATAATTAGTTCAAGAGCGTGGTGCGTGTCCATGTGTTTGTCCGTCTGTTCATAAAGAGTTTCTAACCAACAATTGTTTTACTTAACTACGTGCGGGTTTAGAATGGAGTCAATTTGCTTTGTGCTATAATTGACATTGTCTCGTATTGTCCGCACACAATGTTGCAGTAAAGACAATATTTCCGCATCTGTGTACGTACGTAACGTTTTTTTTTTTTAATTTGAATGAAGCAATGTTGCATTCTGTGTATATCATTATAGATGAACGACTTTGTTTCGTTGTTTGTGAATTTTGGACGAAGTTATCACTGCATCGGAACCTTCTTCCGATTCCGATCTACGAGTCCAGGAGGGCTAGCATCAGAGTGATGTGTATCATCCTCATGATCCACCTTCTTAGCCTTTCACTTCCTCACCAGCTATTTATGAAAGGTCCGGAGCAAATTGATTTCAAAGCAATAACACCAGCGCTCACTGCACCAACTGTTTCTTTTCCATTTTGTTATTTCTGATTCAACACACAGACCAATGTGCTCTGTGTGTTTTGTCTCTTTATGCGGTACCAACAAATATTTTTCTTTCTTTCTTTGTATTTATATAGTTTTCTAGTAGTGGTGTACAAAGTGGCTCAGCCCCATGTCGCGCGGCGACAACCAAATGCGAGTTCTACCGGCGCTTGTCAACTGCCATGGAACTATGGGGTGAGTCGACTCGAGCTACGTAAAGTGGCGCAGTGGACGCAGGACAGAGACTGAAGTCTGCCGACAGCAGCGGTCGGGTTACGCGCACAGCGGGCGACCTACCGTCATGTCGTACTCGGTGACGAAGGCCGGCACGTCGAGCTGGTCGCGCGCCATGACCGCGTAGAGGAACTCGAGGCCGGGCAGGCTGTGCACCTTGGCCTTGATTGCCGGCGCCATGAACGTAGTGAACCACCATGTCATCATCTGCAACCACATGTCCGTCATCATCGTTGACCTAGAGATTTGCGCTACCTAAACGCGAGCTAAAATAACTAATGAGCTCTCACTACCGTATACCCAATATTGGGGATGGTCATAGGTCTTTAATAGTTTGAATCCACTTTTCACCGGAGCTTATGGAACCACGTGACAGGCGGTGAGCCTGTCGCCGTCTTCACATCTATGACAATGATACAAATCATAAATAGGTTTCGTCACACACATAGGGGATCGAACTCGCGAGTCACCTGACTCTGAGGCAGATTATCTAACCATTCGGCTAGCGTCGCTACCAAGTAGAGACAATGCGAAAATTACAAATTATTCATCACAATTTAAGCTTGTAAAATGGCGGCGAATATAAAAAGAATAGAAGTGACTGCGTC
Organism: Bhutanitis thaidina; assembly: GCA_029286595.1. Classification (NCBI taxonomy): domain Eukaryota; kingdom Metazoa; phylum Arthropoda; class Insecta; order Lepidoptera; family Papilionidae; genus Bhutanitis; species Bhutanitis thaidina. The sequence continues at coordinate 12,526,037 of JAGSMS010000017.1, forward strand.
TGGACGCGAGACAGTGGCGTGTGACGTAATCTTACACTACCCCATCCGGTCCCTTCAGTGCCATATGAATTACGAAAAACTCCATTTAAATTTCATATTCCCAAACAGCCGGAGGCTATGTCCAGCAGCTGTAGCTGCTGATGTTGATGCTGATGTTTTAATCCGTTATGTTATAAAACATATCAGTACAGATGAAACAAGATATTGATAAAATTATTCATGGTAGCCACAGGTGCTTCAGGATACAATCCTCGTCCGGCACCACGTTCATTTAAATTGTTAATATTATTAAGTACTGATATTAGCAGCTGTTCGACGTTGAAGAAAAGTATCCTTCGAGGAATCCTGTGTGTGAGAAATAATATACTCGAAAAAAATCAACATTTCAAAGGTATACGAAGCCCCCCATTTATTAGTAGTTTTACATACATAAGTTGGACCATCACCGTCCCCGGTTCAATTATTTTTTGTAGGTCATTCAAATATTTTTTGGAATCGCACCCACGACCCCCAGGTCCAGCCACAGCGCTATACGAGCAGTCGTTATTAGAAATTAAACTAATTTCCTCGCAAGACTATGCTAACATTGCTATAGAATCTCAGCAAGTCTGCAACCATATGCAAATATTCCTTGTAACACAAACAGTATTAATACATCGAACGAATATTTAATAATAATAATAATTAGTGAACTCACTTTCGTCCAAAACGTTGGATGCACGATATAGAACGCTTTCAAGTTCTTCTTATATCTGTGGACAAAATTATACAATTGAACTTCGTTCGGCGTGTGATTTAACCGGAGACCCACTACCATCCCTCTATCCCCAAAGACCGGCACCGCACCTGAAGCTCCTATCGCAGATGTACGTGGGTGTCGGTATTCACTTAGGATCAGGTGAGCCAAAAGCTCCTTTGCCCCCTTTACCATAAAAAAAAAGTTCATTTAGAAGTCCAGAATAATTTTATAGGACTGTGAGCTCGGTTAATATATAAATAAATATATTTTTTTCTATGGACAAAACAAACGAGCAAGCGGATCCTACCTATACCTGATGGTAAGTGATTTCCGACGCCCACGTACATCGGTGCCGGCATTCAAGGGTATTTGTAAAATAGGAGGGAGGAAAAGGAGGAGGATGGGGAGGGGGAGTGGGTCTCCGGTCACCTCACTCGCCGAACGAAACGCAGAAGCACAAGGTGCCTCTACTTCACGCCGGTATTCTGCGAGGCCGCGGTACGGACCCGGTGGAGCCCGGCCCATTCGAGCGACAGCAAACGTCGCCGCTCGGCTCTGCCACGTATAAAAACAAATCAGTGAGTGGCACCACGGCGCGGTACTCACTTGTAAGGCAGCACGGTGTACACCTCCTTCAGCCAGGAGAAGGGCGGGTGGTTGGAGGAGCAGGCGAGCGTGTGGAAGTACGCGATCACGTAGTCGCCGCGCACGATCGGGTCCAGCAGCTTGATCAGGTACAGCAGCGCCTGCAAGTGGTACGCGATGCGTGGTTAGGCTCCTTGCGATTATGATATAACGCTGGCCGATATCGTCCACTGTGCCAACCTCTGAACGTTATCGGTAGTTGCCAGCAGCGCAGAGACAGCCTGGTCTTTGCCGCCCCCGATAGACCTCTCCAATAAAAAGTGGACTGGTTATAAATATGAAGAATTTCCCTAAGCCCCAACCACACGATCTGAATAAGTAGTAGATACACTGGTTGAATAGATTTGATAGAGAACAGCATGACATATAACGCTAAAGGCCGTGTTGTATCCACGTGAAAATCTAACTCCCCCTTTCTTCCTGTCGGTTTCGTAGGAGGCGAAAAGCCTTCAAAACCACAAAGGCTACCGACTGATGGTTAGATAACCATCTCGAAAATTACCTGACCAAAATTAAGCAGGCCGATGTCGGGCGGCAGTCTCGAAGGTTGCCGAGCGTGGTGGTGTTATAGCAAAACCTCCTTATCGGAGAGGCCTATGTCCTGCAGTGGTATATTTCTAGACTTATAAGAGTAAGGTATCCATTAAAATATTTAAGTATCTCACCTTATCGAGATCGATATCGCCGATGGGGAACCATTTGCCGATGAACACGACCACCGGCCGCCCGAGTCGATCCACGCCGCTCTGGTACAAGCATCCGATGCCGGATATCTCGCTCAGGTCCTCGCTCCGCGCGCGTCTCAGGAGACGTTCGTACCTGATGGCGATGAAGGATACAATGAGCTCTTGATGATTCAGATTTAGTTGGATAACATGAAGAAGAGATTGCTATAGCCCCAAAGCGTATTTGAGCGCTGCCCTTTTTGATTTTTTTTTATTTTTTGGTGTTCAAGCCAAGCCAAGAGCATAATAATTGATAAGTCCATGCTCGGCAGTTATGAAAAAAAATGTCCTAGGAAAAAAGAAACAGTATAATTGTATATAGGCCAACACCACCTGCACGTGGTGGCACCCAGCCACCCAGCCAGCCAACAAGGCTCTAGCGAGTGTATGGTGGACCTGCGAATGGGTGGCAAATCTGCCGAATCGTAAAAATCCCGCAGACCGGGGAAGGGGAGTGCATCACCAGTGTGAGGGCACAGCCACTGCGCTCTCCAACACAGCACGGTGAGCAAGGGCCAATCTTTCAAGAAATGCATGCCGGCATTTGCTGGCGCTTTGTTAGAGAGGCCCATGTTCAGCGGTGGGCTTAAATAGGAGATTTTTTTTAATGGAAAAGACGGCAAACGTGCCAGCGGTTCACCTGATGGTAAGTGATTACCGTCGCCCACATACATCTGCAACACCATAGATGCTGCAGGTGCGTTGCCGGTCTTTAAGGATATTTGGGAGATGGGATGGAAGAGGAGGGGAATAGGGAGGGGATGTGGGCCTCCGGTTACCTCACTCACCGAACGAAACGCAAGAAGCACAAGATGCCTCTACTTCACGCCGGTATTCTTCGAGGCCGTGGTATCAATCCGGTCGAGCCGGCCCATTCGAGAAGCAGCTAAAGCTGCCGCTTGGCTCTACCACGCTTATTACGCAACGATAATTGTCTATATTATAAAGAAAAGAATATGATCCTTTCAATCCGTTGACGCACATTGCGTACGACCTCAATACACCGTGAGCTCATTCCGTGTAGAACTGACCAAAATGAATAATTCTAAAGCTGACGGTACCCGGGTTAACTATTACATCAGGACGTTAAACAACCCAGTCCCCCCTTAGACCACTTGACAAACGTCGGGATTTAAAAAATCTAATTAAACGCGACAAAATCCGTAAATAATAGTTTAATTTAAAATGTGTAGTGTTCGCGTACATACAAGAAATCATTATCTTGACTCAGTGTTCATATTAAGCTTGTTTTCATTAAGAAAGTTCATAAAATATATGAAATGAAAAGAAATTTATATAGACACAAGCTCGTAGGTTCAAAATTTCTGTTCCGTTATTTGTCATGAAAAAAATCTAGGTAAGGTAAAGGTTTTTCTTCGTAATCCAGGAAGATTATTTAGACGTATCGCTAACATGTCACTGGGTAGTAAGAGTGGTAAAGATAAAAAGATACGAGTTGCCAGCGACCTCGCCTACAACGCTGAGAGTCTCGGATTCGATTTCGCTAACGGTGATCATTTGTTTAATTAACGTATATTTTTATCTAGTGGGCTGGATTGTGGTGGTAATACCATAACAAGTGCCCAGGATGAAGAGAACTACAATTTGAAACGGGCGGGTGTGAACGTGAATGTCTAAAAGAAAGACAGTAAAAGTGTAATACGTTTTAGCCTAGACACCAGATTAGTCTAGAACGCAATACAGAACATAACCGTGTAGTTCGTCTCTTAACAAATATATGTACAAAACAAACGGGATGTTTGCTCGCCGAATCTATTCAGTCGTCGCGCGTTCGAGAGTTGTTTATTCGTCGCATTTTATCATCGGCAAACATTCCCGAACGGAACGATACTACACGAAAATGAATCTTATTATAAAGCAAAGTGTGTTATATTTGTTTGTTGGACTATTATTAGTTCGCGTTTGGTGTTTTGACCAATGAGCTGTCTGTGTGTGATTGACAGTTGCAACGAGATGAACTAAGCTGCCGGTGATAAGATAATCAGTACGGAGAGCGTTGTTGAAAACTTTTAAACAAGAAACAAATGATTAAACAAGTTGCAATTCAATTATTGAAAAAATTCGACTGCGATAATTTATTTTTCGCAGACACCATGTTTAAATATCATACCCCATGTCATTTACGCAATGAAGACGAACCTAAGGACACCTCAGATGTTAATATCTATCTATATATCAAGCCGTTTAGGCTACAGAGCGTGTCGAAGCAAACTCGGAAAACATAACCCTCTTTCAGGGGCAGCCGGTTAGAACAATATAGATACATTATACAAAAAGAACGTACATTAAAACGAAAAACTTAATTTTATAATATAATATAACGGGGAAGCGGTGTGTGACGTAAAAATAGACTGTTGTGATTGCATTAGACGTCACACTTCTTTGGCGTGATTACCATATAGATGGCGTTATGAACCCCACAAATTTTGTATGATTATTACTACATCACCCTGTGCGCATTCATAACGCGCCAAAAGAATATATAACTTCAATAAAAAAATTCCCAGATTGCACCCACTTCGTTTGGGTCAGCGTCTAAAGTACTTACGGAAAATTTTACAATCAAATAACCTAAGTTAAGTAGCAGAGTTTAAATAGTCCACAGCTAAAAAGAAGTTGACGAAGTAATGAAAGGATACTGCAATAGTATCAATCGGCACACGTCTTATTACTTGATACTATCAATAAAAAGTTTATGATGGTTCAGCATGCTGCTCCTATCTAGTGCGAGTTGGCGAACTTATGCACTTCTATACAACTACATATTTAAGCTACTCTTTACTATCGCAGGATAGATGTTGTATAAACATAAAAAGCGATGATAAAGATTTTATAATTCCAACAACATTGAGCTGTTGCGTAATACACAGAATTTGTGAAACATGCACTAAATTATTTTTAAAGTATACATATCTCCGGCGCCAGTGACATATTATTTTGGTTAACTTTATTAAAAACAAAAGGGATAATCTCTTGCTGTGACGTCAGCCGCTTGATCGATAGCGTGGAATGTTTTTGAACGCTCCGACCAGAAATATCACATCACGTGGTTGAAGCTTCAATGAGACTGTATATCGGCCAAGGTCGACGGTGTCGTGAAGGTGAACTAATACATTGATTCCTAGTGAGAAATGAGAAAAATGACGAATCGTTCCCTGCCTTAGTTCTGTGTTGTTCTGGGAAAGGACACAAGAAATCCATCTTAATGAATTTAAACTTAAAATGTTTGTCTAACTAATCTAAGGTTTGTAAAGACATACCAACTTTTTCACCGAATGTCACTCACAGACCACAGGCGGGTCTGGTGACCGAACGACAGCGGAAAATTCATCCGTAATTGACGGACCGAAATTCTACAGGCCAGTGATAATTGACAAGCAGTGCCTTTAGTTGCTCCTCGAACGTGGTAGTACCACGGCCTCACAGAATACCGGCGTGAAATAGAGGCATCTTGAGCTTCTCCATTTCGTTCGGTGAGTGAGGTAATCGGAAGTCCTCTCCCTTCCCCGTCCTCTCTCCCACCTCCTAAATATCCTTACAAGGCCGGCAACGAACCTGCAGCCCCTCTGGAGTTGCTGATGTACGTGGGTGAAGGTAATCACTTCACCATCTGGTGAATCGCTTGCTCATTTGGCCCCTTTCTAATAAAAAAAAAATGGATGTTGATAGTACCATATGTATGGGCAAAAGTTCCATGCAAGTATAACAGAAATAAACAACGTAAGGAGATTAAAATTAACAAAAAAAACTTAAAACACCCCATTTCTTTGTTCAGGTTTTAAAGGTTGTCTGTGTGGGTAACTGACACCTACATAGCAACTATTATGCTTACACTATACACGATAATATTATTGCACACACATATTTTTTCCTGTTCCGGAGTCCGTACCCTGTGTTAATGGGCCATTGGCGAAAACAAACGCAACGCAGCGGGTGGGTAGTTCTATATCAGAATTACGTAAACAGCTCGCATATTGCGCCCGTTTCCGCAACAATATCCCGAGCGAGCGACGTTGGCGTTTATCTGGTGAAGGTGACCACGCTTCCGAGACTTCAATAGACTGATTATAATAATATAATAAATTGAATGACGACTTGATAGCCTAGTTGGTCGAAACCCGCTGGTGGCAAACGTTTGTATGATGAAAGCGAATGTTTGCAACACAGTGAAGGTTGTTTACATATGTAGATACATGTTATGTACATATGTAGGTATATACAGGGGATAGTTTAAATTAAAAAAAAAAGATTATGGTCTGTATCAAACGCGAGTTCCGGTGCACGCAACTGTAACACTGTAACTGTAAAGTTTATTTGTAGTTTGCTGAGCATGTTGTCTACCTACCGTGGGAGTGGTTCGGTTATTTTCATCGGAATCTATATCCGGATCGGACGAGCGTCGGGCGAGCGGGGTCGGGGGTTGTTTCACGTGTCAGGGACCACTCATGGTCACTGCGCCATCGATGAGATTGAAGCTGCATACGTACTTACGCAGTCAAAGGGCATTAACTTTGTTGAAATGGGAACGTTTCCGTGCACACAGTACCGCGAACACTCAAGAACAGTGTCGGTAACTAATACATCAATATATAGTATAACAACTCTAACACCTATATATATAAATGGTAATAATAATAATAATACTTTTTTATTTATCTTGTTACATAGCAAGACACATTGTAGTTTAAAAACTATTAATAATGTTAGAGAATATATATTTGAAATGAAAGTATTACTTACGGATTTTATCGCGTTTAATTTTGTTTTTATATTCCCGATGTTTCGATTGCTTTACAGCAGCCATGATCACGGGGGGTCGGGAGTTGTTGGACGTCCAGATGTCATAGTTAACTCGGGCTACCTTCAGCTTTTTTTTTATTATAAAGTTTTGGTCTGATCTACTCAGAATGTGCTCACAGTGTCTTGAGGTCGTGCAATGTATGCTTGGTTTTAGACTTAATTTTGTAAATATATTTAAAATAATCGAGACTTCCAATATAATACGTTAGTTGGTGCATTTGTTACTGATCGTCACTTCTGAACTACTTGACCGATCGAGGTAATATTCTCGCAATATATTTGTTTAGTCGAGATCGTGGTTCATTGCTATACTAGGATACGATAGGTGGCGCTGTGTGGTCGAGTTATTGCGTAAGAAAGAAATCAAACTCATCGCGCCACCTGCCGGAAAGGGCAAGACAACGCCTGGAATGCTATTGGGTATATCATAGTTAGATAGAAGCATTATTCTAAATTACACGTTTGTAAAATAACTATTGAATAAATCTCAGTTAACTTTGAATCTTTGTCTTCTTCATCAGTCTGTTTGTTAATGCACCTACAGGTGGATATAGTGCCTCTGTGGGACGCGGAGTAGTCTGAGGTCTAGACATTTATTTCAGTAATTACAACTCACTTTTCACCAGAGCTTATTTGGGAGCACGTGACGACTTGTGAGAGTTCTCTCCGTTTTAGTTCTGGACAACGATTCGAATAGTACAATATGTTCCAAAAACTCATTGGTACGAGCCCACCGATAATCGAACTCTAGTCTCCTGTATCGATGGCAGATCCCCTAACTGCTGGTCTTACATTACGAAAAATATACACAAACATACATAATTAATAAAAAAGAGTCTTATAGTCGATGTTCACATTTCACATAACGAGGCAATTAATTTTAAGTACCTCCACATACTAACACCATCAATGTCTTTTACATCGTAAAGTTCTTTCGTATCCCGATATGATCGTTCATATTATATTGTCTATATTGATTGCCACCGGAATAAAAAAAAAAGATTGATTACGCGTAGAATAATTTAATATCAATTATTGGACGTGTACGATTCCGTACGCACGCGATGTGGCGATCCCATTTGTTTAATGAGACGAACGACTATAAAATAAAATAAACCCCCCGGCCCCCGGTTACCGCACTCACCGAACGAAACGCAGAAGCACAAGATGCTTCTACTTCACGCCGGTATTCTGCGAGGCCGTGATACTATCGTATCGTGCAGCAGCAAAACTTGCCGCAACACACCAGAGTGTCGTTAATCACTTACTATTGTGCTATGTAGAACCTGGGAGCCGCTTCCTCTTTTGTCTTATTCCCAAAAAAAAAAGAGGTTGAGAGCTGGATCTCTGAAGTGCGAATACCGAAAATGCGCTCAACAAAAGCTTGCTCAGTGTGGTGAGTGCGGGCAGATCTTTCATGCGTAGCTACGAGCTTATGTAGGCGCTTTATTGGAAAAGCTCTATGTCCAGCATTGAACATACTCTCTCATACTGGCTGGTTTATACGAGTATAGAAAGAGAGAAAAAGATAACTAAAATATTTTAATTACCACGTTCCGTCGACACTCGAGTGTGCAATCATCGAACCGGCACCGCCCACACAAACATACAAACGGACGTTCGCTCGCAGTACGAACGTAAGTGTGTACATAAACATGGCTGGACGTCGGACGTCGGTCTGGCGGGGTGCCAAGGCGCCGCACTCCATTCACGAGTGACGTCACGCAGACGAGTCGATGCGCTCAGTTTTCAGTGATCACTGTGTGGCGTACTAAAACTAAATGTACGTACTGAAACTATTGACATTCGGCTTTGGAGAATAAGTTCTGATAAGATTTACGTTCCAAACGCCCGTGAAGAGTAACACTGAAGACTTGCAAGGATATAATTGCTCTCTAGCACGTAGAGGGCGTGTGAGATTTAAATATTTGGTATACAATTTTGACACAAAACCGAACATTGAATTCAATAAATAAAACATATACGAAAAGGAGTCGAAAATTTTGGATTTAGAATTTTCTTTTTGCCCTGGCATGTGACGTGTCATTGTCTAGAGCTCACCGAGTATTGTACAAATGCATTTTTAATTTATTGTATGCAAAAAAAAAAAAAAGAATTTGGGAGACGTTAAAGTTATCACTCTCAGATCGTTTTTGTAACGGGATCTATCTCAACAACTTAGCTAGCTGGGAGTTTAAAATGTCGGTATATTACGCACCATATACGTATTTAGAACAACAAATACTGAAAGCAATAATTAATAATGTAGTTTATAAGCTGTGAACGTAACCAACGAACACTTATTCAAGAAGTTTAATTGGTCATGTACGGAACCCTACTCCGGCATACGGTCGGTTTTATATACCTGGCATCTATCAGATTTAAATGCGTGACCCGTATTTTCTTGGTGATTACAACGTAATCGCATTAGATCGGAAACACTTGAAGAGCACTTGGAACACTCGGGGGGGTCGTCCCTACTCCGTCGTATAGGTATACGTCGAGAAGCCTATATACTGTATATATATATTCATATCCCCATGAGGATTACGCCGACTTACTAATTGACATTTTGTTCATGACGACAGACTGGCCCAGCAGTGGGATGGACGATGGAGCTAATATCGACATTCAATTATCATAGTACGATTATCGATGGAGATTTTGACAAAGGGAAATGACCTAAGAATGTTATACCTAAATAACCATCTCAAAAATGCCAGGTCTAATATATTCAATGTTGGAAAGCGCTTTAGGTTCGAAAGTATGGGGTGACCGGCATTAGGAACAGAGGCGGATTTCAGTCACACAGCGACATGGCACCCTTTTTTGATCTACAATTATACTATGACATTTAGCATCTTGTATTGCAATAGATATTTGGTTCTAAACTTGAATAATTTTCCTTTTTTTTATGCGAAAGGCGGCAAACAAGCAAGCGGCTCCCCTCATAGTGATTAACGTCGCTCACGTACATCTGCCACAACAGGGATGCCGTAAGTGCGTTGCCGCCCTTTAAGGGTATATGGGAGATGGGAGGGAGGATTAGGAGGAGAATGGGGAGGGGCAGCTGGCTTCCGGTTACCTCGGTCATCGAACGAAACGCAGAAGCACAAGAACCCTCTACTTCACGCCGGTATTCTGCGAGGCCGTGGTAACAACCCGGTCGAGCCGGCCCCTTTTCTGCAGCAGCAAAAGCCGCGTTTGTCTGCCACGTGGTTAACAACAAGTGGTTGAAATCAAGCACTAGCTTATACCAGTCAAAATCAAAATCTTTATTGTTCGATAAAGAAACATAAATTTCACTTTTTAAGTAATTTTTTTTCGAATCTACTACCCCTTCGTAAGGTTCCTCTGACGGCGGAGAAACAGACGAAAGAAACTCTTTTGGTATTTTCTCAGTTTTTAACAGGAGACAGTACAGTACTGTACTGTCTACTATTTACAGTACAGTAAATTTACAGTAAGAGTTTAGTTAGTGCAGTAAAAACAAAATCTAAATGGCAATGTGTGTTCTGACAATGACAATCGTAGCTTACCCATTTCCGTGGTATGTGGTATCGTTGGGAGGCTGTCGACGAACCAGTCTTTTAGCAGATAGTCTGTCTTTATGTAATCACAGCGACGTTAGCGACCAGCCGGTCAGCGGGTCGCCAGACTCTTATAGGGCAAACTAAATAATGTAATTAGGATATTTTTTTATCCACGTGACGCCATCAGGCACTCAGCTACGTTTTATCGAAGTTATTTATAATACGAAAGAAGGTTGTACCAGTAATGATACTGTGAAGGACGTTCATGAAATATATAATATTATTTTAACCGAGTCAAATCTAACCGCCGAAAAATACATCACGCAAAAGTTGCGCACAAAAATATAAAAACGTAAACGTATTGGAAATTAAACTGTAAATAAACAATAGAGGATTTTCACACTGTCAAAAACACGCTGGCATAATGTAAAATGTACTATTTGTTAAACTTTATTAAATAACGTAAACCAAAACGTTAAATTAAAAAGTGAGTTCGGGTAACGCATCGGTGGGGCCTCTCATTGATCACACAACATGTTTAATAGAAAAGATTTTGTGAGAATTATGAAGATGCATAATAATTCTATCTTTTTCTTCAAAAGACAACCTGACCTGGGCGCGGTCTATGCCCAACCCAAACACCACGGACTATTGTGCCTATATCGAACAAGTGGGCTTTTACAGGTTAATAAACATTAGCAGTTGAAAGAACTGCGACAATCATTGTAACCTAACAGACTTTCTGACTAACGTCGCGAGCTCGGCGTACTACATAGGTAGGTAGGTGCGACGAAAGTGTAATCAATGCAATTGCTGACATTGACCCGCTGAGTACTTAAGTGCTCTAGTATTAATTAGTCATTAATACGACAGGTGTGTTGAGACATACTTCGAGACATTCGCACCTAAGCTTGATATGACTTACATTCAAAAGACTGTGACACAATTTTGAAAAGACACAATCGCCAAGGCTGTGTAGGACGGAGCCGAAGACAGGACAAAGTGACGGGCGTCGGCGAGAGCCGTACGTCCAGCTACGGTCGGACTGATTACAAGGATCATTTAGAATGGGTATAAACCAATTAGTTTTAGTGTTCAACGAGAAGTAAAGGGTTAATAGAATTAATGACATAGTTGATAACTGACTATTGTTTTTAACAATTTACGAGTAGGTCTCTAGTAGTGCGTAGTATTTTAATAATCAATTATTTATTCTACTTACTGTTGAACCAGTTAAACACGTTTAGAATTAATAGTTTCATGAATATATATATCTATGGTGCAATATGTTTTTAAAGTCATGCTAAGATACTTTAAAAAAAAAACGCGTTAAAGACCAGGGACAATTATTAATAGTACACAAGTACTTGTCCCGTGCGTGACCAAATCAAACCCGCGACCCGCAGCGCCGCAGCCAAACGCTTAGCCACTACGCCGCCGAGCCGTTCAACCGTTAGTTAGTAAATATTGATAAGTACATTAACATTCATGTTAAAGAAAAACGTAAACTGACAAGATATTGAGAGTCGAGGATGATTAAGTGGGACGATCGTACAAATTTAAACACAAGATATCCATAAAACATCGTCACAGATAAATTACTTTAGTCACGAATAAAACATGATTATAACAAGTAAAAAAACGTGTCAGTAAAACAAACAAGACCAGACTCACTTCAACAATGTCCACTGTGTCCTTTCACAAAGGATGTTTCAATCAGTTTCATAATGAAATATACAGGGAAATTAAATTTATTTTGAGTGTGCTAATAAATTTTCAAACTAGAAGCAAGAATACAAACCGTTTAATTATAGTTCAATCTAAACTGAATCTTTTGTGAAGTTAACATATAGTTTAAGTTTAGTTTATTAAAGTTAAGCTCTAGTACTATTATTATATATATCATGTATATTGGATATTTAGACGCATAGTGCCGATATGATATGACAACAGTAGAGTTCGTATACAAACTGATTATAATAGTAGAGAAAAATGAAGCGAGCGCTCTCCACCGCGCCCCTTGCTTCCCCTTAGTACGGGCTTGACCTAAATACTGTGCTGTCACCAGCCCCGTGCAGTAGGGGGACATTGTCGTGGAGAAACACGGGACAGTACTACAACTTTCATCTTCCTATGTTATGCAGTGGACTTGGATATGCTGAAGAATAAGATAGTGCACCAATACGAGGCTATGTGTGAAAATAACTCTTGCTCTGCACACGCGGGTCTGTTTACAGATATATTGTTAAAATTAACATAAAAAAAAATATTATTGACTTTATTATGATTGATATTTTATTGATTTTAAATGGCAATGTAGCGTTAAAAAGAAAGAAAAACCAGACTCCAGAGTTCTCGCCTAAATAAAATTAAATCTAAAACCAAGCATACCTCAATATACAAAACTGTAAAAAAACTGCACGACCTCAAGATACTGTGAGCACATTCTGCTTCGATCGGATCAAAATTAATAATTAAAAGCTGAAGGTAGCCCGAGTTGACAATGGTATTGGGACGTCTAACATCTCAGCCCCCCCAGTGATAACGGCTGCTGTGAAGCCCTCGAAACGTCAGGAAAATAAAAACAAAATTGAACACGATAAAATCCATAAATTAATGTTTCATTTCGAATGTATAATCTTCATTAATTTCAGTAATCCAACTCGATGATGGCATTAATTCAGCTCGATGTTTGTTGTTTTGCTAATAAAGTCTGTAGGAACGATCCGAAAGCCACCGTATGGATGTCCACCCTACCATGGGGTAACACACTCATAATAGTTTTATGTTAATGAAGTCATTCGCTATTCCATCTAGATGTTCTCCGGCATTAAAAACTGTCGGCTGCATAAAGCTGACATTCGCTAATTGCTAGATGTTGGTTTAATTAAAAGTGAATGGCGTAGTGGCCTCAATTGTAGCAACATGCCACTGCATGTTATACATTTTGAACTTGTTACAAAGTTACTTATTGTGTAGAGCCTCAGTTTGTTGAGGTTAACGCCTCTTTAAGATTTCAAAGACTTAGTAATTAAGTAATATGTTTTAAGTTAACTTTTTAAACCTACCACCGATTAACCTTTAAAATTAGTTCAAACAATATACAGTTAGTTCATTGGTCTTTAGATTATTAATGTAATATTATTGTTTGTAAAATAGTTTTAAGTTAGAAGTGGCCGCAGTAGCCCAATAAAACAAAGACCTCAAATATCTGAGAGGGTTTTGGATCCGGGAAGGCTCCGACACGCTGCTCCAGTGCAAGTTGGGAGGCTTCACATATCCACGTAATATTATTTTTTCTTATTCCTCAGACGTGCAGGACACATGGTAAATACGTCACTTAAAATTGTTATTAATAATTTAAGTGGTCCCCGGCACCGAGGTTCGAACCCAGGTACACTCGCGCTCTATGAAACTAAAGCGAGCGCCCTGACCACTAGGCTGCTTCAGCTCTACATCAATTAAGCCGTATATTGAAATTAAATAGCAAGTGAAGAAAGTCGACAACAAAATCTGACGCAACGACATTACATTATTTCAACTCCAAATAATAAAAAATATAGTATACTCACTTTTCCTCCGGTGTCTCCTCGGCAATCGGGCGTGGAGTGTGAGTGGATAAGTCGGGCAGTTCAACTGTCATAGTGTCCATCGCCATTTTTTTTTAAGTTTTTTTTTTCTATTTATGTCCGTACGTTCTCGCACATGGATACCACACAGCACAATGTTTTAAGATTTATTTTGTTACTTGCAGATGATTATAAATCTAGAATAGTGTTGGATTATCTTTTGTATTTTCTAGCCGCTCTGTATAATTATGAACCCCGTTTTCCTAGCACACAAGCGACAACTTCCGCCGGTTGTTTTTTTTTTTTAAGTATCTCGTCAACTTGTCTTATCAGGGGAAAAATCTGTTATATCTGCAATGCAGATGTGATAAAGTAATTGACAAACGACCTTGACGATTCATCGCATGAATCTTTGATAATTAGTCAAGGTTACAAATAATTAGACGTAATATAATGAGTAACGCTGAAGAAACAGAACCCGCTTCATATAGCTCATTGAAAATATACCTACGAATGACTTCACACTTTATCTGATTCAATATTAACTGATATTGGACCATAGCTCCTTAAACACAAAATGTCTTCAAATGTCAAATATAAAAATTAATCTGTTTTGAAAACAGACTGATATCTAAACGGTTTTAAGAGACAATTAGTGCCACACTGAATACAATCTTGTAATTTAACGTATAATTTGATATCCCTATTATATTTTTCTTTGTGAAGAGTGAAATTATCACAGAGAAAGTACTTTACAATGCCATAAAAGCATGCACAACAAACTAACCAAGTAGCCACAAGTAGTGATCAGTACTGATGAGTTTTTCTATAGGGAAACTTTCCTAGGGCACAGCTCGTAGAGGCTCGTAGCTGCGAGCTACGGCCCTTGCTACGCCTTATCGAATTACAGTCAACATCAGTACAAATGGAATCACCCATCTAGTCCCATGGGACTCAAGACTGACTATCTAAAGCAATCTATTCAATATGTCTATTATAAAGCAATTACCCCACCCCACCCTACCCACCTGGTAGATCTCTATGTGTACTTGTAATTAAAGTCCGTTATGTAAAAGCGTTTCATAAATATCTCATCAAATCACACTGCAATGGTTTTTACGCTCACTGCGCGGAACACTTCACATGGTTTTATTGCTCAATAGCCCGATACACGATTCTGGCGTTTATCACCTAGGGGAAAAGGCTCATTCCGCTAATGGATGCGATGAGATCGGTACTACGTTGGTCATAGATGCATGAGTAATGCAGAAGAGGGTTGCCATCGGGTAGATTCTCGTGCAATAACGACGTCATCCTCTCACAATGACCTAATTTCATTATTCAATATGCATTATAAACGTATTAATAGGAATTAATACGTTTATATTACATTACGTTTTTATATAGAGCTGAAAAAACTTTGTAATCCGTACAAAGAATTTACAAAACTAGGCTTAACCGGTCTGTCAATATTCTACTGCAGGACATAGGCCTCTCCCTTACGGAGGATTTGCCATTATCGCCAAGCTCGGCAAGCGAATTGGCGATCGAAGTACCAGACACCTCGCACCTTAGACGCTGGTGCCCGGCACCGGCATCTGCATAATTGGTTTGGTATTTTTCGGGATGGTTTATACCGCCATCTATCGGCAGCCATCGCGATTTTCAACGCTTTTCCCTTGGTCGCCTCGACATTCGTGGGAAGAATGGGAGCGGTAGAATCTTACGCCGTTACTATACAGTTAAACATGGTATTATAACCTTGTATCATGGGTAATCCCAAGTAAATGTGCCAAATAATAGTGCTTGTTTACACATGCAGGAGCTTGTTCACGTGGCACTACCGTGATAAGGCTGCAATATTTCTTTGTTTTTTTTTATTAGGTCCACTAATCTGAATACAATGTCTGTACATTGTATACAGTTTATGTTATGTGTAAGCACACGTTGTATATATGCTTACACATAACATAAAAGAAGGAAAACTCTTTAAATTACATTCCGATGAATGTAGATACAGCTTGCATATCGCATCATAACTTACTTTATACTTGAAGCAAAAATTTTAAGTAATAAAAGAAACATTGACTTCAAAGACTCAGTTAAATACATAGGACAGACAATATGTTGAAAGTAATTACACATTTCTTACTACATTAGTTGAGGAACACGTGCCGTAGATTGTATAGGTGTATGTTACAAACTTTTGATATCGTATTTGTTATACTTCTCTTTAAAACCGTATATGAATTTGAAATCAAACTATTATTTACAGATTCCATAGAGTTTAATTTTGTTTTTATATTCACGACCTTTCGAGCGCTTCACAGCAGCAGTGGTCACCGAGGTTGGGCTGGTCACAGTCAACTCGGTGTACCGCTTCAGCTATTATTTATTAATCTTGATGCGATAATACGAATAATAGACCATTGTAATAGAACGAACGAACAGCGCGTCGGCTATGATACTGCGATCTGAACATATTGATTATATTAGCGACGTCCTCTGCAAAGGTCGGGCACGAACTATTAAACTACGATAAGCACGTTTCACTTACGACGACATTCGGAGCCGGCCTTCTGCTGAATTCCTATACGGAGGAGTTGGATTTCAAAGTGAGTCAATTCTTACATTACTTTATAAATAAGAATGACATTGGCATTTACTATTGACGTTTATTATATATTATATTTATTATCTATGGTTAATCTATGGCTAATAATGAATTGTGCCTGCCCATTCGTGCAATAGCAAGTCTTATTAATGACACTTAATAACAAAATAACGCTACAAAAGGTTTAATGTAAAATGTATTGATAGGGTTACAAATACTTAATTTTAAACTCTAAGATAATTGGAACATTAACCCACACTAAGGTCAATGGAAGTTGAACATTACCTTGTATGTGATCCGATCGTTCAGACCTTGCAATGGAGGTAACATTGTACCCGGTTAATCCAAGTGAGATATGTTCATGCCGGCGTTAGTTGCGGTCGTCGCAAAGTTAAGTAAAATGACGTTGCATGAAAGAAAAAGTCGCTCAAGAGAAAACTTGTCATTCAATAGAACAAGTATTTAATCTTTATTGTATTATTATTAGATATTTTACATATCTATTACAATTATTTTCAACAGTTTTATTTGTTTTTCTCATACAGATATATTATTTTCTCAATCTAGTTTCATTATCTCCTGGTAACTTATGTTACGTGCGCTTAGAGCTACGCTGCGCACTTCATTTCTCACATTTTTCACGCTCATATTTGACGTTAAACGACGACTTATAAAAGTACATGAACAAAAGAAAGAAATTAAAAAATGACTAAGTATATTGTAATGATTGAAGTCGCGACGTCAAGTTTTGCGTTCTATCAAAATGAATTCTATTTTGATAGAACGCAAAACGTAATGAATTTACTGAACGTGGGATTGTTTGTTCGGCAGGTTCGCTGACCTGACGTTAATGAATAACTAGTCTACACAACATTATTTGTATTAACTTAGCCTCTTGATCACTTTGCGACTATGGTCAAAATTTGTCATTTTCTTTTTTTTAAACTCCCACTGCGGGAATTTCTCCTGTGTCGTTCAGAGTGTTTGCATACATACATAAAATACACCAGGACAAACATCCGGAACATTTATTTGTAGCTCCAACAGACACTTGTCCTTTGTGAGAATCGAGCCAGCGATCCGGAGCGCCGCGGTGTAACACTACCACTGCGCCTCCGAGCCGACAGGATCCTGTGCGATACATCTGATTGCGTCATTATCTATGCATAGACTGAGGCACGAGTCGACGGTTTTCCATATTGGATAAAGCGACTGATTAATGGAGTCGAAGAAACACTCCGGTGAAGAGTCGGAGATATTAACGAGATCGAAAAATGCAAGTATAGCAAATCATAATGCTTGTACTGGCTGGAATTCAGCGGACAGAAATGATTAAGGTAAAATGGTGGTTTAAGAAATCGATTTTTCAATATCATATTTTGCTAAAATCAATACTGTCCAATCTAATCTGGATATAATCGTATCTCAATAGCGTGCTACCTTCACGTGTCATAACAATAGAATTTGTATTGTTTAAACACTGCAATAATTAAGAAATTCTGCGGTTGTTTCGACGTAAGTTTTCTTAAAACAAAAAAAAAAAAATGCAACGAACATTGTAACATGTCGCAAATCTGTTAAAGGAAATACATAATACGCGCCATAGCACGCGAAGTTGCATATGCGGAATTACTGATTAGTATTGCAGCAAAACATTAGGAATGGAGTGAGCCACGAGAACGGCCACGCGAAGAAATCATCTAAAACTATTTAAAGCCAGTTGACAACTAGAAAAGTACCTTCCAGAATCATCTGCCGACGATCATTTCCGATGCAATAGATGAAAAAAATATTGTATCAACCTTTCTTAATCTTTTATATTCCCGACGTTTCGAGCGCTGATGGTGAGTCAAGCGACTCCCCTGATGGTAAGTGATTACCGTCGCTCACATACATCTGCAAACCCCGGAGGAGTTGCTGGTCTTTAAAGATATTTGGGGGATGGGGGCTCCGGTTACCTCGCCTACCGAACGGAGCGCAGGTGCAGTAAGTGCCTTTATGTCACATTCGGAGAGGGTTGAAGGCGCCACATTGCTCTAATGCGGTTTGGCGGACTTCACTTGTCCTGGCAATATTTTGCTATTATTTCTCGTCTGAGAGGTCTCGGTCTACGCAGGCTTCCTCACGATGTTTTCCTTCATCGGCGAGCAATTAAAACTTCAGTCGGAAGCTTGTAAGAAACCTTTATGTAAAATTATTCACATAGACAGACATATTTCAAACTTACGGTAATTTGTCAGTGACCTTCATAACGTTTCGTTTTTTAATACGTTCGTGGCAAATGTCAATTGTCATTTGCTTAGGTTGCAAAATTTGTTTAAACCGTTCAAACAGCGATGTTTTAGTGTTGAATAGCTTGAAGATGTTAATACTAGTCTTAGGAATAAGATAAATGTTACTTATTATATATATTAGTAAAATTTGGATATTTTATTTTGGTTAACGAATAGGGGTAACAATATAACGTAGAAAATAACATTTTCGAAGGCACTCAATTAACAGGGTGCACCAGCGGTTTCTTTTTCACGGTCTCGATGCTCGATGCGATATGGCAACAATGTTTAACTATTTGCCAGTGTCAAAGTGTTAAATATCAAGCGACTCGCGACAGTCAGAACATGGCTGCTGAGGTTGTGGAGAGGGCACAGAGTACATTTCAAGTAATATGTAATTATTTGAAACTCATAGATGAGAAATACGTATTATGTTAGCAAATAAAAAAAATTATAACTAAATGGAATAAACGTTATTTTTAAGTTTTATATAAATTCACGGTTGGTTAGGTTAGGTCAAAACAATTTTTAATTAGGTAGGTTATATTGAGGTGTTCACTTTTGGATTTTCCAAATTTTCAGCTTCCATTAGCCACATCTGTTGGATTCTTTTTCATTTTTGTATTATAATTAAAACGAATATTACAATTAACGTATAAATCTTAATTAGTCTATTACCTTTTGTTGCCGAATCTCATTATTATATCGTCTTGAGCCATTGTGGTAGCACCGCGAGGGTGCTGGGTACAGCGTAATACTGACCCTGAGACGCTTGGGTAAAATAGTCCCATTTTAACCAAGGGAAAGAGAGGGCTCACGGTTGCGTTCCGAAAGTTGACCCCTGACTCCTCATGAGCGCTGATCGCGACCACCGTGGGGTTTCAGTCGGTGGGAGTCCGACATCCAAGAATTTCCCCAGGTTATAAAAAAAGGTTGTCAGTTGGCTCTGCTCTTCTGTATCCTTGCCGGGTAGCAATACTGCACTGATGTTACTTGAAATTAAGTTAAACGAACTTAATTTAAATCCACGTTGCGAACCAACCTGCGCGTGGTGCACCCCCCGGCCAACAAACGTTGCTCCGGGGGCCGAATGATGGGGAATATCCATCCTAATTTACCAAGCCCAACTCCCACAGACTAGTGATGGCGAGCAGAATTGTTGCGTGTGTGTGCGTGCGTGAGTGGTGAGCATTGACAAACCTTCCAAGAAGTGTATGCCGACTACTGCTGATGATTTATTGGAGAGGCAGACGTGAGATAAGAATGAACGGTCATCTATTATATATGTATGCAAACGTATATATTGGTAATCTTCTAAATTATCGTAATATATTTGATTGATTGTATTGATTGATAATATACGTAAAAGGTTTTCAAAACAATTAGTTTCTTTACTTATGTTTGGTACGCGGTCCCTGCTCTTCTAAACACAATACTTAACACACGAGATATGTTTGTTTGTACGTGTACCGTCATGTTTTACGGATGTATGGGTCCCCCGTAACGTCCTCTAACGCAACTCACCGAGTATATCGGACTCGTCACCCGTCCGGCTGTAATGAACAATGGATGGCTTATCGAATTACTTAGCGATAGGTACGTAGAATCACACGGTAATGTTCATACGGGCTGATTAATGTCTCCACCAGTTTGTACGTATGACTCAGTTGGTCAGCGGGTACGACTTCACGAGTCGGTGTGCAAAAATAATTATTGCTTTTCGTCACACACACACACACAAGTCATGAAGAATTATAAGTGCAGTTGGTGCAGCTACAGTTTAAAAAAAAGCTATACAGCCAAAAAAGTGACAGATTGTGAGTCCGCGTGCAGTCTGTTGTAGCGCCATGTTTAAAGGCGACTTATAAACGTTTCTAAGTTAAGAACACCTGACTCACTCATGTTTACACCCAGCAGTGGGTGCACGAACTGACGACGAATAATAAGTATACATAAGAGCCGTATAAAGTATACAACCAATACAACGGAGTAAAAAAATCTGTTATTATTGCACAGATTTTCTATTTTTTAATCTATGTCGACGAGCAAGTGTGAAATGAGCCAGCGCTTAACAATTAACAATTGTGAGATGTCTCGACGCCACCGGGATTCGAACCTAGGTTACTCTATAATACATTAAGTCCCCGACTACTGGGCGGCTAGCTCTGAAAGCTATATTAATATAAAATTGTAAAAAAGCCGTATCTGTACGTTACAGATATTTAATCTTTTGGAGAAAGATATGACTACTTTGAATTTTTGTCTGTTTGTCCAGGCATCACGCAAGAGCTAATGGATAGGTTTCTTTGCAGTGTTCACTTTACGAAAGAAAAACTTAAAATCTTTTTATCACTGAATAATTCCGGGATTGATCAGTGTACGAGATTTTTGCGCAAAAAATTTTGGACCTCTAGGAAAAAGGTCTACGGAGTACGAAAGCGTATGACTCAAAATAAAAATCCCGATACTTTTAATCCCGGTAAATACCGGGATCGACCAGAACGGGATTAATGCAAAAGTTGTGGCGAGAATGGAATCCATACACAAAAACTACAAAACGATTTTAATGTTACATTCACCGTTCGAAAGCCTATGATTAATTAACACGAGACACGTTTATCGTTATAAAGAAACATCATTACAAATAAAAATATTCTCTACTCATAGATTATATGCGGATGAAGTCGCGAGCAAAAGCTAGTATACTGTGTAATAATATAATGAGACGTGGAAATACTAAACATAATTATGTTATAATCAAGGTGATGTCTTCCGGTTTCAGCTAGAAATAACTAGCAGATGTCTCTATCAGCAAATGAAATTATATTCTGAGGGGTTATTCATATGCTCCTAACTATCTTCTTCATCAGCCTGTTTCATCACAGCCGTTAGCGGTCTGTCTGTGTATATTCGCTCTAGTATTATTAAGACGGTGAATCCGTCAACAGTCGCATGGCACGAGAATTTGCCAATGTTTTCTTAGTCGACTCTTATGACACCCACGCGAAGTAAGGAGCTGGAGGAATTTTATTACGCCGCTATTTCACGTTACAACAAACTATGGGTGCCCCCAAAAAAGAAGTGAAAAAATAAGTATAACATATAAACCTTCCTCATGAAAGTTCTAAATGATGGTGAAAACCGCTCTGAAATCTACTAAGAAGTTTAGAAGTTACAAGTGAACATTCAGGTAAACGCGGATGGCGACTTTGTTTTACATGTAGTATCTAAATTAAGCGTTTCTTATATTTATGCGAACACTACACATTTGAAATGAAATTATTATTTACGGAGTTTAATTTTATTTTTATTTTCCCGACGTTTAGCGTGATTTAGAGCACCAAAATGAATAAATAAAAGCTGAAGTTAGCCCGAGTTGCCTATGACATCTGGCCGTCTAACACCTCAGTCCCCCCCGTGACCACGGCAGCTGTAAAGCACCCGAAACGACGGGAATATAAAAAAAAATGAAACGTGATAAAATCTGTAAATAATAGTTTCATTTCAAATTAAAGGTTTTGCAATTTTAAAACTAACTCTCAAGGTTTATAGCAATTCTGAATTTTTTAGTTGATTTGATTGTTGTATGCATTTAGGGAGGCGCTTACTGTTATGATGTGTCCTTATCTATTGTTTATTTACAGGAACTGTCGTTTAATGCCGATAATAATATGGACATCATTCAAATTTTAAATATAACAAATAGAATTTTAAAATTATTTTTTTTTGTAGAAAGATGGCATTACATTTATTGTACAATTGTTGGAAGAATGTCTTTAATTACTAAGAAATAAATACTGTTTCATCTCCTCACATATGACATTAGGGTTGTTCCGTTAACCATTTTTTTTTAGGAAAGCGCACAGTGAACTGTCAAACTGCTAACCGAGTTCAACAATATTATGACAGAGCATATAGAAAATACCAAATGATTTTATCTACCCCACATTCATGCACTTCACAGGTTCGTTAAAAACTGGTGGTGTTTATCGCGTAATATTTTAACAGACACGCGCTCCGTACGGCATCCGCGATCAAACTGAAACCGGCGCGAAACAGATGCGCGACGTTGGCAGTTACCACGCTTGGGGCAATTTACCCGAAATAAGGCAAATGACTCATAATTCTGACGGGTTTTAAGTAAATACGCCAGATATGTGCACTTTAGTTATATTTCATTACGTACAATAACAATTTAAATATAATTTTCATAATACGTTTTTACTGGCGACCTTAAGCGCCGGACGTGGTTTTTGTTAAGTTATAATTTAACATCACTTACTCAGTTTCTGTAATTATAATGATATTTGCGCCTAATTTATGAAACGAGAAAAATGTCCAGAGCGTAAATGATAATATCGTGGTTGTCTATAAAATAAATGTATCTTCAAATGGAATAATTAATAAGAGTAATATGTAGCATGTCCATTATATTTCATCATTTACAATAATTTACGTACGTGGTAGAGCCAAGCAGAAGCTTTTGCTGCTGCTCGAATGGGCTGGCTCGACCGGGGTAGTACCACGACCATGCAGAATACCGGCATGAAGTAGAGTCATCTTGTGCTCACTGCGTTTCGTTCGGTGAGTGAGGTAACCGGAGGCCAACTTCTTTTCCCAAATATACTTAAAGGCAGGCAATGCACCTGCAGCTCCTCTGATATTGCAGATCTACGTGGGCGACGGTAATCACTTACCATCAGGTGAGACGCTTTATCGTTTGCCTTTGTTTAAAAAATATTTTAGCATTGTTGGGACGCTTGCAACACCGAAAAACTATTGAAGGAAAAAAAAGAAAAACGTCGTTCTACGCCCGCCTGTCGGCGTACCCTTGGGCGGAACACTTCCACCCGACCGACGGACAGATCGAGCAACAAATCGCGTCGCCGGACGACCCATAATCCGATCCGGACTACGACGACCTCACGACGGATCGTTATTACTAGGCCTACTATCAATTAACGATAAAAACGGGAACGTCAAAATTAAAGGATGCCTTTTTAACGTTGAATATACTTTAAAAATTAAAAGTTTTCTATCTCATTTTTACAGAGGGGCATTCTTTGTTTGCGCGATAGATCGCCATGTCATTCTAATCTTAAATATCCCGATTGGTAACAGCATCAAAAGTGAATAGAGTTCGGTGTCGTTCGTTAAATGAAATTGAACATTACTACACCATCCACCGCCAGCCTGTCATCTATCCCCAGACCGACAAAAAGTGGTTTGTGGAAGCTCTTCAAGCATTATATTAATACGTGAACCTCTAAATATTTAAGTAAGGTTTTTTATTATTTATTATAAAAGGAGAGGAATGCAACTTACATCTTTCGAAAGGTACTGTCTATGGTTAAGTGCGATGTGTTTATTTTACCGTTAAGGCCGGTAAAATCAAGGAAATGCGTTTTGTGTGGCAACCCTATGTGTGTATGAAACGTCATTCTTCCACACGCAACATCCATTTCGCCCTTTCCCACGCTCATCTCATGGCATTCAGGTAAGTTTGGTCTAATTTAGAAAACAGGCGATACTTGTGTACATAAATAGACCATAATAAAGAGTGAGAAGTAAATTTAGGCTACCTATGAATTGAAGCCATGTCTCAATATTTGAGAGGGCTTTGAAGGCCGCCATCACATTTTTTATTATTTTTTAACATGCATGTTTCCATCCAATTCTTTTTCTTCATCGTCGACCATGTGGTAAATTCAACTTTTGTATAGCTTATAGAAATTTTAGTGGCACTGTGAATCGAACCCAGGACACACGCCCACTTTGAAATTAAAGAGATTGCCATGATCTATTACGTAACGAAGTCTCTTTAGAAGCGCAGGTCACACCACTTAATATTAATTAGACCTGGAAAGTCCGTCTCTAATCCGAAATTGTGGTGCAACTAACGTTTAGAGTTTAGAGTTCAGACAATGCGGACGACAACAATTGCTTCTTCGACCTTCAACTTGAAAGGAGAACAGGTGTCATTGAGGTACATACCTAACTAATAAGTGGGGGTGTAAGGCAGATAATGTATCATCTTTTTTTTCAAATATCACCAGCACGTGATAATTATAATTTAAGAAGCAAGGCTCCGGCGGCTGGTGGTGATCTATCTAAACTTGCCGAACCCGCAATCTCACAGACTAGACGGATGAGGAACAACAGCACCGATGCTGTGCTCACCCACCCATAAAAAACTATACTCGTCCCCGTTTGTGCAACAGGTGGTAGATTCTTTCTCTGCTTAGGAGTCGTCTGGATTGATTTTTTTTTACGGGCAAGCGGTTCACCTGATGGTAAGTGATTACCGTCGCCCACGTGCATCTGCAACACCAGAGGTGCTGCAGGTGGTTTGCCGGCCTTTTAGAGTATTTGGTAGACGGGAGGAGGATAAGAAAGGGGGGTGCAGAGGAGGAGTGGGGCTCAGGTTACCTCACTCACTGATGAAACACAGAAGCACAAGATGCGTCTACTTCACGCCGATATTCTACCAGGACGGCCCATTCGCAACAGCACCAGAAGAAGTCGCCGGTTGGCTGTACCACGTTCGAATGGTACCACACTCGCACCCATTTCAGTCGGCGAACAGTAGCGTAGCGACTGTTGTGTTCCGGTTTGAAAGGTATTGAGGCAGTATAATTAGGGGCTGCGAGGCATCCCAGCTTAGTCCTCAGGGATGCCAACGCATTTGGTACCTTTTTCGATTGAAGTTGTTTGCGGGTGTCGATGGGGTACAGTAGCTACGTAGAACCAGATGGACTGATCTTTACCCCTAATCAGTAATTTTTTTTGTATATGTATATGCTGGCTTGTTAGCGCTTTCTTGAAATTTGTTCAGCAGTGGAATTAAATTAGGCTGATGAAGAAGAGTTTGAGACGTCAGCGTGCGTATGAAAATCAAATGCAAAACATTTCTTGTCTTAACGCCACTCATCCAGATGGTGTTGGTGGAACTTAGTATTCTGACGCGATGTACGATGATACAACCCAGTAGCCCGGACTATTGCGCACAGTTGCCTGGGAAATTCCTGGTGGAATATGCTTTTGAGAAGGGTTATTCCGCCGTCTATGGAAAATCAAGAGATTTTCCACGCATTCTCCTTAGTCGACTCTTGTAGTCGTCGATGAGACACAGTACCAGATTGTTTTAACTCCTCGAACCTTATTAACATTCTTTATTTAAATTTTAAAATTGCAAACTATGTTTAGCTGGTCCTAATTATGTGGGTTAAGGTTGGTTACTGAGAAATTAGGCTGAGTACAGACGAACACATAGATCACGACGGCTTTTCCTTTGTCTTAGGCATCGTTTACAACGTTAACAATTTTTCAAACGTTCATACAGTATTTTGGATTAAACTTGACGTTTCGCAGTTAAGCCGATGCGATTAAGCTGAGGACGTATAGCCGGCTTTATCGTTTTAAGCCAATCGGGTTAAAATACGCGAAGCCGTAAGAGATTTTGAATAACATTCACGATGAACGTCGAACGTACTTGCGTTCTTAGAATGAAAAGATAACAAACAGTAGTAACCTATATTTACATTGATATAAAGGTTTACACAGTCAGGTAACACAATGTGACACAGATAAGAAAATATATAACGTTTCTCGTCATTCCGTCCGCTTCAGGGACGTCTTAATATTTACATGAGACTTATAGTGGTTGTATGTATTAAGGCAGAAACGTTAGAGCAACACGTCTGTCTATGTGTGGGTAACTAGATTGTAAACATCGTTTTTTTTTATGGGTAAGGCAGCAAATGAGCAGGCGCTTCACCTCATGGTAAGTGATTACCGTCGCCCACGTACATCTGCAACACCAGAGGAGCTGCAGGTGCGTTGCCGACCTTTACGGGTATTTGGGAGATGGGAGGGATAGTGGGAGGGGGATAGGGAAGGGGAGTGGGCCTCCAGTTACCTCACTCACCGAACGAAACGCAGAGGCACAAGATGCCTCTACTTCACGCCGGTATTCTGCGAGGCCGTGGTACCAATCCGGTCGAGCCGGCCCATTCGAGCAGCAGCAAAAGCCGCCGCTTGGCTCTACCACGTTTAACCGAATAGCTGAATGATTAAAGCTAGGCTTATCAATAATACAGCAATGATGTACTCACGCCTATTCGATATCGACCACAGCGAAAACTTCCGAATAATACCGGCGGTTGTCAACTGCGCAGATAATATAGTGCTGCAGGTGTACGCACAATCACAGACACACACACACTGTTAATTTTAACATCCAAGACATTCTTACCAATAAAGGAGGTTCGGTGAGGGAGGTAACCGGAGGCCCACACTCCCTCCCTTCTCCCAAATAGCTTTAAAGGGCGCCAACCCCTTGATGCACGTGGTCGTCGATAATCATTCATCATCAGGTGAACCGCTCGTTCGTTTGCCGCATTTCCCATTAAAAAAGTAGAGCCGTGGAAGATATGGTGAATGATTACATCGTAGCCCTGCGCAGAAACAACATTGCGCGTGCGGTAACAATCTCAATTGGTTACGTATAGAGATCACAATGCACGAGATGTTTAGCATAAAAGTAATTCTTCAATAGATCAGACATTTATTTATTTATTTAAAATACTAAAACAGGCCATATACTTAATGATATATTTTTTAACACATATGATGGTGTTTGCCGCTGAAATATTAGTGACGATTACATATAATATGTGACATTTTACTATTTTATTTTAAATTCTGCATGCAAGTGTTACACAACAAATGTAGATATCATTTCATGTTTGCTTCTCAATAAGTTCATACATAGTTTTTTTTTATAAACTCATCTTGGTGATGTTACACATCTTGCGAATTGTGCAAAGAGTTAAGTTTTTTTAAAGTTATGTATGATTTGTACTGTTTGTAAGGATACTAAGACTGTTCACCGCCTGCAACGTTGTATGTACTGAACAGGCTCTGGCACAACAAAAAAGACTACACCTCTGAACACCCCAGTATTGGGTATACGGTCGTGAGAGTTTATCATTATATTAAAAAGAAGATAGAACGTCTTTGAATGATCATGCCGTGGCTGCACTACTGCCTGGTATATGATAAAAGACCGCTTATATCACCCTAGAACAATGTAACTTCATACCAGTGGAAGACGCATTTTAATAATGGCTTCAATATTTTTGGCGTTTACTTCTGACAAGCCTTTGTCAAATTAGTGAATAGTAGCGACCGACGCTCGCGTACATCTGCAACACCAGAGGAGCTGCAGATGCGTTGCCGGCCTTTGAGGATATTTGGGGAACGGGAGGGATGGTGGGGTTAGGGGTTGGGGAGGGACGCAAGCCGTCGCTTGGCTCTACCACGTACAAGATCGCGCACAATCCATTAATCTTGTAAGTCAAGTAGTATTATAAGTTCTCTGTAATTGTCTGCACATCCAACACCGTAGTCGCTATCTCGCGTAATTTGCGCCTGACCTCATAAATATTCAGAAGCTGAGTGTTGCAGAGACAATAGGAGACCTATCTGTCTAGGTCGCGCACAACGCGGTACAAATTACATAGCGTACCTGCATAGACGAAGGTCATCGAAGCGATTCTATTAGTAGGCTTTTTTGCCTTATATGTTGTTGCCTTATTGTATATAATTATTGTTACATTATATACTGCCTATGCCTTATTGTATATAATATACTGACTACGATTTACGATTTTGGTTAAATATCTATTAGATTAAAATATATAAATTCAAATTTTATCTGTATTGAAAATAATACGAGAGTGCAAGATACAGATGTAAAAAGTTAAAGAGATAAATGTGTATTGCACAAAAACATATAGCTCATGTCAGTGTCAAAAGCTGTCACTCAGAAAAAGAACTTCTTTCACTTCAGAGTTACGGACCTAATTATTACTTCAACTTAAAAATTAAACATAAATTGATATATTACACATTGTATATTTAGTATTACTTTAAGGTACAAGTTTATTTCGAGTGAAACTTTAAATTCGTTTGTTCTCAACAGGCGGATGTTCCTCATTACTAGTCTGTGGAATTTGGGTTCCGCATAATATACACGTACGTACGGCACAACAACTTCAAGCGTACATACATACAAATAATTTTATTTATTAGTAAAGATATGTAAAGAAAGTGAGACACTGGTTTCTTTGCTTTTTCTATGTTATTACAAGTATTAAATAAATATTATAAGTAAAAAAGTGTGGATAGTCTACAAGTTTCGGGAAGCGTAAAAACTTTGCTAATTAGCTCACCTTCTCTCTGTCTGTCTCTTGTTTGCACCCAATAAATAAAACATGCTGTTCTTCTTCCACGTGTTATCTATTATAGTGTGTCAGTACTACATAGCGTTATTTATGTGTGAGTTAGGTGTTGCCATTTGTGAAGGTGCCAGTGTCACGCAGGTAACCTATCTACTTGTATTATCACATTGATTACTATTATTTATTTATTTATGTAATACTACCAAAATGTTAGTCTTTCGATCTTCTCCACACGTAAATCAGAAATATGAATAAAAACTTCAATGTTCAAGAGATATCCGATGATGAGATGTGGGAAATAGAAATAATTCTATAACGGACGCGATCGACGCCGGGAACACTTCAAAAATAAATATTGAATAAACAAATACTTCGCGTCGATACCCAATGATAACACCCGAATATATCCCGGATGCCTTATACAGACAGACCAATAGAACAGACGATCCCCACAACATCCTTCATATCGCATCATTGCAATTTCCTGTGAATGCGTAATACTGTGAATGAGTATTTATTCTGCGAGATCCGAGCACGAGTGCGGAATAGCGAAACGCGCTAGCAAGCTCCGAGGGTCTGAAATAACTATTTGACAGAGGTTCTATTGGACTTTCGGGATTGGAATTTACAGGGCAAAGGAATCATAGGAATGTTAATACTAGCGTTACTTATTATGAAATGTGCTGTTCGTGTCAACATTTGAATTGCTTAACTGCCTATTATATACGAACACCATGTTGTTTTGTAGTGGCACAATTTTGTCGCATAATGATTTCTTGTATTTACGCGAATTGAAATTTTAAAATGAAAGCATTATTTACCTGTCTGGATTTAAAAATATCTAAATTTAACGCGATAAAATCCATAAATAATAGTTCCATTTCAAACTATTTATCGCCTTTATTTTCTGTTTACGTACATACATACATATTTATATTATTTACGTCAATCGAAAAATATGTAACTGATACATACTCGTATTTTTTTTTATATGGGAAAGGCGGCAAAAGAGCAGTAGGTTCACCTGATGGTAAGTGATTACCGTCGCCTACATACATCTGCAACATCAGAGAAGCTACATGTGCGTTGCCGGCCTTTAAGGGTATTTGGGAGATGGGAGGGAGGATAAGGAGTGGAATAGGGAGGGGGAGTGGGCCTCCGGTTATCTCACTCACCTAACGAAACACAGATGCACAAGATGCCTCTACTTCACGCCGGTATTCTGCGAGGTCGTGGTATTAATCCGGTCGAGCCGGCCCATTCGAGCAGCAGCAAAAGCCGCCGCTTGGCTCTACCACGTTAAGTCTTATAATTTCGATAATTTGTTATACAGCAGCTTCGAAACTGTTGAAATTAGTTTTAATTACACTTTCTCAAGTGGTACAAAAAACATTTCACGTTAATCATAACCGGACACAGATTGTTTGTAATTGTTTGAATTGTGCGAGTAATACAAAGCTTTAAAATAAACTGACTATACATGAGTTGGAAAGTCCTTGGTCCAAATACGTCTCGTTACGCATCCGAGGCACAACGAAAACATATTTGTTTTCCTGCCCCCGATCTATTTCCAATATGTTATGCTGAATAAGAATTATGAATCTTTTGATGGATTCCGGAAAAAAATGTTTGATGCGAGAGGTTTATAAATTTATTTTCGAATATCGCCTGCAGTATCAACGCCAACGCGTGGCTCGATCGGAGCCATATTGATTTGTTATACCAGTCAGCTGTTAAAACAAGGCGTCACTGACTCGGGAAAGGGGGGTCGACGTACGTAATGTTGTGAATTTTGCACACGGCGCTTAGTAAAACTTTATTCATTCACGCATCAAATGTTTACTGTGTCGATGACTGCGAGAGTGTTGGTATACCTGTATGTATATATTCACGCCTTGTTCGGAACGGGGTAGGCAGAGACAATCTCCTACAACTTGCTACGGTCCTGACATACGTCTTTCGCTTCTTCGACTTTCATCAATCTTCGCATGCATGCTCGTTGGTTTAGAGCACTCTTGACCTGGCCTTCTTTCAGAGCGTCTCCGATTTGATCGTGAAAGCCTACCGCCTAGGTCTTCCTCTCCCGACTCTACCATTTACATTTACGCTTGTGTGTTTGTAATCAGCAAACAGTAGTGTTTCAATTGCGTATCGAGTGCGATCCTCAACAGGTGGTTGTTTCCCTCTCTGTCTAGGAGTAGTCCGGCATCGGTACCGCTCTACTACCTATTTATGCCGCCAAAATTACCAGGTCCGGTTTGAGTCAGTATGACTGTGTGTAACTGTGAGGCATTCCATCATAGTCTTCAGGGGTGACAAAGAAGTTGTTTGCAGGTGTCAATGGGCCGCAGTGGTCAGTTAACAGCAGGTGGACTGTTTGCTCATTTTTTCACCCCAATCCGAATGAATAGAAATGTAACAACGAGTAGTCCAGGGGATCGGCCACCGAATCAAGTGACCAGAGTATGATCCCGTATGTTGTGGGCTCGTACCAATGAGTTTTCGAAACTATATACGTACTGTATCGATGGCCAGGGCACTGAGACGGCGACAGGCTTCGGTAGCAAGCCGAAAATAAATGTCTAGAACTGACAAGGTTGATTATTCAGTATACGACGGTCGTAAGCGCATGTTTAATCTCTATCTATGTTTGCTTAATTCACCTACGCCATGATAAAGCTAGCCTAGTGATTAGGGTGCTTGATTTAATGTAACAGTACGTAAACGTAATTGAGTTGGTCAACTTCAATTTTAAGTGCTGAATTATAAATTCATTCTTGTTCAGTGGTGATGGAAAACACACCGAGAAATGTTGCATTCCTCTTTTTATTATTTGCTAAATTATTATTACGTTTTAAATTAACATAAGCAGCCACTGGTTTTTATCCTAGGATGTGTTAATGTATTATGTATGTGCCTGTGTGCGTAGGCTCATCTCATCACCTACTATTTATATGTAGAATTATATGCGGAGCGGGCAGTTAGCGACAACCAATGCACGCGTTAACAACACATCAAGGACTTTGATGGCAATATTTCATAATGTAATTGTAACACGACCGCGTACCTTCATATTCTATTTTCCAATCGCTCGAATACGAGTCAGAACAGTTATCAGGTATATATAGGTTACTAAACATTCTAGTTCAACATCAGCTTATACACCATTAAACACCTAAAACACAATTACGTGACGAAACAACCAGAAAGGAACTGAGCTCCGGTCTAAATGCAATGCAAAATGCACCACATCTCTGTACAATAAAGTGTAATATGGCAAAGCGCTCACTCGTCGTGGTCGTGCAGCAGGCGGCGGGGCTGGCGCGGCGCGGCGGGTGCGGCGGGCGCGAGCAGGCGCTGCGTGTCGGGTGCGCACGCGCGGGCGAACGCCGCCGCCGCCTCCACCGCCGCGTCCGAGTCGCACGCGGACGCGTCGTCTTCCGCTGAGGGCAACGAACATCATTGTAGTCATCGACTACGCACTCTACCGATAGACTCGAACGTGCACAGCGAAAATATCTATTCTAGTGTCATTTTAAGCGTGGTAGAGTCAAGCGGCGGCTTTAGCTGCTGCTCGAATGGGCTCGACCGGATTGGTACCACGGCCTCGCAGAATACCGGAGTGAAGTAGAGGCATCTTGTGCTTCTGCGTTTCGTTCGGTGAGTGAGGTAACCGGAGGCCCACTCCCCCTCCCCATTCCACTCCTGATCCGTGTACGTGGGCGACGGTAATCACTTAGCATCAGGTGAGCCGATAGATCGTTTGCCGCCTTTCCCATAAAAAAAAATGTGATAGTATTTTTAGTATTTGTGCAAAATAAAATATTATTTGATATTATAGCAATCATTATAAAATTACAAGAGGATAATTGTATAAATGGACTGGTATTGATAAAATTTATTTTATAGACAGAGATCCACGTCCAGAGGTCGACTTTCGACTTCCCGTTGGTGATGTAACTACATTTAGTAAAATACGACTAATTATTGTTTAAACAGGAAATGAGTAATGAAATGAAAAAATAAACAATAAAATAATCGTAACAATAGATAAAAAGTCTGACCTCATTGCGAATAATAAGAACGCAAATAACATTCGTTATCTGACGAAACAGATTTGTCGTATGCTAGAGATAAACCAAAGTACGTCAAAATTAAAAAGCAATATAGAAATATAACATTATAATCATGTGTCCGTGTTATGGGCAAGATTGTGATCTAGTGTGACGATACGAGCCATATCGTTCCCCAAAGCAGTAAATATAAGTGAAGCTATAACGCAAGGATGGGTGTGAGGGGGAATATAAATAATTTCTTTCTCCAAATGCTAACAGCATATGTGAGCACCCTGATGGCCACAAGAACGGGACCCGGGCTCACCCACCCGCTTGCTCGGCGAGGTGAGTATGGGTGAACCTTTCAAGGAATGCATGCTGGCTCATGCCGGTGTTATCTTGGAGAGACATATGTTCAGCAGTGGACTTAAACAGTCCGATGAAGAAGAATACTAGGATAATCGCGAAGCCTCGGACGGACGGAATTCATTATACGGAGCCCCAACGCATGCTAACCTAACGTGGAAGATTTGCTTACATTCACTGTGCTAGAGCACCAACTCACTCTCTGCCGATAGTCTGTGGGATTGGGTTTCGGAATATTCGGATGGGATTACCAAAACACTAGTGGGTGGCGTCGTCTATCAGGTTGCACCGTATGCAGCTATTGACATATCGGAAAATAAATTGTCATTATTTCCACGCCATACATGCTAAACCTCCTGAATAACGTGGAGGTAATGGTAAACATGGTAACACTGTTTTAAGGCCTAATAAAATAAGGGGAGAGAGGAGGAGTGGGGGCAAATGTTAAAAGTGCAATAGAAAGACTGAGACCTACTCTTCAAACGGTCTACCTACACCACCAGTTCAAGAAGATATACAAGTTGTATTAGATTACTGCAGACTTACGATCGAACACAAACGCTTCGTTAATCATATCCTAGAGAGATTCCAGTCGCACTTCAACAATATTTGATGGTGTGAAAAAGTACACAAATGTCCCATGGCTCAATGTACTAATACACTTTCAATATTCATTCTGACTTAAAATTTATGAAGAAAAAAATGTCACAAAATTTATATTAAAAATTTAAAATAGTATTACGTTGTCATTGTTAAGAGAGCACTTAAATTACAGACGAAGTATTTTGTCTAATATAGAAGAGATATCAAGATAATTTTGGTGCGCCTGTCAAAATAACGTATAATGCGTGCAAAGTGTAAAAAAAAATTGTCCCCTTATGCTGATTTTATCTTAGGTCCGGAACACACTGGCGACATCTCATCTATTCAATTTAAACAACGAACTGTAATTCACTTTTTGTTATACAACACTTTGTAATACAAAACCCACACCCACCGGTACACGACCATAATGCGTCGCGGGATAGGCAGGCTTTTAATGTCAACGGAGTGGGGCATTATAGGTATAACAGCGGCAATATCCTATCAGGATAAAAACATTAGAGAGTAACAGGTTGTTCTGATCGTACTCCGACCTGCACACAGCGATGTAAGGGGGCAATATCATCGTCTGCTTCTCCAAATGCATCACACCCACACCTGGTGCACCCAGCTTGTGAACGAACGAGGCCCCGGCGACCGAATGACAGAGGAAATTCAGGCAGTCAGGAGTATAGCGCAAAAGTTCCTCCACGCAAGGCATTCCGGCCCATTAATGGAAATGTATAAGTCCAGCAGTATATTAACACAGACTGACAAAGAAGATGTAAAAAAGATATTCATATGTTATGTTAAAATTTATGACATTTTTAGAAGTGTAACATTTTACTTGCGATGCATATGCGATGTCATCAGCGTGTTCAGTTATTCGTGAAATAAAATAAACAAATCAAAGCGGTAAAGGCACATGTTATTGAAATAACAATAAAAAAAAACGTTTCTGCAACGGAGTAATTGAATTAGGAATATAATAAAGGCGCCACGTGAACTATGGTCAATAAAGTCGACCATTTTTCCGCCTCTCAGGGAGATTGCCATAAAACTTTCACGCCTCTTCGTTTGTACAATGACTATTGTTTTTATTTACGCATATTTAGTGTGTCCTTACAACACACAAGGGTAAAAATTATTTGCCTTTCTATACTTATATTCTTACACATCCTCTGGCCATAAGAATGTTTCTTTCTCATTATTGAATTAGCATCGTACTCGTCAATCCCAAGATGCTTAAGATAATTATTTCATAATTTAATTAATAATCATATCAGACAAATATGTCACGATACATCAACTGTTAGAGAAAGGTTCTGGGTACAAAAAAGAGATAAATATAAAGAAATAAACTTTCTAACCTCCAATAGATATATGAAAATGCTATGCTCGGTGTTTCTCTGCGTGATAGAGTTTGCAACGATGATATCCGCAGCAGAACTAAGGTAACCGATATAGCCGTAAAGATCAGCAAGCTGAAGTGGCAATGGGCCGGCCACATAGCTCGCAGAACTGACAACCGTGGGGGAAAAAAGGTTCTCGAGTGGCAGCCACGTACAGGCAAACGCAGTGTGGGACGACCCCCCACAAGATGGAGTGACGACCTGCGCAGTGTTGCGGGAAGTCGATGGATGCAGGTGGCTCAGGACCGAGCTTCGTGGCAATCTTTGAGGGAGGCCTATGTTCAGCAGTGGACTTCTGATAGGCTGAAATGATGATGATGATATGAAATAGTAATGTATATACATAAAAACATAAATACATTTAATGAGAATGGTGATATTCATAATGTAAAGGACAGACAGAAGCTTGCGATGCCAGTTACTTGACTCCGTGGGGTCAGTAACGCGTTCAATGGGCAATGGATACGTTACTGCAACAAAATCCCAGCAAGTGCGCAGTCTTCCTATCAAAAGGTTTAACATTGTTAAACAAAGACTTTATCAGCAGCGTTATTGTAATATAAAGGAATACATGGACGATAATAACCCCTGGGAATGAGTTGGACGATCCACAAGCCGTTTCTTGAAAAATCTTGTAACATTCGATTATTAAAACGTATCGTATGTTTTGAAAAAAATACAAAAAAGAGGATATCTGCGGAGTTTCATTCGTCGGTTTCCTCTCCGGCAAAGGAACCTCACTACGAAACTGTGGTAGATTTAAATAATAATGACTTTATTCATATAAAAATAAAATTTATATATATAAAGTCACGTTTGAATAAATTATTTGATTCGGTGCAGTGTCGAAAAAACGGGGATCTTCACAGTATACTATTTACCCTGAAACCAATATATTTCGTTGCTGTGATTGTTATTAAGGCACAAGTACAATAGTCCGCAGGAGCATTTGAATAAATAAATCTCATCGTATAATAAACCTTCTTTATTTATGTCCATATATAACAACAAGGGTTTCACGTCTATAGAGATGCGACAATATTTAAAATTACAGTGTGTCACCGCCTTAACCGAGAGTCTCGTTTGCTCTAGATAAAACGTGCTGGGTTAATGTGTGGGGTTACGTACGTACGTGGGCGTATGCACAAACGTAACATTATTTTATCTTAAGTAAATTTTATTTTAACGATCACTAAAATACGGCTGGATACAGAAGAGACAATCACAGAGACGTCCGAAAACCAGAATAATTCTTATAGTTCGCGATGACGCGGCTCTGGTGTCCGGATGACGGCCTTTAAGGGTATTTGAGAAGGGAGATTGGACGGAGGATGAGGTGGGGGACGGGGGACGGGAGTGAGCCTTCGGTTACCGCACTCACCGAATGAAAAGCAGAAGAACAAGATGCCTCTACTTCACACCGGTGTTCTGCGAGATCGTGGTATTAATCCGGTCGAGCCGGCCCATTTCCAGTTTGCGGCGGTGGACTTGTGATAGGCTGAAGCTGAATGAAGATGATTCTAGTTTTGAAAAGAATTAATTGGGGGCGGGGGCGCGGGGGCAGTGTGCGGCGCGGTTTATGATGTTATTATTTTAAGTTATGTTAATTGAGTTTTAATTATGTGTCACTTGAGTACTTTCCTTTCTTTCTTTTAATTTAATCGTCATATTTTTGTAGTTTTTTTTATATTGTATTTTGTTACGTAAACTGAATTTGAATTAATACAAGAAAAATTCGAGGTGCTGTTTCCCTAAAACTACGCATACACAGCCGATGACGACCGGATAGCTGTCCGACGTCCCGGCACGGGCCGCCTGTCCTCTCCGAAAGGGCTTCGGTGATGGGAATATACCGGCATCCCGTTCCAATGCGAGCCGATGTCGTTGAAATATCCCACGCTCTCCCTTCAATTGTTTGATTTAATTTCGCTGCGCAACCAACACATAACTAACGTTACAATATGCGTCGAATAGAACGACGAAATGATACAGCAGTCTGCAAATATTTTATTGAACGCATTGTTTGTGAACATATCAGTGAATACATGAATGTACACTAACCTAACAAGGTTCCCTCATACTGTTTGTCATAATTTATAAATAATCATTAGCTACAAAATAAATAAAAAAAAAATTAACGCTGTTTATGGTGACTCGATGTTTTCCATCGCTATGTTCTTAAAATTTCCCAGAACTCAACGACGAGCGCTGGGCGAGCGAGTCTACCGAGAATTTGCCACTTCGCTACAAATAGGACAGTTCAAATAAAATATGTACTCAAATAAATGCTAGTTATAAGGAAAACAAAGGTTTCTTTCCGCCTACCGTGGGGCCGCTCCTTCAACTCCAAGACGATATTACTCTGCACTTCCATCTATATATGTTATATTGTATAGCACAGACACACAAGGGAACTTTCCGCGTCCGAGCGAGCTGTCCGTACTGTTCGATCGATAAACTGAATGCGTCAATATACGATAATCGCTTAAATGCTTCGGGGCCTATCTCAGATAAGCATAGCTAATATCAACCGTTCGGTCTAACCTAGTTCAGTCACAATAACAAGCTAAGCATACCTCCCGCCATGTTCATTCCCGGTTCTTTTTTTTTAAGGTAAAGGCGGCAAACGACCAACATCGTACATCTACAACACCGGAGGGGCTGGAGGTCTTTAAGGATATTTAGTGAAAGATGTAGGCCTCCGGTCACCACACTCACAGAATGAAACGCAGAAGCACCGGACCCCTCTACTTCACACCGGTACCGAGGCCCATTCGAGCAGCAGATCACCTTACTCTATCGCGTACAAGTGCTATTGTACATCTCTTTGGAGAAGTAGGAGCGACACTAGTAAGGAGCTACAGCTGCATGCAGCTGCAGAATACGTCGACGTATCCCGATGACATGTACATATGCATCCATGTACCGGTGTACATGGATGCATATGTACAGGTGTTTTTAAAACTAACCCTGGGCATTCGAATCAAAATCTATTGAGTTATTAACGCACGATGATCGAAAAAACTTACAAAAACACGGACAAACACAGCGTATTTACAGTTGTATTTTCTATCCGATATTTTTCATATTAATCTAAATTTAATGTTTTATAATTACGCTATCTTAATAATGGTATCGTTTCGATTATTAGTAAATGCGATGTAATATTCTTAGAATGCAATTTAAGTTAGGTAAAGTCGCGTGACCCCGATCGTCTATCAATAATATATACATCCTCAAACACTTTCGCTTTGTGAGGCGTGCAGTACAGCAGTATCGCAGTACAGTAGTACAGCAGTACCGCAGACAGGACCGCTTTCTATGCGTAACAGACCGACGATTTCTGTGTTGCAAAAAATGTTGGAATAGACCGGGACTCGGAAAGATAATTATAATGTAAAGGCATACGTGGACGATAATAACCCACGGGAATCAGTCGATCGCTCCCAAGGTGGTTTCTAATAACATTGTTGTATTAAAACGTTTTGTTCTGATAGAAAAATACTAATAAAAAGGGGAACCTAAGAACCTATAGAGTTTCTTTCGCCTATTTCTTCTCTATCAGAGTAATGTCTTTACGAAACGTTGGTAAATATAAAAAAAAAATGACGTACGACAAGTGAAATGTATGTTTCTTACGTTGAATAAATGATTTGATTTAAAAAGGAAAGCAATATTAAATGGTTCTGGTTACGTGTTATTTTAACATGGTCAACTTGATCTAACTGATGTAACTCCTAACACTGTTGGTCAGTTGTCGACTACGTGGCGTGCGGCACTATTACCGTAAGTATTGCACGAGATGGAGTCGTCTTCAGCCGCCCGTATCCGATTTGCGAAGATCGAGGTATGCGTCAACAGATGCGGTGTGAGGGTGAGGATGCGGGACGCGACACAACAAAACCGTACTCGAGCGTGAGTGACCTGGGTTCGATCCCCGGTGCCGGCACCACTATAATTGTTAATGAGCAATTTTAAGTGCTGTATTTACCACGAGCTCGACGGTGAAGGAAACATCGTGAGGAAACCTGCATGTCAGAGAAAAAAAAATATTTCGAGGATATGTGACCCGCCAACCCGTACTGGCTCCCGGCTCCTATACCCTGATGTAGGAGGCCTCTGCCCAGCAGTGGGCACTTACAGGTAGTTACTTTATATGTATAAATATTTTAGTATGTGTTATATACTTTTATATGTTTATTTAGGGCATCGTATTCTATTGTTGTTTCAGTTTAGTTAAGATATGTGGAGTTTTTAAACTTGTATGTTTTGCACTTTAACAATATCTCTCCACGCTTCGGGTCGACCGGCAGAGAATGCCAAAAGGCATTAAGTCAGCCCTTTGTATTGCTTTTCTAAAGGTATAAATAAAGTTTAAATAAATAAATAATAGATTAATTTCTTTAGCTCAACATTATGTTAACAATTCTTATGAAAAAACAACAGCGGTAGTCATAATAATATACCGTACCGAACCGACATAGTACGTCTTTCACGCAATGATTTTATAATAAAGTTACCTTATATGCGCACAAACCAACCAAAAAAAGTTGTGTGCTATACAATTTCTGGTTGTTTCCATTAGCCTACCCATTGCCCAGCAGTGGGCACTTACAGGCTGCTACTTTTTTTTCTTTTTAATTACATACAATTAGTGCATTTACGCATAACACTGTGACGGCTTTTAAAGCTATTTAAAGCGAAATCTAAACTCGGTTTGCGGGAACTGGGAAGCACGTGTATATCGCCTACTTATACAAAAGCGACTAAGGGTAAAGGGGACAATTGTAGTATTTTGTACGCTTCATTTTCGGTGCGCAGGCAACGTATAAAAGAGGTTGCTTTTCGTATTATAAAGTCATTGCTCATATAAACGTATATATATATGGTAATATGATAAAACTAGAATGTGAATTTGACCATAGTATGTAATATGTATGAGACACTGAACCATTGCCATTTTAAAATCATACACCAAGTATTTACCACCGTTCACCAGTAGTTTAGTCACACGGTAAATACATACCAAATTAGAAGTAACCATGACCTTATCTTAAAAAATCTAGTACTTATAAATATTTAATTAAATATCAATACGCTCGAATCCAACCTGTATTATGTATGCGGGAAAAAAATCACGTCGATTAATTCTTATTGTGTCCAAAAGATACTTATAGACTAAAACAACCCAAGGCTGGGCCCGGGGATCCACTTCCAACTTTTGGAGTGGTTAAGGAGACAGGCCCCGTGTAGCGGAGCGGCACTCACCGCCGCCGCAGTCGCGCGAGTGCGGGTTGTGTATGATGCGGATGCGGCGCTCCGGGCGCTGCGCCTCGCCCGCCGGGCCGCCGGGGTCGGGCAGCCGCGCGGCCGCACACTGCGCCTCGCGGCCGCTGCGCGGGAAGTACAGCGGCGCGAGCGCGCACAGCGGCGACAGCTCCACGCCCGCGCCGCACACCACCACCAGCTGCGGTAGCGCGTGCTGCTCCAGGTAGCGCCGGATCGTGCCTGCGCGGGACAAGCGCGCCGCCGTTAGTGCTGGTCGGCTTGTACAACTTAAACTAGAAAATCTTTTAAAACTATTGTCCCCTATTGCTTAGTCTGTAAGCACCACATGCGCTATAGACATCGTGATCCGATATCGATATCCTATAAATCGCTTAGAAGTGCATTTTATACCAATGCTCACTTCACTCGCAGCGGTGCATCCTGCTAAAGAAGGTCCTGGCGACGGACTGATGGCGGAAAGTCCATCCGAATTAGCTGAATCCAAATTTCACAGAATGAAGAACAGCAACATCATTAGTGCAAGAACCTCGATACTACTCTCACCAATTGGTCTGTCCAGCGTGGTGAATATGGGCGAACTATAAACGCATATACAGAGTTTTTTTACGTGGTAGAGCCAAACGGTAACTACCTCGACTTCGCAGATAACCGGCGTGAAGAATCTCTCCCCCATCCTCCCTTCCTCCCGTCCCCCAAATATGCTTAAATGCCGGCAACGCCGTGTTGCAGACGTACGAGGGCGACGGTAATCAATTACCATCAGTTGAGCCGATTGCTCGTTTGCCGCCTTTCCCAAACAAAAAAAAAATATAGCAATGGACAGAAAATGGCTGATCAAGAAAAAAAAAGATTACGTCCCTCTGCTGGGCAAAAGGATGCTCAAATGTTTAAAAAGGCTTCTGCGGCAGAATAAATTCACGTCGCTATCTGAAAGGCTGATTGGTGTACCGCATTATGTCCTCGAAAAACAATTGTTTATTCCTTTATCAAGCAAATTTGCTCACGACGTTTCTCTTCACCGCCGTGCACGTGGTACATAGCACTAAAGTCAGATGCTTTTACCGAGGAATATGAGGCTCCAGATATCGATTTTTTTATTAAAAATCCCAATTGACACTCAAATGATGATTGTGCATAAATATAACCTAAAAATTCAAAAATATTATGGATAATATCCAGGTGTTTATTACTTTAATTATACCCCCTGTCACGCCATGTCTCACTTACCGAACTTACCGGTTTTACTTTAATGCACAGTAGAGAGCAAGTGTAAATATTGTTTGTCCGTAAAGTTATTTGATTGCTCGGAAATATAAGTAAACAATACGTTTGAGATAATTTGATTTAATTTTATGTTCAGTTAGATTACTTGCGCATAACTGAACTAAGGCGCCTTTCTATCTCTTGCATGACTGGAGGTGTGAGATTGATAATTTTAAGGCGTGACTGAGCTTTTCAGAAATTTAAAAGAGAACTTTAGAAGGAGAATCGTTCTAACAACTAATTACAAAGAAAAACAGATGCAATTAGGTGATACAAAATGCTTAACGCTGTTATATTCATGAACATTACAAACACTTCTACCGCTGATGCGTGGAAAATCCATGAAATCTCTTGTTATTAGTAAGACTCTGTTCCTCTTGAGCTCGCACCTGTCTTAACTTAGATAATATAAATCGTCACTTAGTCTATATAACTAATATATAACTCCTTTCTTGAACCCTGTCGTTCGTGTCTCTCTGTCCTTTATGTTCAATTCTCTCCTGTAGCTCCGGAAGAGATCGAGAAAGCTGTTTTAGCAATTGTTCGTAACACCTGTATGCAAATGATTTAATGAAATGAATTCTTTAAAGCTTAAATAGCTCCCTATTCCTAAAAGAGGTTTTTGTTTAGGTACTAAGATTCTACACAAGTATTAAATTATAAACAACTCCAATTCTCCGTCTTATCTTAAGGATAATTTAACTTAATGTCGTAACGTCGTATTCGTGTTATGTATATAGAGTATGTATGTAAATGCAAATAAACGCATATATACATAACATATCTTGTCATTGTAATACAATTATTATAATAACCAGTATTTAGGATTCTGGTTTCTATTTATTTTTTTAATTCCAAGTTTGCACCTGCATATATTTTTCTCTCCGGGGTTGACTGCTAGAGAATGCCTCGAGTATGCATTAGGTCTGCTCATTTCTTCTCTTTGTTAAAGGGGTTTGCAATTAATAATAAAAAAAAAAAATTTTTCCTAAAAATGGAGTATTTTGTTTTGCTCTCCATGAAAAAAAAAAAATTACGCTTTCGATATTGTTACCGATTACGTAGTAAGTGGGCAGCTACTACTTGTATTACGCGAAAACAGAATTCATCCTGAATTCTCTTACCTAATACACTTTAACTCATTCAATCAATTAACTGATTTGTAAGTGGCACCAGCTTTGCCATCATCCCGCTTTTATACATCTTCATCAGAATGGATCGAAGTCAACTACAGGCGAGGTTGTAACAAGTAGTGTGGTTTGAAAGTGAGAAGTAAGAACTCACGCAGCGCGACGTGCGCGGCGAGGTCCGGCGGGAAGTTGCGGCGCGGCGCGCTCAGCACGCACAGCGCTAGCGAGCGTGCGCCCAGCTCGCCCGCGCGCGCCAGCACGTTCCTGCAAGTCGCGCACACGTACTGCACTTGAAGCTGAACACACCGATCTTATTACCCCATTCCCGCAACCTACCGTCCGTATGTACTACCCTACGTACGTCCGGCAGGGGGCCGCATACCAATGCAAGTCACGTGCCAGTGACAGAGCAGTGCGTTGAAGTCATTTCAATTTAGGATCAAACGAACTTCTCTCGAACGATGTAATGTCAGTGGTTTCATTTGAGGATATAAATCAATAGGTAGTCTTTTGACCTACAAGTCACCTTATCTTTACACAAAGACATATTTTCTAAAATGTTAGTTATTAAAAACAATATTATTCTACTACAACAGGCCAATGATTAAATCTAGCGAAG
The DNA here is from genome assembly GCA_029286595.1 of Bhutanitis thaidina. Lineage (NCBI taxonomy): Eukaryota > Metazoa > Arthropoda > Insecta > Lepidoptera > Papilionidae > Bhutanitis > Bhutanitis thaidina. The sequence goes on from JAGSMS010000017.1 coordinate 12,569,916, forward strand.
GTCTGAGAGAACGCGGACCAGTCGTTAGTTTTCCAAATTACCGGAAAGGCGATCAAGCTCCTACATATCCCAATACAGCAACTTAACTCATCTGTGGGAACCATTGCACAAAAAAGGAACGGATACCTAGAAAATATAGGTTACTGCTCCAAAATGTTCAGATATCGGCGACAGTGGTCGAAACGGAATGAAACCAACAGAAACTACCCAACACCAACTTTATCCAGATACACTGAGACCGTTTGTGCCGCAAAATGGGAAGATTGCCAAATAAATGATAAGGAACTTCGCGCGTTCTCCACAGATTCGTTCCATATGACCTACGGTTGAGTTAAGTTACTGTGTTGTGTGATATCTCGTTCCCATGATGAAGCTTGATCGGTCGTCTTTCCAAGAGCAGAAAAAATCTATGGAGCTAGGGGTGGAAAATTCTAGTCATCCGAAGCCTGGACAGACTCAAGCGGTACCGGTGGGAGGCTCCGTTTAATGCCACACACCGCCTTCTCTCTGGTTACCATGCGAGAGTATAATATATTCGTGGGTGTGATATTTATAATACTTAATTTTATCTTCACGAGATCATTTAGGCACCTTTTTTAATCTTTCAACAAGTTAACTTCGATTTAAGAGTGGGGCAATGCCATAGTTGCCTTGCGTGAAAAAAAATGAGCTACGATATATTTTATTAATTGACTTTTAAAAAACAACAAATCATTTATTAGCTTGCGACTGTTGTCTTGTAGCACAAGGTTCTACCGGTTGATTTATGTCGAAACCTCGAAATATTATTTATATTACTGTTAGCGCCAACCCTGTCTGACCATGGGTGTCGACCGTGTGGTGGCGGTGTTAGAGAATCTACCATCCCGTCTCGTCCTGTGGGTGTAGTAAAAATCGACAGAGGGAAAAATTTATATTAGGAGATGGGCAGCAGCATCTTCCTGCGTTAGATAAAAAAAACTGCGGGGATCAATCTTTAGGGGAGGTCTAAGTTCAGGAGTGGAGTTGTGGTAGGCTGAAATGATGATGTTGACAACTATACTGTAATTGGAATAACAAAGTAAATCATGAACAATGACAATACACTACATTAAATTAATATAACAATTGACAATCCATCACAATAGACTATGACAGAATGGACGGCCTAACCAAAGTAGTTCTTATGTACTACGGCTACTGGATAATAGATGGCAGTGGTGGAGCGTTTTCATTTATCTTTAGTATATATTTCAATGGCCGCAATTGGAGATGCCGGTAACGTCTAAAGACATTGAAGGGTGTGTGAACATTCACGCTGTTTTAACACCGAACGTTCAGGGCGCAGCTCTGTTTTCTGTCGATAGAGTCGATGTACTTCTGTCACCGCGTCTTGCAACAAGATCGAAGGCGGCGCCTCCCGAAGCAACACGAACAAGAACAAAGTCGAAAAGAACACGCACGCCGCTAAAAAGAAAAATCGCGCGCTTTGTACGAAGAACACGCACGAAAAACCAATAGAAAAACTAGAAGTAAACGTAGGACCTACTTGATCAGACTTGACACTTCTTCTGTGTAAGTTGCTCCTGGACAAAATTACCTAACAATAGCGGATGTTATGAATCATGAGAAAACATTACGATACAGAACCGTCTACATGCATTGACTGTGGATGTGTTGCCCGTGGTGAAACACGGAAACGAAACGTGGTCTTGCACTGCATGACGTATGAGGAAGCTCAATGTTTGACAGCAGGCTATAGATGCTTCTCAGCGTAATAAATTCTGCTATTCAATTTCCTTCTTGGTAACATTTAGTCAACCATCAAATCATCGAATGACATTTTAAGAAAAATAACATTTGAACAAAACTTTTTGGTAGTTAAATTAAAGATTACTGGCTGGCAAACGAGCTCCTTGGAACAAAAATATAAAGCTATTCTGGAATACTCTGTCACAAATAAAATGACAATCGAAAATATGACCATCATGGCACAATATAAGAAGAACTGGAACGAGCTAGCATCTCAGTGGTGAGCTTCGAAGTGTGCGTGAGAAGGTAAAAGAAGATAAGGTAAATGAAGAAGAATACAGAAGTGAAGAAAACTTAACCAGACTCGTGAAAGAATCAAGCACGAAGGACACTGTAACAGCAATGAAACTCTGGGTCATTTGCAAGTCTCTTGTGTCTCTTAAATAAATCTTAAGCAAAACAAAAACGAGCGAGAATTACATCAGTCGTCAATGATGTGTAACATAACCTCGGTACCGAGCAAAATTGTTGTAAAAATATTAGAGTTGGACATTTATAATTTAAACCCACCCAACTAGTTTTTCTTTCTCTTGTTCCCCCACTCTTTCTCTCTTTCCTAATCGTATGAAAGCGTCAGCTGCAGACCGCACCGAAGAATCATAACAGTAAATTGAAAAGCGCTCACTTTTCCGTACTACCTGCTTCAGATCTCCGTCTTATTGGCGAAATCAATTTAACCAATACTCCGTCGAGAGCATAGACGTTACACATCGAAAGAGAATGAGAAATTGATATACAAACAGATCATTACCTGTAACAGTTGTGCAGCGAGCTCTCAGCGGCCGTGTGGTATTTGGCGACGTACTTGGGGCTGACCGTGTGGATGACGTGCCGGCAGCGCAGCTGGTAGCCCGGCGTCACGACCACTTCGCCCGTGCGACACTCTGGAACAACGCGAGGTGGTTCCGTTAGAAAAAAAGTCATTCAGCCAGCCTTTTCAAGTCCACTGATGAACAAAGGCCAGTAATAGCCGGCATGCTATTCTTGAAAAGTTTTCCCACACTCACCACGATGGGCAAGCGGGTTGGTTAGTTCAGTGACGCTGCTCCTAATTACTCATTTGTGAGATTTGGTTTCGGAAAATTCGGAAAGACCACATTCAGTAAAAAAAACACCACTTTTTTTTGGTCTAAAGTAAACTTTTCTACGGAGTACGTCTAAAGTCTTCTGACTAAATACTCACTGGTCTGTACCTTCCTATATCAGACGTAACGCTTATGTGATAAAATCAGAGCAAGGGTCAGGTGCAGTGTCAGAGACACACGACGCACAACACGATCAGACCTGAAAAACAAACAATTTGGGCGTCGCACAAATATTGTCTTCAACTTGTGGGACAACGTTCTGAACCAGTTCAGGTCAGGTTCGCTAGCCACTAACCCAGTCACAGTAAAGTCCCGGATATAAATGAGCTGGAGGAATTTTAATCAGTCTCACCAAGTGCCCTTGTGATGATTTCTTCCTTCAAGTCCGGCCCGGCGACCTGCATTATCCTCTCGCTGACCGCGTTGCACTCCGAGAGCGTTTCGTCCGTCGTGTTGGTTATCGCGTCGACATCCAGTGTTGTGATGTCGCCTTGCCTGTAATGCAGTGCATGGGGTGTTTGATTTATTATTCCTCATACATTTTGCGCCATTCACGATAAAAGGAGAGAGAGTTCAGACAAAAACAGGAATTAAGGAAAGAACATTGTCTTCGTACAGGATTATTATGCGTTTTGCTCAGTGCGTGATGTAAGCGGAGGCCTTCTCCCCCTCCTCATCTTCCCTCCCATTTCCCGAATACCCTCAAAGGCCGGCAACGCACCTGCAACTCCTCTGGTGTTGCAGATGTTTCGCGAGCGACGGTAATCACTTAACATCAGGTGAGCCGCATGCTCGTTTGCCGCCTTTCCCATAAAAAAAAGCATCGAAGTTATCTGCTGTTGGTTCAATTGAAAACGAGTGGTTGTGATGGTCAGGTAAGCTTCTGCTCGCGGTGCACCCTGCTCACTTGCTAGTTCACTGACGAGCAGCTGGCGACCGACTGATGATCCAATATCTATACAAATATATCGAACCTAAATCCGACAGACTTGTGATGATGGGAGCAGCATATCTAGTCCCAAATAAAATCAAATGAAATTTAATCAATAATGTTTTTCTTTCAAATAGAGGTTGTATGGTGCTTTTCATGGTGAAACCTTCCAAAAATATACGCTTGATTTTGCTGGCGCTTCCTTAGAGAGTCGTGTGTTTAGAAATGGACTAAATTAGATTGAAGTGGAGATTAATTTACAAGGCTAAGGTTACAAGGCTTTTTATTATCTTCGTTATAAGAGGCGACAAAGCATGTACATCTCGATACTTAACAGAGGCTGGAACTATCAACTGGGCTGTGGGCTCATTTATACATATGGGGGATATACAGAAAATAACCAGGAGGAAAGATTTACACGTAACCAAGAAAAAAATGTATACTACTTAATAATCCAAGGGGGTTCTTACCAGAACGCAAACCGCTGGTTGATGCGGTCATCGTAGACGAAGGCGGGGGTCACATCCGGCGCGGGGGATACTCGAGCGTAGTCGGTGAGAGGCGCGACGTTGCTCTGCGCCCACCGCGCCACGCCGGTCGGCGCGCGCATCGCAACGTGCTCTGCAATTAGACAGACATACCATTAATTATATATATACAATATTAGCTTGATGATCTTTATATAAATCCGACACTAGCCACGATCTTCCTAGAACAGATTCCCGCCTGGACCAGATCTGTGTGCCGGGAGGGCTGATGCTTCTGTGCACTCGCCTTCCCCATGGCTTTCGGGTAGTCGACAAGGAGTATCCGTTGTCCACGTGGAATTGCAGTCCGAGTAGGTAGGCGCGTCCGTGTTCCGGCTCGTTTAGCCCTACTGGCTAGAGAGAGAAAAAGTGTCTTTTCCCGAGGAGCCGAGGGCCGCCTAGACTGGCCGGTGCTGGTAGGGTCACGGATATATACGAAAGCGTTCCTGTGCCCCTGCTGCGAAGGTGGAACACCGTGGGCTTTTAGTCGCCTCCGGTTACTTACGTTAGACATTAGCCGAAAAACAAAAAAAAAGATAAACGCCACGATAGCCATGTGGTTAGAGGATCTGACTCAGAAACAAGAGACGTGAGTTCGATCCTCAACGTAGGACCAGCAGACCAAAACTTATAATTTGTATCGGTGGTCCGACAATTGACTCACCACTTGACACGTTGTTCCAAAAAAGCTCTGGTGAATCGTGGGACGAAATTACTAAAAATAACTTGATCAGCCCAGCATTGGGTATACGATCGAAAGAACCTATTTAATTTAATGCAATTTTCACATCTCAGAAATTCATGCGTTTTCGTAATTAAGCAGTTACAACGTGAAACTGTATGAGATATTCTTTAATAGTCTATCGCTGAAATGAACATCATGATTAAATTGAAAAACTGGCTCAGTCCGAATCTTTTCCTTCCTAGCTTGTAGAAAACGCAGTAACGTAGAACTCCCACTCTGAATGTAGTTACGACCAGTTATTGTGGAAAGGCCTGCTGCAGTGGAATTGCGCATGCTCTGTTCATGAGGATCACATCACTATCACAACTTGCGGGACCCAGACATATCATAATTAAAAAAAACAGTCAAAACGTTGATGATTTAACGAATTTCGAATTTTCGAATTGCGACTTCATCAACAAGGCTTATGTATAAGTTTGCATTTATACAAAGATAAACTCGAGAGTAGCGCCCTCTGTGTTAAATACATAAAGCTCGTGCAGCTTTCTGGATGAGATGAAGTAGATCTACGAACAATCATGAACAGCGTCTTCGTGGCGTCTTTCTATTGTCTTTCAACAGGGTTAACAATTAACAAAAGCCTGTTTTGTTCTTCAAGTAGGCTTTGTTTGTCACAGAAGGCTCTCGCTCTCACAGATATTGGCTAAATGCCACATCGCTGCAGATAAACTTATTCACGAGTGCTTTAAGTAAGTGTTAGGGAAAGATGGGTAAAAATATATTAAACACTTCTTCTTTCAGTAGAATTAGATTAGAATAATTGACTAAATATCTCATCTAGTTGTACACAGCTCATTTTAAACATTATATAAGTAACTGAATGGTTTCCCCTTTACGTCATCTTCAGGGTTATAATAATTTTTCATCATTTCAGTCTCAGCAGTGGGCCTCAACATATGCCTTTCCCAAAAATCGGTCCTGAGCCACCCGCAATCATCGACTTCCCACAACACTGTGCACGTCGTCACTCCATCTTGTGGGGGGTCGTCTCACACTGCGTTTGCCTGTACGTGGCTGCCACTCGAGAACCTTTTTTCGCCGACGGTTGTCAGTTCTGCGAGCTATGTGGCCGGCCAATTGCCACTACATCTTTCTGATCCTGAAGACTATGTCGGTTACCCTAGTTCTGCTGCGGATATCATCGTTGCAGACTCTATCGCACAGAGAACCGAGCCGAATACCGAGCATAGCTTCCTCATACAGCCTGCATTGAAGGACCAAGTACATGTTCAGGGTATTCAATTGAATTTAATAAAAGGGACAATAATACTTGTCAATATGATGAAGTGACAGTCATTAAGCGACAACAATCGCGAGTAAATAATTTAATCTTTAATGTAAGGAACATACATTTCGCTGTTTAAAGATTTTTTTATTAAAATTCTACCAGCTTTTCGATATATCCGTTACACACGCCTTTATTCTTCCTTTTTGGGTTTTTATTAGTAATTTTCAATAATATTACAATAATTAAACACCCTGGGGAGATTCGACAAAGTACAATCGCCATTTAAAATATTAAGGCTCATACCATGCCATGCCAGGTAGCCACGTTTATAGATAGTTGTCTAATATCCATTGAAAACCAATTTACAAATTGCTTCTGTGGTTTTACGTCCTCCATTCACTCACAGTATCTGACGCGTGTTAATTAATTCGATTTACAAGCCTAGGCGTACATCATTTAGAATATCGTAGTGACGTTAACTTCGTATGAGAGTTTAATTCAATGTTGCTACGCCACGCTTTTCAATAAATTACAATAAAGAAACGTACGTAAACGTTACGTAAGTTATAAAGTAAGCTCTCACCACCGTATACCCAGTTCCGACTAGACAGTTTAATCCTTCTAGCCCATTTTTGCCAAGAGCTTATTTGAGACAACGTGGCAGGTGGTGAGCTTGTCACGGTCATGGTGTCTGAATCAACGATACAAATCGTAGCGGCACCTCCCGAGGCGGATCTCCTATTCCAACCCATAACATTTACTAATAACCTAGAAAAGTCTCATGTGGTGGCCGCTTAAGACAATCTGCCATCTTCTTTCGTCCCGTAGGTGTCGTTCCCCGTATTCGATTGAACCATTTCTTGTCAGACTTATACGCAACTGTATAGTGATTTAGAAATAATCTCCTTCTTATGAAATTACAAGGTTTCCACGAGTCGCGCTATTTTCAGTGGTGTATCAATTCGTGCGACGACAAGTCGATAGGTACGGTGGGAAAACTTTCTGGAGGTCGCATGCGGCGGCAAGAGGAGACAGTCACCGTAGGCGTATTGAGTAATTGTGAAAATTTCCAACGGTTATTCAGACCGATATATTTGAGATGTTTACTCCTCTATCTGACACAAGATTTCTATGGCAACACATGTCAACAATCTTTTGTTATAGAGTATATAAGAAAAGAGTGTGGTAATAGTAAATTTTATGTGTAAAATTAGCAACGGTTAGGAACTGCCAAGCGTGGAGATTATGACAAACATTTCATATGGAGGAAAGCCTATGTCTAGAAGTGGCCATATTACATGCCCTTTAACAAGAAGTGAGCTAAGTGATGCATATAAGAATCTCAAAATATTCTACATATATCTTATTATAATTTTCCATTTTTTAGAAACACGTACGGCGCTATAATCTTGGCCTGCCAGTCTAGTATTTCCTGATAGTAATTAGTAAAACAGTGATTTAATGTAAGTAAAACAAAACTTTATTAGTAATACAGGAAAAACATATTTAATCAGGCTCAATATATATTTAAAACTGTGTTCTTTATGGAATGGAACAGTTTTGGGCCCTCAACTATTTAATTTATTCATATTAGTCTAACACCTTTGAAAATTAAAATTAATTCAAATGAAAGTTTCAAACATGCATACGTACATATTTCGTTCCAGGTACAAGAGTATACTCGTAAATATCTTATCAAAATAATTCACTGAACATTTAAATCGCAGCTTACGTCATACATAGGATGTAACTTCAACACATTTGTTAAGGTCACGTCTGGGACAAAATCACCTATGACGTAATCGGTATCAATTGTCTCTTTTTTAGATTTTAAAGAGTTACGGGGACTAGGCCATTGATGGTGCTCTCAAGTTTCCAAGAAAACTAATATGGATACTGTTGCGTTACAACACATCGTTCTACGGCGTTATATCCGGAATTCTTTTAAAGATTAGTGCTAAAACTAATTTCAGAGGACGTAAATCATACATATAATCTGCAATGTTACGTAGTTTTATGATAACAACACCAACGCCCTAGAAATATTATTTACAAATTCTCAGAAAAAATATATTTTCCAGAATTAAAGATTCTCAAACGTAGTGGATGCAGTAAATTGGCGGCCACGTGTTAAAACGCTTGAAGCAAATTACATCATCAAAAAGTGTACAGCTGTTAAGATTATCAAAGATTTAAAATTAAATGTTTTTGAACAGAAACCGTATCGGATCGAATGATCACATAAAAAAATTAATATAATTAATTAAATAACATAATAACTAATGTGTGGTTCATTAGTAACACACTCCGGCATGCGATATTGTAATCGATTTTATAGGAATAATTAAGAATTTTTTTTTGTCTTAGTATGGGCCTTAAAATGTTTTTGTTTCCTTTATTAAATGTATTTATTTGTGTGAAAAAAGTTCCACCTGATGGTTAGTAGGTACCGTGCAGCCCATGAACGCCTGCAAACAACTTCAATCGAAGGTGATTACAGATGTGTCGATATCCTTGAAGACTACTAAGATAAAATGCCTCATACTCTCCATACACTTTAAATCGTAACAACAGTGATTGCACAGCTGATTGCCGGCGTCGTGTCAATATGGCACCTAAATATAAAAGGAGTCCTTCCTAATTGATTGTCTCCACCTCTATTCCCACATGCCACGAAATGCGGCGTCTGAGGTGCGAGGCGTCTGACCCTGTGATCGCCAACCGGCTTTCCAAGCGTGGCGTTATTTTTTATTGCAGTATATATATTATTAAATTAGCCAAATTAGATAATGCGATAAAGTGGATAACAGGGCTATTGTTACGAATCCCTGTTATCCATTAAAGGTCGGACTTTGTTTTACATACTTTTGGTATCTTTTTTTTTTAATTAAACAAAAAGTTAAACCAATCCAATTAAGTTAAAACAATCCATAGCACAACAAAAATGAACTCAAGCATATTTTGTAATTTAAATTAACTCCGGGAATTCAAGGATACATTAAATACGAATACTCTTAGTAACAAATGTGTTCCGCAGTACGCAGTCGAAATTTTCAGATAGAAATTATTCGAAGGTCGTTCGGGCGTTTATCCTTGCCCTATATACACAAAGCTTATGAAGCAAATGTCTACAATTATTTTAGTGCAACAAAGAGATTCCCGTGTAATAAAGTTAAGTAACGAACGAATGAGGCACTGGTGAACGAGTGACAGCGGCAAGTCTACCTAAATATGCCGAACCTAAATCCAATATCTAGTGAAGCGGAGTAGTATCTCCAGTGCGAGGATATAGCAAGTGCGCTCATCAACCTGCTATGTATAGAAGATTTGAAGCTCTCATTGTCTCCTTCAAGGAAATGCCTACCAGTAGTGAAATTATACAAGACGATAAGGAAGAAATTTTATTAAGTAAACCTAATCCTTATATCCTTTAAGATATAATTAAAATGAGATTAGAAGACATTGAAAAGTATAAATACCAAACTTTAGATAATCATCATCAAATGAGTCTCAAAAAGTTTGAGCAATGGTATTCAAAATCTGGAAAGCTTTATGTGGGAGATGCCGATACCAGCAGCAGTAACTGGCACCTAACACTAGTCTGTCGGTTTGAGTTAGGGATTTCTTTCATATTATATCTAATTCCCTCCTGATAGAAGACTCATGCCTTGAAGTATACTTTTATAGTTATAGTGGTTGCAAGGAGTGACAAATTGCACTACGCACTACACAGTCACGCACGCGAAAATCAAAGTATTAACTGTAACTTAACGGAGTTTCTTTAAAAAGATCTAACACTGAGAGCAATAATAGGTATAACCTACAAACGTGGGTCAGGACAATTCCGTCCACGGCAACGCAGGGTATATTATAATAGCGCCATAATAGTGCCTCTACTGTACGTACTCTTCAACCGTCCCATATGTAGTCCCCGATGTAACATGAACAGGATCGGTGGAAGGGTGAGATTCAATTTAAATGTTACGGAAATACTTATAGTTGTCAACAGACTTATATAACGAGATTGATTGAACCAAATTTACCCATGGTTTCTTTATGCTTCGTTTTTTTCACAAATTGTTTATCTATTATATTCATATCACACATTGATAACGTAATTCTGAAATAAATTACCATATGAAAAATAAAATAACATGCAATACTTATAAATAATAAATTATATACAAGTTAAAATGTCGACACTAATTTACGAGTAGTAGAACAAACATAAAACAATATTAATTAGTAAAACACTTAAGAAATGATTTTGTGAAAGATTATTTAACCAATCTTATGTGCTACATTCGCACGTCTAAATGTTAAAAGGTGAATGACTCTAAAGCTAAAAATGCGACAACAACACACTGAGATTTGATCGATATGAAATATTAATGAGAAGGTATATCCGGAACTATCGTACCTATTATCGTCATGCCCGCTTTATCAAAGCGGCGGCCTTCTAAAATGCAACAACCGATGCACGCACGTCCGAACCGATCGGCGTACGGAAACCATGTGACCTCAAACGGGGAGTACACCCCCGGGGCTGACGTGACTGCCGGGTGGACGAGGGAGAGGGGAGCGTGAAGGCCGTGACGTCACACGGTCGACGACCCAACGGAAGTGGGTCACGAGATCGGCGCGGTCGATCTGCGAGACATCGACGATATAGAACCTTTGCGATGGACGCAGCTCGATTATGTAACTTAAGACAATGGGGTTACTAAGAAGATCGTATCAAGATGTCGCGACGTTGTGAGTAGGTACTTGGCAGATAAAGAGTTAAGTAAGTTACTTTTGAGTGAATAGATATAAAATATGAAAGATTATATTTTATGGAGAAAAATCTATGACAGAAGTTGGGTGCTCATTTTTAAACTCATTGGGTAAGCGAGAAATCCAAGTTAGCCCCGGTGGATTTCTGTCTAGTATTAGAAGAGTAGCCATGTGCTAACCTACCCCATGAGACCGTAATCTCTGCGTGATGTAATGATGTGTGTGTTAACTCTCTACGTGTTAGAAGGTTAAGAAAACGATTATCTCAAGGATATTTGAATATTTCCAACGCATAAGATCAACTAATAAATTAAAATATTGCTGTATTTTATATAAGCCACAATAGCAGAGTTAAATCTAATCAAAATCTTTATTTTTCCACATAAGAACATTAATTGTATTTTAATTTACCTCCGCATCGTAATGAAAATCCTCTGACGGAGAATAAATGTGTGAAAGAAACTCCTAGTGGTAACGGTATCTGCCTCTGATTCAGATCTGGACCTAGAGTTTGGTCCCGCGTATGAAAGGCTCGACCAATAAGTTTTTCGTAACTTCTGTACGATTTTTATATTGCGTTGCTATGGACACTAACTCGATGACAGGCTCACCACCTGTCATGTTGTCCCAAGATCCTGTCCTCGAGAAAAGTGATTTGAAAACTATTTTGTCTTTACCTCTGACCACCTTTGTAATGGGTCTAGACTCGCAAAAGCATATATTTATATACATTACTTTAACATAATAATTAAGATAGCGAAGTAAACAGTGTTGCAATATAAAACCAATATCCATTCAGGAACGGCTCTTATTACCAATGTAGCAAGTCAGCAAAAAGAAATTGACGGTCCATCGAGTAGCAAGTAACGAGAGCTGACTGATATTATCAGCGTTCAGCGTTCCCTTTCAGATGGTTAGGCAGAGATAAAAACCAATGAGGGCTTTGTCCAGATCTGATTCAGCGAAAGTCGCATACGTTAAGTTGTTATCTAGTATTTAAGGGATATTTATGTTAATGATTTAGTACATTTTTTAAACAAATGAGTACTACAAATGAAACCACAACTGTATACTGGTCTAAGCTGGTATATTTGAACATATTAACTCAACATTCTTGTTTGTAGAAATTTACATAAAATTATAAAAGCAGTTTGAAGTATACATTACTAATATGCGTCTTTAACAATAAGTAAGGGCCTAATAATACCTTTGTGCAAAAATATTACGGAAATATCTAAGAAACGCTTTTTTCTAACGAGGGAAATGTCTTTGCATACATGATCTATTGTTACAATGCGCATTGCATTCATGATTGTAATGATGGAACAATCAATATATTTTCTTAATATTACAATAATTACAACAATTACTATTTCAACGATCAAACGGCTCGCCTGATGGTAAGTGATTACCACCCACGGACAACTGCAACACCAAAAGAGCTACTGGTGCGTTGCCGGGATGACATAGAGGGGAGTAGGAAAAGGGGGTGTGGGCCTACGTTTACCTCACTCACCGAACGAAACGCAGAAGCACCAGAAGCGTCTATTTCACACCGGTATTCAGCGAGGTCATAGTACCACCCAGGTCGAGCCGCTATCAAACATATGTTTATCGTACATTTAAGTACATCAGTCAATTAAGTAGCACTTCTGAAATCATAAGGAACATTCTTAAAAATGTTCTATCAAAATTCGTCAATTAGCTTTTAAGCTAATGATGATGGTAATCCAATGTTAAATCTAATCCCGAGCTGGTAAACAATTAAGAAATATTAGAGATTATAACAATGGGCAATATAGAAGTAAATATTTGCTATTAACCTTACACTGGCTTAGTCAATGTTTGCTCACGCAGATTACGAACGAACAAAGAACAGAATATCAGAACAGATTATTACAAATCGTAGATAACAACGGATGTCTTTATTCGATTACTCTAGCACCATGAAGAAGTGTTTGCGATGTGTAGAGCGTGACGAAGTAATACAAGTACTTTATGGTGTTCATTAATTTTACAACTGGCTGTGGACGCGATGGAAATAAAAGGCAACGTGTTGACGTCACTATTGTTTTGAAACCGTACGCAGAGAAAATTGTACTCAAGAGCATTGAGGAAAATAACATTAGATGTATATTATTGGTTTTAACTTGTGCCTTGAAGGCCATCAGCACTAATTATGTTACATAATTGTACCTTTGTGTCATTATTACGCGTATTGGCATAGAATTGCAATCTAAATCTATACTATTATATAATATTATCTGTATGTTTATACGGATTTAACTTAAAAGCCTTTTACAGATTTTGATCGCATGTTTCTAGAAGTGCTATTGACTGTGATTTATCCAACGTTTCATGTAACTAATAAAATGTTATATAAAAGATGTAAAAAGTATGCAGGTACGAGTATGTTTGTCTTGCAATCTGACAAAAACGGCTGTACCGATTTTGATGACATTTGCTATACAGATAACTTGACGCTTGGAAAATGCAACACACTCACAAAAACTCAAGTCTGACAATATCATAGTTTCCCAAGGGGTAACCCTAAAGCACTCATGTATTTTATATAATACCTTAAATATTTAAAAACATGCACGCATAACATCTACAACATGACCATCGTAGATTAAATAATAGACTATCCATTTTAATACCAAGATTACGACCTATAACAACTTCCTGCAGAGTTTGCCCTAACAAAAATATGTTGGGTTTACTGTCAATTATTATAAATATTTGTTGTACTGATTCTAATACAGAAAAATATATTTTGGATGGATTCATAGCTAGAGATTTTGTCTTCGAACGTTCTGCAATGCGTTTCTAGTCTTTATTTATCATATTCATTTCCACAGCGTTCCTCCTTCCTCTCCGTTCATTTCCTATGATTTCAACAAGACGTTTTTGGTTGAAATTATGGATATAGCTGGAGGTCGTTCTGCATACTTGTGAAATTGACACTGTATTAGATTGTTTGTATAAAGGATAAACAAGAGGTATCATGTCATTAGATTTCTCGAACTGCACAAGTTGATGTCGACCACTAAGGTGTAATTATGGAACCATCTAATAGCCCTGTGTTGAAAGCCGTAGTAGTAGTGTAATTGACACAGCACTATTGCTCATCAATGTGACATATTATCAGCCCATTGTCGCCCTTAATTATACAGCACACAATACCTACGTAAAGATGTCAAGTATATTTGCAATTAGTTGGGTTTTATGAATCCCAAGGTAAGATAAAGTTGTCCCTAAGTTTTTCATAATGCGAATTAAACAATTATCTTTGATTTCAGTCATACAGCCAGAAAACGAACAGCGTCCTCACCATGTACGGCGTGGTACCGCGACCTTGGTACAAAGGGTACGTATTAACCACTTAGCCGTTTATAATAATGCGATAAAACAAACTCATCTACAGATTATATCGCTAACTCAGATAAAACTCGATAACAGGTACGTACTGAAATTGAAACAAAAAAAAGAGACTCCGGAAAAAAAGGTGGCGTCACCTTGTTTAATGGCATATCGCAGAAAATAGACTAACGGTTACTAGTCCAAGGTTTCTAAACGTTGAAAAACTACGCTTTTAGTTTGATCGAAATAAAAACATTTAAAAAGTTATCACTAAATTCCTTTGTACTCCTGTGAATATTTAAGTCAAAGTAATAAATAGTAAATCATAAACATGTATTGCTCCGGCCGCGTATTAATTTAGCGTAGACGTTAGAATCGTTCGATGGAACCTTTTGAAATGTTATCGAACTTTGTTCGTTTGTAGAAATCACACTTAAATTAAAGATCACTAAGCTACCGTGATTGCCACATAGCACATAGAACCGAAAATCTTTGAGGAACATTTTAGAGTGCCCGGCAAATGCTGTAAGTTTGACGTTCGTACACTAGATGTTGGGACACAGTTTTACGTAGACGATAGGTGAACATGGGTCCGGCTCAAACTTTCCAGGAATCAACGAGGTAAGCCTATGTTCAATAAATGTATAGATTGCAATGATGATAGCGTTGCGGACGACAGGTAAACGGAGGTTACAAATACACAACATCTTAAATGTAAATAACCTGAACTTGGCACTGTTCAGTAAATTTAAATATACCGTAGTTCGTAATGAACATAACACAATTTTTTTACCACCGTATTTTAAATTGCTCCAAAAACTCATCGAGATAAAATAAGCCACACTTTATGACAAAAATTCATGATCTGAAAATGTTAACGGGCTCCAAATTAGGCGCTATCCCAATTATATTTGCATTAGTGTCTAACTAATGGCATATTTAAGAATTTATTTACCGGAAGTCTTTAGAGAGAACCGGTTAAGTGTGTGGTATATAGATAAGTTAATTTAATTGATTCTAGTCGGTTCCAAGCAATAGATTAGCATATAGACGACTAAGTTAGATATCTAAACTATGCGTATAATTATGTTGTATATATATATATACTATGTATAACGTAAAGACGTTATACATATAAATCTTGTTTCACTGTTAATATACGAACGAGACGAAAAAGAATGAATGACGAAAGAGGGACGTAACAAATTTATGCTGCAGAAGTGTGAAATAGAATCACCAAGGCGCAAATGGGTAATACACCGAAGACGGACCAAATACCCATAAACTATGAACATGTTAACAATGTAAAGGGTCTAAAAGGATGGTGTAACAGGATGGCGCTGAAATTTAGTCAGTAGTCTCTGTCTACCCCTCTGGGTGACAGGCGTGAGAGTTTAAGTTTTAAGTGGAAATGGAGCGACTTTGCGAATTATCTTATCAGCTATTCGTACTCGTACGTAGATAAAATGACTTACCTGCTCGATTGTAACATATTTAATTATTCCTATCTATCAATGAAGAAATTTGTATTAGCCTGCGCGTGTCGTAAAAATAAAATAACATAACATATTAATGACAGGGCTTCCGATATATGACAAGTAAGTTAGGCATCACGACAATGCCAGATCGAAGGTACGCAGACCTGTGACACGCAGCAAGGGCCGAAGTGGCGATTAAACTACATCTTTCGAATAAGAGAGACCTATGTCCAGAAGAGAACCGACTGGTAGAGAATGCCTGTATTTTGCTAAGGAAACGTAAAAAAACATTAATAAATATACTTCACAAAATGTCCTCGTCCTCTAGCGTGAGATTTTAATAGTGTAAACATGTTTGCTACATGTTGTTGGTTAACATGCGAGTGAGTGGAAATAAACCACCTTATTCTTCAAATGCAAACCTTGTTCATACTATTGGGATATTTGCTCATGAGGCATGCGACTAAATAATACTAGAGTCTCTAGTCTACAGGCTGACAGGGACGAAGATTTGGAGCTTTCCGTGTGGCTGTCGGACCCCACAGACAACGTAGAAGGAGATCATTTATATATATTGTGCTGACAACCTGTCACATTTTGATGTTGAGGTCTGTGCGTTGATTGCTCTGTTGATATGCCAATAGAGAAAGTATTCTCTAATTAATACTGGATTATGATTAATACTAGGAAAAGCTAAATAGTGATAATTGTAGCTGCAACAGGGATTTATATATATTTCATGGGATTTGAGCAACCCCTAGAATTGGGACTTTTATTTTCAAATATTTCTGTACATTTATTTATATTCCTTAGGTCTTTTAACCTGTATTATTATTTTCCCTACAAGGTTACCATATCAAGTTACCTGATACCATGAAGATGTTTCCCTTGGAGGGCAGAACATCGGATCTTAAAATCGCAAGTAACAATTTTAACAGTGCAGGTAATGGGAAGAAAAGTGTCGTTCATGTACTTAAAACATTTATTATCAACAAAAACCATAGACATGAGGTTGTAATGTGGTTACTGTCGGTTCGTACCTACCTTAAAAATGCAAAGCGTCACGTTATCGGAAGCAGGTGAAGCGGGGCGGAACGACGTACGAGACAAAGGCGCATGAGTCAGATGCCGACCAACATTAAGGGGCCAATGACTTGCCGAGAGCGAGAGTAAACTATACTTATTCTGTATAGTGCTTCGCGAAACTTTTGTACACGTGCTGTGCAATAAGAAAAAATTGTACATTACTCTATATATTGTACATTATATACATATCAATGATCTGTGTTAAAAAGCTCATCCCCGCCAGAGGAACCTTATTACGCAACGATGAAAAAAAAACCGCCTCTACGGCGTCTACTTAAAGCCACTACTGAACATTAGCCTCTCCAAGAAAGCTCCACCGAGCCAATTACATATATACATTAATTGGAAGGTTCGCCCATACTTACTAAACTGGAAAAGCGGCTTGTTGGCCTTGTGCAACGATACAAACATAAAATTTTCCAATGAGCTAAACATTAAATTTAAATGCTCGACTGAAGTGTTTTTGTAATAACT
The DNA here is from genome assembly GCA_029286595.1 of Bhutanitis thaidina. Classification (NCBI taxonomy): domain Eukaryota; kingdom Metazoa; phylum Arthropoda; class Insecta; order Lepidoptera; family Papilionidae; genus Bhutanitis; species Bhutanitis thaidina. The sequence continues at coordinate 12,587,400 of JAGSMS010000017.1, forward strand.
CGTATATTTGCTTGTGTCCCTTTTGTCTGAACATGTGAGTTGGGTGTTTTGCGTTGGAGTCCTGGATACATTTTATTGTTCTTGTATTTGGCGTATTTTGAAAATAAGCGATATGGTTTCTGCTTTGCGGGTTCTATAGCTTATGTGCTGAATAGACTCTATTTTATAGTTCTTTATTTGTTTTATTTCTTGTATTTGTGAATATATATTTATTTTGGTAATTATTATTATTGGGGTTATTTACATACATTCACGGTTAATTGGATGGTATAAATAAATATGTATATAACATAAAAAAAGTGGGCGGACTGCACTGCCGGGTAAAGGACTCTTTCTCATTTTAAAGAAGGGTTCTGAAGAAGGTTCCGTTCCAATTCATATTAGCGTACCTTACGTGAGGAAATAGTTTTGTTATAGGTATAACAGCCGTAAAATACATTAGTATTAGTTTTAATGGTAAAACATTTTGAGGGAAATATCTCTTGTCAGTATTACGAGAAAAACACAAAAACAGTTTGACCTTAACAAGTTATAATAAAATGAATAAACTGTACGTCATTGACGACAACATGCAAATAAATGACATGTTGAGATAATAATCTTATTACAACAGCCATATCAGTACATTATGTATACAGAAATATAACGTGGATAGAGGTAATTTGCAAAGTGAATCAGAAACAAATTAACTTTTAAATGTAAATAAATTTAATTCTCCAAAGCAAATCCGCTTTAATAGCGCAAATTTATTAAAGTTAATATTATAGAAAGGTCTTGGTTAACACAAAGTAATGAGGGAGAAGGAAGTGTCAATGCGCCGGTCACATCGCTCATGCAACTAACAACTGTTGGCTAAGAATGGTTGTCTGACCTGCACAGTGATGAATGAAGCTAGCTTAGGACCTTTGTGATCTATCCCCGGAGGTCAACGCATGCCTAATCTATTGGTACCTAATCTATTGGGTTCGGGAAAGAGAAAGGGGTTAAGTAAAGGGTTCTAACTAGTAATAGTTAGAACTCAAAATGTTACATGCATCATGGAAATCCGTGTGGCTGTCGGAAGTAAAGAATAGCGCCAACCCTGTCTAACCATGGGTGTCGTAAAAGGCGACTAATGTTAAAAAATTATATTAGGAGATGGGCAGCAGCATCTTCCTGCACTAGAACAAAAAAAAAAAAAACTGCGGTTGCCAACCCGCTCGCCAGGCGTGGCAACTAAAACAGGCCCCATGGGGGAGGCCTATGTTCAGCAGTGGACTTCTAATAGGCTGAAACGATGATGATGATGATCATGGAATTGTGTGTTCTAGAATAATTTACGGGACGGGAAGGATTTTTACATATAAAGCAGACCAGTCATGACTTTGGTATCAGAAAATTAAGGTCAAGGTGTATGCTACACTATAACAACCAGTTTAACTCAAGCCTTACACAGAGTAATAAACGCGATCTACATGTGAGCTTAATTCGAACAGAAACATTATAAGATATAATTTTGAGTAAGGAATCAACCTGATTCGTAATTGCACCGTGGAAGGGCCTCGGTGACGTTCCGATTGGTGCCGGATACGTGTTTAACTTAGTGCACGTTTAATACTGCGCAAAATCCAGCTCGCGCGTGTTTCTATACGATTAAAAATAGGTTTTTTTTTGAGAAACAACGCCAGGTGTAAGACGTAAATTCAAAAACTTATCTATTTAACCACACAGCCACTGCTAGTAAATAATAAAAAAAATAGTAAAATATAGTGTGATCAGAGAACGTTGCGGCGTGAAAGACGATGTAGTGACACGAATTGAGAAAGGGATGCTGAGCTGGTTTGGACATGTGGAGAGGATGAATGAAAGTAGGATGACGAAACAAATATATGAGGCTAGTGTTAATGGTAGAGGTGGGAGAGGAAGACCTTGGCGAACATTTCACGATCAAATCGAAGACGTTCTGGAAAAAGGCCAGGTCTAGAGTACTCTAAACCAACGATCATGCATGCGAAGATTGAAGAAAGTGAAAGAAACGAAATATTTATGTCATGACCGTAGCAAGTGGAAGAAGATTGTGTCTGCCTACCCAGTTGGGAACAAGGCGTGAATATATGTATGTATATATGTAAAATTTAGTCACTAGTAATATGTAATGACAACGTTGTGAGGTTCTTAAAATTTTCCCGTAACGCAACTGTCGTAGTAAATGTCACGTGGTAGCGGTGTAAGAGTCTGCCAACCACTTTCTTTCCGTGAATGTCGCAAGAGGGCCTAAAGGAAAAAACCTTGAAAATATCATGGCGGTCTCCGGAAGCGAATCGGGTGACGACGATGTCGTGCTCCGAAGAACGAAGAGGAAAAAGTTGGTTGCGGAAATCTTGGTGTAATAGCTATCGGTGTGTTGATTCAATTTTATCGTTATTGGTGGATGAGTCAGTAGATGTGTGTGTGTGTGTGGTGGGTTCGCACATGGAAGCGAAACGCCCGTCACCCATTGTTCGCTTCAATTGCAAAACTACAGCCCTTTATCACTCTCGTGGACTCAACGAACAGACAATAACGTGATGCAATTAGTTTTAAGTCTCATAACGTCGAAGTATTTATCATCAATATACATGTACAAGGGACACTGCTAAACAACCAGGTGGTTCAGTGACAGTGGTATGGGCTTCGAATCTTAATCGGAGACAATGTTATTGCAACAAAACAATTGTGTGGTGCTTTCTCATCTGTTCCGATGATACCGCATCTGTTCCTCCCCCCTATTTTATCCCATATGCTGTTTCTGTGCGTGCAATAATATTCACGTTCATCAATTAGAAATTATCACCGTGGTGGGAATCTGTCAAGAGAACATCATCGCCGCACTTCTAAATCTTTTGTTTTACGTTAAGTTTATTATGCGTGCCGGCGACCACAGACCATTTAAATTTCTTTAGTTTATTTGTGCCATCTGACGCTTTTCCCGCCACCCATGGGAATTATATTTGCAAAATGTTCAAGTCTAAAGGAAAATGGTGTTTTAATCTTACGCAAATTCGCTTATCAACGCTGCGATGCAGTTTAGCCAACAAAGCCACGTTCACCGTGCCGTTACACCAGCCAGGTTGTTGACCCTAGAGGCGGTAGAGCTTCGAAACTGTAGACCATGGAGAAAACCTTAACTGAAACTCTGCTTTTAACGTCAATGTTTTATGTGTGTAAAGCAATACCATATTTTTCTGCAAATATCAACTTCACCTGCACTCTTGCACTCTGCTGATTAATGGAAGAAGCGCAGGCGACCGACTGACGGAAGAAAATACCAAAATTCACGCCCAACGATTACATGGCCAAGGCCAGTAGAGGGTTTTTAGATACTGATAAAGAAGAAGGCGTGCATTCAATGCGCGGAGTATCGGTAATGAATTTTGCATGATAAAGTGGCGCTCACTCGAGCAACATACCCGAATTTTTTTTGGGTTGTGCTAAAATTGGTTTTGGCTGGGATTCGTACCCGTGACTCTGCTGACAGAACGCTAACGATATGAGCACGTCGTGTATATTTCTTATTATTATTTATAACAAATAAATACGTGTACAAAAACTCGCAACGAATTTATAGAAATACTCCGCGCCCTAAAAACCCACAACGTGCAAAACCGACAAGTCGACAGCCTTCGCAACCTATTACACATGCATTTAGACGGAACGTCCGGCAGCCAATTGGACCGCGTGGAGGAGTCGCCAATCGAAAAGTTGCGCAAATTTAATTGACTGCCGCTGAAGACCCCCTATGTGTTGCATCGGTAGATCAGAAACTTAAATACGAAAGAAAGAAACATTTTAAGCAGACATCAAATTAGGCACAAAAAATAATAAAAGCAAAACAAGTAGCATTTCAATAAGAAAAAAAAATATTAACATATCGACAGCATGTTTTTTTTTCCAACCACTCGCTCGATTCGGAGACGCTATATTTAAATATTATACCCAATATTACTCCCACGATGAAGACGAATCTAACCACATCTCATATGTTGAAATCCATCAAGCCGTTTAGGCTACAGAGCGTGTAAAAGAACAAGAAGACATACGTACATACACTGGAAAAGGATTTTTTTTTATATAAAACAGGTTTCTGTTTGACATCAATCTCGCTTGATGGAAGGAGAAGATGAGGCCTAGGATTACCATCCTTCTGGGGCAGTGGGGTATAAATATGGTAGATAGAATTTTATACGTGGTAGAGCCAAGAGGCGACTTTTGCTGCGTTTCTTTTGGTGACTGTGGTAACCGGAGGCCCTCTCCTCCTTCCCATCCCCCTCCTCGTTTTCCCTCCCATATCCTAAATACCCTTAAAGGCCGGCAACGCACCTGCAGCGCCTCTGGTGTTGCAGATGTACGTGGGCGACGGTAATCACTTACCATGAGGGGAGCCGCTTGCTCGTTTGCCGTCTGTCACATAAAAAAAAGTGTTTCTTTTGTCGCCTATTCCAGCACAAATTATATTCTTGTTGCAAAACTTCTTTTGTTGTCTACGACCTACGTAAACATGTTAACGAGAGATGATCTTTGGCCTCATGATATAGCTTTTATCTCCGTTTCGTAGATTTTGGATGCGAAAGGGCGTCAAGAAATGTAACTAACGAGATAAATCATTAGTAAAGATTTTTTTTTTTATGGAAGAGACGGCAAACGAGCAAGCGGTTCACCTGATAGTAAGTGATTACCGTCGCCCACATACATCTGTAACACCATAGATGCTGCAGGTGTGTTGCCGGTCTTTAAGGATATTTGGGAGATGGGAGGGAAGAGGAGGTAAATAGGGAGGGGTTGTGGGCCTCCGGTTACCTCACTCACCGAAATAACGCAGAAGCACAAGATGCCTCTACTTCACGCCGGTATTCTGCAAGGCCGTGGTAGCAATCCGATCGAGCCGGCCCATTCGAGCAGCAGCTAAAGCTGCCGCTTGGCTCTACCACGAAAATGCGTTAATTGCTTAATTATGTGTAATATTTCGTTAATTATATTAATTTTCTCACGTGCAGGTGGTTCTTATACAGGTATTGATATTTTATTTAGTGAAATATTTTTAATGGACAACATTTGAAAATTGTTTATTCATTTTCACCGACAACATCGAAGTTGTCATTTAATTTGCATATCAAGACAATTTACATATAAATCATTATAACGGGTTATTTAATTCTTATAGTGTTTTCGTACACCACTAAAGTAACAGATAGTATCCGAAATTTACATGTTTTTGTTTCTAGAATGCGCAATGCAGAAATTAATTCAAACAGGTCAATTGAAACATCGCAAAGAAGTCGATCTTTACAAATGTAAAAAAAAATGCTATTGCTCAATGATAGAAAAACTTAAGAATTACGTCACATAACCTAGTTAACATTAGTGCATGACATAACGAAATATTAAAAAAAAACGTATCACGTTCCAAAAAAAAAAACATGCAAGCCTAATAGGGTACATGGGTACCCTAATAGGGTAATAGGGTGGGGAGTTTTCTTCGTTTGCTTTTTAAAAAAGTGAAATAATTTACATGACGATATCATGCTGACATTCAGTCAACCACATAGGCACTTAAATTCAGAGTATAATCCTACCAATAATATAAATAGGCGCATGATTTTTCGGTTGAATAACTTTTAAGCAAAGTACCCGAGAATTTCGATGAATATATATATATGAATATGTCATGAGCTATGTTCGTTTAAAATAATACCGTTTCGAAGATATAGATCTGGCATGCGAACCGTCACCATGTTCGCTATTGTTAAATTTAACAAAACGTGTATTCTTTGTATAAAGATGTCTCCCGCAAACCGCATGAACCGTCTATTTCGAAATGCACAAACATGTATATACTTCTCGAATGTCGATATAAATAAAATAGGACGTAGCTTAAAAGCACAACAAGTAGCCCGTGCCCGTCTTAATGAAATCATGCATTAACACAAATTCCTAAAATCATCAACGCAAACAAATTTGCGGGAACAACATATTTTAACACCATGTATAAAAGTTTCCAACATTACAATTCCAACCTCTAAATTTCGTCATAATTATGACCACAATGCAGTTTGCCGTAAACATACATCGCGAGTGGGTACAAGCATATTTGTACACAATATTAGATACACGTAAGACATTGACTGTAATAAAAATAAGTTAAAATCATTGAAATTATTCGTAAATGAATTCGCCGAATCGTTGGTGTTTTGTTTCAATACAACGGCTGCTTCTGCTTTGGGTGGTCCGCGCACAGCAACGTTACTGAACATATTATAATAAATATTGCCATGAGATGGCGAAAATGGAACATTCACGTACTCGTATCATGAAGGAAAAAAGCCTCGGAATCGCGGCTTTCGATAATGGGCTATATTAAATAATACGCGTATAATACATCAAACCGGAAACACTCTGTATTATTTTCAACGGCCGAATTTTCCCTATGAGCTATTAACTTAATTATAGAACTAACTAACAGTCGAGTTCGGGTAATTTTGAAACATTTTATATAACGTGTCAAAAAATAAAATGAAGACGTTAACATCAACGAAACAATTATTTAAGAAAATAACGAAGCCGTGCGGGAAATTCTTGCATAATTACATCACCTCGAGTCTTGCCTAATGGCACCATGGGTAATGAAGGAAAGATAAAAATGCGAAATGAATAAGGTTTCTTAATCGCTCAATTCGTTCACAGTAGTAATCGAATATTTACGATGAAATGAAACATTTTGTTCCTGAACCAGAGCATTACAGAACTGTGATAACGTACCAAGAAACATATATATATATGTAAAATATCTACAGCCAGACAATGTTTCTGTATATACAATTTTGACATATTTGTGTAATCCGTATTTGGCCTTATTTATTGTTAAAAGTGATGTATAAATTGTTTTTTAAATTGCTGTTGGATTGCATAATAAATAAAAATAAATAAATAAAAGAACAGAACTAATATACGTGTTGGGAGAAGATGGAAGTAATCATTGTCGTTGTAGCTTATACATGCATTATTGAACGGTGATTTCATTAGTTTAGGAGCGCGATCCTTCACCGGTACCCAATCACGTTCGTAAGCGTCTCTACCACATTGGTTATGTGCAGGTTTAATAATAGAGGACTGCTTTAAGCATTAATTTGCCGTTTGGCAACTTTGAATTAAAATTAAACCTACATGGTCCAAGATTCGTGATATTGAATTCATAATTTTTCAGAGGTGAAAGAATTTTTCAATATAAAATTTCGAAGTCTTCATTAAGAATATGCGGCAATGGCTCTCTATATGATCTTTTTAATTATTGCTTCCATATAAAAAAAAACAACATAGTTTTACGACTCCACTCACATGGAAAAACGGGGAAATCTATTACTTTAACTCGTTCAAAAAAGAGTTCAGCAATTAGCACTACCTTTGAAAAGGGAAACCATTAAAAAAGAAAATCCAACTGAAATAAAAAGTTCTTGTAATCGAACGCGACCACGGCGATATCTCCTTGACATCCGTCTCTAGTCTCCTCATCAGTCTGTTGTAACGAATATCGGAAGGAGAGTACTCGAAATGAATACGTAAACATTATTATATTTGAGAGCTGGAAAAGTTTGGGGCACTGAGACCCAACACGCAGCAGAACGTTCCCCACTCCGTGCATTCTTCATTGACGCGTTGTTATCAAACGATAAACATCAACGATTAACATTTCCATGTTCGTTCAATTACCGCGGTTGGTGTTTAGTTTTCCTCGTGCGATAGAGACGATTTGTTTTGTAACTGACAATATTGAACAAGTCATGAATAGAGACAATGATAATTATACAAATGTGCTTATTATAATGAAACTTTCATTTCTTCTAAAGTACATTTAAAACGTACTGCGCGTAATGAGAAAAAAATATATTGATTGGACGCGGTAACCATCGAGCCATAACCAAGGTTCCATATTGTTACTTTTCCATCGGCTCAAAGATAATAATAATAATATTTGTTTATTTTCTCCCCACAAAAACAGACCATACATTATTATCTAATGAAAAATTTATATACATTTAGATATCGGTGTGTCTAGTCTAGGATGTGTGAGGAGCTGGTGTCTGAGATAGGCATAAAAAGCCTGTATTACAGATCACCAGGTCCCCACCCCACGGAAACACGAGCATTATTTAGCATTAGTGGTACTGGTGTTTAAACTTAATGTATAAAGAGCCAACTAATTTAAATATTATTGCCTATGTTGTGTTAGGAGAAACAAAGATCATTACAGTGGTTCAAATTATATCAAGATGGGAGAGAAAAGATTAATACTATAAAAATAAAAGATACAAGGACGCCTCAGTAAGAATGTATGTATGTTGTGTATGTTGATGTTGTGCAGATTTCAATAAGAAGTTTATTGGTGGCTACATTTAAGTTGAAGTTTGTTATGATTATGGCCGTGCCAGCCTAGTGATCAGGGCACTTTAGTTTCACAGAGAGCCAGTGACCGGGATCCGATCCCCGGTTAATAGCAATTTTAAGCGCTGTGTTTGCCCGTAGCTCTCTGCTGGGCAAAGGCCTCCTTCTCAAATATCTGACAGACACGCTGCTCCAACGCAGGTTGGCGGGCTTCACATATACTCGAAATAACATTTTTTATTATTTCTCAGACATGCAAGTTTCCTCACGGTGTTTTCCTTCACCGCCGAGCATATGGTAAATAAGCACATAAAATTGCTATCAACAAGTTTCAGTGGTGCCGGCCACCGGATATCGAAGGCCACCACAGCTCTATCTTCATTCAGTTAATCATATTAAAGTTAATAGTCTTATCCTCGCCATCCGCGTCTTCGCTATGGTCACTCGTGTGTAAAAACTCACCGACACGGCAAGCTACATCAACCGATTGCACAATAATAGGTGCGACGTCACAAATTCCAAAGCCCTATTAATTCGATACGCGTGCGGTTGGCAGGCGACTTTAGGGGCTTCCTTCGCCGACGACGAACAAAGAGGAAGCCATGACGGATTTAACCGTCTATCCTATTTTCACTGAAGTACTTTATCCAGTGTTTGATACTATGAAAAAACTCTAAGTGAACGCATGCATACATCAATTCATTGTAGTTGTAGCTAAGGATGTATTTTGACACATTTATTTTTAATATTGTTAAAATTGAGAGATAAAAAGGCATAAATAAAAAAAACGCGTGATGGCGACATTAGAATCTTTTACCATGTTTTGTTAGAACCTCTATACCTATATATATATAGATCTCTGCCTATACCTATGCGACATACCCGAGGTGCGATAAAAGGGCCGAAGGCACATTTATCATTATTTTTATTCTAGAAAGAATATGCGTCGCGTAACGAACAACTATATCAATGTAACAATCTACACCAGGGGCAAAAGCTGAATGTGTTTTATAGGCCTCAACACAGTGAGGCCATGGAAATCTTAACGGGAACTAACCGACCTTTACTCCGTTACACCTTTCCATTCGTCGGTCCATCACCTTTGCGGAATAAATTGCCCAAGAATTGGTCTTAAATAATTAAATTACACAAATAGTCGACGATCAGGCTCCGTCTAAATATATCTTTGACTTGTACACTCATGCCATGAATTGTTCACAAAATATTTAATGATCTTAAAACTGAAGCATGCCCTTATTCAATGAAGTTAAATTATCATTATACAGCCACTTTCACTGGTAAACATAGTACTTTAAAGATTGGTCTCAATACAAACTCCTCGAGCCATCTACATCCATCGGCAACACTGCCCATATCCACATTTTATCTTGTGGGGGTCTATAAATTATGTTCGGTACTAAGCGGCCTGTCGCCTGTCATCATGAGGACAGGCGAGGATTTTCTCTTATCTCCCACTCGATTATTTCAACAATAGTAATGGTCTAGTATTACTCATTGCACACGAAGTTATCTACTACAAGATGCATTTGGAGCAAATTGGACCGCAATAATCGGGTTCCTGCTTTTAGTGCAAATGAAGCGAATATATTCATTCAATTTAAATGATTTATTTGCACGAAATGTGACAACAAACAGATGACAATTCAGATAAAATCCAGACATATTTCGCAATGCTGGAATTTAATATATTATAAAGAACTTAAAATATAGTGTTATATATATTATATGTCTTTGTTCAACTAAAATTTGTCTGTTGTTTCCTTTCTCTCTGTCACACATTTGAAATTAAACTATCATTGACCACGGATGCTGTGTAGCACGCGAAACGTCGGGAAGATAAAAGAATGAAACGCATTAAGATCGGTAAATAATAGTTTCATTTAAAAGAGCCAACATTGTTGCATTACAAAGATTATGTTTTGAACAATGATTTAATGTGGAGGTGTTGCTCCCAGATTACGTTCAGAACATTGATCTAATGTGGAAGTGTTTATGTTTGTTTTGTAATGTAACTGTCACCGAACGTAGTGGTCATTCGTTGTCAGCTGTTCCACATTTCTAACTCTCTGGTATACAGCATCAAACGGTGACAGCTAGGTTGTCCAGCAAGTTCTCAGCTCTTCCGATATGTCACATATCGAGTAATGACAAGTGTGTATGCTACACTTGTCATTACTCGCCTTCTACGACACCCATGGTGATATTAGTGTGCAATTCTTTGATTCCGGCAACCATACGGAATGATCACAGCTTCGTTCATTAGCCTGTAGAATCAGGTGATATTGGCGTTTGAATAGAAAGGGTGAGAAACTTTAAATTTAACGGGCCATAGACTAGTATTAAATACGAATCATATAATATCCAAGCCGTTCACTATAAAAAGATCGAGGGCCAAGAAAGTGATCCAATACGAGGTCCTGTATGAATCTATCAAAATTGAAAAGTTGATGAATATCAAATCAATTTCATTAAGCTCTTCGGATAATAAATTTTGACCTTTTATGTATTCTTCGATCAAATATTATATTCAATTAACTAATTGATAGGTCACGGATTAAAATAAAATATTACTACATACATATTTCATGAATAAATATTATAGTGTATATAAAATACCGAATATTATGGATGGAACGCGTGTTGGTAATTACATAGACTGGTACGTGAACACCTTTTTCAAGACATCCGTTCCCACTTAGTGAAATTGAGATCATCGGACATTGCAGTAATAATGACATTGTGTATGATGTATATATATACGAGTATATTAATATGTATTCATATTACTGTATATCTATTAATATGTATAGTATGTATATGAGTATGTATAAATTTATATGTTTATTTAGGACAAAGAATATCTTTAGGTTCCAGTTTATTTAAGTTATTCATGTATTTTTACGTTTTACGTTTTAAACCTTAACAATATCTCTCCATGCCTCGGGTTGACTGGCATAAAGGTATACAAATAAAGTTTAAATAAATAAAAAAATGCCAAGGAAGTATTTAATGCAGTTCTCAGGGCACGACACAACCCACTTTGGAATGTTATACATAACAACTTCTGCATAGTCCACGGATAGATACAGCGCCTCTTCCAAAAAAACGCCATTTAACGTGATCTTCGACTTGAGATTGGCACGAGATGCGATGGAGAGCGAGGGTAATTATGTTCATCTATCAGGTCATAGTGTACAGTTAAGCGGAAGTACGACACATATGAAAACGAAAGCTAACTGCAGAAATTACGCATTACAAAACTGTTAGTGCGTTTATCGGCGATAACGTATCGATTGGCATGCGAGCCATGCCACGGCTGCGTCCGTCGGACCACATGCGGTGCAAGGGAACCGCGGCCAGCAGTCTGCAGTCACAATTGTTAATGACCGAAGAAACAAATATGTATGGACCGATTAATTCTCAACACGTGCCCGATGGACACCATTGAGTTTTAAAATCATATGACACATAAATTTGTTAAATTTATTCAGGTATAGCGGTGTGCTCAAGTTAATGAATAGGACCCATTCTCTATTTAAAATATATACACACACACACGAACAACATTACGCTTTTTACTCTTGAATACTTCTACCTGTCAACGAATAGATTTAAATTACTTATAAATGGAGGAGAGTTAGGCCTTGTGGATACCACTGTGTTTCTAGGAATAACTAGCAGATTTAGCTCTGCAGAATATGCTGTAAGAAAAAAAAATATCTTGCTAATATTGAAACAGCTAGGATAGTTAATTTTAGTTATTTCCAGAGCAATGTCTTACGGTATTTTGCTGTGGAGGCATGCGATTGATATAGAAACTACATTCGTTTTACCAAAGAGAACCAGAAGAGCTATTTATAATGTTAATTCTGTATCATCTATTAGGGATTGTACGTGGTAAAGCCAAACTGAGGAGGGTAGTACCACGGCCTGGCAGAATACCGGCGTGAAATACAGGCATCTTGGGATTTTGCATTTCGTTCGGTGAGTGAGGTAACCGGTGGCCCTCTTTCCTCCAACCCCTCCCATCCCCCAAATATCCTTAAAGACAGATGCTCCTGCAGCTTCTATGATGTTGCAGATGTACGTGGGCGACGGTAGTCACTTACCATCAGGTGAGCCGCTTGCTCGTTTGCCGTCTTTTTAATAAAAAAATAATATTTTAACCATGGTTTCTCAATACATGTACTCATATGTACCATACAAACATAAATACAAGTAACAGACACAAGGTTGTAGTTTCAATTTTTAATAATCATTCTGTTGCAGACACTACAGACTCAATAGTGGTATAAGGCTTCGCTGAAAATCAGTGTTGCGGGAATCCGTAACATAATCTGAGCGTAGACCCATTTGTTGCATCACACTAGCGCAGAAGAAAATCTAAAATATTGTTTTTTAAGTTTATTCATTGTAAATGTATTTTGTAATTGTTTTTTTTTTATAACTTGTGAACTAAATGTGGTGTAATGAATAAAGTTTCTTTCTTTCTTTCTAGTATAGGTATACTATGAGCACGTTGTTATTGCTGCACAATAGGTTAAAATATAAAAATTAAATTTGAAGAAATTATATTACATTAAATGTATAATAACATGGACGATAATTACTCCTGGAAATGAGTGAATCGCTCCCAAGCTGTTTCTAATTCTATTTTTAAATGCCTAAAAAAAGATATCTATGGCGTTTCTTTTGTCTGTTTCTTCGTCAGAGGAACTTTATTACGATACGGTAAAGATTTGAAAAAAATTGTTTGTCAAGTGAAATTAATGTTTCGACGAATAAATGATTTGATTTACATCTACTATTGACAATTATTATACACATTAATTGCCAATAGTAGATGTCATCAAAATATGGCTGTAGAGGCTGTAGAGCCATTGCTGAAATATTTTTATGCTGAAATTAGGACCAAATAAAAAAAAAAAATTGTCCTGCAGTGGACTATTTACAGACCGTTCAGGTTCAGGTAATCACTAGACAAGTCTCTGACTGACCTCTGACAAGAGATAACCTGAAACAAACGTCACTGTTATGCCCAGACCCGTCATCAAGGTCTAAGTTAAAACAGCAGCAGTGATTACGGAAAAATAGTTAAAAAAAACCGTGTTGACATTTACTACCAGTATGTCTAAAGTTTTGTACGAGCGTTGCAAACTTTGAGAATCTGATGATCATCCTAATATTCTGTTTGATTTAGATTAAATGGTTATATTTAAAAAAAAAGACCAGCCTTACATTCATGTGGAAGCCTATTAAAGTATTTAAGTGCACGACGACTGGCGCAAATTGTAATGTAAAGCATAGATAATTGTATAATCGAGGTCTTAAACGCGTAAAGTGATAATATTAAATTAAAAAGAAAAAATAGTTGATTAGACATATTATGCAGTAGAAGTCGCATGTTGAATACTTCTGTTCGAAACTTGACAAATAAACTATGTTTATAGGAGCAGCAGACAATATTCCACAGGAGTCAATAACATAATAAAATAAATGAAATTGTTATAGTTTAGTTAGTTAGACAGCAAACAAAGAATAGGACATTGTAGATATCACCGAATGCTAGAAACGGGTTTTCAATATTTCAGGGTAAAAGCGCATCACTGTATTACCAGTAAATGGCCAATTACTTAAGCTGAAATACTACAACTACTAAGCTAATATGGACAGACAGTTTTCAGCTTTCAAACAAACTTGAATAATCAACAAATTGGCATGATGCCACAAATTTGTATGTCCATGGAACTAATGAAATTTAGCGTGCCGACCCGAACTTAGATGAACTCTTGCAGTTCGATAAACTTTTAGTAAGGGGTCAAGCACACGAATGGGTAATGAGCATTAACAGTATACGAGACTTTTTGCTCCGAATTTAATGTTAAGAATGTATTTATAAGGTCAAGTACTTACATATTGTTATCTGCGTGTTAAAATTTAAAGATGTCTGCATTAAAAATATATGGACTATGATTTATTAGTGTGCATAGAGGCAGACATTTCTACATGTATTACTAAATACAAGTAATTTAGTAGTTTAAAGTATTATTCAAAGGATTTTTAATTAATTTAGATGTTCCAAGAATTGCAAGATTATTCATAACTAACACCAATAGGCAAAGTAACGAGCAGATTATCGAAAAGCGTAGAAGCTGGAAACTTATCTAGTCATTGGTATTATTAGACTTTGTAAGTGTGGTTCGAATAGAAGCTACCTCCAGAAGTATTCAAAGCTAGGCGAAATTGACAATGAAACAGAAGAACAATTGATCTCGTTGTGACTATTGATAATAGTCTTTAATCTATAAATATTACTAAATTGCAAATTTCAATTCAGATGTTGTCAAGTAAACGAATGTACAAAATAAAATATAAAAAAGCGTATACCCAATATGGGTATGATTAGAGTTCTACATCTTTTAGTCCTTTCAACTCACTTTTCACCGGAGCTTATTAGAGACAAGGTCTAAGGTTGGTTAACCAGTAGCCATCTTATTGTCCAAGTAATCGATACAAATGAAACATAAGTTTCGAAAAACCTCTTTAGTACGATCCCTTCTCATATGGGCTCGAACTCGAGTCTCCTCCTGATACGAAGGCAGCACCCTTAACCACTCGGCTATATTGAGTACATATTTGAAACTCGACAGTTAGAAAATCACTGACCGACACTATTATGCGATGAGCTAACATCGACTTTTGTCGGGATTCGTAGCCAGCACTCACGCCAGTGTTTGTAGTAAAATTCAATTACAACATGCTACTAATTTTTGCTATGTGTGCATTAGATAATTAGGGGCCATTATATCCTCTCACATGTGAATATGACAATTAACACAATAAGCATGGTAAAAGATATTTATTATGTACCATTTGTAACACAAATTGGGAGTTGAATCACATAAATAACAATGACAATTGAATGGATTGTTTGAAATAACTTGTTGCTAGAATTGACAAGTCTAATTCCATTCCATTACGTTAGCGTCAGTAGCCTTGCCTAATGAGTGAGGGGTGGGGACTGTGAAACATGACGTCGCAGGTTCGAGGCCAATATTCTACTATTGTCGTGAACCGCTCTAAATACAAGCTCTTGGTAAAGTTAATACCATTGCTGATATTCTTTTTGTACAAACCAATCATCAAACAGCAACAGTTAACATGTAGGAAGCAGATCGACTACACAATGTATCAAAAGTGAAAAAACAGGCTTCATTTGTGTACGAATTATACATTTTCGAGACAAGAGAGCAAAGTGAAAATGTATTATTACTTTGCTCTCAGTAGATACTGATTTGAAAACTTACTATGCATCAGCAACATGAACATAAGCCAATGCTTACTTTGAATTAATGTTTGCTAGTATTGATAAAGTACTTCTAGTCGAAGTCGATTACAACGTCATCTATCGATGTCAACCAGAAGCTATCACCTACAATGGATTTTCGTGCAGAATGAAACTTATTGTGGTAGCTACGTGAGAGAATAGCGATGTTTATGATGTAGAGGTTATTAAAGATGATGGAAATATACAAGTCCATGGCTCATCACATCTGTATAGATGATAAAGATAACCGAACTAAAAGATATCTTTAGTCTTCTATCCATGGACGATTGGGCAACCAAAAGATCACATAAGAGAAATGTTTGAACTCATTACCCCAGATACCGTTCACTACACGATAGATCTTTATCGTTTAACATATTTCAGAAAGTAGGTAAGTTAACGTTCTAGACCCGCGGTCAACTGTCATTATGTAATTTAAACTATGGTACGGAACCACTTGTGCGCGAGTCGAGCTAGCCTTGATGATTGAACTCACACCGGTATCACATACACGTAGAGTATGACAAAGCGGAAATGACGTAAATGGTCAGGTCCATAAAGAATAGCCTCTCCTTATCTACAAATTCCTGTCAGAAATACTTACAGCACTGTGGCTTCTGTCTACGCCTCCGTAATTTATATCGAGCTTCATTCATAAATGCGCTTGGTAAATTAAGTCGTTAAGCATAAGAATTAAACAAAAATATTACACCTTCTCCGTGCAGGTTTAATTTTAAGTTTTAAAATAATTATTGATATATATAAAAAAAGTTGGCAACCCTGAAGTTACTTACGCTTTGCTACTATGAAAAAAATAATGCCGATGGCTTTTTATAAATAACGCGTCCGTGACCAATATTATAAGAAATCACAGATTCTTCGGATAATAACTGAAAACCCTGGGTACTACTTGACAACTAGTTGAACGAATCATTATTAATGGATTAACCGATTATTAATGGACACTCCTAACTGTATTTTTTGTTACGGTTTATTTTATTTCATAAATAATGTAAACAAATGATCAATGTAATAACGGTAATAATAACACATTCTTAATGAATCATGAACAATTACTAATCAATATACGTTAGTTTGAAAACGAAAACAATTATTCGTCTTCAAAAAAAAAACTAAAACAAGACAACACGAGCCTGACAACATATTACACGCTCGCACCGGTATATACGGAACTATGCATTAAAGATCTTTAGTCGTACCATCAAATTGGAAATCCAGCGTGGTGGCCTGCGATGGACTACGAAGAAAGAACTATCTCCACACGCACAAAGAAATTTCGTTTAATCACAAACGCACACCGCTATTTTCGCCTAACGAGTGGCACGTCCGCACTGCACTCGAGCTCGATGGATACTAACCTGATCATCATCAATTTCAATGTGAATTCCAAGTTGCGCGTGCAGTTTGCGGAAAACTATGTTTTGTACAAATTGCGATAGCGTTTATATTTGTTTACGCGAATAAAGAGCTTTCAATTGCAACACAACCAGTTGAGCCCACGCCTACGGTTCGAAATCTTTATGGGTAAGTTATTTTAACGTAAAAGGTCTATTCATGTATAACTATAACTAAAATAACAAAGTACGCATTGGTTAAAGTGAAATTAGAAATGGTTAACGTTAACGTTACGACCTAAGAAAATAGTCAAAAACATGAGTTGTGAAAATACTTCAATTAGACACGGCCAATGAACTGCATGATGTTTGACACGCAAGGAATTCTTAATGGATCCTTCTATCAGAGACTGCGTGTGACCCATGCCGAGCGCGACGTTCGTCATACTATCCAGTTAAAAGGTTAATTCATTTCAATCTAGACGGTTAAATGTATGAATCTTAAAAGATCTGCACTGCTACCAAAAAGCAGTATTATCGGACGGCGAACACCGGAAAGAAGCATTACAACATTTTTAGTTTCCGCTGCGGTAAGATGGAATTGCCATATTTTTCTCCAATTGCCGAACTAACTCGACCGCGGTAACCTAACAAATGCCACCCTGTTAGCTAACAAACGAACGAATGAAGGAGCTGAAGCAGGAGGAGGAGAGGAGGAGCTGAAGAAACTTCTACTTATATTACCATCTATACTATAAGACGAAAACGAAACGTTTTCAGAATATCGAATTATAACGAGACATCTTGATAAGATTTATGTTTCGATATGTTTTATAAATTTAACTATACGACATACCAACTCATAAAGTAACTGCTAAGAAATAAATATAAAGTAACTATTCACTTTACAACTGACTATGCTTCTAAATTTACACTCAAGCAAATCTTGCGGTTGCTGCAGGAAGTCATGGCCTTCCTCCATCTGTACATCCGGTGAAAGTTCGGATACAATGCACCAAGGCACAATCTGATTTAAATTTTTAAACTATTCAACTAAGAGAAACCAAACGGATTATTTCCGGCAAGAAATAATATGATACGGTGCCATTAATTTATGGTAGATGCTCAATTATCAATTTACGTAACACTTTTAATACCCTCTAATCTCCAATGTACTCGATCAGAGCGTGGCAGACTGAGGTCTGGGCTGGAAAGTTATGTTCCGGTTTGAGAGGTATAGATCCAGAAATATTCAGGAGCAAAATCGGCGACGAGGTTCGCCACCCCTCAAACCCATAATCTCATCCTAATTTGAGGATTTATATATATATTCATTCTCATTACATATATAGACATTCTCTCAACCAAAATTTCTGAGCTTAGGACTAAAATGGGGAAAATCGTAGGTTGCTTAATTATTTAATTATTTTTCTTATTACCTTTCTTTGTTATAGTGTTACTTTAGATAAGGAATAGATCTGCTTAATATTAATATTCATTTAACTTTACTAGACTGTGTCTACTGGCTTTCCTTGGTTGCCTTTAAGTAAGGTGGCACATGCCTTTTTTTTTATAAAATATTTTTATATGAAAAAGAATTTGTTATGTGTTAACCTTGTTGGTAATCCTTAATAAATAAATAAAAATAAAATAAATAAAATATATATGGCTGATACATATGGGCAGATAAGGTTTCGTCCAAATTCATTAATTTCGAAAGTTACACAAAATAAAAAAAAAATTACAGACTTCAATAATTCAGTGCTAGCAAATCAGCCAGGCAAATACAAGCCTCATTGATTAAATGTTTTTAAGGAAAGATCTATACTTAGTTAATCGGATCTAATTCATGACAGTACCAGTATGCTATGGTGATGTAAAAGTATACAAGGCGCACTCCAACTAGATGTGGTTAAAGGCAACAAGGAAAATTTAATAAAAGGAAAAGAACCGTTACTGTGCCAACGATGGCAACGGTCTCCATATTTAGTTTGGCTGAAGTTATATAGCTTAATATTCCTTTCCGAAGATTATAAATAAAGACGAACTAAGCGCGTACTATTGGGCAAAGTTCGTATCTAAATTTTTGAAACAGTTTACAGCCGAAAAAAGTCAAAACAAAGAGAGGTGCGAACAGTGAAATCATGCGCGCTTTACCTCATGCCATACTCCTTCTTTGAGCTTCTATGAGCTGATATATTAGTGCCCGTAGTAAAATTACTCAGGGCACTAATATATCAGCTCATTTGACTCTTCAAGACAGGGCCAGCAAAAGCCGACACACTTCTTGGAAGGTACATTTCATAATAATAAAATGCAGCGTCATAAACACTTACTTCCCAATAATATGACTATCGTCATGACGAAATGACGTCCTGCACAATGACGATGTTGTTGGTTGTCGTTGACAGTTGGTGGTTCGGGACAATGCTTTGTGGTAATTTTAAGGGGAGGCCTATGTTCATCAGTGGACTTGTGACGTGCTGTTATAATGATGATGCCGGCGATTTAGTAGATGTAAAATTATTAAACACGGGCAAGAAAGATTAGCAAGATTCTGTAGCTGTTATTTTATCATTGCCGGCTACAAGCACACCAAGTAAACTGGTCTTTGTGATTTGGGAAAGGTGGGCGAAAGGCTCACAGTGATGACCGTCGCCCACGTACATCTGCACCACAAGAGGAGCTGCAGGTGCGTTGCCGGCCTTTTAGGATATTTGGGGTACGGGAGGGAGGATGAAGAGGGGGATGGGGGAGTGGGCATATACGGTAAAGCCAGTCTCATTTAAATCGGGCACGGATCGATATATACGTACAAGATAGCTTTCAATTAAAGTTTCTTAAGTTTTGATTTAATTTAAAACCGAAGACGATATAACGTTCTTTTAATTTTTTCTGATTGTGACAAAAAAAAAAGAACTGTATATATTGAAACATTGAAATCCACCAAACCAATAATCAATTGACCATGCGCTGCATTCACGTGGCAAACACGCGCTGCGCTGGCTCGCGCTGGTGATGCTGTTCCACCACTAGTCTGTGGGATTTGGGTTCGGCTAATTCGGATAGTTATAACGCCATCATACGGTTGCCGGAACCCTCATTAGTTTCCTAGTAGAGCATACCAGGTACGACACAGATACTGTTAGCATTTGGAGAACGACGTAGTATATTCAGCTTTACTCAGGTAAGAAGTGTTAATATTCAATTGATTTATTCACCACTTTTTCTTTCGTCGACGACCATTTCTTACGCTGTAAGCTGTGATTTTACATACGGTTACAGACGCCTGGGATTAAGCGTGAGAAACTAGCCGCATGCTTTGAAAACTAGGATAAGCGAACCCTTTTCTCGAAGTACTGCATTTAAAAGGAGACATATATATTATATTATATCATTCGAATCTGAACAATCGAATGTTAAAACAAACCTCGAGGTCAACAACAAATTAACAGGACGTTAACCTATAATTAATCGTCTTATTACACAAGAAAAACTATTGTTTAACGACTGTTTTGACATTTAACAATTGGTAATCTGGCGTAACATTGATTTAGGGATAATTTAACAGAAAAACAGAGAACATTTATGCCTTATCATGAACAGAACAGTCTTGGGGTGAATTGTTCGCAACCCTTATCCAGCTAACAACATACACGATGTACAAAATGAACAGTAGTCGTGGTGTATTATACACAACTATATAGAAACCCACCTTTCAATTGACTTCTGTCATTCCCTTTACGAAGCTAGGAGAACCATGAGGTTTTGTGTTGCGCCCCACTGTGGGACATTTGAATGGTCATCCATTCAAATGTCCCACAGTGGGGCGCCGCTGTAGCAATATCCCTATCGTAGTTCAATCCGTGATGTATTTCTTGATTACATATGACCGCGAAAAAAAACTTCCTCAGACTTGCAGGCCACTAGGTTTTTCTTCGCCGCTTTGTACGTGATAAGTTCAGGATTTCAAATATAGCTAAAATTCGCGTAGGTACTATAAAATTAAAGAAAACGCCCTAACCCCTGAGCTATCACGGCCACATATTTTCTAGTGTTTCCAAATGAAACTTCTATTGTTCCACCTTTACACTATCATAATAAGCAAGTTACTATATGCATTTCCTAAGCAAACGTGCTAACTATCAAGGACAGCCCCAGCAAATGTTCTAGATTTTAAACATTGGTATAAATAGTCATACAAAAAAATACATGCCCGTCTTTACGAGTACATCAAATTCAAAACGCATTGCGACGGAATCGCGTAATGATTTTGTACGCTCAACAAATAAGGCCGGGTCCTGGAGGCGTTATATACTTGTCATTAGGATAATAAACCCCGATTAAAAGAAGTCGACAATCGACTTAGGGAAAATCTCTTGGTTTCCGATCGATTTTGGAGTAACTATGTACTATATTTTTTTTTTATAGAAAGTGGCAATTGAGCAAGCGCCTCATCCGAACGCGACGCCAGAGTTTAACCTATATTAAACTTCCTCTTCTCCCATATAGGACAATCGCATATGGCATATTCGAAATAGATAGATAGCGGTGCAATGGGGAATACATCTTTTTCTCCAAATGCAACCCTCACATCCGCGCGGGGCACCGCGCTGGAGCATGTACACCAGTGGACATAAATAGGCTGACGATGAACAAGAAAAGGAAGATATCCGAGTATATTTAATTCACCACCTACTGAATGCCGAGATATTTTTTCGATAGCCGACTTTTTCAATTTCTTAAGGATCGTGATGACATTTTGAACATGGCAGATTTTTTGACGGCGAAGGGCACTGTTAACTTCAAAGGCTGATGATGATGAGTAAACGTGTAAAGTAGGAGCCTGTAAGAGCCCACAGCTTGGTAAAGGCCTCCTTGTAAAATGTCTGAGAGGGTTTTGGAGCCGGGAAGGGTTGGCGGACTTTACTTGTCGTCGAAATAATAATTTTTATTATTTCTCAGACATGCAGATTTCCTCATGATGCTTTTCCCTCACCGCCGAGCACCTAAAATAACCTGAGTGTGACACCTGGTCCTGGTCACACGCCCTCTTTGAAACTAAAGTGAGCGCACGTGGTTAGTGCAATACTAATACATGTACGGTATAACGATTTTAATATATACACATCAAAAAAGTCTAAGCAACATGCATGATATTACAAATTTACTAGGTCCATGTTCTGCGTTCTCTACACCATTCATTTCGACGAGCGCGATTCCCGTGATGTATCGGTGGGCACCTTATTGGGCATCGAGCTCGTAGGCCGTACTCATGCAGTCGATTTCGAAATGGTGGGTAAAATTATAAAATCAAGACTAAACGTAGAAATAAAAGCGCACTTAAATTCAAACAAATTCCCTTTAAATTTTATGAAAAAAACAAAACATAATCGAATTTTTTTTTTACCTTTTTTTTAAGTTTACATACCTACGCACTTTGAGTGAGTAAAGACTTAGAAATTAATTAATATAAATGGTAAATTTGTAATATCATACATGTTGCTTAAACTTTTTTGGTGTGTATATTTGGCTTATTGCGATATTGCTCATACATTTACTCATGTACAACTATAGGTACATGGATAAATTAAATAATTAGCATGCAATTGTCGGATGTTTCAATAGCAAAACCTGCGACAGGTGATAACGTAACTAAAGAACAATGTGTGTGGGGTTTTTAGTTTTTAGGTACCTATTGAGTTGCCTAAGGTGTGGTACGTGTGGCGTAAGGAAGAATATACAATATTTTTCTCCATATACCAATCTGACCTGCACGCTGTGCAACCAGCTCCATAAGATACGCGGCTCAGGCGACCGACTGTTGGCGGATAATAATATAATAATAATAATTGTTTATTTTCTCCCCACAAAAACAGACCATACATTATTATCTAATGAAAAATTTATATACATTTAGATATCGGTGTGTTCATAGTCTAGGATATGTGAGGAGCTGGTGTCTGAGATAGGCATAAAAAGCCTGTATTACAGATCACCAGGTCCCCGCCCCACGGAAAAAACAAGAGCATTATTTAGCATTAGTGGTACTGGTGTTTAAACTTAAGGTATAAAGAGCCAAATAATTTAAATATTATTGCCTATGTTTTGTTATATCCATAATCTTCCACAGACTAGTGATGGGGAGCAGAATCACTAATGAGAGGGTGCCGGCACTGCGCTTATCCACCCACTTGCCCAGCATGGTGAATGTGGGCAAACCTTCCAAGGAATGTATCAAGGCCTTTGCTGACGCGTTCTTGAAGAGGACATCTTCAGCAGTTGACTCAAATAGACCGATGAATGAATGAATGATCGTAATATGGAACTATTGGTTTCCGTAGAATTTAACCCCGCCATGAGGTGGCAGAAAATAGTGTCGTACAGGTCGTCTAAGCGAAATGCCAGAAAAACATTGACAAATATCAGATTCCATACCGATGTTATAAATGCTAAAGTAACTCTGTCGGTCTGATGAAATGTAATTTGGTGAACTTGTTTTTTTTTTTACGGGAAACCCGCAGGAAACTTTTCTTCCGACGGGGAAGAAGTCAAGGCCGACAGCCAGTAACCGTATAAGTTTTTTTTATTGGATTGGGCCAATTGTAATAAATTTTATTTAAATTATATTAATTGTAAATATGGAAAGTGCCTGTATTAATTAGTAGTCGTGTGCCAGCCTGTATTAATTATGTATGGTATATTAATACAGTGTATAAGTAATAATTGTATACAGTAATAATTAATTATTACTGTATATATATATAAATAATTATTTTATGTATGATATATTATTATAGTGTATAAGTATACATTATGCTGATATGTGATTATATATTGGTATACTGAGCCGTGGTAGCCTAGTGGTCAGGGCGCTCACTTTAGTATTATAGAGCGCAAGTGACTAGGGTAATCCCCAATGACGGGACCACTAAAATTGTTAATAGCAATTTTAAGTGCTGTGTTTACCACGTGCTCGGTGAAGGAAAACCTGTATATTTGAGAAATAATTAAAAAATATATTATTTCGAGGATATGTGAAGCCCTCCAACCCGCAGCGTGCCGGGCCATTCCCGGCTCCTACACTCTCTCAGATATCCGAGAAGGAGGCCTTTGCCCAGCAGTGGGCACATACAGGCTGCTACTTTACTTTATACTGAGAAATAGGTTGGTACCGAACCAGACGACTCCTAGAGATAGAGGAGGAGTCCCACCATCAAATGAAATACAAACAAACCGATGCCTGTAAAAAGGTTTATCTGCGCCACTGCCACACCTGCCATCGCCCATCCGTCCGCCAAGCGTGCCGAACGGCTGCGGAGAAATTTCCCAAATTGAAAGAGGCGTCATTTCAGCTATGGCCTGTTGTTCACTGTTCGGTGGTGGTATACCACCTATGCTACACATAATACACGAATCCCACTGACCTGGTATTGCTGGTGGTGGACGCTGGCTATAGCGAATCACCGATCGGTAGACAAATAGTTACGTATCGACGATAATCCTATACGCTCAATTGGAGACGGTGCTCTCTGAACGCATTTGCGTGCTTACAGAATGTGAGAAAGAGAGAAAGGAAAGTACTATATTCATTGCCAAAACTCAAGTAACACATAATGATAACTTAATTAACATAGCAATGGTAAGTATTAAACCACAACTACAGCGCTGGTATTCTGTCGGAACCCTTTTTTTTTTTTTCTTTCGCGAGTAGTCGTCAGGCTTCTTGTGATACATGTGGAATCAAAAAATAATAATAACAATAAAAATTACATTAATAAGCAATATTTATATGAAACAATTAAAAGTAAGTTGTTGAGCTTAATTCCGCATGAGCATAGAGTAATACACATCTAACCTCCAATGGAAAACTGTAAACTGTACCTTGATTTCTTTAAATTGTCTAAGTTTTCTTCGTGACGAATATGAAGCTGAATCATCAATAAACTATTGTCCAGTAATCGGCCGAACCTTACTATTTTGTTTTTTTTTATGAAATAGGCGGCAAACGAGCATGCGGTTCACCTAATGGTAAATGATTACCGACGCCCACGTACATCTGCAACACCAAAGGTGCTGCAGGTGCGTTTCCGGCCTGTAAGGGTATTTGGGTAATGAAAGGGCCGATGAGGAGGGGGATGGGGACGGGAGAGGGGCCTCCGGTTACCTCACTCACCGAAAGAAACGCAGAAGCATAAAATGCCTCAATGATACCAACCCGGTCGAGCCGGCCTATTCGAGCAGCAGCGAAAGCCGCCGCTTGGGTAGAGCCACGTGTTAAAATTTTCAACTAAAAAAGAAAAAAAAAACAAATGTTTTATGTCCTTAATCGTTATCCTTAGAAACCGGCTGGCTTCAGCTGAAATAATCAACGTTAAAGAAGGCCGAGCAACGTTCACCTCATCCGCATTGACATCGAGCAGAGGATAGAAAATTGGATTGGAAATATCATATAATTTCCGCGTGGGTCGCTATTCGTGGAGTAAAATTGCGAAGTTGCGTGACCGGGACAAAGTTCGGTTCGCGGCCGGTACCGGGGATCGGTCCCGGGCTTGTACGTAGATTGCGGGGACGCTTCAATCGCGTTGTTGCTCGATACGAATTAACATTTAATACTTGTTATTTGTATGGCAGCGTTAGATGATTTATTTTAGAGTTTCTTCTCGTAACAACATTTTGCAGTAACCGGAATATATCGATGTGATAGAACACCTGTTTATCGAGCCATGTGCATTGAGTACCAACACCAGCTGGGTTGATAGACACCGATTATTGGTTTTCGAATTTGGTCGTACTGGGGTGTGTCCTGTTTCATGTGAGCGTAGGTTACAGTAGGGTAACGTCGAGCGAGTCCTGAGTGACGTACGTACAATTGAGGCACTACAATATCTCCTGCTCTGTTGACAACCGCCGATTGTATTTGTAATTTCATCATCACCATATGATAGAATAGTTCGTTTGTGCAATTTATACGTTCTCATATACATACTTATTGTAGTAGCATTTGCGGTTCAAATGATGTATGCCTGTGTGAAATTTGCACAGATCATAAATAGTACCCCTGTTTGTATTTCTCGATGGTGAGTATGGAAGAGAAAACTATACATCACAGATTAAAAGTTTATTTCGAAATAACTTATTAAAGGGAGCAGTATATGCTGCTGCCTTTAATAAGTTATATAACGATCACGTGAAACTCGCGTGTCGCAGTGGGATGTAAGCAATGGTCTTATATCTAACAATGACAAGGATACATTCGATAGTGACCTTAATATCCTTTCCACGGACAGCACCATGGTCAAACTTGGACGGAGCGTGGAAACTGTATTTTAGTAATGCAATATGCGACTGTATCTCTTTTACTCCTTTAAAAATAATTAAACAGTCTCCTTATCGTCGTCTTCTGCCATACATGATCAGGCCTGTAATAAATGATCAGTATTGAAGATATATATATATATATGCACGGAATTTCTCTGTGTATAATAGTCTGCAACGATTAATTCCGCAGCAGAACTAGGGTAACCGTCGGATCACATTTACGAATATTATCGCGTTTAATTTTAGTTTTCATGTTCCCGACGTTTCGGGGATTGACTGGCGTGTAAGACGTCCTGATGTCATATTTAACTCGGGCTACCTGCAGGTTTTAAATAAATTTCGATCCAATATACCCAGAAGCCGTAAGGATCAGCAAGCTGAAGTGCCAACGGGCCGGCCACATAGCTCGCAGAACTGACAGCCGTTGAGGAAAAAAGGTTCTCAAGTGGCAGCCACGTACAGGCGAACGCAGAGTAGGACGACCTCCCTCTACAGGATGGAGTGACGACTTGCGCAGTGTTGCGGGAAGTCGATGGATGCAGGTGGCTCAGGATCGAGCTTTGTGGCAATCTTTGAGAGAGACCTATGTTCAGTAGTGGACTTGTGATAGGATGAAATGATGATGATGATTGGAGATAGATAGGATCTTGGCCATCAGAAACAAATATACATACACCTAATTGAGATTTTTTTTCACATTTTCGTTTACATTATTTATGTGTTTTTAAAACGTTCAGTAATAGACTACTACATTTAGAAATACGTGTTAGTCCTTGATATAATTCAGTATTCACTCGCGGGCGAAGCCATATACAATGGAGAAACAAATAGGACTTGCAACGCTACCGCCGTAACAAAGGAAGTGTTTTATTTTAGCGCATAGACGATTATTTCAAATCTATCACAACGTTTCGTAATGAGGTTCCTCTGACGGAGAAGAAAACGGCGAAAGAAACTCCGTAGGTATCCTTTGTTTGTATTTTATAAAACATACAATACGTTTTAATAATCTAATGTTACAAGATTCTTTCTAGAAACGGCTTGGGAGCGATCCACTTATTCCCAGGGGTTATTATTATCCTCTATGTATTCCTTTATTTAATATAAACTTTAAGCTCAAAATAGTCAAACTTGAGTATAAACTGAGTGGTTGATTATTTAGGCGAGTGATTAAAACATAAATTTGTTATATTATTCACAACAGGAATCGTTTCCCTTGCTATAGCAAAGCTATATCCAAGGATATACCACTGTCCTCACCAACTAGATGTTTTGATGGGAGGTTTCGATGGTTGTGTGTATTTCAAAATGTGGTAGAGCCAAGTAGTGCTTTTTGCTGGTGCTCAAATGGGCCAGCTCAACCGGGGTCGTACTACGGTCTCGCAGAACACCGGCGTGAAGGAAAGGCATCTTGTGCTTCTGTGTTTCGTTCGGTGAGTGAGATAACCGGAGGCCCACTCACGCTCCCCATCCCCCATCCTCATCCTCCCTCCCAGTAAAATATCCTTAAATACCGGCAAGGCCCCCGCAGCCCCTCTGGTGTTGCAGATGCACGTGGGCGAGGGTAATCACTCACCATCAGGGGATCCGCTTGCTCGTTTGCCCCCTTTTCCATAAAAAAAGAAGTGTTTTCGTAACATTTAAAGTGTTGCCAACTTCAGACCATCCCGTGAGCTTGTTTAGTATATCGTCGTTGTGTGCAATATAAAAATCAATTTGTAAATTAAAAAAAAAACCGCCGCACAGTAGTACCATGTTACCATATAACTGCGTTCTCGTCGGTTACAAAGTTTCATGAGCTGATAACCCTCTACCAACTTGTAAAAGATCTGGTGTGAGAGACAGTCGGCAGATTTCCATTAATCAAAGTAAAGAAAGGTACCGATTAAAGCGAAGCTAAAATAAGTCTTTACGTGTTCAATTTAAGTTCTATTGATATGACACGAGATAGAACAAAACCGTACTGAAATAATCATCAGTTTGTTTTGGAGCTACAATCCTACAATGCCACAGACAGACTAAAGCTTCAAGCGCGCACCGCTATTTGTGTTGGGGTTTAAGAATACGTATGAGTAACATCGTAGTGTGTGAACACTTTAACAGTAATTGTAAATTCTGTTAGTCCCAAGTAAATTAATACTGTAGAGGGTAAATATTAGACGAAGCACAACGCCACGTAATGCCCGCGTTATTCTATAGTATTATGTATGTCAACGAGCGATAGCTTATCGCATGTACAGTCGCGTGCACAAACACGTCTACATTTCCGATAGTCTTTCTGTCGCATCGCAGCGGCTTAACGTTCTCGAATCTTCAAAATTGTGTTCTTATTATTGCAAGCGACTTAACTTGTACGAACATTGTAAATGCTGCAAAAGAGCAGGGTTAGAATGGTTAGTTTTTGGTGTCAATGACCCGCATTCTTTGGTGTTTAATGTGAGTCGTGATTGCACGATGCATTGTTGTGAGATTGTTTGAGAATAAGTCTGCAACGGTTCGTAACATATTTGTTATTATGATTAACGATTCTTTATCTTATGAGAAAAAGTTGCAAGATAGAACTCTACAGAATTGTTAATTATGGGAAAAAGCACGACCATGTGGTCGGATTTGTAAAAAAAAATCTACCATCCAATCTAATTACTAAATAAAATACCAGAAGTCTCATGACCTGGAATAGCACCGTCTAATTAGTTAGGTACCTGGTACTACGCGATCACCAATCCAAGCGCAGTAATTACAGCAAAGCTTACCCAGTGGGAGAGGCCTGTGTTCTGCGAACTGTTTAGATTCTAGAAGTGTAAATGAAAACATATTAGTAGGTACTTAGTTTGAAGAAGAATGAATAAAATAAAGAAACAAAGTAAATTCAGACAATAAAGAAATCATAGGGAACAAACTTAGAAATTTCGCTAGGTTTGTTACAGTTTGGGACTGGCCCCCAATTACTTTATAGGTATTATACTATTATAAATAAGTATAAAATCAATTCTTGGGTCAGGGCTGTCTCACGAACAGTTTTCGTTGCGTGCTAGCTCACCCTTAACTTTGTTATTTGTAATAAAATATGATAATGATAAAAAGCAAAAATAGAACATCATTATTGCAAATGAGTTTAAGAGAAGCACCCGACTTCAAACCCTATATTCTCATCGATAAGGGCGGAATGTTTTCTTCGAATTACGAAGAGACGTACCCTATTCGATAAAGGAAAATCATCATAATCGGTTTACAATCGGCAAAGACATTGCGTAAATCCCGACGTGGTCACGAAGGGACTAAATGGTTTGACGTCTCGATGTCAGCTTTATAATTATAATTTTTTGGTACGATCTACGCAGAATGAGCTCACGAGATCGTGCAGTGGTGTGCTTGATCTTGGATTTAATTATGTTAATTACCGGATCTTCTCTATTGAATTAAGGATATTTTTTTTTTAATTTCAATATCCTCGCGAATCATCGGGAAACGTCGAGATTTATGATTAAACGCGATATAATCCGTTAATAATAGTTTAATTTAGAACGTCAAATCAATTAGCTCACTCACGGCGGCGGGTAATGGTATAGACTTTGTAAGCATGTTCGTCATGAGTCTGTAATTTGTGACTATCCAAATATATAAATAACAATTACAACTACAATGTTACAAATTGATAATCCGAGTGTCCGTTAAAAATACCCGATATATAGCTAAGTGCCGCCGGCACTTGGATAATAACAGGGTCCTTTAATAAACTATTAAAGGCTCCCTACCTTTAACGTTTTAAACTGCTATCTAAACTATTAGCTTGGACGTTTCCGCCCGACATCGGTCTGTGAATGTTCGGTTCGGCAGATGGTTGATCCTCTATAAGTCGGACGCCATGAGATTTAAGGTTACCCCCAGTCCACTCATACGACATCCGCGGGAAGAGCAATGGTGAGAAATTTTCTTAAACCGCCACCATGCGGCATTATTATGTTTCTTCATATTGAAATATAAGATACTGAAAGGTAATTGTTTGTGGAGTACCATAAAGAGTGCCCACAGCTGGACAAAAGCCTTCTTCTCATATTTAAGTCGGTTTTGGAGCCGAGATGCTTCAGTGCGGGTTCGCGGGCTTCACATATCCTCGAAATAATATTTTTATTATTACTCAATAGGTTTCCTCGCGATGTT
The DNA here is from genome assembly GCA_029286595.1 of Bhutanitis thaidina. NCBI lineage: Eukaryota > Metazoa > Arthropoda > Insecta > Lepidoptera > Papilionidae > Bhutanitis > Bhutanitis thaidina. The sequence continues at coordinate 12,617,979 of JAGSMS010000017.1, forward strand.
TTCCTTTAGTCTTACCGGGGATCGAACGCAGGTCACTCGCGCTCTATGAAAGTAAAGCGAACTACCTGACCACTAGGCTACCAAGGAACAATGGATTGAATCTCATTTCCGGTAGACTTGTTCAAACTCTGGTGCAATATTTCCTATGTCGTTACATATACGTTATATACATGTCGTCGTGCACGAAGCCGCAAAACACTTCTCCTGTCTCCACGCGCATATTATTTCCGCAGTTTCCACTGACGTTGCGGCTTGTCGTAACTCTACACTCACACACATAAATCATACAATGTATATATCACCCGTCTCACTTCCTCGAAAGGGAGTTATCGCTTCGTCACCCACACATTCATAATGCACCAGCCCCCCCCATGAATGGAGTTGTGAATCTAAAAATAGGTCCGCACAGATTAAACCTGAATGGGACAGCACCGCCCCTCTTTTAACCCCCGACCGCTAAATAGGGCACTGTGTCAACGGTGACGTCACGTACTGACGTCATGGACGCATCCCAGGTGGGTCCCGGGAAGTAGGTCATAGTTCACTAGGCCGTTACGGATATGAAAATTGCATTTCCTCTTATGGCATTGTAAGAATTTGCTGTGGAAGATTAATATGATTGGATTTGTGAAAAGATGCGTCCGTCTGTCCAGAACTTTGTACGTACAAGTGCCTGTTACGGTAGGAACAGCAAGTTTGCCTGTTAGCTAGTCAGCTCGCTTTTATCTTCGTATTCCGTGTAACGCTCTTGCGATTCGACCGGAGTGGTACAGACGTGGTCTATATGCAGCATTATAGACTCTTAAGCCAACCTAAACCTTATGGTGTCTATGGCACTGTGACAACGGTGACGACGGTGCTCGCGAAAAATATATCTATGGTACCGTCAGAATAACAGCGCTGTAGTTGTGGTAACATTACCATAGTATTATGCTGAGTCGGATGACGTTTAGTGTTGCATCTCAATTAATCCAATTTATTGTTATGTTAAGTTGCATCTTGTGTTATTTGAGTCGTGGTAATAGATAAAGCACTACATTCGTTCTTCTTTCTTTCTTTCTATAGTGAATTTTGAAGTACAATGACTGATGCTGAAGTCATAGATGCACACGATTTGTATGTACATCTTCTTTTCGTTTTACTTAATTATGTAAGAAAATGTCACCTTTTTCACTAAACGCCAATTATGCGCGTGGTGTATTCAGCTGGCGAACGAAGGAGATTTTGCCGACAGAATGTTGGAAAACCCAAATTTAATCTACTAAAGAGGAGCCTCGATGAAAGAACATAGCAAGGCAAACAAACAAGGCCCTAATATCCATTAGAGTTTGCTAAACCCACATACCACAGACTAGTGATGATGAACAGCATCACTATTGGGAAAGTATCGGCGCTGTGCTCATCAACCCGCTCGCTCTGCGCGGTGAGTGTGGGCAAAACCGGCACGATGTGATAGATGTTGTTGGCGCTTGCTAGGGGTGGTCTATGTTCAGCAGTGGACTGAAATAGGCTGATGTAGAGATGGTAGTAGTAGAACGTGACTAACGGTTTTGTGTGTGACGTGACCATGTCGCGTGTGGTACATGGTAGTGCCCAAAAGGCGAAAGGTTGTTAAGATAACATTTTATAAATTTAATAGAAATTCGATAAGTTATGTTTTAATTTTCAGAATAATGCTTCTAGAATTCAAAATGACATTACATTTTGTTTTTTAATTTACTTGTTTGTGTGTGTACGTGAAAGTCCTGCACAGCGGCGTTTCGTACTACACGTCGATTCAAATTACTTAAGTGTGCCGCATTCGCTGATTCCAATCGTCCCATTTGAGTCCGAAACTATTTTTTTTTAATAGAATTATATTTTAGTAGAAAAAGGGGCAAAGGAGCAAACTGCCCACCCGATGGCAAGTGATTACCGTCGTCCACGTACATGTGCAACCCCAGAGAGTCTGCAGGCAGACCGGCAACACGTCTTTAACGATATTTGGGACTAGTCTAATGCTACAATAGAATCAATAGCTTGTGCAGTCCGATTAAAGCGAACACAATAGAGGATTATAATTTTAGCAGCATGTCTATCTGTCTAACAGCCTCGATAAGTTCATTTCTGGGCACAGGTATTTTCATGGAAGCGCCAATATAAACTGTCATGTCATACGTGGTAGGGCTAATATATATATATATATATATATGTAAGGTTTTGCATCAAACGTTTCGCCATTCAATGAAAAAATTAAGACTAAAATTTTAATCTAAAATATTAACCGCTCGTTATTAACCCATGGCGAATTGCCTATCGCACGAATTAAAGAAAAACTATAAAAGCCACGAACCGCGACCGCGCGCTAAACTACGTAGTTCGGAGATAAGGAACGCATTTCGAGAAAGACGAATAAAACGTTTTTTTTTCAATGGGATAGAGGGCAAGCAAGCTGCTCACCAGATAGCGAGTGATTACCGTCGCCCACGTACATATGTATCACCGGAGGAACTGCAGGTGCGTTGCTGACCTTTTAGGATATTTGGGCGATGGAAGGGTTGACGGGGAAGGGGGAACACAGAACGAATGGGAAATGGTAGTACCACGGCCCCGCAGATTACCGACGTGCTTCAGATTTCGTTCGGTGAGTTAGGTAACGGAAGGCCCACTCCCCCCACACCATCTAATGAGCCGCTTCCTTGCACGTTTGCCTCCATTTTCATAAAGAAAAAAAAACTGTAATTGGAAAATTCAATTGAAATCCTATCGTTTGACCATCGTTACAGTTGAACAAGTTTTCAAGCTCAATTGGGTTTACATCGGAAAATCGTTATATAACTTTGACGCTGGCATGCAGTTAACACTGTTTATATAGGGCACCGTGCCCGAGAAAAAAAAAAAGAAGTAGGATGCATTAGACAAACGGAAAAGTCGTCCCAGCGGCTCGTTACTAGCTATACTAAAACTTGTATAAAACGTGATGAGGCCTGGAGAAATGAGGCCGCGGAACAAAGACTGCGGATATTCGTGATTAACGAGGAACATGTCCCCACTACATAATACAGTGACACTTGTACGCTTGTCACGTCCGTGTTCGCTTTTCAACAATTAAACTTAGCTGAGATACTTTTGAATTGTCTGCATTAAAAACGACCTTCTATGAACTGCTAGCGTCGTTAAAAAAAATCTCAAGTACTTCTGCTATAAAAGACAATCACACCTAATTCAGATTATGCTTTAAAAATAATTGCCTGATTTATCCGGAGCCAAGGGTCTGTAAAGTAGAGGAATCTTGTTCTTCTGAGTTTCCATCGGTATGGTCATCATCCAAGGCCAGCAACGCACCTGCTGCGTCGCTGGTGTTGCAGATGTACGTGGACGACGGTAATGCGCTGGTGAGCGGATGAGAGGTGAGCAGCTTCCTCGTTTGCCCTTACCGACAAAAACAAATCTTCACGGTAAGACGAAAAAACGTAAAAATTTTGGTTTCGAATACTATATTAAAAACAAAGCACGCCACCATGGTGCCAATGCCAAGCAGCGTTGTTAACGACTACCTTCAATTAAAATTGGAAATTAAAAAATGCCCATTACATTACGTATTATTGTCGCTTGGTGTTCAAAGTCAAGAGCACGTTGAAATTGTTTATACATTGAATCTTACATTATTGGATGTATTGTCTGTCTTGATATTAACTTTAAAAAAGTCTTTTATATGACTTAGATGTCATTTCCCGTAGCAGTTCTAAGGGAACGCGTCGCAAGTGAAACCACGGTCTACATATAGTGCTTAATAATAATAATCTTTTAATTGCCACTTTTACATGAATATTAATTAAATTTATTATTGTTTCCACTTATTACTAATAAGAGTAACAAGGATTTGGGTTTAATGAAAAAAAAGCTAAAAATTGGCAAAAGGAACTTGCTCACTTATGTCTGTGAAAGGGTGTAATAAATATCAGTCCCAAAGCTGGTATTCAGCTACCTTCAGACACATTTACTGGTTTTTATAACACTATTCGTGGAAGGTATTTGTAAGTAATCGTGGTACATTCATACCACTATACTCTGTTCTGTCTGTCTCTTTACCACTATACTTACGAATCTTCCATACCCGATACAAAAGCTGCTAATAAAAAAAAAATATGTTACAAATTTTAGGGTTGCCAACCATACTATAATATATACAATTGTTAAAGAAATATTTAGTACGCAAAAACACTAATTCAGTTGGATAGATCAATATTTTGATTGCAACACAAACTAATTACACACAAATCCCCTCACTCTGTAAATACTTAAATAAGTACTCTTTCTTTTTACTCTTTCCATATAACCAATGTACCGCATGTGTTCCTCAACTAATGCAGTAAGATTGGAGTTCCATGGGATCCGTGGCTTCGGTACAGAAATTATTGTTTAAGAGTTTATGACCCTAATTTAAAAGTTTGTTTTAGCATTCGACATATTGTGTTTCCCATATGAATTAACTGATTCTTTGAAGTCGTATTTTAAATTAATTCCAGATTAAAATTTATGTTTTAAGTATCAAATAAGTTATCATACGATAGGCACGCTGTGTCTACAATTATCAGAATGCAATTTAAAGTGTACCTTTATGTATGTACTTTGTATTCAGTTAAGTAGACCTAATAAAAAAATATATAGATACATATTTTTATAGACTTCTGAAAAATACAACTCCACTACAACCCTAATTGCAAATGTCCGCATCGTTGATATTACAAGTGAGCAACGCTGTTATGTCGCGGGGAATGGAAACACACATACTATTAACCATGAAAGCCTTTCGCTGAACATGATGTCAGCACATCGGTTAGGAGTTCAACCACAAACATATTCACAATACGTCGGGATATACGGACGTATCCGTATACCCCGACGCTATACGGTCAGAGTAAGGTCAGAGACAGAAACATTTATTTATATCGTTTCAACCCACATTTTTATACGTGGTAGAGCCAAGCGGCGGCTTTTGCTGCTGCTCGAATGGGCCGGCTCGACCGGCTCGGTATCTCGGCCTCACAGAACACCGGCGTGAAGTAGAGGCATCATCTGCTTTTGCGTTTCGTTCAGTGAGCGGAGTAACCGGAGGCGCACTCCCCTGCCCATCTCCCTGCTCATCCTCTCCCCCATCTCTCAAATACCCTTAAAAGCCGGCAACGCACCTGAAGCACCTCTGGTGTTGCAGATGCACGTGAGCGATGGTAATCATTTACCATCAGATGAGCCGCTTGCTCGTTTGCCGCCTTTCCCATATAAAAAAAACATTCCACCAGAGCTTAATTGGGACAAAGTAACAGGTTGTGGCTTTTAGTAGTCCTAGTGTTTAAGTCATCGATTGGTACGAGCCCTCCGCAGAGAGGATCAAAGTCGGGTCGGGAGATTGAGAGGCAAATAACCTAATCACACGGCTATCGTGCCTTATAATAATATTTAAATATTTATAAGTAATATTACTATAGAAGGTTTATTATTTATTTACTTTACTTACTTTATATAACTGACAATTTTGTATTAAAATTAAAGTATAATACTAAATAAACATAAAAAACTAAAATAAAAACGATAAAATCCGTGAATAATAGTTGCATTTGAAATGACAATTTTGTCTTTACTTTCAGTAAGTTTTTTAATATTTTTCCGTGAATTCATATTACTTGTAATTTAATAGAATCCACCATGGCAAGTTTTTTATACAGATATTGATATTTACAGAAATTATAATAGATAAAATATACACATCATATAATTATTTAAATAAAATATACATCGTATATCAGCCTGATATTGGCTGTAAATGGCTTCGAAACCACGACACACACGTTCTATGAAATTAAAGTAAGCGCCTTAGCCCCTGTGCTACCACAGTACAATTTAAATTGTATATTTACAGGTAGTTCACATTTTACAAATAATCGATCTGTAACCTTTTGTAAGGGGGAATATACAATCTTTTTTCTCACTTCATCTGCCACATGGTACAAACCCTACTGGCTAACAAACAAGAATCCGGCGGAGATCCTGAAGCCATTTGCCGAACACAGATCAGATCGTGATGCGCACCAACCCGCTTTCACAGCGTGGTGAGTGCGGGCGAAACCCTCTGAGAAGACTTTTGTAATAAGGTCTATGTTCAGCATTGGGCGTAAATCGGCTGATGATTATGAATAAGTTCTTCATACCGGCCTAGTTAAATAAAACACTCTATATTTACGTATAATAGGTACACATAATGTCTAAAAGAATATACATAACAAAGCTGCGACAGCTTGCGAGTCTGTAATCTAGAGCTCTAAAACCAATTTAGCGTTTCCGTGACGAAGGTGATAGAGAATTTGTTATTCACGAGGCGCAGCAGCGAAGCAGACGCCGGCACCGACCCTCTGTACTTATAAATGCAAGGGCCCTGCTTCATATCCGCAAGACATATAGATTACTAATACGTTAGAAATTACATTTCGTAATCAATGAAGGGACGTAGAGGAGACATTGGGGACACGGTAGTACTCATGTTCCGCCTACGAGCCGTCTGGGAACGTACCACGTTAATATTCAAAAACTCCCAACAAATCAATAGCGTATTTATGAAACAATCAATGAATAAATGTGGAGCCACATGGGAGGTAATTAGGGATAAAACTAGTGACGCGAATATAATAAAATATAACATAAGACCGAATGAAATTAAACGACTTTAACACTGCGGACCTGAGACGTATATGTGAAATATTAAACGGCTTCTTTTCGAATTTGTCACAAACCGATGCAATATATTATAAAGAAATGTCTCAAATACTTAGTGTACATATGTATAGTGAAATAAATACCATTGTAATAAAACCAACAAACGTAACCGAAAGGAATATACCATCACATTCTCCAAATGTCAACCTCACCTGACCACGTGATGTACCATGCTGGCTGACAAAAAATATTCTGAAGACAGCCTGAAGGCCAAGTATAGATGATATCAAATGTCACATGCCAGTGTTGGAAGGACGGAACTGCACAATGTCAGTCTACTGGTGACTGCCGCGCTCAGCAACTCGTCTGTACCAGAGAGCAGTAACGCTCTAAGAGATGTATGAGGATCTGCTGCCGGTTTCTTCGAGGGGCCCCTGTTCAACAATCAACTTAACGACGTATTGGACGCTTTGTAATGAATTTATTGGCCCAAGTTTGGTCACTAAAGGGCTATAAAAAGTGAAGGTGGACATACTCTCAACGAAAATTTCTGAGCTTCGGACTAAAATGCGGAGGGCATTACACAATAATTTATAGAAGAAAATCGTAGGTTACTTAATTATTTAATTTGTCTTTATTGTGATTATTAACCTATCTTTGTTTGTATTGTTTCGCCTAATATTGTTATCAAGTTGTAGTTTCTTATAACTTACTATAGTGTTACTTTGGATAAACGATAGATCTGAATAAGATTAATATTCATTTAACAATACTAGACTCTATCTACTGGCTTTCCGTGGTCGCCTTTAAGTAAGGCGGCATATGCCTTTTTGTTCATAAAAAAAAATGTGTGTTATGTGTTAACCTTGTTGGTAATCCATAATAAATAAATAAAAAAAAATAGCGTTATTACAATCAACTTGAAGGTATGCTGGATGGGTAAAGGTATCGTACAATACAATTTACGTACGCACAATACAATTTATTGAACCTTACGGAACCGTTTTGAGGATGACCTCTTACTAATAGAGATCGGTTACAGCTTCAGATTCGGTTACAAATCAATACATTGCAGTGTTAAAACTCTCGATGAGACTAGTAGAGAATGGGTTTAGACAAAATCTCATCTGCTCATGCGCTATCAGTAAAATACTGATCACTGTCGCATGCGGTTCTCACAGCATCATTACGAGGATAATGATAAATGGAAAGAACGATTGCAATACTAAGAATAATATAACTTCAAGAAAAAACAAAATGGATTATACACGTGTAGTGACAATAGCACAATGAGCAGACGTAGAAGCATCTAGAAAATATATGCAATAATTTTTGTTTACGTATAATTGTATTGGCTGACGAGCTAACAGTCCACCTTAAGATGTCCTTACGGAAAAACAACTTCAAATGACAAAGGTTACAGACGAGACGATGCATGCACCCATGCGTACTAAGATGGATGTGTGCAGTATAGATTTATAGACTTAGCTTAGTATTCACCATCTGCCAGAAGCCACAAGAAATTTACTGGCTCTTCCCTAAGTCGACTTTTGCGACACCCAAGGGATGATCTGGACATATCTTTATTAATGTCGTTTAATACAGTGTAGCGATCACTAATTTACAGGCTTGAGATGGCAAGACGCTGGTCTATATTGATAGATCCGAAAAAGAGTTAACTAAAGCAGCCTTTAAGTGCCCATAGCCGGGCAAAAGCCTCCTTCTCAAATACGAGGTTTTAAGAGCAGGGAAGGGGCCGCTACGCTCCTCCAGTGCGGCTTGGCGGGCTTCACATATCCTCGAAATAATAATTAGTGGTGCCGGTACCGGGGATCGAACCCAGGTCACTCCTATGAAACTAAAGTGAGCGCCCTGACCACTAGGCTACCACGACTCTCCGAAAACATTTTCAAATTAGTACAATGTAGTTCGAATTACTTTCGTAACATACTTAAATCAAGACAATTTCTAGTATTATCTGTTTGCTCCCGTTTGCTCATAATCCGATTAACATAATATACACAATTTAAATTTTCCATGATATACAGATAATAAACCCACCGTACTCGACAGGAAACTTAGGATAACAACTATTGGCAAAAAGCCTCGGTTTTCACGTTATAACTCGGGTCGATGACCGTTCCATATGGAAGTAACCCAAGTGCCGGGTCAAATTACACATCTCTTAACGTTCTGAATCTGAAGTTAACGAGTGAACCGTTCAGTGGTTCACACGCATTTCATTAGTTTATTTTTTAATTAACTCTTTTACGAGGCTACGAATAGCCTCCTAATCAGGAGATCCCGAGTTCGTTTACCTAGTCGGCAGGTTCAATGAGTATTTTGAAACTTAAGAGATTCTGATCTCTATTAGGTATAGTCGTGAGTTTATATTTTTTTAAAGCTTATTTATTTTACAGGACGTATCACTCGCTTGTAACCCTGATAATTTTTGTTTCTCTGTAAAATGGCGTATCAAATCTTGTGTGAATGTAGTTTAAAATGTTATAATATGTGAATATGTCAATCAATCACGCGCGGACTATGCAGCTCCATAAGGTGCCGAGTTTTCGGTATCCACTAAGAGTTCAGGGGACTATAAATTTAGTCGTGTCAATAAATAAATAAATAAATAAATAAATAAATAAATAAATAAATAAATAAATAAATAAATAAATAAATAAATAAATAAATAAATAAATAAATAAATAAATAAATAAATAAATAAATAAATAAATAAATAAATAAGATCAGTAGTGTCACAAAACTGCGATCTTATACAACTGAATTAAAACAAAGTTTGTGAGAAATAACCGAAACTTTGTCAGTATGTGCGATGCGGTCAGAACAGGAATATGTTCTTCAAATTTTAATAGGACGACCCTCAGTATATTTCATTCAATTAAAAGGAAGATTCAAGGTGCATAATCGCAATCCTTATTTGAAGAGGGTTGAATAATCGTTATTTTACACAGCACAAGCAAGTTCACTGCTGAACATAGACCTCCCTGAAGTTAGAATGCATAATTCTAAGCAATATTATAAAATTGAAAAATGCTATCTTTGTATAAATATTTAAACAAAACCTTTTGGAATAAGATGTACCTACGCTTAACTGCTAACTCAAAAGTCCGTTTGTTCATGCATCAGGTAACATTTTGATGCCGTTTTCAACGTTTTCATCTCAGGAATATACCGCGATTGACCAGTACGGGATTATTTCGCCAAAAGCAATGGCTGAATTAGATAAAGACATACACTGTTCGTAAGCGTATGACTCTAATTAAAAACTCCGATACTTTTAATCCCGAAAAATACTGAGATTGACCAGAACGGAATTAATACCTTACTATACTATACATATAATAGGAGTACCAGATTGGGCACACACAAAAACCAAACAGAACGATTTAAATGTTTAATTAATTAAGAGACAACATTAAAATAAAACTGTATCGTACTCATACATATTATACGCGGACGAAAGCTTGATGCTTGAGCTTCAAGCTATAGAGGTCGAAGCTTTAGAGTTATCTGGAGCGATTCACGACAATAGTCGAATGTCGGCCACGAACCGACCTCATATAAAAACAATAAGAAAAATTTGTTCATGTGAAATATTGGCCTGTATTGCGAACGACACAGCAGAAACGTATTTTTTAATATTCAAAGTTTAAAAATGTTATAATATGTGAATATGTCAATCAATCACGCGCGGACTATGCAGCTCCATAAGGTGCCGAGTTTTCGGTATCCACTAAGAGTTCAGGGGACTATAAATTTAGTCGTGTCAATAAATAAATAAATAAATAAATAAATAAATAAATAAATAAATAAGATCAGTAGTGTCACAAAACTGCGATCTTATACAACTGAATTAAAACAAAGTTTGTGAGAAATAACCGAAACTTTGTCAGTATGTGCGATGCGGTCAGAACAGGAATATGTTCTTCAAATTTTAATAGGACGACCCTCAGTATATTTCATTCAATTAAAAGGAAGATTCAAGGTGCATAATCGCAATCCTTATTTGAAGAGGGTTGAATAATCGTTATTTTACACAGCACAAGCAAGTTCACTGCTGAACATAGACCTCCCTGAAGTTAGAATGCATAATTCTAAGCAATATTATAAAATTGAAAAATGCTATCTTTGTATAAATATTTAAACAAAACCTTTTGGAATAAGATGTACCTACGCTTAACTGCTAACTCAAAAGTCGACTTTGCGACACCCAAGGGATGATCTGGACATATCTTTATTAATGTCGTTTAATACAGTGTAGCGATCACTAATTTACAGGCTTGAGATGGCAAGACGCTGGTCTATATTGATAGATCCGAAAAAGAGTTAACTAAAGCAGCCTTTAAGTGCCCATAGCCGGGCAAAAGCCTCCTTCTCAAATACGAGGTTTTAAGAGCAGGGAAGGGGCCGCTACGCTCCTCCAGTGCGGCTTGGCGGGCTTCACATATCCTCGAAATAATAATTAGTGGTGCCGGTACCGGGGATCGAACCCAGGTCACTCCTATGAAACTAAAGTGAGCGCCCTGACCACTAGGCTACCACGACTCTCCGAAAACATTTTCAAATTAGTACAATGTAGTTCGAATTACTTTCGTAACATACTTAAATCAAGACAATTTCTAGTATTATCTGTTTGCTCCCGTTTGCTCATAATCCGATTAACATAATATACACAATTTAAATTTTCCATGATATACAGATAATAAACCCACCGTACTCGACAGGAAACTTAGGATAACAACTATTGGCAAAAAGCCTCGGTTTTCACGTTATAACTCGGGTCGATGACCGTTCCATATGGAAGTAACCCAAGTGCCGGGTCAAATTACACATCTCTTAACGTTCTGAATCTGAAGTTAACGAGTGAACCGTTCAGTGGTTCACACGCATTTATTTTTTTTAATTAACTCTTTTACGAGGCTACGAATAGCCTCCTAATCAGGAGATCCCGAGTTCGTTTACCTAGTCGGCAGGTTCAATGAGTATTTTGAAACTTAAGAGATTCTGATCTCTATTAGGTATAGTCGTGAGTTTATATTTTTTTAAAGCTTATTTATTTTACAGGACGTATCACTCGCTTGTAACCCTGATAATTTTGTTTCTCTGTAAAATGGCGTATCAAATCTTGTGTGAATGTAGTTTAAAAATGTTATAATATGTGAATATGTCAATCAATCACGCGCGGACTATGCAGCTCCATAAGGTGCCGAGTTTTCGGTATCCACTAAGAGTTCAGGGGACTATAAATTTAGTCGTGTCAATAAATAAATAAATAAATAAGATCAGTAGTGTCACAAAACTGCGATCTTATACAGCTGAATTAAAACAAAGTTTGTGAGAAATAATCGAAACTTTGTCAGTATGTGCGATGCGGTCAGAACAGGAATATGTTCTTCAAATTTTAATAGGACGACCCTCGAAGTATATTTCATTCAATTAAAAAGGAAGATTCAAGGTGCATAATCGCAATCCTTATTTGAAGAGGGTTGAATAATCGTTATTTTTACACAGCACAAGCAAGTTCACTGCTGAACATAGACCTCCCCTGAAGTTAGAATGCATAACTAAAAATTGAAAAAATGCTATCTTTGTATAAATATTTAAACAAAACCTTTTGGAATAAGATGTACCTACGCTTAACTGCTAACTCAAAAGTCCGTTTGTTCATGCATCAGGTAACATTTTGATGCCGTTTTCAACGTTTTCATCTCGGGAATATACCGCGATTGACCAGTACGGGATTATTTCGCCAAAAGCAATGGCTGAATTAGATAAAGACATACACTGTTCGTAAGCGTATGACTCTAATTAAAAACTCCGATACTTTTAATCCCGAAAAATACTGAGATTGACCAGAACGGAATTAATACCTTACTATACTATACATATAATAGGAGTACCAGATTGGGCACACACAAAAACCAAACAGAACGATTTAAATGTTTAATTAATTAAGAGACAACATTAAAATAAAACTGTATCGTACTCATACATATTATACGCGGACGAAAGCTTGATGCTTGAGCTTCAAGCTATAGAGGTCGAAGCTTTAGAGTTATCTGGAGCGATTCACGACAATAGTCGAATGTCGGCCACGAACCGACCTCATATAAAAACAATAAGAAAAATTTGTTCATGTGAAATATTGGCCTGTATTGCGAACGACACAGCAGAAACGTATTTTTTTTTAATATTCAAAGTTTAAAAAATGGAAGTACGGTCTGAACAGATAGAGATGGAAGGAGGGAGAAAGGGAGATAGGCGCAGATGCTGGTATCACAAGATTCTTATTCTTAGATCACGCAGAAGCACAAGATGTCTCTACTTCACGCCGGTATTCTGTGAGGCAGTGGGTGACAGGCATAACACCCGATCGAGCCGGCTTATTCGAACAGCAACAAAAGTCGCCGCTTGGCTCTACCACGTGTAATGAAATAGAATAAAAAAGGGAATGTACCGGGTTTTCCTCAAAACCTACAATCCTACAGGACAACGATGGTTAACAGTTTAATAAAGTTCTATCAACACATTCCTTCTTTTACCTACATGATTTGTTTTCTATTGTTGCACATTCTTAAATTATATTGACAAATGTCAATTATCCTACAAAGGCCATTATTATCATTTTTCATTGACTGAAATTAAGTGTTATTATGTACACTGTAATGTGCATTCTCCTATCTTTAATTTATTTATTTAAAACAATGATTGCAACCCCTTTTTTCCCATAGATGCTGTAGGACGACACTAAGAGAAAAGGCTTGAAAATTGCAATTACTACTGACAAATGGCATGATAATCATCTATAAAAATACCAGACCAATGATGGGCCGGAGCATCTAAGGTGAGAGGTATACTTAGATGAAAGGTAGGAAGGTAGGTATACAAAAGATATGCCAATCTGCTTGCATATTTCCTTATGGGAGAGGCCTATGAGGCCCTGGCCCTGCAGTGGACTATTTACAGGCTATTAAGCTAAGGTAAAGTACACAATAACAATAGACCTAAGCAACAACATAAAACAATTTAATCATATACAAATCCAAAAAGGGAATGTGATTGCTACAATTCAACTAAAGGAAAGGCCTGTGCTTGTGATACTAATTACAGCCAACAATAATTCACCTAAGGCCTGTAATTAATTTCATGAAGCATGCCTAGCCATATGTGTAAATCCTCAAAGCCTGTAAGCCTATGAGCCTCTGAGTATTTATACAGTATTGTATAGGAAATTATCAGGCCTCATCTTAAAATTCATTTCTTTGTAACTGGTCACAATAATAAATCACAAGAATCAATAATTTAAAAAAATAACTGCATGTATTATCAAAGCTTAGTTAAAGTCATAAGTGCAAAGTGCAGAAAGAACATAGCGAAACAAATGCCGATATGAAGAGTTAGAAAAACAAGAACTATCCTGTAGGTTTTGACAGATTGTAAGCAATTTCAGTTAAGCCGCTCTTCAGAAAAAGCAGTTAGTACATATATTTCATTCAAGATTATGCCAATAGTTACACATGATCTAAGTTAAAATAAAAATTCCGACTAAGCGTACGATTTGCAGATTAAAAATTAGAAAGTAATGAGATCTGAGGAAATCGATTTGAACACACTACGTTACCGGCCTATTTTCCTTTTCACCTCGGCTACTAATTGACATTGGCCTTCCTACTGGGTAAGCTACAAACACAATCAATACAAGGTATAATAACAGTTGCATGCAATAAGGTGTACTCACGATTTATATATGACAGGAAACTAAAACTGAAAAACACACGATCCCTCACGAAATAGGCCGTAATTTAGGAACTTGTAAATAAATGTAGGAAAGATAAAATATGTTTAAAAGAAAATTCGCCGACTGATTCGCTAGCGACCTCCCATTTTCTTTCTCTCTCTTTCTCCATATCCGACCGTCTGTCACTCAACACCAACTGTCAAAGTCGAATCATAACTAAAGACAATAAAAACATTATTGCCATTAAAATGTTTGCAAATAATATTTAATTAAAAAGTTATTGAAACCAAAACTCTATTTCATTTTATTCACCTGGGCCGATAATAAAAAGAGAAAGAAAAATCATTACAAAATGATCTCAAGGAAAGAAAATAATATAACATAGTATATTGTTTTATATTGCTGCCATCTGTACTTGAAATATTAAAGCCTTAGGATTTAGTTGTCCATTGCATAGCAAAGTACCTTCGTTAAACATTGCACTAAGACAGTTAGATTAAGTAACGATAGATGGCACTTAATTAAACTAATGTTTTCTATTGATTTTCCTGTCTATGATACTAGTACATTACATTTGTTTTATTTCTATGTATTTAAATATGCACATATATTATATAAATAAAAAATAGAAAATATATGCATACTTACGAACATATGGTTGTGATTCTAATATCCTACCACAGGTTACATTATAGAGAGAGTTTTTACACAAAATTCTCTAACGGAATTTATTTTTCTAAGGAATGAATAAAATCTAACCCTGCATATTTTCATAAAATCATAACAATAATTTTTCTTTCTTCAGGCAGGACAGAGCACGTTACCAAGTATTTATTTTGTTGGTATCTAGCAAAGTAGTGATTACTTTCTCTTTGCTATACAGGGGTCAGCTGGCCTAACTCCATCCCCGGCGTCACCCAAAATGCTGACGGACCACATACTTGGCAACGAAGGACAATATTGTAACGAAAATTTAAATTATTTGGAAATAAATGCCTCTATTTTGATGACGAGACATCCGCTAACTCGCTGGACCAGCATGTCAGGCTGGTGCCTGTAGAAAATGAAAGAAGTTCTGTGCCTAGGTGATGAATATTTATAAAATGATACTTTATATTTTCCTAGTAATTCCTTTAATAGTCCAAAGATTTTATTACATTAGGTTA
This sequence comes from Bhutanitis thaidina, assembly GCA_029286595.1. Taxonomy (NCBI): domain Eukaryota; kingdom Metazoa; phylum Arthropoda; class Insecta; order Lepidoptera; family Papilionidae; genus Bhutanitis; species Bhutanitis thaidina. The sequence continues at coordinate 12,633,597 of JAGSMS010000017.1, forward strand.
CCGTAATCCAATTATATCGATCAAATTATACTCCCACTGCTAGTATTTGCCAAGATCTAGATGAAATATCTAATAATTTTTAGTAGTTTCAGAAAAAAATCGTGCATTCATCTTAACAGAGAAGCCATTTTTTGGTTATAAAGGTCCTACTTATCTTAAGGAGTTATGCGATGGTATAAATAATGTTTATTAAACTCTTCAATTCAAACGGAGAAATGGTAGAAAATTGTGAGGAAATATGATATGATACCCTTAATAGAAGATATTTTATAGTTTATATGGTTATTTATTTCTTTAGGTCTGGAAAATTATAGTAATCTGAAGAGTTCTACTAAGATATTACGCATTAATAAGCAACAATTTATTTATTGCGTCATAATACAACCGCCAAACAAACAAGCGTTATTCCATTAAAATATTTGTATTCTATAATTAAACATATTCTACAGTTTCTCCAAGCACTTACGCGGGCCGTATTTTCACAGTGAGATTGGCAGTGTCGGGGAAGATATAAAGCTTGGCGCCGTCAATTCGACGGCTGTAGCAGAACGCGCCGTACTGATTGTAAGCCAGTTTAGGCCCGATGAAAGAGATAGCGAAAATGCTGACCAACAGGAGAGCGCAGACAAATGGACAGATTATCGCGCCGAGCTTTCTGACGCGGCCTATCCTGATGGACGCCGCTTCCGAGTCCGTGTCGCTCTGACGATCCGAGCCCCTTGTCATAACTGGAAATAGAAACCTAACCTAGAAAAATTGACATGATGAAAATTGACACCAGTAAAGGTCTGTCTAGCGCGCCGATTGCAGCAAACAATTCTATTTACAATAAATCTTTGTAATTATTGTAAGACACGTATTACGAACAGTGTTTTCTTACTTTTTTTGTGATTTTTATTCTATATCATAGACCAGCCTTCGTTATTCACGAAAAAAGCTTCATTTTTATTCGCCTTTTGACTTACTTTATAATCGAAATGTATATTGTCTATGATATCTGTCAGTTTAACATTTTCTTTCTTAACGACGATAGAGGTTGAATAATAGAGTAAGATTAGGGCATTATGCAGGGAACGTTTGTCTCGACTTCAGTTTTAAAAGACATCTTCACCGTTATCTGTCTCCTTATAATCCAGAATTCCAGCGTAATATTACCAAGTGGAAATCATTATATTCATCATTACAGCCTATCACCAATTTACTACAGAACTTTGACCTCTCCCAAATATTTCCACTAAAGCTGACTGCATTCCTTGACTTCTCGCAACACCACGTAACACTAAGTAGGTCTTCGCGTCATCTTGTGGGAGATCGCCAAACACTGCGTTTGCTGAATAGATGTTTACTACTAGAGAATAGTTACGAGAATGTATAATTAACGATGAATGGTCTGCTGCGGTGACGGCACCGAAACACAACATACAATAATAACATATCTATAGATATGTAAGTTCTTATTCTATGAAAAAGAACCTATATTTTTATCTAATAAGAGCGTTTCTATTAATATTTTTACATGTGAAAAACGGAGTGATTCCATGCCGTTCCCAATATATTGTATTTGACACTACGTCGGCCAACGAGCTAGCGGCTCACCTGATGGTAAGTAATTACCAACGCCCGTGTACATATGGCGGTCGGCCTATAAGGATGTTTGGGGAGGGAGGAATGAGGAGGGACTGGGCTCCGGTTACCTCACTCACCGAACGAAATGCAGAAGCACAAGGAGGCATCTTGTGCTTCACGCCGGTATTCTTTAACTTTTTTTATATGATATTTTTCTCCAAATCACAACCTCACTTGCGTGTGGTGCTGGTGGTGCACCCTGCTAGCTAACAAACGAAGCTCTGGCGACCGAATTATTGCGGAATATCCTTCCGAATATTCCGAAACCATATCCTACAGTCTAGCGACGGGGAGTAGTACTAGTGCGAGGCTACGGGCACTGCGCCAACCAATGTTCTCGTACATATTCGTAACATAATGAAACGTAGGGACTATGTACTCTTTGACCAAACACACTTACATACTCTTTGACCAAAGTTACTTCTTTGTCATACCTCCTAATATACTACGTAACCTCCGCACTCGACAATAATTTAAATGAAAGTTATTTACGTATTCGTATTCTCTTTTTTCGTATTGAGTATATTTTCTACGTTCGGGTATTTGATGATGAAAGTCGACCCAGGCTTATGGAATTTCCCACAAAACGCTGCTAAAATGGCAGGGTATGACGACCGCAACACAATATTAGTAAGAGCGTTTAGTATTTAAATACAAAATTTCGTATTCGAGTTACGACTGAATAATGATATGATTTTGATATTCATACGAAGACCCTTTTCAACGACTTTATTTAGAAAAAGGTTATAACTTCAAAGTTGAGTCAATCATCTTATTTATTATAAATTTTTAAATTACTTATTTTGTTTTAACTTGTATATTAACATTATCTAATCATATATTATTTATGTCATTATAAGTAGCAATAACTTGTCTTAAAATTCTTATTTAGACTGTTATATGAGTTACCTTTGTATTGAGTGTGAATTTCAAAGTTCATAGATAATATTTATAGATTTTTTTTATTTGTAAACGCAGACACTCACACCGCCGCTGCCCGTCATCGGTCTGCTAAATTTTGATCTGGTATTTTTCGCGTTGGTTAACCCCTTACCTATTGGAAGCCATCGTGATTATCAAAGGTTCTCAGTCGAACTTTTCTTTCGACCCTTAGTCGCCTGTTCCGTCGCCCACGGGATGAGACAGCGTGGCAGATAATTACGTCGGTGTTTTCCTCAGCACTTAAAATTACTATTAACAATTTTAAAGGTGCCGGCACCGGGGATACCACGGCATGTATATCCAAATACCACAGACATCGCTTAGATCTCTAGCGCGAGGGTATCAGCATTGAGCTGGCCAACTTTAGTTATTAGTTATAGCTAACCTAACCATTTGGGTTGCCTGCATGTGATAAAATTTAAAGGGAAACGTGAGGCACATCGTGATGAAGTTTTGATCACTTATTAATGTATGCCCTGTTTGCATACCGCAGCCGGCTGAAGACTATTTGGAAGCGAAGCGATTCTCCTACGAAGCATCTTGAAGCACCGCATCCCCTTTTCAAGTTAACGTTGAATCATTTCTATTTTGTAAGTAGGCAAGAGTTAAGTTTATGTATTGTAAGATATTATTTGAAATAATGCTGGAAATAAGTACAAACCTAATGCTTAAAGTATCCAGTGTTTTATTAGATGACTGAATGTTTAGCTTATAGTGCGCATAGTAAAGTCAGTTATAGAAAAAAATTTAAAGAATGAAAGTTAGGTAAAATTTTGCCTATTTTTAAAAGTGAAAAAGCAGCCTATTCATTTACCACTGCCGGGAGAAAGGTCTTGTCTTATTTATAAAAAGGTTTTGGATATGGGAAGAGGTCCTCGCTGCTACGATGCAAGTTGTTATGTTTTACTTCGTAGCTGAGCCCGGTTTATCTGATGTCAAGTGATTACCGAAGTCTATGATCATTCACAACACCGAAAGAATTACAGTTGCGTTACCAGCATTAAGAAGGTGGGCTCTTATCTTGAAGGACCTTAAGTTGTAACTATTCGGAAATACCCGCTGGTAACAACTGTTTCCACAAGGTTGTGGTACGCTGCAATAAAGTGCAATCCGTAGCGAACGCACGGCAGTGGATCGGTAACCGTCTCGACGATGTCGGAGGAATTTTAATAAATCGTTCAAAGATTATAAATTACGTGGCAGAGACGCATTTTCAGCGGACTGTCGACCAACGACAAAAATTATGTTGTTGATACCCTAATCTGTAATCACCTACTGATTATGAGATATCGAAAAGTAAAAAAGCTACTTTATACAATTTCGAATGCAAAATTTAATTAAAAAAGATAACACTATGACCGATGTAAAATCGAGCACCGCCTTCCCTACAATAAGTGTGAGGTAATATCTTACTACACAATGTATCTCCACAATACTGTACAATGTACCAATCACTCATATCAGCATCGCTCCTAAAGTCAAAGTCAAATTTTTTTTTATTAAATTATCCGTTTATCTCACTCATCGAACGAGACGCAGAAATACAAGATGCCATTCCAGCAGCAGCGAAAGCTAACTCTTGGCTCTACCTCGTACAAAATTATTGACATTGGGACAAAAGATGGAATATTCTGAAATCCAAATCACGCATTGTAAGTGTTAGATGTCGAACAAACGCAGGCAAATAATTCTACTTGTATATGATGATCAAGTCATTTAATAACGCTTTTAATGATGACATTTACAGTCTCAATATTCGTAGTTTAAAAATGGAATTAATTTCTGTATTCAACGATTATAAAATTTTAATATTCTATGTCATAAGTTGCATAATTTGGCATCTTACCTTCTACTTACTTAAGTAAAACACCATTTAGAATGTTCCTTCTTAACTCTTAAAAATGTTTAATTTGTGGACAGCGGCGTTGGTTGTACTATTGTGTTGTTTTATAATAAATTTTGTTTAGTTTAATATACATAGTATAAATCTAAATAAATTAAAAAAAAAGTAAGCATGCTGCAGAAACATAAAACTAAAATATGAACTAATAAACTTATAATATAAAAGAAAAGCATTTACATTGTAAGTTCATATTTTATGAAGATATGCTTTATTTATACTCCTGATTAAAAAAAACCTTGTTTAAATCACAGAGTACAATATTAAGTATACAGGATAAACAGGGTCTTTGCGCAAGATGCATAATTCCCGTATGTTATTATTACTCTATGTAACCTTATTTATCCAAAGATAACGTAATCACTACGGTATTCTGGGGTACTTTGTCAAAGATCAAGATGAATGTGCTGTAAAATTGTTTCGTAATAATAAAGGTTTATCCCTCCAGATTAAGAAACTAATATGACTCTGTACTTTCGTTTGTGTTATTTTATTCACTGTATTAATATTTTATGATGACACTACGAGTATCTTTATATTATTTACAAAGAGTATATAAACACTACCGTAATACTCTACGGTATATACTAAAATGTCAAAATCATCTGCATTCGTTGTTACATATTCTATTTTTATAATTATTTTATTTAGTGTCTTTTGCTATCTCATGAGTACCGTGGATCCTGAACCTTTCAAATCAAATTTCACAAGTTATAGAAAAATGGATGATATACAGGTAAAATTGTATTTAATGTGAATCATTGTCCAAATATATTGTCATAGATCTACGATTTAAAAAACAAAATATTTTTTTATGAAGCCGGTCACGTTAAGAAATCCGCCTCCCCTTTCTTACTATGGCTGTAGTAAGAGGAACTACTAGGTAACCTTGAAATCTTAAGTGACGTTCTTTTATCCCAGAGAAACGAAAAGTGGGTTACCAGAGCGCGCTAGGCTTCGCTCTAATCTCTTTATTTTGTTGTATATTTCACATTTCTTTTATTTCAATTTTTGTTAATGTATTCGCGTTGTATTCAGATCGACATTATATATCCAAGGGATGAATTAACGGCAAAGGATAATTTACATTTTGGTTTGGAGAAAGTTCCAGCAAATTACTTAACTAAAGCGCCATATAAAGTTGAGTACAAATGGAATGATGTTCGTAAATCGAATGCGGTACAAATACCAGTAGTAGCGCCAACCACTTTGTCACAAGAGGAAAACGTAACTCAACGTAGAAGAGATGTCAGAACACGTAATTTCGTTAAGCGTAAATCAGTAACATTAATGCTCTACCCTATTAAAGACTACAGAAGGTCCATTGAGTTAGACAAAGAAATGAAACATGATAAAAATGAATCTAAAAACGTACTTTTTGAAATTTTTGATGACAGTGGTCAAGCCAGGAAGGAAGTTATGGTCAATTCCGCCAATGAGCATACACTAGAGAATAGTGAAAAACGAATTCATGAAAATAAGATTTATGCGGTAAGAACCAATAATACACTTGTTTACCACATGAATGATCAATCTTTTCAAATACAACATACCTTATTCTAATAGTTTATCTTTAAACTATTATCAAGCCGAAACATTTCTCTACAATAGCGCAAAAAACATTACATTCAAAGGGTAAATTTCAATGAGTTTAATATGTTTAGAATAAAGTTCCAAATGAGCACAAAAGTTTAGAAATATACAGTGAAATATTTTAATATATGAATGGATTCGTGATAAGTTCATGCGTCTAGTAACCGTGCTATATTTTTTATAACAATAGCCAATTACAAACCAAAACAAATTAAAGAAACAGAACGTCGAACTTACAATCGACGGGTTTTTGTTTTAATTTGAAAGTACGCGATTCACACGATGTTAATGATGCTGTCGAATTTAACTCTAACCGTCAAGACGATGTCGAACCTTAACTTAGTAAAATTTTCATATGTAACTGTAAGGAAACCCGGATGGATCATGATGGAGCAGCGTAGGGGGCTCTTGCCGGCTTCCAAATACCCAGCAGTAAAATATATTTTATATACTTTTGCTATAGTCAATATACTCATTTTGAAATTAAAATTTAATTGAGCTTTATAAGTCGTATTCACTAATCGCAATAATATCCAAAGCAAACAAAAGTGGGTGATATATTTCTCCACCGCTACACTGTGTACGTAAATTAGACGAAAGACCCTCCGTGGTTTACATAGGTTATTGGCAAATGGCGGATTGACATGTCAAAAAAAAAATGCTGCGTCTAATTTGTGTGAGGCATCTGATGCGATCGTAAATCCCTTGAGGTCTCCGCTCACCGACTGTCATCTCGTAAGTCCAGCGCTTCAGGGTTTTCTGAGATAGACACAGCAACGCGTCATCGATTTGTGTGAGGCGTCTGGTACTGCGATCGTAAAGCCGCATGCACTGAGAAAGCAGCATCACTTATACCAGGGTGCTGGTGTTCACCGACCCCTTGTCCTGGCGTGGTAAGTCCCTTCACGAAAAACCATATTTTTAAACGACAACAAATGGATTTTAGTTCTTATAAAGAATAATAAAGGTTACTTTAAAGGTAATGTAGGGATTAATTGATATCCAACCCAGCTTATGCAATCACGGAGATGCCATTGAAATAAAGTCTAAATTAAAAACACTAAATCGCGGTTCCGCTTTGAACTACTGCACGTACACCGCATAAGTATAAAATAATTCGCCGCCTAAAGCCAAGCCAAGTGTACAAATCATTCGACCACGCCTCGGCAATCAGCAATCGCACTGTAATTACTAAGTATTAACGATCGGCGTAAATTACAACGAGATATTTCGCCGGCGCTCACCTGAGGTCTCCGCTCACCGCCAGCGATTGGGAAACACTCTTGCCTGTCATCTCATAAGTCCAGCGCTGCTCAGGGATTTCTAAAGAATGCTTGTGCCTTTCCTTTTAAATTTTGTGACGCAACGAATTGAGGGTTATTTGTGTAATGGAAATTAGGTTTGCAAAATATTCTCATACTTATTAACATTCATTTCGAAATCTTTTTCCGAAGAGACACAACTCATGTCACTGCTAGTGATCACAATTTTTTGTTTGTATTATTATGAAATTAACTTTTGCTATGTTATTATTATTGTTTATTTTATATCCATGTTTAATATTAAGCAGATGTTTTCCAATTTCTAAAATCAAGCCAAATCAATACATTTTCGTAAAATACATTTCGCTAGAAACTTGCAACACTTTCTGTCTTTCGTATGTCTTGTAAATGTTTAGATTAAGATGTTGATAATCATTTAATAAATAAAATAAATAAACTAAGCTTTGGATATTTGAGCGTTGTTATTGTTGCTGAGTAGTATCGCAATATGAGCATCATCAATCAACAATCATCATCATCATTACCATCATCACCTTTTCAGCCTGTAACACACCACCACAAAGCTCGGTCCAGAGCCGCCTGCATCCATCGACACTGCGCAGGTTGTCACTCTATCTTGTGGGGGTCCATACTGTGTTTGCCTGCACGTGGGTGCTACTCGAGAACCTTATTTCCCCAACGGTTAACAGTTATGCGAGCTATTTGACTGGTTCATAGTATAATAATATAATAATATTACCCCAGAGTAATATTAATAAAAAAAACTTAATTTGAGGGCGGACCGTCTTGTGTCACATTCTGATCGTGATACCAGAAGATCTGTTCAAGAAAGAGTTCTAGATACTGTATAAATTATTCGGCTCGACCGGAGATGTACCACGTGAATGATGGGAACTGGAGACCCAATTATTTACATCGATGCCTTCAAACTTAGTTTCAAACATAGTTTGTGATTTCAATTGATCTTAGATGTATAAACGTCTGATCGAATGAGTTTTTCGGACAAGTGTGTTGTGCGGTATCCCAAAATTAATTCCAAATTGCATTTTTCGATTTTTGACTACCAGAGTATAACAAAAAGTGATTCGATTAAATTTTAATTTTAAATCGATAATTTGACATTTCAGGCGTCGGCTAGCTTGTAGAGGTTTAGGTCTATAAAAGCACTACAACATTATTTATTAACGCAGGTATGTCTTTTTATTTCTTACTTAATAAGCCATTTGGCGCCACACAAAGTTGACTGTTGACTTTAAACCAGTTTCAAATAAAAAAAATTCCACGTGGTTTATTCGATTTAGAATCACGTTGTGAATAGCTAAAATATCACGACAATGCCAACTGAATTATGATTTACACTCCTGTTATTTCGTCGTCTTAATCATCTTTTACAAGTCGATTTACGAGTACACTGCCCTTTCCGAGAAAGTGCCAACGAGTCTGGCATGGATTTGAAAAAATTGTCTCAAAAATCTCAAATCGCTTTCAACCGACTGCGAATTATCTATATCAAAAAGAATACCAAAGAGTAGCGTCGAAGGTTCGGAACGTCTAGTATTGCAATCGGCAACTGTCTTACCAAGCCTATGGTAAATCCAGCTATTGGGAGAGGCCTATGCCCAGCAGTGAACTATTCACAAGTTGGTGAAGAGGAAGAAGAAGAATGCCATACTTTATATATTACATATATGGATATATTTTTAGCTTTCGTAGCCTCAAACTCGTCAGGGATTGCAAGATAATTAAATTTAGTTTTTAATATGCACATAATGTAGTTACAAAAACCCGATACTAGGAATCAATAAACTAAAGATATTAAATGTCAAACAAATTGGTGTAAATTCAGGTCGGGTGGCAGGGCGCAGGGCGCGGGAGGAGGGATCCGCCTAGCTAAGTGAGCGATACCAACGATCGGGTGCGCGGGCGCGTTCCCACGTGCAGCGGCCAGCTTGCCTTGGACGACCTTGCCTTGCTTACTTTTGCCTGTTACACTTCACACTTTCAATTACAGTGAAGGCCTTAATAATGTTGTTTATTAGATTTTGGCGGCACAGCGACCTCAGCAGTCACGCGAACATAATCGCCGTGTAGTTAGAGTCCGAGCAATTAATTAAAAAAATGGCTGATAGGGATGAGGTTGAAGGCGAGATGAATGCCATGGCCATCTAAGAAATTTGTGACACAAACACCGGACATTAACTTAGACGACCAGTAGTGGGTGTGAAAGAAAATTTATCACAAATATTTATAAGTGTGGTGGGTAAACGAACCAGCTGCTCACCTGATGCTAAGTGATTGCCGACGCTCTCGTACATTTGCAACACCAGAGGTGCTGCAGGTGCGTTGCAGGCTTATGACGATATTTGGGTAGAGGGGAATGAGTAGGGAGCGAGCTCCGGTTACCTCACTCACCGTACGTAACGCAGAAGCCCAAGATGCCTCTACTTCACGCCGGTATTCTGAGAGGCCGTGGTACAACCCCGGTAGAGCTGGTCTCTTCGAGCAGCAGCAAAAGCCAACGCTAGACTCTACCGCGTACAGAAGTACATCTTACACATACTTAGATAAGTTTCTATGTGACTTTTAAACACTTTTAAAATACTGTTCGTTTAGTTCACTTGACTACTTGACAAAATGTGATGTTATATTACTGTTTCTTTGTCTGTCTATCTGTCCTGTCGGTTTTTTTAAGTCAGTTCAACGTTAAGTATTTCGCAGTAAGATGCTTTTGACGGACATAGTCGGTCTTTGTCTCAAATTAATTTAACCATGGAATGGATACTAGCATTATCATTATATATTTCCCGCATTATATTGTGTGTAAGAAAATAGTTTTCCTTAATTAAGGTTATGATTTAAATAATTAAAATAATGAGTTGCATTTGGGTATAAAAAGGTCCAAGTTCCAACCTAATAGAAAGAAAGAAAGAAAGAAAGTACTTTATTCATTGCCACAACTCAAGTAACACATAAGTAAACTTAATTAAAAAAAAAATTATAATAATATTTTATTGGGTTGCAGCAACAAAACGGTGTCTGACTCAGCATAATGCTGTAGCAATGGTAAACCACAACTACAGCGCTGGTATTCTGTCGGAAACCTTTTTTTTAATAGGGAAGTTTAACTAGGAGAATATAACTTCACCTAGACGTATGCAACTATGTAATGGTTAACATTTTCTAAAAACTTTTCTTTGTTATAAAGATTTATTGTTTATAACAAAGTAACCACAGTGATCGTCTCAATTCAATATTTTAAAAGGGTTTTGAAGCTGCGTAGGGTCCACACTGCTCCGGTTGCAGTTTAATACTGAATGAATCCACATGTTCTCGAAATCGACTATTTTAAGCGCGGTAGAGCCAAGCGGCGGCTTTAGCTGCTGCTCGAATGGGCCGGCTCGACCGGATTGATACCGCGGCCTCGCAGAATACCGGCGTGAAGTAGAGGCATCTTGTGCTTCTGCGTTTCGTTCGGTGAGTGAGGTAACATCCCCACCCTATTCCTCTCCTCTTCCCTTCCATCTCTCAAATATCCTTAAAGACCGGCAACGCACCTGCAGCATCTATGGTGTTGCAGATGTATGTGGGCGACGGTAAGCACTTACCATCAGGTGAACCGCTTGCTCGTTTGCCGTCTTTTCGATAAAAAAAAAACACAACATGCAGGTTTACGCATGATGTCTACGTTCACCGCCGAGTATGAGGTACGAGTAAATTCGGCATTTAAAACTGCAATCGGCATTTAAGACACAGGTAGAACGATTCAAGTAGTGCAGTTAGTTGATCGAACCCAGGTAGAACCCATATCGCAATTCTTTGAGATTTGGTTCCGACAAATTCGAATGCAATTTTGTGTCATCGGTAAGTCGCCATGACTGTTAGATAACAGGGTGCACTTGCAGGTGATGTTTGCATTTAGGAAAAAGCAATCTTTAATTCCTCCTTACACAAAAGAAGAAGAACTATAATTTCAATGGTTTATTTTTTAGGGTTCCGTACGGAGCCCTATTACCAAGACTATCGTCCATTCGTGGATTACCTTTAAGGGTTAGATAAAGGAGAAGATACAGGTTACCTCTTGAACCGTAATAGGTAGCTGTTGGAAATTTCGGAACCCTCTGTGCGCGATACCGATCCGCACTTGGCCGGTTTTTTTTATATTTATCACTGCCGCAATATCTTCTCATTGTACATTTTATGTGGTCAAAAACGATAAATTCATAAATTTTAATAGACTTTTGGAGTTGATACTCAGTTGGTGAATTTGTCTCAGCCTAGTTTAGCGAACGTATCAATACTGCACTGTAATTAGCTGCTAGCATTGGAAAATAAACGCGGCGGCCTCGTTTCTTAGTTTAATTCGACTTTTTAATCTAGTTTCGTTCCAAAACCGTATTCGTATGTATTATTGTACATTCTGTTAGGGTTTTTTTTTATGTACATATGTGATAAGATCTGCAGTTGGTAGTCGGAGTATTGGGAGCATTATGTGGTTAAATTATTTTAAATTGAATTATAGGCCTTTAAGTTCCGTTATAGTTAAGGATCAGCAAGCTGAAGTGGCAATGGGCCGGCCACATAGCTTGCAGAACCGACAACCGTTGGGAAAAAATGGTTCTCCAGTGGCAGCCACGTACAGGCAAACGCAGTGTGGGACGACCCCCCACAAGTTGGAGTGACGACCTGCGCAGTGTTGCTGGAAGACGATGGGTACAGGTGGCTCAGGACCGAGCTTAGTGGCAATCTTTGGGGGAGGCCTATGTTCAGCAGTGGACTTGTGGTAGGCGGAAATGATGATGATGATGATAATAGTTAAGGTATCTTTTCCACGAAGTCACTGATGACGATGATGAGTGAGGTTTATCGTGAACTTATTCGGATCCTGACCGATTATAGTCCGCTTGCCCAATGCTCAGAATATACAAATTAAAAAAAATATTTCTTTTTTCTAAACTCTAATTTGGAATGCGTTTGTTATGAAGTAGCACATATAATTTTTACTGTGGATGTTAAATTACATTAGTAGTATGGAATCGGTCGGTCATTTTTAGGACGCTTCAAAGGCAAGGCATCAGCCGTATGATTATAACACAACAATTTCTCTGTAGACGATAAAAAAGATCAGAGCAACTTCGGTCATAGATTATACGGAGTGTTCTTGTAGAGGTGTTAGATCTTGTAGATGGCTTCCTCTACAGCTCTACACGATCTATGTTAAGACACTGATCTCAGTGATACAATAATGTACCTTTCCAGCGACACTGCTCCTGCTCACGAGGCACTAACAACTCAAACCTGGACCAATGCTCCGCACTTCATAAGAGCGCTGGATTACAAACTTTGGTCGCTATAAGAGGACAGGGCCTGCTCGAAACGTTACTCCGAGATCGAGCCTGTTAAGAAATCTTTAGATTCAGCAGTTGCTGAATTTCTCATAGAAACAGTAGGTAAATCCAAAGATTCTTGGTCAGAGAGATTAGGAATCTCTGTGTCAAAACCAAAGGTGACTTTGAATAAAATTGTATTTAATTAACCACCTAGCCTTCGATAGATATGCACTTGTACATACAAGCTTTATTACGCTGTTGCTTTAAAAAAAAGTATTAATTGTAATGTGTAAGAGAACTTATGGCCATGATATACGTACATTAAATGTAATGTAAATTTTCAAAAAATACGGAATACGTATATATATAACTCGACCGTACACCCAAATATTAGGGTGGTCAGATGCTGCTGTTTAATTGAGACAACGTGACAGGTGGTGAGCCTGTCGCCTTGATATTTGTAGTATCACTAGACAAGGCTTGTTCACAATTAATTGTTTGTAAAGTGTTGTGAAGAAAATCCAAAAACGTTGAGAGAGTATCTCACCGTTTTTGTATTTTCTTAAGTTTCATATTTGTATAGACTGTTGACAGAAGTACCTAAGCGCCTCCTCCTCAGACTCACTTCAACCAAACAAAGCGGGAGCGATTGTCTGTGATTTCAAATGTTATTACGGCCATGCTTCCATCGCATTTTCGGCGGACCTTTTCGTCTGCAAATGCGATGAACGACTTCTCAGAAAGGTCGTTTTATCACTCAAGTACTCGGGCAACATTAGTACCTATTAAACAGTCAAGCAAGTACGACTGTTGTGACCTTTACTTAATTTAAATTTTTAAAGAGCAAAGCTATTTAAGAAACGGTTGAGTTCTCCTTTTTTTTCTTTATTTTTCACGTTTCAAAGATGATTAGTTCATTTCCGGACTCTCTTTCTCTTCAAAAATATCTTATCGCACAATACAAGTGTTTGTCATCGCCGCAATTGTTTCAGGCGCACTAAACACAGACTAAGCCGTAGCTGATCGAGACGCCGCCATTATTTGAATTGTCAACTGATCCTAGGATGATAAGTTCGTTTCTTTTTATGGTAAATCATCTGATGGCAAGGGATTACCGTCGCCCGCGTACTTCTGCAACACCAGAGGAGCTGCTATTGCATTGCCGACCTTTAATTGTATGTGGGAGGGAGGATGATGAGACGGGTAGGGAGGGATGGGAGGGGGGAGTAGAACTGCGGTTGCCTCTACTTCGCGCCAGTATTCTTCGAGGTCGTGGTAGTACTACCCCGGTCAGGCCGACCCATTCGTGCAGCAGCAAAAGCTACTGCTCGGCTCCGTCACGTACGAAAAGATTAGCGCGTGGTGTTTAGCAAGTCTGTGATATGATTAAGAGCAACATTCTGAGGACACGCGAAGTCCGTCAGACGGAACAGCGTTGAGGAATCTAAACGGATTAATCAAGAAATGCACACAAAAGTTTACGGAGGTCTCTATATAACTGTGGGACATTTATAGACACATCTCTACATCAATATTCAATTCTAAGCCGACTTACAACTGAATATATTAACTTTATCATAGAACGGGAATTAGCAAGTTCCCGACATTATATTCAATTGCGAGTGAATGTAGCATTTTGGTGGTAAAAAATTTCAAATCCCAAGCCAATGCAGCGCCAAATGCGTAATGCGAATGCGTCTCATACAAGATTTAATGCTGAGTTGGATTGTTTAACCAAGAAATAGCAGCTGCTTAATAATAATAGCATGGTAGTAAAAAGCATTGACAAAATATAAAAAAAAAACACCGCTGGGACATTCGGAATCAGAGAGATTGCTTTAATTTAATGGTACCCCAATCCTGGTACCCACTGGACTGGAGTTGTGTGTTTTCGTACAGGTATTTTTTGATGCTTAATCCGCCATCCGTCGGACGGCATGAGATTTTCAAAGTCGTCCCCATATTCGTTTCTTACTATACCCGCGGACAGAAAGTTGCTTTTACCATCTATATGAATAAAACTCTTTATTCTAAAAGAATGGAAAGATAGTGCCTATAATTTTGTCAGTAACAGATAGAGCCGAGGTTCCTTCTAAGATCACATACATATCTCACCTCGTAGAATCCACTACCGAATTCCTCTTTCTTGCAACTCGTACCTTTCACTACCTTCTGATGGTGACACAGAGTTATATAATAAGTCCAATATTGGGCGCGTCCTTCTAACCTTCAAAGAATCCAATTACAATAATTTCTCGTATTGTTTCTTCAACATAACAAAAGTTCTGTTCGCGGTTATAAATAGGCTGCCGAATTCTATACAGCCCCGGGGAAACGCGGCCTTATTAAATAAAACAACGGAAACCTGAAAAACTCAGCGTAGAAAGATAGAAGTATAATTAAGGTTAGCGGGAGTTCAGAAAAACAATAAATATTTAAGAAAAAAAAAGGGCGGTATACATTACCTTTGATCAAACGAAACTGCCTGCGGAATAATTGATATAATTTTTTATACATAGATTGATGTGTTGTTTTTCTTGTATCTTATTACGTTTTTCATTTGTGTCAGGCCTCGTGTTACCCGATAGACAAATAAACATATGTACATTATAAACGCCGCCGTGGCACAAAAAAATCCGGTTCCGTTACTCGATTCCTATAGCAAATTTTATGTGCTGTATTTACCACTTGCATGGAGGTGAAGGAAAACATCGTGAGGACACCTGCATATCTGAGAAATAAAAACGAAAAAATTATTTCTCCGACGTGTGAAGTCCGCCAAAAACCCTCTCAGATATATGAGAAGGAGGCCTTTGTCCAGCAGTGGACACTTACTTTACTTCACTACTTCGGTATCAGTACACGGTTCCGCGGGTCAGATTAACAAGGTCCGGCGCTGTACAAGGTGTTCGCCGAGAATAGTTAGATATCCGCGAACATACCAGCATTCTTTTTCCCGTTTCGTTGGGCTCGAAACAAAGACGTCGCGTGATTCACGCACTAGTAACTCAATCTATTTACCACATCCGTCTGCGGGTTTCAATGAACATCTACACCTCGTACGTTTAATATAGCATTTAATAAACTGGCCTGTACTTGTTTACGCTTTTTCACGCGAGATTTTTTTTTTTTTTATGAAAAAATAGGCCTGCGTTTGACCTCAATCTTGCCCGATGGAAAGCGAAGATGAGGCCTAGGATGGTACACGCTTGCCTAGATGTCTGTTCACTTTGGCCTTGAAGATATCCAGGTTATAGGCCTCCGGAAAAACCGACCTCGGCAGAGAGTTCCACTCCTTAGCCGTCCGCACAAAGAAAGAAGAGGCAAACCCCCTCGTGCGTAATGGAGGAATGTCTACAACATAAGGGTGGAACTTCTCGCCGCGACTAGTCGTTCGGTGATGGTTCGGTCGTTCTAGATTTCATTTATTGCATTTTTATAGAAAGCCTAAGTTCGTGTCGGAATCGCGCACCTCATGTTCCGTACAACCCACACAATATTTCTGTGTTTGGATTTCATTTCGTAAGGATTTCGTTTGGTTTTTATTGTTTCTAGTTTAACTTTAGAGTTTCCACTACAATCACACCAAGCTTGGGTTATTTACCGGATTATGATAGGTTTTTAAAAATCACGTTTCTTGTATGAAAACCCAAGAGTACTTTCAGTGTTATTTTTTTTATTATTTGTTAGGATATCCGCCATAACAAACCGTATTCTGTGAAAATTTCAACCGGCATTACAGTTCAAAAGATTCAGAAGAAAGGTAACTGTACCTTTAAAGGTAGGACAGACGGACGAACGAACAGACGGCGTAGGCTTAATAATAGGTCTCCGGAACGCAAAGTTGACCCTGCCACCCTGAAAACGTTAAAGCACCATTGCGTTACAATATCACCAGGCTTTCAAATTTATTCACTAGTCTCTATTTGTCCGTACATGATGTACTGGTTATTCGATGAGTTCGGAGGAAGAATTAAATGCACACGGCAATTAAGAGCGCAGATGACGCGGTACAACCAGACCCAAAACCCATTCAATGTTGCATCGCACAATTATAGGCTTCGGCTGGTATTTGAACCGGCATCCATGACTTGGCAGTCCGGTATGGTAATCACTAAGTCGTCGGTGGGTTTTTTTTTATTTTAATACCATATTTCACCGGCGACTTGACGCAGGAGTGGAAAATTTCCCCACGGCTTTTTCGAAAAAGAAGTAGCCTATTTTCTTCCTCGGGGTTCCAATGTATCTCAATACTAAAGTTCATCAAAATCTGTTCAGCGGTTTAGCTCTGAAAATGTAACAGATGGACAGAAAGATTTACCTTGTTTTAACACGCTTATATTAGCTTGATCTGTATGCATATATGTATTTAATATGCATGTATGCATAAATGTAATGCAAGTTTTTATTTAATTTCTCACCTAGATCTAGACGTTTTAATTATTTGGCACACGTATGATGAACCGATGACAATAGAATAATATGGTACCATCGAGCTGGTCTGATGATGGAGCTGGAAGGTGGGTAGCGTAACCCGTGAACGGCTACCAGTAAATCCATCGAGTTTGGGCTCAGTGCATGTATCTTAGCGAGTCCTGTTCATGTCACCTAACGAATGGAGAAGAGAAAAGCGTGTTTAACTTTTATAATATTAATATGGAAGTATATATAAGTCGTTTAAAGTCTAGTCCATCCGTAAACTTACCGACGATTGAACCGATAAAAAGTCGCGCGGTGTCGTCGCCAGGCCTCTGTAATTCTCAACTTTGGACAACAGCGGTTGGTTGGCTTGACCCCAACTTGACCCTCATCCAATGAGAAGTAACAGTACATAATTAATTTAAAATAAGAAAAACTGTCTCTATACTCTCATAGCCGGTAGTACAAGTACGTAATCTAATAGCATTACCTTTCTGTTATTTCTCACGTTATAAATAAAATTATCACAGAAGCTTAAAAGCGTATTCAATACGATTAAAATGTTTTATGGAATGCACGTGTAATATCGCCAACATAACTTAATTATGGATTTAATGTTGGAATGATTTATTATAATATTTATGAACGACCGAGGCTTAGTGGTCAGCGTACCTGACCCCTGAGACATGGGTCCGGAGTTCTAATCCAACTCGAAGTCAATAATTGTGCTAAAAAACAAATTTTTAGTTTTCGGATCTTCGTGTTGTTCTTCGTCCACGACCGAATCTATCCCATAAGCTTTACATCGGATAAGGGAAGGTAAACACGGGCGAGTGCCTCTATGTTTGCACGTACATTTACGGCACTATAATATTTCCTGCACGGTTGATCTATGATATTGGTATCACATATACGAGAAACCTTCCCGATAATGCATTTACCAGTAGCCGCTTGAAATTTTAAAACTTTAAAAATTAAATATATTAATGAATAATACAAAAATAATTCGCTCAATTCTTCCTCTACATTGTCCGGTGTCTATAAACAGTCCACGGATAGATATAGGCATCTGCCAACACTGAAACGCTTTGCTTCAGACCTCGACGACGAAACTTAGATTAAATTAGAACGCGGTAACAAATGGGAAACTAACGAGGCGCAATATCCATCACAAATCCCATGCACTGGAGCACAGCGCCGCTGGCGCTCGCTCGGAGAGGCTTATGTTCAGCATGGATATACAACGACGTAAAGATGTTAACATTTTGTTTATGTTCGATATGATCTATCACTTATTGGCATACAAACTTTACAAAAATCATATAATTTCCAGGCGTAAGATGTCAAATGTCTTAGTATTATGATAAAAAGTCTCAATTCATAAACATACCTGTGTTTAAACGTAGATATTACGCAAGATATTCAGTCGACAGCATCCACGCGTCACTCGGGGGGGCAAGTTTCAGTCGATGCACCGCGCTTTATTGCGCGATGCAGCACGCGGACAATTAACATCCTTTATGTCAACGCAATACGAGTTATAATGCGCTCTGGGGATATCATTAGTTATCGGACGCGTGTCGTTTAGTGTAAATGTGATCGATTTGATTGCTTCAAGTCAAAAGGTCGAAATGCACAACGATATCGGTTTATTAACGCAGTTCTACAAACACGCGTGACATCTTAAAATTTAAGTTATCTTTGCCGATTGCAACGCGGCAATGTTGATGGCGTGTGAAATATAAACAGATCTGTATGCACTAATGAAAGATGCAGCCAACGAATGTCCACTGCCGGGAAAAGGCCTCCTCTCTGATATGTTTTGTGAGAATTTTTGGAACCATGAAGAGTGCGCCATGCTGCCCACGGGCCGGTATGGACTTCACATGTCCTCAAAATAATGTTATTCATTATTTCTCAGCCTTGCAGGTTTCCTCACGATGATTTCCTTTGCAGCTAAGCACGCGGTAAAATGAACACTTAAAATTGCTATTAATAATTTTAACGGTGCCGGCACTGGGGATTGAACCTAGGTCACAAGCGTACTATGAAAGTAAAGCATGCGCCGTTATCTACTAAATAACTTTAAAACTAAGACAAACCCGCGAAATCTTTTTAGTACAGAGCATCATATTAAGCTCTAAATATGATCATAATGACTTAAGACCCTTAAGAGGGGACCTTCGCCATCCCAAGTTTTGGTAGCGATTTCTTGAAAAAGCCCAGCTGTGGACTTATACGGAGCGATGAAGTAGCAAGATATATTTGAC
This sequence comes from Bhutanitis thaidina, assembly GCA_029286595.1. Lineage (NCBI taxonomy): Eukaryota > Metazoa > Arthropoda > Insecta > Lepidoptera > Papilionidae > Bhutanitis > Bhutanitis thaidina. Next base: position 12,652,957 of record JAGSMS010000017.1, read on the forward strand.
TATGTACCCAAAGTAATTGTTTCGGGTATAGATGTATTCCAATTGTTCCGTGTCCGTTATTCGAGGATATGCCTGCATTCATTTAGGTCTGAAGAAAAATATATATACATTGAAATAGTACAGTAGAAACAAGAAACTTGTGATGTCTCTGGATTTTCATTACTCTACACAGGTATCTCTCTCTCTTTCTATATATATAGCTGCAACACGCCACTGAGCCTGTTTGCTGGTGTACATGTGGTTAAGTCGTTATTTACGATCAGATGGACTGTAAGTTCGTTTGTCAGCTCACAGCCAGCAGTTTGTAGGTTGTATTGATATCATAATTAGTCACATGTGGAAAGTTTGAAAACGATTCGACAGAGGGGAGAAAATGGTAACGCATGTTATGATTTGTACATGGCAAAGCCAAGCGGCGGCTTTTGCTGCTGTTCGAATGGGCCGGCTCGGGTTGGTACCGCGGCCTCGCAGAATACCGGCGTGAAGTAGAGACATCTTGTGCTTCCTAATTGTGCTTCCCTTTCCCTTCCCGAGTGTGCTTGTGATAGCACATTCTCCTCCTTCCTCTCATCTCCCAAATATCCGTAAAGCCAGTACCTATAGTGTTGCAGATGGAGACTTACCATCAGGTGTATCACCGGCTCGTTTTCTGCCTTTCCCAAAAAAAAAAAAAAACCAATTCATAATCCACCGCTCCAGTTCGTGCCGCGAAAATTTTCCCGCGCCTTTCCCCGTTAAAAGTAGCCGATCATTCATCAATATTGATTTAACCGGAAAAACCTAATAGACAGGTACATTCGTATTCATATTAGCGATATAACTAGATTATAGATTGTATGCTTGAGGCGAAAAATAGACTGAAAGATGAGAACACGTTACAGAACAACCTTAACCTAAACAGCAACTTACGAACATTCCAAGAGGCAAAGCGATTTCGAAACAAAAATATTAATAAAAATTAATCTTCAAATGTAAGTGCTTACATATTTGCTCCTTTCCCTTTTACATTTGGAACGGAGCGAACGCTTGAAGGTCATAGATAAAAGCATAACGCCGAGATAGACTTCAATAAAGCCTAAGATTGAGTACACACGGAGCTACATGCCAACAAGATTCTGTGGAACTTCGCTCGCACGTTTACGTCGCAATTTTTAATGCAAACATTCAATGCAAAAAGTGTTTACGAAAAAGTTACAGAAGTCCCCATATGACATCACTCTGTATTCATTTGAAATCGTAAACATTTTATATTGTGTAACTTATAAGAACGTTCTTGTTTTTGTGCGCACGCTCTGATTTAAACAGTTTAATAAGTTTGTTTTTCTGTTATTATGCCACTTAATCTTTACATCGGTATCGCGATATAGCGATCCGCTAGACTTCGACGACTGCGAAAAGGCAGAATGTCTCGTGGACGGTTTAGAGAGCAAATGGACTTGCACGCTCCCGTCAGCGGACCCCGATCATCTGCAGCAATTGGATGAGGAATTAGCTCGCAAGGAAGCGCTACCACCTGTGGATGAATCACTAGAGCCAGTAACTCTCAAAGAAGTCTCAGAGATCGATAGAAACCTGGTTAACTGGTCAACACTCGGCAATGACGGTATAAGCAACAGCAGTCAGTATGTTTCAAACAAGTGCACCGCTTAACGCAATACATTTTGGTAGCTCGGACTCAATCCCCCGCCTACGTACATTACACCCGCGTATCATGGCGGTTCTCGTCGCCCGGAGATTGACTCAACTCGGCCGTCCGAGACGAAGCCCTGTCTTTTTTTTGGACGGTCCGTTGACAGCGTATCTAACAGAGATAAGCAATAAATGTACAGAGTACAACTAATATAAAAAAACTTGCAGCCTTCATGCTGTAGCATTTTCACGACGCTATCGGAATTTAAAAATTGCACCTATTTCTATCGAAGAAGGTGGCAGAAGCCAAAAAAGCTCAATGCTTTGCAGTCTCAGAGGAGCCGAGTTGCGTTCCGAATGAAGAAAACGTGACCTGTCTTCGGCGCTGATGGCGAGCCCCGTAGAGGGTGGGCGAGAGTAGCGAGCCTTGCAGAATGCCGGCCTTAAGGGTTTGCTTCTCGAGAGCGCCCCTTCGACATTTTAGTGTAAAGTGATATTCAACCAGTAGACACACCCATATGATATGCACATCTGTCCTATCTGGCATTCCAAGGGTATACAGCTTGTATAATAAGCTTGTATAATACTTACTCGAATGCCTTGGTTTAGACACTAGAATCACACCTAGTTTGTCGCTTATATTTGTAGTAAAGTTTTTACGATAGAGCAACAACAAAAAACGTTGCAAAAACACGTTTCTTGTATGTTTACCACTTTTATTTTTTCACTTTTTTTATTTATTGGTAGGATATCCGCCATAATAACACATATCCTGTAATTCAATTTCAAATGGCTACCTAATTCAGTTCAACAGATACATCCGTTTAAAGTTAAGACTGGCTCAGTTAAAGTGCTCCGTACGGAACCTTAAAAAGATGTGCATTAAAATGTGACAATTTTATCAAATGTTACGTACAATGCTAATAAAAAGATTGTGTTTCCTTCATTCTGTCCGGGATCCTAAGCGCGAGTTGGTTTAGACACTAGAATCACACCTAGTTTGTCGCTTATATTTGTTGTAAAGTTTTTACGATAGAGCAACAACAAAAATCGTTGCGAAAACACGTTTCTTGTATGTTTACCACTTTTATTTTTTCACTTTTTTTTATTTATTGGTAGGATATCCGCCATAATAACTCATATCCTGTAATTCAATTTCAAATGGCTACCTAATTCGGTTCAACAGATACATCCGTTTAAAGTTAAGACTGGCTCAGTTAAAGTGCTCCGTACGGAACCTTAAAAAGATGTGCATTAAAATGTGACAATTTTATCAAATGTTTTTTTTTATTTTTAGTCATCTCTATTCTTAGATCCACTGAGGCGGGTTGTAATTGGAGGTGACAGAAAGCGGTGTGTTAACGACCTCCCGACCAGTTAATCGGCAGATAAGAATACCCTGCGGTCAATCTTGGTTATGTTGTTAGGCTGTAACTATTTATTTATACATACAAGACATTTTAACGATTAATGTTTTTGTTTATTAAAAAGTGGGCAAACGAGCAAGCGACTTACCTGATGGTAAGTGATTACCGTCGCCCACGTACATCTGCAACACCAGAAGTTTATGAATATTTGGGAGGATGGGATGGGGAGGGGAGTTGGAAGAGGTTGGGGAGCGGGCCTCCGGTTACCTGACTCAAGAAACGAAAAGCACAACACAAATACGTGAAGTAGAGGCATCTTGTACTTCCCTAGATGCCTCTACTTCACGCCGGTATTCTGCGAGGCTGTGGTACTACCCCGGTCGAGCCGGCTCATTCGAGCAGCAGTTACAGCCGCCGCTGGGCTCCACCACGTCACCCAGTCGTTTTGTACATTACACAGTCTATAATACTATACAACCAAGGATGACAGCTAGTGAGAACACCGTAATGCCTTCAAAAAAGATTGTGCTTTATTCCGAAATTATGGAATATCCGAACCAATTTGGATGATTCTTTTTTTTTTTGTATGCCTGTCCGTCCGCACGTCACGGATCTCTAGCTCGTAGACCGAACGTGTAACAGACCTGACATTTAAACGTTTGGCGCAGAAAGTTATCCCAACACTGAATATTAAATCAGAAATTAAGTAAAATATTTTGTTGCCGTGGGAGGGTAGGGTTCCGTAAGTGTTTATGTCGCTGCATTTTACTTTTATGACATGGACCTTCCATAAAGTGTGTGGGTTTTGCTGGCGCTGTCATGGAGAGGCCTATGTTCAGCAGTGGACTGGAATAGGTTGATGTAGTGTAGTAAATATTTTCACTATACTATGTATCATATCTGTTTTTTCGAAACGATTTATCGAGTAATTAAACACTAAATTCAAAAAGTAGTATATTTTTTTTTAATTTTATTAGCAACGGTAAAAGACCTTCAAATTAAAAGTATTAATTACCGTTTCTTGATTGTATAAATGTTTTTAATTGGTTAAACATACATGAGATTATTATGTAAGTACATTAACATCTGAAGTGTTTACATTTAATATCGAGAAGTGTTTTGGTGTAAACCAATTAGCAGTGACCCAGCCTTCGAAGCTAAGAGTTGCGGTTATGAATCCCACTGGGGACACACGTTTCTATGATGTGTATTTGATTATCTGTCATCACGATCCAGTTACCAGGATATAGGGAATCATAGGGAATAGATGAGTGGTTAAAAACAAAAAAAATCTGTCAACTTCTTGTGCCGTAGTTTTGATCATCGATTACTACACCTTATAACGTGATGGAGCTAAGCAGTGATTTCTGGTGCTGCTCGAATGGGTCGTCTCTAACGGGCTAGTACCACGACCTCGCAGAATACCGACGTAAAGTAGAGGCATCTTGTGCTTCTGCGTTTCGTACGGTGAGTGAGGTAATCGGAGGCCCGCTTCCGCTCCCCATCCCACATCCTCATCCTCCCTTTCATCTCCCATAGCCCGGTAACGCACCTGCAGCTGCTCTGGTGTTGCAGATGGTACATGGGCGAGGGTAGTCACTTACCATCAGGTGAGCCGCTTGCACGTTTGCCCTTTAAAAAAAACTTTATTAAAATCATCTTCTTAGATGAGAGAGCGACTCTGAGACCCTCAGAGTCTGAGGAGCTAACCTAGCACTACCAGTACCTTGACCATGTCTACGAACAGTGTTAAAATCTATTCTTTATGTCGAAATACTTGTGTTTTAATTAAAAAAACCAAATGCTAATATGATGTGTGATATACGTAAATAGGGTTATGGTATGTTCCCCTTACACCCTTGGGTTTAGGAGCCGGGGAGAGTCCACGACGCTGCTGCAGTGCGTGTTGGCGGACTACGCAGCACCTTGAATTTTGAATTATTTTCCAAACATGCTGGGTTACTTACGACGTCATCCTCCATCTGAAAAAATCAGCACTTAAGACTGTGTTGTAATTAACAAAATTTTCGGTTTCCGGCACCGGGATTAGAACCAAGGTTTCTCGCGTACCTACGGAAGCTAAGCTACCACGGAATTGTCAGTTGTGAAGTGAATGGAGAGCCTCCTGTCCAATAATAAGAGCTCTACGTCCCGTTAACACACAGTTGTTTCACTCCCATCGATGTGCTCCTGGCCGATTTCGATGACGGCGACAACTTCTCCTTCTAGGTGGTAGACACCTTCTCTTCCGAGGAGTCTCCTTCTGCCAATGTCTTACGGCAATCAGTAGTTCAATGACGGTACAGGTTGCTAGCATCTGCGGGCTGTATGTCATCGGTAACCTTAACCTTAACTTGGATTGAAGTCATTGGCGGGTGTCCATGGCCTCCAGTACCCTTCCTCCCTAAATAATTATTCCTTCATCTCTCATTATCTGTTTATCCTTTAACACTTACTTTTCCTTGCGTCGTATGGCTCTTATATTATAATATTATTTATTCTTTACGCTTTATACTGTATATGTATGGGTATATATTGTGTATTTATTTAGATATATCAGTATATGTTAGAGTATGTATTTGTTTGTGTATATATCAATATATATTTATTTTATAATATTTTCACTTCTTTGTAACTTGCGTACACCCTTAACCCTTGCTCACCTTGTCATTATTTCCTCTGCAAAATGGTTGCCTGGTAGAGATCGCTTCTAAGCAATAAGGCCGCCAATTGTACCTTTGTGTATTTTATGTTTCTTTTAATTTATTTTTTTCCTATTTTTGCTATTGGTGTACAATAAAGTGTATTTCATACAATTTCATAGCCACTTACCATCAGGTGGACTGTTAGTACGTTTTTCATGCCTGATCGAAATTCATTATTATTGTAAGAATTAAATACATCCATGAGTAATATATTACGAAGTAATATTCACAATAAAGGCGGGAAGAAGTGATCGTAGAGTCGGGGCGGAAACAACCGATGAGTCACGTGGCTGCCCGAAGCTAGCGTCGTTCTTTCGCAGCGCTATGATAGAGACATAGGTTCGTCTGTACTATCGTACGTACGTGTGTAGAAGTATACAATGTAACGCTTATGCGTTCCGATACTGCAATGGTCAGATGCGACAGAGACACCTAAAACAATTCAGCACGACCAGACCCGAAAAACCAATAATTTGTGTTTTAATACAAATATTAACAAAACCCAATGGACATTCGAACCCAGGACCAATGGCTATGTATACTTCTTATTTTCTTTGCGATTTAAGTAAAAGCCATTTTAGCTTTTACGGCGTGACTCTGGCTGACTCGTCACGTGTTAAAGTATTCCTGTATTTCCAGTAACTGAATCGTAAACATTCTGCCAATCTCAAAGTCATAGTCTACGAAAAAAAAAATGTTTTGATGTTCGTTGTAAGGGTCAAAATTATTTTTTTATATATAGAAGAAGGGGCAAACGAGCATGCGGCTCTCCTGTTGATAAGTGATCACTGACGCCCACGAATATCCATCCATCCGCCATCGGATATAAATCCAATTGAGCTTGCAAAGTTGTTCAAGTACATCGACAGTGGAACGATAATCAACTTTTACTGAACATATGTTGCACCGCTGGCGCCGACGAACGACGATGACGGTTTAGGAGCCGGGAAGGGCCCGCCACGCTGCTCCAGTGCGGGTTGGCGGGCATATCCTCGAAATAATATTTTTTTATTATTTCTCAGACATGCGGGTTTCCTCGCGATGTTTTCCTTCACCGTTGAGCATGTGGTAAATACAGCACTTAAAATTGTAATCAACAATTTTAGTGGTGCCGGCACCGGGGATCGAACCCGCGTCACTCGCGCTCTATGACACTAAAGTGAGCGTCCTGTCCACTAGGCTACCACGGCTACGCTAGTATTCTTTTTTAATTGACGTGTATTTTAAACAACTGTCTAAGCAGCCCAGTACATTGTACACACCGCGGCCGAGCAACCGGTCCGTCAATAATATTTCCATTCGTTACACGCGGCTTGTTGTTTTGATCGAAGCGGCACGTTGAGATGTTTACATCACCAGCTAATCCATATTTCAAGGAGAGGTTATTTAGTTCAGGATCAATGTTCTCTATCAATGTATTCGTGTCGCGTGTTCTGTTTTTTTTTTGTATCATAAAACGGTATAATGGGTCGTTGGTCCGGCTCCGATCTGATTTGTATACATCACTGGGCTGCGTAGATACGAGCAGGATATTGTCGACGCATCATGACGGCGGCGCGTCCGTTTTTATAATACATTTTTGATCTATGTACCTATACATGTACGCGACAGCCAAGATTAAATAACAATGAAAATACCAATAGGTTTAGTTAAATATTTAATAATTAATATATTACTTAAAAAGAATACTAGCATTGCTATTTATTAAGTAACAATACTAATATTCCTGTTAACCCTCGAACTAAGCTTACAGCTTGTATCTGGAGTGGTTCAAAACAATAGTCGAATGGCGGGCTCGAACTTACCGCGTCATGTTTCGTAGTCCGCACCCTAACCCATTTGCCAATTGGAATTATTGGTTTCAATCTTTAGTTAGGCAACCTAAATACGTTAGGAAATTACCTAGTTTTAATTTTTTCCTTAAATATAATAAAAATTTTACGACTAGAGATAACAAATTATCTGTTTCCGGTTACCTCACCAACCGTACGAAACGCAGGAATCTCAAGATGCTTCCACTTCACGCCGGTATTCTGCAAGGTTTGTGATACTACCCCGGTTCAGCCGGCCCGTTGGAAACCTTTAATCTCTATTGTCAGCCAGCAGAACGCATCGCGAGTGGATGAAGTCGGTAATGGGGGGAAAAAGGTGCTATTTACCCAACAATTTACATAGTTTGTTCAAAGTCACTTGTTACCTACAATAAGCTTGTACACTCCTGCATCTTGTAGAGGGATATTGAGCTTGACAGAACAATTAATAAATAAAAGCTGAAGGTAGTATTAAAGTAGTACTAGTTATTAAAGTTATAAAAGTAGATTAACTATGCCACTTGGAAGTCTAACACCTCAGGTCCCCCCGTGACCACGGCTGCTGTAAAGCAATCGAAACGTCGGGAATATAAAAACATAATTAAACGCGATAAAAATCCGTAAATAATAGTTTCATTACAAAAATAATTATAATAAGATTTGATAAACGAAATTATCTAATATCTTTCTTACCTCGAAGAATACAGAGTTTTCATTAATTTCATTTAATTTCATCGAATTTTAGCTTTTTTTTTATTTTGTGAACATCCTTAGAGAACAGTCCATCACTAGTTCATCAGTCCTGATACTGGAGAAAATATGCAAATGCAGTGAGCGCATCACAGACAACCTTAGCCAGAAAGGGGAGGTGGAAATCTTTAATTCCAACAGTCACGTGATTGTTTAATGTAAACTGCCATAGTCCATTGCAATAGAGTGCCAGTGCCATTATAATAGCTAATCACATGATGGATGAAGTCTACACTACATTATAAAGGTTTTCTCTCACCCTCTCTGCCGCTCCATCTCTCTACAGAATTGTATATAATACTAAAAAAAGTGCTGTGATGATAGTTCAGATCAGTCACGTATGTTATGTGTTATCTACTCTTGTGAATAACACTTTCAGAACTAAATCCAAGCGTTCGATTATTGATTGTAACCTAGTCTACTCAAGTTGGACGCAATGTGCCACGGCCGAGCGACGCGAGACGGGCGCGAGCTGCGCGGGCATGGCTCCAGCCCGATGTGGCGAAATCGCCTTGCATGATTGTATTTGGGGCGGCGTGCCGTTACACCCAGGACCGATGTATATTAAACGATATCGGGCTTACGAAATGCAACCGGGCTGACATCAACCGACGGGGACATTCAAATGCGTTTAGAAATATCTAGTTGAATCGAGAGTGTTCGGAAAATTTACAGAACCGCATTTAATTTTATATTGGTAAGAAGTCGTGTGGCAACCCTCGCGTCTGGGAGTAATAATAACCAATATTCCGTGGACATTTGTTGCTCGCCGGCCCGTATTGGAGCAGCGAGCTGGATAGAGTCCAGTCCAGGATCTAAAAATCTTTTCATGAATTGAGAAGAGGGTTTTGCCCGGCTGTGGGATATTTACTTGCTACTCACTTATACCGGTTTATGTAATACCTCCCTAAAAGTACATCAGCGATTTTTTTTGTCATAGTTTCATTAAATAAACGTACTTAATATATATAAAATCGTTTTGCATAGGAAAAGTAGCGTTCGACTTTAATCGTCCATTAATTTGTCGATGAACACCGGCCTTGACCTGTTCAGGCGCGAATACAAGGAAGGTGCGACGGGTTCAATTCGAACTTCAAACATTTTTAGGGTTGACACATCAGAAAACATAATATATTTTATGGAAAATAGTAAACTTTCATAAATTGAGATGATGGTCTCTACGAAGTCCTCTTTGTAAGAGGGACTTCATTACGAAACTGCGGTAAATTGCAAAAAAAAAAAAACGACTTCAATCGAAGAAGGTTACATATGCGTTGTCAGCCCTGAAGATAAAAAAAAATGCCTCACAGCAGGTAATTGCTCTACCGGTATCTTTTCTACACAACTGTTTGACGCCAGAAATGGGTGAAAGAGTGTGTCATCTACTCAGACGATTCCTGAGTAGACAGGACTCTATCAACTTAATGATGTCGGTTGGCGACGGACAGTAGCGTCTACGGTGCGAGATATTGTAAACGACAGCCTCCAGCTCGACGATCTGTCATTGCAATCTGAACTATCGGGAACATGTTAGGATCCGAAGTGAAACCCAACATTAAAATGAAACAATACATTCAAGATTTTAAATCAGACCAATTCATAAAAAAATATATAGTAAAAAAAATACGTATTATTTTCTGCAAAGTAATCATCTCTACATAATGCTTGAAAATATTATATAATTTTTTTTTATTGAAACATGAATGTTCACAAACCACCCGATCGATTGAGCACAAATTTACGAGCAAACATGATCTGTCCAAATCACTTGAAAGGATTAAAACATAAACCTTTTATTAAATAGGAGGATTAAAAAAAAAAAAAAAGGACAACACAAAAGTACAAAATACAATATTGCCGGTGTGAGCCAAGCGTAATAAACACTTACAAGAATTCAGTACGCTGGGCCGGGACCTTATACGCGAGAAGCTGGCCACCTATGGCCACTAATTACGCGTGAACTGCTTGCTGTTTCGTTTAACTCGCTACGTTCGGCGCGATGACAATGTTTTTTTTTTTTGTTACAAACGTGGCAAAGTTCATAGTCCATAGACAATGGAAGCCACTGCGTATTATTGACGGATAGCTAAATAGAAGAATCGTTACGACATTAACTCGGTGTTTGGTTTCTTGCGTCACCAGTGTTTGTTCTGTTAATACATTCGAGCTTAAAATATTTCACGTAACGTTGGTTACCTACAGTAAAAGATATAGAAACATGTTATGTAAATATATATTCAAAACGCCAATAGCCTAACGAGTTAAGAGTGCGGACTGCGAAACATGACGTCGTATGTTCGAGCCCGCCATTCGACTATTGTCGTGAAGCACTACACACCAGAAACAATGTGTAATGCTTAGCAGGAGTGTATAACTGGAATATTTGTAATGTTACTTAAAAATAGCTTTGCTAGTATTCTTTAAAAAAAAAGTTAATATATATCCTTAAACTATATAACGTTTCATAGTCACTATCAATGTATTTACCAATCCAGTGTGGCCTAGGAAACTGATAATAAGAAGGCCGGTAACAGACAGAAGCTTGGAAGACCGGTAACAGTGGGTTCCTCGACGTAAGAGCAAGGGCAGAGGTCCATAAGAACAGATGGGGAGGCTTTTCAGCGGCCGCCTCCATGTAGTTAGTTTTTGCGGCTTTCTATCAACAGAACTCCGTATCATCTCTTGTTCTTTAAATGTTCATCATTTGAAGAAAAGACAATATGTCATATAATTATTAAAAATTTAATGAAGATTTTTATTTGTAATTTCTCACTGCCTTATTAATTTAGTAATAGATTCTAATAAATATAATACATATTAGTAGCAAATGACATTAATAATTTAAAACCAAATGTCATTCCAGCTGTCATAGAAATTGTAAACAACGATTATTATTGAAATATGAATAAAATACAGTAAATAAAAGAACTCTAAAAATTCAATAATAATATGAAAAAGTCGAGCAGAATGATAACAATATAAACTGAAAACAAGGAAGTAAAAGGTAACAAGACAAATAACATTTGGGAATGATTATGCTGTGATTTCAAATTGTTTTATAAAATTTCAATTTTAGCGGATGCAAGAGTTAGAACTACTGAAAAGCAAAGGGTGTTAATAATATACTTTAAACCCTTAGAATACTTATCTCATTAACCTGCACTAAAATTTCTTCGCGTGTACTCCAATAACCTAATTTGTGCGACTCTTTGTACGTTTTTTAATGTAAACCTAACTACTATATTTTACACGTGGTAGAACCAGGCGTCGGCTTTTGCTGCTCCTCGAAAGGGCCGGCTCGACCGGGTTGGTACCACGGCCTCGCTGAATACCGGCGTGAAGTAGAGGCATCTTGTGCTTCTGCGTTTCGTTCGGTGAGTGAGTTAACCGGAGGCTCCCTCCCCCTCCCCCTTCTAATCCTTCCTTCCATCTCCCAAATACCCTTAAAGGCCGGCAACGCACCTCCAGCACCTCTAGTATTGCAGATGAACGTGGGCGACGGTATCCATCAGGTGAACCGCTTGGTCGTTTGCCGCCTTTCCCATAGAAAAAAAAGGATGAGCGTACTAAAATGCTGTATTTTGAATGTTTTTAGCACAAATACGCCTTAACAGATATGGCATGAAATAAGACATAAGTAAAGTGTACTTTACTGTAAACTTTGAATCTGTATCACGAGCTTCCGTGGGATAAGACTTAAAGCCACGCGTGCACTCGCTAGTGTGTCATCATAGACAAAAACATTGAATTGTTTTTTATTTAATAAAAAAAAAATTATATTTTATTAGATAAAATTAGATTGAATTTTATATAATTCCAAAATGGACACCTTTCCACGAAATCTGGCTCGACATGAATGGGAGATTTGCTCGTACGATGTTCGTATACACCACGCTTATGCGCTATGCGACAAAAAATTTCCCCCTTACTTCACGGAACATAGTTTAACCACCTTATTTCACAGAAATATGAGTTCGTTTTCCCCCACGGTTGCCAATAAGTATTGTTAGACTGCGGGATTTGGGTTCGACATTTATATATGGATGGGGATTGGTGGTCACCACCCAAACCGCGCACTCTGCTTATTATTTAAACACATTTATGTTTATCAACTCGAGACATGTTAAAACATTCAAATTAAATTTTTCGTACTTCATTACCAAAATAAAAACATAACGATTTCATTAATTTAAACGCGCTGTCATAAATGTGATTGTATAATGCGCCAATTATTTTTCCAGGCTAATTACTTTAGGAATCGACTTTGTATTATCAATACGACTGTATTTTTAAAAACGTACATTTTTTTTACGGCAAAGGGGGCAAACGAGCAAGCTGCTCACCTGATGGTAAGTGATTACCGTCGCCCACGTTCATCTACAATGCCAGAGGAGCTGCAGGTGCGTTGCCGGGCTTTGGGAGATGAAAGGGAGGATGAGGATGAGGGATGGGGAGCGGAAGCGGACCTCCGGTTACCTCACTCACCAAACGAAACGCAGAAGCACAAGATGCTTCTACTTCACGACGCCGGTATTCGGCCGGTCGGCCGTCGGTAGAGCGGGCCCATGTCGTGGTAGAGCCAAGCACCAACTAAAGCAACCGATTGACTCTACCACGACATAAAATACATAGCACATACTATTTTATAGTTTTCAACTGGTTCGAAAGTAAGAAAGAAATACGTATTGTATGTGCAACACAAAATACTTATAAGAATAATCAAAACAAACAGAGATCTTTACCATGTAAGTAAATGACAAACAAAGTAATGTAATCTGTAATGCATCACGAGAGCATGAAGTGGACCGTACTGTTATAGCCGAAATAAGCCCGGCACTGGCTTTCAGTCCGGCCCGCACTTCTTAGTATCTCGGGCGGCTGCTTGTGGCTCTTCAGGAATCTCATTAAATATCGATTCGTTTTTCATCCGAAAGTATGTAAGTAACTTCTTTACTGTAAGAGTTTAGATCTATGGGTGCGGAAGTCGATTTTTTAATAAATATTTTTTAAGTCAGGCCAATCTGCTTGTAATTTCTTTGCCCCATAAACACCTACATTCATAAATAAATAAAAGATAGATAATGGATTCCAAGACGGTGCGTGCGTTGTCAGCACTTATTGTGGTCGAAGTGATGCAACTGACAAAGACCTGGTTTATTACTATTTATCCTTCAGTGGCTTGCTATTCAGGGCCGGCGTGAACATACAATAGTCACAATCTTTCTCATTTGTTATTCATGAATGAAGAAATGAATAAATCATTGTTATTCACCTTTTTCTTCAAAAGTTAATCATACTGAAGAGACCATGGGTCTCTTTAAGGGCGTCTAAGTAATGAACATTTCCTAAACATCTTTGCATATCTCACCCATTTCGGCCAGTGAAACTACATTGGTGTTCCGCTTTGAAAGGTATAGAGTCGGTATAATTACGCTCTGGCATTTCTGTTCGTCAAATTTATACACCACCAGGCAAGGAAGCCTACTAATTTTATTGAATTACTAGTGGCTTAGGGTGTAATGGGGGGATTTACTAGCTTTTCTCTAAATGGTCTAAATTTCTCTTCCGACCGATACAATTCGAAAGGATTGTCCGCACCCAAACGTCGGAATGCTGTTGAGGAACTCCATCTCCAGAGCCAGGGTGCGTCGTCGAGTGGTGAATATGGACTTATCTTCCATGCATGTCATGCCAACTTTTGTTGATGGTTTTAAAGAGCCCGCTAAACATCCAGCTGTGGACTTTTACTTTTGGTCGTAGCAATTTTTTGACTCTTTTCTCACAGTCCGGCAGAATACTTACGCGCAGCCTAAGTCCTATACATCGACGAACACGCCGTTGCACTGGATGGTATGCTGTCCACCATGAAGACGGCCTATTATATCAAAGTTAGGAGCAAAAACACTATCATTCATTTATTTATGACATAAGATTAATGTCATAAATAAATAATACAGTTGAGCACAACGCTTTAAATTTCTTTATTTATGCTTTATTACAGAGATATACTCTGTATGCACATAGTGCATAAATATTTCTGTTCTGCTGTCAAATTAAAATAAAACCGAAATTCGAATTAAACCATGAAATAAAAATTAAACAAGTACCGAATTTAATCTCTATTTTTCAACAGACTTCAAAAAGGAGGAGGTTATTAATTCGTTTGTGTTTTCTTTTTGTATGTATGTTACGTGGTAGAGCCAAACGACGGCTTTTGCTGCTGCTCGAATGGACCGGCTCGACCGGGTTAGCACCACGGCCTCGCAGAATACCGGCGTGAAGCAGGGGCGTCGTGTGCTTCTGCGTTTCGTTCGGTGAGTGAGGTAGCCGAAGGCCCACTCCCCTTCCCATCCTCATCCACCCTCTCATCTCCCAAACACCCTTAAAGGCTGGCAACGCACCTGCAGCGCCTCTGGTGTTGCAGATGTACATGGTACGCTTGCCCGTTTGCCGTAAAAGAAAACGCTATATTTTCGCAGATTGTGAACCAATTTTGATCATTCTTTTTTATTGAATATGCTACACCTTCAGTGTGGTCCCATTAAAATATTGTGAGTGGGAAAATATGGTTTAATTCGGTGAACTATGGCTTAAATTCACTTGCCTTTTAATTACTTGTCTAAAAATTATCTATATCTATGTTGGCCTTCTTTGAAAGTTTGTTCTATTTAGTGTGAGACATTGTCAGTTTGAGAGTTTCGTGTTTTCAAATACCAATATTGGATCTTATTTCCAGCCAACCAGCAAGGGTTAGTAATTCAGAATAGTCAGTTGCATTGTTAAGAACTTTGTGAAGAAAAAAAACAATCTAAGTCTGTCTGTATGTTGATGCAATGTTTGTAGAGATGTAATGGAGACTATGCACTACTGAGCACTTTGTCAAACGCATTACTGAAGTCGCCGTATATTGCGTCAACTTCATCCCCGTTGATCATAAAACGGAGTACTTAATACAACTACTTTTTGGTTATTGATATTTTAATAAATGTAGTCAGATTAGTTAAGTCGAACGTTGTTTAAAGAAACCATGTTAGCAATCAAGTCATATACTGTTTTATCATATACAACAGGCTGGCCACCTGACACGTCGTTCCAAAAAAGTTCTATCCGAAAGTTGGTTCTCTGAAGCCCTCCGGAAATGGATATACGTCGTGAGGAGTTATAACAAACAGATTGAGCGGAATAACGAAAAGAAACACCATATCATTGTTTATCACTTTTATAATTTATTTTCACAACATTTTTTTATTTAGTTTTCTGTAAAATTTACAATAGCTTACTCCTCACAAATATAATATAGTAATCATAATATGTAACCCAAGAACGGCGTGCTAACCGTCCCGTGTACTACGAAACAGGCAACATATGGAAGAGAAAAAAATAATAATAATAACTATAGTAAATACATCTGATAAAAACTAGTAATAGGCTTATATAAACATAAGGAGTTATGATGTGGCTTCCCCTTAACTAGAGAGTCGGGCTGCCGCGCGATCGCTTTTAACATATGAGCAGCGCGCGACATTGCGCAATTTCATTTATAATATTACACATACAACAGCAGTACATATATATGTTATCCTTTAGTTCACATATATATAACCGGCAACATAAAAAAATGCATGCACCTCTATTGAACAAGGACAGTCTTTTTTAAATGCCGGAAATATATTTGCGCGACAAGTTACATAGGATGACCATAAAGAGAAATGTTCTCTCTGTGACTTCATTAAGGCCAGACATCGATCATTCACCAGTTACATCATTCTCTATCATCATAGACTAATAAATCGCTAATATTATATAGTGCCGCTGTTGCTTGTGGTCAATTTATACAACTAGAAACGACGCTTTGATATTAGAGTTTGAATACTTTTTAATATTTAATCAAGTTGTTCGCGTTAAAATTACCCTTGGAGCACACTCTGGCGTCAATGACTATAAGAGTATATACGTTGTTTACGTGGCTTTTTATATGCTATTTAAAATTAATAAATTCACGTCTTTTAGTGTGCGGACAAGTAAGGAACAGAGAGCCAGGTCATTTAATTTTCATACTAAGGTATTTCCAAATAAAATATTTAAGTTCTGAAATTAAATAGTTAACGAAACATTCTCCCACTAATGGATTGTAAAAATTCAATTAACAAGGCAATCAGGTTCTGTTTGTGGATACATAAGCGCAATTTTTATTTCTTCTTAATTACTGCGTTAATTGCTTTTGATACTTGTAATTTTAATTAATTTCAGGAACAAGTGCACATTTTATGTGATATCCATTAAAGTAACCTGTAATCGATAATGTAAATAGCTAACAAACATTTCGACAATCGCAACTAAAATATTTTCTCGTTGCGTGTTCTGATTTAATGAATGAAACATAAAATAGCATATATTTATTTGTATTGCTATTTTATAATTAGCATTTCGTTCGGCGCAGTTCGCAACGCTAAACGAAATGCATTTTAAACAGCATACTCGCGCAACATCCGACCTTCGTTACATTTATTTGCATTATCTCGATGTAACAACCTTTAATTGCAATATCTCAACACGTAACCCATATTTGAATGAACGCACTTGATCCGAATAATATTGATAAGAAACGAACAGCATTCAAACTCTAATAACCAGGGCTCAGTTATAGATTACAAAAATTAAAATTATAAAATAAGGCTAGCTTGAAAACTCATGGTAACTATAGAAAAACAAAACCCTAGGCTACATTGCAATGTCTCTCTATTGAAACAATTTATAAGACACCTCGAAATATATACATTTTAGACCGCAATTGGAAGCATTTAATTACAGAAATAACAACTGGTAAAGTGTGGAAGAAGTTCACGGCTTGACGAGCTTTCCGGACCGACACCATCTTAAAAAGACTTGCAAGAGTGTAAAAGTAATATAGAATATACATTGGAAACTCTTTTACTTAAGGTCCATTAATGTAAAGGATGATATTGGTCCATAGACTAGTGAAATAATTTAAGTAGACTAGCCTAGTTTTCTTGCCATATAATTGTCTGTGCTTTTCTCTTAAATAACAGGGAATATTTATATTTGTAGGCCACTTGTCCTTTGTACTTAAATACCAATCTACAAAATTAATTTCCAGTCTATGTAAATGCTCATCAGCGCTAAAATTTATATTCTCCTGAGTTTTTGTATAGTTCACGCAAGGAAGTAGTTATTATATGGTTATGCCGATAGATGAACTAATATGTAGTTACAATAACAATCACAGTTACATTAACAAGGTTCGCCGAGCAAAATATCAACCTGAAGTATTGGAAAATACATTGCCCTAAAAGAATACCTTTTAAGTATTACGCATTAAATGCTTTGTTTAGTTGTATCCTGCTCGAATGACCAAGAAGACTTATAAAACGACAATAATAAACATAAGTAAAAATCTGTCGAAAAGACTACAAATCACAACTTAGACGCCTGTCTCGATATATTGAGAGATATTTCTAATGATAAAACTTACATTCACTCTTAATACAAATGGAATATATTTTAGATTCCGTTAGCTACATTATGTACTTTATTTATTACTAAGTACAGACGATCATATTATAAAGTTATATGTTAAATTAGGGCTATTATACTTTGAAAGATTAATGCTGCGTTTTTCCCGAGTATTTGTTTCCAAATGAGTAATTTCAAAGTCCAAGGCAATTACAAACATTACGTTAAACTCTTGCGTTAGTTATTCAAGAATTTGTTTCAATGTTGTTTATGTTTCATATAGACCTTATATTTTCACAGATAATAAAAAATAAGAAGTTGCCAACGAAATGGAAACGACATAAGTCTAGCATTTTTTCATATTTCGTTATTGTACGAGTGCCTTGAAACAAAGTGATCTACATTGTAATGACATTTTGAAGATAGCGGACAACCAAAGGTGCTTTGTATTTGTGTGTTACAAAGTTTGGAGATCGGGAAAAACGCAGCTGCAAACATCACATCGATTTCTGATAACATTACGAACAACAATTCTTACAAAGGCAACAGACTGCCGAAACGAATCTCTATTTTGTTTTCAAAGATTAATATGAGATCACTAATTTTGGTTCGATAGTGAGCAAGACAGTAATTCGTTCCCAAAATCTCTCAAGATTCCGAAGTTATGAGATAACTCTAAAAAGCTGATTGTACTTGTTTACCTCCGGATATACATAGCCTATAAGAAATAACTTAGTATTTATCCTTGCGATTAGTGTATACATATATATATATTTTTAAATATGCGTTTGGCAAATATATAAGACATGCACATTTTGGCCGGACACTGTTTATACCGTCATTCGTATATCTATATAATAATTAAAATACAACAATGATAATATATCTTTCTATTGAATTTAACTCGACAGTAATGTTAGGTAAGTATATAATCCTTGTCGACATTCGTTTATTCTATAACAATTAAATCACATTTTTCCATACCATCTACTGTTTACAAGACGTTAAGTATTAAAAGGAGAAACGTCACTATGTATTCGGTTACTATGATTCCACTACTCGTAAATGTTCTTAAAATATGCGTTATACTGTGTTTATTTATTAAAACGAGTGAACTTTAATATTGTACACATCTTAGATATTATATTTTTTTGGGATTTTTAATTTTTTTCTTTTTAATTATTTTTATAGTAACCTTAATTTGTTGCTCGTACGCCAAGCCGTATACAATACTAGAGCGCTCACGAAACTGGAACTATACATATAATCTTTTAGATTAGTAAATATGCATATAGTAAAATATAATTTCTTTACGTCCTATAACAAGGAACGGAACTTTAACCCAATCGCTGTAAACTGATCGAGGACGAGTTTCATGTCCAATTCCATGTCTGGATTGTAATTTCGATGATTTGTAACAAATGTTAGCGTCTCGGAGGCCGTTAGACGGGGCCGGATTTAAATTCCAACTTGCAATTAATGTTAAAAAAAAAACTTTATCCAATTTTGCGTCAAATATAATTTTGTTTGACGATCACGCTTTGCACGCACAACCGACGCTCCAAGGAGAGACATGCCGCTACAATACCGACACTAAAGATACAAAGCTTAAAAAATAATTAACTAGTCTTTTGCGGATAGACCGTCGGCCTAACGAGTCGCGTCCCGTCCCGTCCCGTCCCGTCCCGTCCCGTCACGTGAACATAATTTTCGTACTGCTAGCATATTAACAGATCAACACGAAAGGAGTACGACTAGAAATTATCTCACGTCACCGTCGAGCCATACGTAACACGTCTTACTCCTAATGAAATTGGCAAATTGAGAAAAAAAAAAAAAGAAAAACTCGTCGGAATTGACAAGAATTGATCGGGTACAGTGTGAGCAACGATCGAATTGACGCAACGCCACCGCGGTCCGATCGACCACCTGGACCTATAACAGGGAGCGGGGGTCCCCGACGGGCCGGCCGACCCACGCGCCCCGCGGCCGAGCTCCGACCCGTCGGGAACGGTTCGGTGACTATGTCGCGCGTCGCGTCTCGCGCTGCAATCGGTCGGCTGGGAGGCTGGGCGCTACGGTGTGACGAGTGGGCTACGTACTATATACATTTGGCACTAGATGCGGCGCGGTACAGGCCGGGGCGGGTCACGCCGGGCACAGCGCCACGCGGCAGCAGTCGCAGGCGCACATGCACGCGCAGGCCGCGCACGCGCACACGCACACCACGTAGCCGGGCACCATGCCCCCCATGCCCCCCACGGGCCCCATGCTCCCCATGCTCGCCATGTTCGCCATGGCGCCCATGCCCCCCACCGGGCCGGGCATCAAGTAGGGCGTGCGTGCACACAGCTCGCGGCACGCCAGCGCCTCGATGAGCGCGAGGGTCTGCCGCCGCTCGTGTCCCATCAGGCACACGGTCGACTCGCGCACCACGCCGTGTAGCAGTATCAGGTACCTGCCGGATGGAAATCTTTATTGAGATTTGGAGTCGTTGTGGATTAGCGGTCAGGGCACAGTCAGATCTCATAGTACGCGGGCGACCCGGTACGAATCCAGCTGATGCTCGACGTAGAAGGAAACATTTGCGAGGAAACCTGCAGGTCTGAGTAAAAACGTTTATGTGAAATTCGCCAACCAACCCATGCTGAAGCAGCGTGGCGAACACTTCCAGACTTCAAAACAATCCCGACTTTAAGAGGTCTTTGGAACCTTTTAAGGCTGTTACTTCACTTGAGTGCAAAATACAACTACGTGCGATACTATTGGGATTACGTCACTGTTTTGAGTTATTCAAATTTGAAGAAATAAAAAAATTGGCGACATTACCTGTGCTTTAGCGCCTCCTCTTCCCGCCCCACGAAGTGGTTCCGCAGGTAGGCCTCGAGCTTGGCGCGCTGCTGCCCCAGCTCCGGGAAATCGATGAAGAACCGCGAGCACATGTAGCGCTCCAGGGTTTTGATCCTCTCCGGTTGCGATGCCCTGTAGCCCTTTGCGAGCAGTGCGCAATACTTCAGCAGCCCCCCGCCACGTATCTCTTCCGGTTGCCGAGTGGCGATCAGCTTCTCCGACAGATGGAGCAGCGCCTCGTTGAAGTCTCCGTAAACGGACTCGCCGACGACTGTGGGGTAGAAGTTCTCGCCGATGGGTAACTGAGCGCACTCGTGGAACGCCAGCAACGAGTCCAGGGCGATTTGGAACGAGTCAACCGAGAACTCGAACTGACGGCGCATTGTGTCCACGAATTTGAGCTCGACGGATTTGTGGCCGCGCGAGTTGCCAAGGGAGATGAGGGACCAACGGTCGCCGTCGGAGGTCACGCGCACCATTTTGGAAACATAGGCCTCCTTGAGGCCGGCGGATGTGAAGCGGCGGCGGGGCGTGGCCGGCGGGAGGAGCGTGGCCAGGTGGCTGAGGACGGCTGCCTTGACGCGGTCACAGTGGCGGGCCGTTGTTAGTTCGGCGGTGAAGATTAGGTCGATGTCGGAGTAGGGTTGCGGGCGGTCGGCGAGCACGTGGCTGGCGGCGCCGCCGTTGAGGCGCACATCCCTGACGGCGACGCCCGCGCCGCCTGCGCTCTGCGCGGCCTCGAGGCGCGCGCGCACGCCGGCCACAAGTTCGCGCAGGCGCACGTGCAGCGTGGGGAAGTTGCCGCGGCCGTGGATCGCCACCACTTCGTCCATGACGTCGTTCAGCCGCCGCACTTGTTCGTAGCTGAGCACGGCGTGCCGCTCGCCGCCGCCGCAGCCTCCCTCCGAGGAGGTGTAGCTCGATTCGCTCTGCAACAACAAATATAACGTATACAGCATGTTTAATCACGCACTCCTCGAATAGCGATAGCTAAATTATTAAATACACTCTGGTATCAGAGTTTAATGTTTACGTGTAGTATTTCTGAATCTGTACACATTCATAAAGACACAAACTAAGCATTCTTAACAAAGGCTAATGAACAGTAAATCATTTAAAATTAGCATCAGTCTAGACACCCGGATATCCACATTAGTGACTCTCGCAACCGAAACAATAGATAATGGATCTTCTAGCCAATACAAATCTGTCACCAGCGTACAACAAGTTTCAATAGAAACGGTTACGGACATAAAACATATCAACCACAGACCCAAAACACCCGGAACCGATCGAAAATGGACTTCCTAGAAACATTACAACATTATACAAAAACAAATCGTACTAAGCCATAATGTGACTTCGGTAACGCCGAAACTCCATAAAGCGCGGATCAAGGTCGGCGATATTAGAAAAATAAACAATCTCGCACTTGATGTATGCATAAACGGATTCCTAGACAATCGCAACGATTTGTCTGTCCATTTTCAAGACAAAAACACCTCGAACAAAGTCGATACCGTTATCGCTTAAAGAATAAAAATACACTTCGTTTTTTTTTAAACGCTTTCTATTTTCAGATCGTGTAGGGTTGCCAGGTGTGGGTTTGAGTAACGATAACATTTTACGATGAAACCATTTTATTTTTACGATCATTTATGGATTCTATCGCGTTTAATTTTGTTTTTATATTCACGACGTTTCGAGTGCTTCACAGATGCCGCGGTCACGTGGGACTGAGGTGTTAAGAGTCAACTCTGGTTACTTTCAGCTATTATTAATTAATTTTGGTCCGATCTACGCAGTAAATTTTCAGCAAGAATTCAAGGTTAGTTCGCAACGCGATAACAAAAAACCACGCCATTATAATTGAAATTTAGGTATGTACCCTAATATTTTCCTGTTTTCCTTGTCAAAATTGAAACTTAATCACCGACATAAAAATGTGTATGTGTGAGAGAGAGGGACAGAATAAGGTTACCGGTTGGCTGTACAAAAACTATATTGTAATATCTGTAGCAACAGCGATAATTTATAGCGTCTATTAAAGCAATTAGTTTTTGAATAAGGAGGTCATTACCGCGTAAATACTTGGCCGAGAGCGCAATGAAAAGTGAATGGAGGCAAATTGAATCACAACGAAAAATAATTCCGCCGCACGTCGTCCGTGTCGTGATAGTGTCCGGTCAAATAATAATGACGACAAATGTGACACACCGTGTCAAATAACAATGTTAAGTTGAACTTACGAGTAAGTAACGCACTTCATACATAACATAAGAATATGTTAAAAAAAAACATGGACGATTATTAACATAACACGGATAAGGAATCCGACAACGTAAACATGGCCTTTGAACAATTCATAACCTGTAGTGTAACGATTCTGAATGTTCTTCTTTTCCGGTCTGCGTGAGTTCACCCAATGCCGGACATAGGCCTTTCCACGAAAGCGCCAAAAAAGCTGGCGTGTCATGCATGGAAGAATTGCCCTGAATATTCACGCATACAATATACATACACATATATATTAAACAATTAAAGTTATTTGTTTTGAAAAAATACCATAAAAGATGGTGCCTACAGAGTTTCTTTGGCCGGCTTCAACGGTGATAGATTCAAAAAATGACGTTCGACAAGTGAAATGTATGTTTCTTATTTTGAATAAATTATTTGATTTGACCAGTCTTTGAACTTGAACTTTGAGTTCTATTTCTATATCTATAAATTCGGCGTAATCTGATTTTCCGTCATCGTACGGTCGACAGAACCTCGTCCGTTAGAGAAAAGATGGTACAACATCTCCATTAGTATATAAGACGCCAAAAAATAAAATTTCAGACAGCAGGTGGCTTAGCGCGGTAAAAGCATCTACGTCAGTACCAGCGACCTCGCCATCTTGTTTCGTTTCGCGGGCATTTTTCTCTTTGTTTTAAAACACTCGACCACCAGCAGAGGTCGTCGGTGACGTACCCACTAACTAATTAATGGCACCATTTTATTAGCAAGCTGTATAGAAGCTGCACGCTTGGATTTGTGTTATCTGATTATTTTAGTCTTTCTACTTATAAGATGACGAATGAATGAAATTTTAATGAATTTCCTAAAACACCACATCGGGTAAGTGTTCTTTTCCAACCTGACTTAATTATTTATTCAACTTCACGTATCAAACGTATGTAACTTTGATACAATTTTGATTGTATTGCTAACTCTCTCACCCTCCCTCCAATCTCCTAAATACCCTTACAAGGCCGGCAACACACCTACAGCACCTCTGGTATTGCAGGTGTACGTGGGCGACGGTAATCACTTACCATCAGGTAATTGATTGCACGTTTGCCACCATTCACAAAAAAAAAAATTGTGGTCTATCAATCTGTTGGGGCGACCAAGAATATATAAAACTTCCTATAAGTATTACATAAAATTAAAAAAAAAGCAGTACGCTTGCACGTTTGCCGCCTTTCGCATAAAAAAAAATACCATATCAGAACTTATGACACCAGACCAGTAACGTATAGGTATATTGATTGAAGCAACAAGTGTATCAGATATTTGTGTTTCGTTCGTATAACGACACTTTCTTGTCGTGGTTGTCGTAACAGGATATCTTAGAGCTCTCCTTATAACCGAGTATCTATGGTACTTTAAGTCGCAATTTTGCTATGCGATTGTTCGGATCGGTAATCTTTATAAAATCGGATCACAGGAAGCGCTTCATGAACTCGAGGCCGTTTACAGACAGACGGATGTACCATACTCTTTATGTAATATGCCTCAGTAACGTAATGCTCTGGAATGTCCGGATGTCCGGAGATAAAACTAGCGTGCAGTCGAATAACTGAATCGGGCTCATCGCAACATTCAATTTATTATTAAAATTTAACAAATTCTTTACAGATTTTATCGCGTTTGAGTTTATCTTTATTATTTCCCCTGGCGTTTAGATTTCTTTCCCGGAAACCAGCGGTATATGATCATTACCTTACCTTTCCAGCCTCGCATCAGCACGCCTAACACGTCAGTCCCCCATGATCACGGGCACTCGAAACTAAAATTAAACGCGATAAAAATAGAATTCGCAAACATTACAGAAATGTTGCAAATTTGTACTAGTGCTGCTGTTTGTCATTGTGTCGTTTTATTTGTAATATTTGTTTGTATTTTGTATTAAAATTCATTATTATATGTGTATACGTTATATTTGTATATAATGTATTTATGTATCTATGTATGTATATATCTATGTATCTACCTATCTGTGTAAGTATATATTTCGATATTCATATCCTTTTACTTGTTTTATTTTGTCATCTGTATCGCCTCTATTACGTGCTTATCTCTGCTTAGCCTAATGGTTGACTGGGAGAGAATGCCTCTAGGCAGTAAGTCCGCCATGTGTACGATTAAATAAATAAATAAATAAAATCCGCAAATAACAGTTTCATTTTAAATTAGCCGTATACTCGTAAATACATGAAATCATTACCTATCTAAAGCTTTCTACAGTACACGAGGCCTAGAGTAATTCATGTGTTTAAGTAATTGATGAATCTAGAATCGAGTTACAATGTAAACAACATGGAAAAATTTGCACAATTTTACGACGATGTAGTATTACGAACGCGGAAGTGGCACGTCCGCCAGTATATGGCTACCGTCCAAAACGACGAGCGTGGACGAAACCGATTTGTCATGTCTCATGTCTCATGGATTCTGCATTTTTATGACGTATGACTAAACTAGAAGCGATGGTCAGCGTAACGTACGTTATTGATTTATCGTCAAGTAAAGTAGCAGCTTGTAAGTGCCCACACCTGGACAAAGGCCTCCTTTTCAAGTATCTGTGAGAGTTTTGGAGCCGGAAAGGGCTCACCGCGCTGCTCCAGTGAGGGTTGGCGTGCTTCACATATCCTCGAAAGAATAGTTTCCTCATGATGTTTTCCTTCACCGCCGAGCATGTGGTGTATTCAGCACTTAAAAATACTATTAACGGTTTTAGTGTACTGTCGGCCACCGGAGATCGAACCCGGGTCAGTCGCGCTCCGTGAAACTAATGTGAGCGCCCTAACCACTAGGCTACCTACCACGGCTCTATCGTCATAAATATATTTAATAATTCGAAGCTATTAGAAGTATTTATTTATCTAATTCCAAAATTAAAATTGTCAACAAAATGGCGTACTACGCATGATTGTATTTAAAGTTTGCATAACGACCAGAAACCTGTTGAAACGTAAAAATTTAATTTCACTCGGTTCACAACGCCATGTAACACATCCATGACATTCATTTACATTCACGCATGACTTGAATTCATTATAAATATTTAATTTAATTACGTAACCGTGCACTGTACGGTATAACGTGTGAAACCGAGCCCAATCACACCTGAAACATAACAGTGAGACGTACGACGCATCGTTTATAATTCTTCCGGTTTTTTTTTTAAACCGTTAATAAAAGTCAGACCAAATCTAGTCTTTCTACATTTGTTATCTACATATACGCTTGAGCCGTGGTAGCCTAGCGGTCAGGGTGCTCGCTTTAGTTTCATAGAACACCTGTGATCTTGGTTTGATCCCCGGTAACATTAAAATGGTTAATAGCAAATGTTTTAGTGCTGTATGATGGTTTTCATTACCGCCGAGCACGTGACTAAGTGAAAACATCGTCTGAGAAATTATAAAAAAAAAATATTATTTCGTGGATATGTGAAGCCCGCCAACGCGAACTGGAGCAGCGTCACGGGCCCTTCCCGGCTCCAAAACTCCGATATTTGAGATGGAGGCCGCCGAGGCAGCCGCCTCAGATGTTCCGAGAGGGATTAACCCATTTGCAGAGACGACTATCGGAATAATTTCGGTCGGCATACCACCCCACACATGTCGTAATTAAAGAGATTTCTACACAATAAAACGCCGCCTTGAACCGTAGCTATAAACTGCACCGAAGGTCAAAAGAACACGTACGGACATAAAGACATTTGTTTTTTTTTGTTGCCTTAGTATAGGTAATCGATTTTATTTAGAAAACCACTTACGGAAACTAATTTTGATTGTTGGTGTCGATTGTCTAAATCGATTTACTTGTCTTCCGCCTGCGGTACGAGGAAATTATAGTTACGTGTTGTTAAGCTGGGTATGTTAAAGTTATTAAAACGGTTATTATTTAGCGTTTCGCGGTTAAGGTAATCCAATTAAGTAATATTAAGAACCAATATTAATCTCTTTGATTTTTTTTTTTATTTACAGCATAATGTCATTACATTTTATTTTATTCAGCATATGATGAAGCGTAAAACTTTTATTATCTTTACTATATAACCTGTACATACTAGTCTAGCGAACCGAGCAGCATAGATCTGTAAAATGTCAACTAAATGTGAATGTAATGATTTCTTGTATTTCTGTCTGCAGTCTGTGACTATATTCTTGGTCGCCCCAACCATTAAATCAGATTAGATGGACCACAAATCCTCGGAAATGAACACCGATAGCTTGCCACGGACGATTTGAAATCAAAGAACATCTTAATTTCAATAGAGGAGATAGCTGCGTGGTACCACCGGCTTCGGATCCAGTAAAAAATTAAATCCATATCCAAGCATACCACTGCACGACTTTAAGGGACTGTGAGTATATTCGGCTCGGTGGCGTAGTGGCTAAGCGTTTAGCTGCGGCTCTGTGGTTCGCGGGTTCGATTCCCGTACGCGACTAGTATTTTTATGAACTACAAATAAGAAGTTCCGGGTCAGGGTGTTTGTCTATGCAATGTAAACTGCCTCTGCGACGACACAGGAGAACAGTGGAAGGTAACTTTTTTTTTTTTTTAATAAAAACAAGTTCGGACCAAAATTAAGAGTTAAAAGCAGAAAGTTAGAGTTGACTATGACATCAGGACGTCTAACAGCTCAGTCCGCCCGTGACCACGGGTGCTGTAAAGCGCTCCAAACTTCGGGAACATAAAAACAAAAATAAAACGCGATAAAATCCGTAAGTAATAGTTTCATTTCAAAATGTGAATAATTTATATATTATTCCTTCTTCATTAAGAGTTCTAAATAAAGTTGAAACCCGTATTGAAATGCACTAAGAATTTTAGAAGTTATAAGCGAAAACACAAATAAATTCTAATTGCGACTTTGTTTTATACAATTAGTTATTATAATTAGTGATCGGGCGACGTGCGACAATGGCGTCAGAGTATTTGTCACCGTCCGTTCTTTTCTAAACAGATATAATCTCACATAGGCTTTGCTCGTAATTAAATGTGAAGAATAATAATTCCGGCCCGCAGCAACACGCGGCGCGCCTGCCACGCTCAACACGCAAACCTGACCGTGAACTTCACTTCACCAGTCTGTTTGCGCGCGCGAAACGTTCGCGCAAACACAGAAGAATTTGATGTTTTGAACTATAATTTTTTATACAATTGAATTTCATTAAATTGTTCAAAATTAAAGTTCTACAAAATTAACCTAAAATGTATATTTGTGACTGAAAAAAAATTTCGATAACATTCAATGTATTGCGAAAGCGCGACAAACTTAATTGGAAACTTAAAAGCTTATTGCAAAGATTTTATTTAATTAAGCGTAAAGGAGCCGTGGTAGCCTAGTGGTCAGGGGGCTCACTTTAGTGTCATAGAGCGCGAGTGACCTGTGTTCGATCCCCGGTGCCGGCACCACTAAAATTGTTATTAACAATTTTAAGTGCTGTATTTACCGCGTGCTCAACGGTGAAGGAAAACATCGTGAGGAAACCTGCATGTCTGAGAAATAATAAAAATATTATTTCGAGGATATGTGAAGCTCGCCAATCCGCACTGGAGCAGCGTGGCGGGCCCTTTCCGGCTCCTAAACCCTCTCTGATACTAGTATTTGAGAAGGAGGCCTTTGCCCAGCAGTGGGCACTTACAGGCTGTTACTTTAAGCGTAAAAGTGAAGGCGTGGTAACCCACGGCGGTTAGCGAATATAACTTCGAAGATATTGTGAAGCCCACCAGCGTGGCGGGCCATTTCCAGCTCCAAAATCCTCTCGGATATTTGAGAAGGAGGCTTTTTCCCGGCAGTGAGCATTTACAGGCTGAATATTTTTTAAGCGTAAATAAAATAAGCATTCACACTGTCACTGTCACACATAGGGGTAGGCAAAGCGGTGTCTATATCAAAATATGAAAGATATAACTATTATCTCGTTTTCATCTCAAAGAGTAAGTAACTAGTGAAAATATTTATAAAAATATACTCGTTTAGTACTAACGACTAGTATACCATGTAGATGATAGACCGTGTCGAGTGGCGAGATTAGTCGCCGGAGATTTTCCTTTGTCACCTGCTTCGACACCCATGGGAAGGAAGCAGTTACCAATTGTGACAGTTGAGATGCATAATAAATTAAATTTGTGTATCGTGGTTATAAAAAAAAAACTATGTAACTATTTTGGTTGGGCATCTCAAACAAATGTTAATGGTACAACATAAATTTTGTTGTTTCGATTTAGTTGGAATGATTCTTTGTAAGAAGAAAATTATTTACAATTTTCTTCTATAGAGAGTTAATAAGTCATTTTGAGAATTCAAGGGCTCCCCGCACAGTCGTATCGCTCGTCGCAGTGACGCATTGCAAACATACTCGCATGTGTCCTGTAACCTAATAGGGTAATTGTTTCTTAAGCATTGCACGCGTAATCGACGTACGCAGTAATTGATTAATTAAATAAGTCAGTATTAAACGGCGAATGGTGTAATTAAAAGGCAACAGCGGAATTGGAGTATGGGAGATATGCAAGTGAATACTTAAGACATGCTCAAATGAGCGAGAAGGTATTTTCTACATTTAAATGTAAGATAGTCAAGAAAAATATCTCGATTAAACTATGGTTGACCTATGAAATTATTATGGAAACTACTATTTAAACGCGGTAGAGCCAAGCGGCGGCGTTTGCTGTTGCTCGAATGGCCTGTCCATTCGACCATCCACTCGACCGGATTAGTACCACAGCCTTGTAGAATACTGTCGTGAAGTAGAGCCTTGTGCTTCTGCGTTTCGTTCGATGAATGAGGTAACCGGAGGCCTACTCCCCGTCCCCATCCTCCTCCTCATGCTCCCTCCCATCTCCCAAATATCCTTTAAGGCCGGCAACGCACCTGCGGCTCCTTTGGCCATATCACTTGCATTGAACCGCTTGATCGTTTGCCGCCTTTTCCGTAAAAAATATCGATTCCGATTCGACGATATTGCTTGCGCATAATCTAGTTATCTCGAACTAAGTTCATAATGCAATGTAACAATGCCATGAAGCCGACGTCCATTGTTCGCGTTTGTCTTTCTTAATCTATGCCTGATAGATCTATGGAATTCTCTAGATAAAGTCTTGCCAACAATTGCAATGCACCGACGTATGTAGTGTTATTACATGGTGCTAAAATCTACTTTATATCCATTCGGATGTAGTCTATATTTTACTGAAGCATTGCACTCGGATATTCGCTTATTTTGCACGCAACTGTAATCATTCTGCATTAAGTAGGTCGGTCGCATACGCCAGGTTGGGAACAGTAACATACTTTTTTTTTTTTGTAGCGGTATACTTATACTATATAAAAGAAATGAGTTTTTTAACTCGTCTCAAATGACCTTTTGTCGGTTATGTTATAATGATGCGTTTGGCAAGGAACGCACATTGCTCCAAGATAGTTCTTGCATTTTAACCAGTCAACATTAATATATTACAAAATGGCCTTGCAATAGTTATTGTATCATCATCATCATCATTTCAGCCTATCAGAAGTCCACTGCTTAACATAGGCCTCCCCCAAAGATTGCCACGTAGCTCGGTCCTGAGCCACCTGCATCCATCGACTTCCCGCAACACTGCGCAGGTCGTCACTCCATCTTGTTGGGGGTCGTCCTACACTGCGTTTGCCTGTACGCGGGTGCCACTCGTAAACCTTTATTCCCCAGCGGTTGTCAGTTCTGCGAGCTATTTGGCCGTTATTGTATATAATAGTCATAATTAACGCTGACTACCTTCAGTTTTAATTATAAATATTTGATCCGATCTACGCAGAAAATGCTTACGTTATCTCGAAGTCGTGCAGTGGTATGTCATCCACTGCAGTTATGGGTCTAACTGTAACACCTCAGTCCACCCGCGACCACGGCTGCTGTAAGTCACTCGAAATGTGGGTAATATAAAAACATAATTTAAACGCGATGATATCCGTAAATTATATTTTCATTTCAAATGTGCTGTGTTCGCGTGAATACGAGAAATCGTTATGAGAATAAATTACCCAGGTAATGTCCGACAAATGTCATCGCACGTCACATGAATAAGCCTGCGATTATCGGCATTCCAGATAGCGATATGATTCATTAGATTAAGGATTTAATTGCTCTTCAGAACAAAAGCAATCGAACGATAGATAAATCGTTAAACCGAGGAGCCGAAATGAAACAATATTCCTCGGACACTAAAGATATGTCCGTTTCGTCACGCTGATATCGTTAAAGTCAAATGAACGAAATTCCGGGGAAATCTATTGTTTGCGGTGAAGCATTTTAAATATGGCAATACTAAAATTTAGACGGTGGCTTCTTGTAAAAAAAAATCGTCGAAAAGCAATGATAATTACAAATTCTGGTATTTTGAGCGAGGGAGTACCCAAAGGGAGCGAGAGAGGAGGGACTATGGAGGCGCCTTATTAGTGTAATTTTAACGGTTACCCGGGGATAGAAAAAGTTTTTAACAGAGTTGGGCAACTAAGCACCGACATAAGAAAACTTAACAAATGGGTCATGTCACGTCGCCATGTTGTTTCTGTGTCACGACCAAGATGACGTC
This sequence comes from Bhutanitis thaidina, assembly GCA_029286595.1. NCBI lineage: Eukaryota > Metazoa > Arthropoda > Insecta > Lepidoptera > Papilionidae > Bhutanitis > Bhutanitis thaidina. The sequence continues at coordinate 12,684,397 of JAGSMS010000017.1, forward strand.
CTTGAGCAATAGCGCCGATACGTGAGTATTGCCCGCGGCATATTTCCTTATCACACCATATAGACGTTATCTTCTCCGGCGGTCGTAAATAGAAAATAGATAATGTGCAGATAATATAAGATACCATTGTCACACTGTTTGTTAACAGTGTGACGATGGTATCATAATGAATTTAACGATATGCCACTTGAAGGTAAGGCCCTCGGGATAGATCCTGGTGTTGGGGTAGGGCATAGACACATTTTATATATTATACTACATGTAATAACTTACAACACTATTGTAATTTTGTAAAGTTATTGTGTTTGTCGATAATATTTAGTCATCTGAGAATAATTCCAGATCTCTAATACGTCGCGCGGCTTGCCCTGAAACCGATTTTTATAGCAATTTAAATATCGAACGCAATTACAATTTTCTGTATTTAGTACCTTCGCTTTTAATTTCGACGTTACAATATAAAGTATTATTCTGGTACACTTTGATTCATATAGGTCTTATTTACTTCATATCCTCATCATCCTCACTACGGCCTGGCCTTAAACCCTAGCGTAGGGCATAGCAACTACTTTTTACCCCGCAAAATTTCACACGTATAAAGTTGCGAGCGAAAGCCAGTATATAATAACACGTAAATTGATGTCTCTATGCTACCTCAGCTATGTACAAATACACCAAGTCTGTCTAGAGAAGACCGAGCCAAGCCAAGAATGGATAACGAACGGGTTCAAGGGCGTAATTGTTGGAAGTGTCCATAACTGTTCAGTACGGTTTAGAAAACGATAGGAACCGGCTGAAGCCGGCTTGTACCTTGCAACAGTTTGTCCACTCCCCAAAGTACAGAGCCATGTTAATGTCTATGGTCAAACTAATAATTAGTGAGCAATACCCACTGTGCGCACATTTGTGAGACGTGGTTAATTGTATTAAAGTGTCACCTAACATAACTTTGTAGCATCATTTTTAGCGCGGGTTGGGTGACCGTCCGTCTAAAATCCCACGGTAGTCGTGATCAGCATCAGACTAGGAGTCACCGGATCTCCGCTGGGAACGCAACCGTGTCCCCTGTTCCGTTTGACTAAGATAGCCAAAGCATACGTCCGCATCCACATCCATCTCAATCGTATATTGAATGTTGAATACAACACGTTGTTTTTTTTATGGTGAAGGGGCAAACGAACAGCTCTCCTGATTACCTAGTATAAGTAGTAAGTGATTATCTGCAACACCGGATAGGCTGCAGGTGCGTTGGCGACCTTTAAGGATATTTGGGGAAGAGAGAGGGCCTCCGCTTACCTCACTCACCGAACGAAACGCAGAAGCATAAGATGCCTCTACATCGCGCCGGTATTCTACAAGGCCGTGATACCAGCCCTGTCGAGCAGCAGCAAAAGCCGCCGCTTGGCTCTACCACGTTTAAATAGTAGTTTCCATATTAGCTTCGTAGTTCAACCATAGTTTAATCGAAATATTTTTATTGACTATCTTACATTTAAATGTAGAAAATACCTTCTCGCTCATTTGAGCATGTCTTAAGTATTCACTTCTCCCATACTTCAATTCCGCTGATGCCGTTTAATTACACCATTTGCCGTTTAATCCTGACGTAGGTGTTCTGCGTGGTCGTGGTGCTGTACTACCCTGGTTGAGCCGGCCTAATCGTGCAGCAGCAAAAGCCGCTCCTCGGCTCTATCACCTACTGATTTGTGGACTCCATAATGCTATCCTACATTTGAAAAACTCTACAAAACAAGAGTTTAATACGATAAAAAAAAGGTTAATTTTGTATTATTATATCATTGTCGCTTTTGAATCTTAACAGTCATGATGTATGTACACAAGTATGTGTCCTTATGCAGCAACTGCTTTATCGATCATCTTTAAATGATATGAAACATAGGTCGCAATTCGCGTCTGTTTGTGTGTTCGCTTACATTTACAAGTGGGTTACAATGTGGTTTTCAAGATAATTAAGAATATTTCAGGAGGAAGGTTGATATGTAGGTATGACACATACAACAGTAGCAGCAGCTTCAACAACAATGAGGAACAATATGTTTCGCAAATATACAACATTAACTTAAAGGCGCGAAATAATAAAAGCGAACGTCTCTCGCGACCCAATAGAATATTTACCAAACACTGTTTGGACAGAAGTTCAGGCGCTGCAGGTGTGACAATATCACGCGTCACCGCAGCGCTCACACCTGGTTCAATGATGGTATTGAACTTTATTGGCGTTCACGTTTCTTTTTTTTGGGAAAAACGAGGCGAACGAGCATGCGCCACGCCTGATGGTAAGTGATTACCGTCGCCCTGGCATATCTGTAACACCAGCGAAGCTGCAGATGCGATGCCGGATGATGGGGTGGTGTGTAAGGGGGAAGGGGAGTTGAGCCTCCGGTTACTTCAGCGAACGAAAGCAGAAGCACAACACGCCTGTATTGTACGGGATGGTCTCTATCCCGCTCTTGTGCTCAGCTACTTAACCTTTTATTGCACTTCGGCTTGTGATCACTACTTGCCGTTTATTTAGTCGGCTCGTAATCGAGGAGAAGTATATATATATATCGCAAGCTGGATGACGTCATATTTTAAAGTATTTTTAAGCACATAATTACATAATATAAGTGATTTTCTGATAGCGACACAAAGAAATTTTTTTTTATTGTTTTATTGAAGTCTTTATCGAAGTCTGCATCCATTTCACATAATAAAGTTAACCGCATAATTAACAGATAAGAATTTGATAATGGAGAAATTATAACATGTGTTAGTATTTATGTATATGTTATACATTTTTCCGCCTATTTCATTGAACATATGTTTTCGCGATATTTGTAGAAAACAATTCGGAACTAGCTAAACTATTAATGTTCATTTTAATTTATATTGTTTTTCGTCCAGTGCTAACATAACAGTACAGGAATAGCGCCGTTTACACACAAACAACTACGCTGTTTGTTTAGTTCCTGTATTGATTAGTAAGGTGAGATGTCACGCGCTGGTCGGCGACTACTGCACTATACCTTACTTAGAGTAAAATAAGATAGTAATATGATTTAAGCAGTAAGACTGAGGAATAGTAAACAGTTTACACAAAGTCACCAATGTCGAAAATGTTATCGCATACCCAATGTTCGCTTAACGTACGCGCGCTTTAAATACTTCAGAGAATACTCGTGTTAAATCGTCCGAAGCGATCGTTTCACGCTTGACGAAATATTTAACAATTCGAAACGAACGACATTCCAAAAGCAAACAAAATGGCGCCGGGCGCGTCCTAAAACATTGATAACCTTGCACTGTATGGCGCGATCTCTTCAAACGGAACTGGCATATAATAATCTACATGTGGAAAAAAAAACTTCGTTCGGAAATTTCGTATTGCATTGTAAATAAATCTTTAAAATTAATGTTATTATTGTCCGAAAATGTTGTAACATTGTGTTTACAGTTTTTAATCTCTATTAGCAGTAACACATAAGATGCACTACAAATAAAAGAAATGATCAAATCCATAGCTGTAGTTTTCACGTGGTAGAGCCAAGCGACGGGGTTTGCTGCGACTCGACGGGCTAGCAGAACACTATTACTTTGTATCCGGAGGCCCACTTCCCCTCCCCATTGTCCCTTGTGCCTTCCATCACCCAAATATCCTTGAAGGCCACGCAACGCAAAGAAACGCATTTGCAGCTTCGCTGGTGTTTTAGATGTACGTAAGTCACTTACCACGAGGTGAGCCACTTGCTCGTTTGCCCCCCTTTCCCATAAAAAGAAGATCTAGATGGGGCTGTAATATAAATACGATTTTAGAGTCAACTGTATAACGTGCTTAACGAATAGGTTAATTTTTTGCCGCCATAAACAGCAGACGTACGTTCGGTTTCATTACATGACCTAAAGCGAAAAGACAGAATAATTACGTGGTGAATTCATATAAATGCGACTAGCTGCATCTATAACAATGATCTAATCATAGTCGGTATAAGTAAGTGGAATGTAAACCGCCGTGGTGCATAAAAAAAAAGCTTTCGATTTCAGCGGCGGCTGCATTAGTATTCGCCCGTGACCGCCGCCGTCTGGAATATCGATGAGAAAGGTCAGTTTCATATTTCCGATACTCCGATATTATATAGATACGACGTAATAATCGATTTAATCGAGACATCGTATGATTTGATTACACGAGTGATATTAAAACATACAAAATGTTTTCATTATGGAAAATAAAATTGTTTCTTTTTACGTAGGTGCCTGTAATTTAAACAGTTTCAATGATTTAAACAGGCCGTGATATCCATTCGTGGACAATTAGTATACAGCGGTTGCCAAACTGCCGGCCAAACGTGGCTACGGTGCCATATTTACCATTTGCATAAGTAATATATTAGCCCAAGGTACTTACTAAAGTACGAATCATTTGTAACAAAAAAAAATATAGATACGGACAGTGAAGTCAGTACAGTGCGAGATGTCTGGTACTGGTAACGACAATTCTGCCAAGAGTTACAATTAAATTCGAGAGGTCTATGTTTTATGGACTAGGTGTTTATGGTTGACCACCTTGGTGAATTAAAGAGTAATTAGACTACAGCAGATTTAAATTATTACAAAAATATGACTTTTGCAGAGTCTGCTGTCGACGGACATGTCGAAGGATAGACGCTAAATCGCGTTGGTTATTTTTTCTGTCATCTTCGAGATGGTTATCCCGCAGCCTGTCAGATTCAAATCTGAATTAGAAACTAAATTGTATTGGACAAGAGGACCGTAGGAGAAACTTATTTATGCTCTTAATTCGTGAGCATCTATTGTTATGTAAGACAACTTCAAAGAAAGAAATATTTTTACCTTTGCCTATCAAACATAATGAATGTACATACAAATATCAAAACGTTTAAAAAATAATTAAACGAAGACGTTACGACAAGGGTTATTGTGATATAAAGACATATATCGATGATAATAATCCCTTGGGAAGGAGTTGTTCTCTCCCAAGTAGTTTATAAAAGTTATGATATAAATTAAAAAAAAAAAACAATTACAAAAAATAATATAGCTACGGAGTTCCATTCGTCAGTTTCTTCTCCGTTAGAGAGAACTCATTTCGCAACGGTGGTAGATTTAAAAAAAAGAGAACTTATGACCAATGAAACTTATGTACCATACTCGAAGAAAAATTATTTTGATTTTGATTCGAAATTACTGCATCCTGGAGTGACTGATTATACACGTTTCATTGTCTCAGCGATGTCATAAAGGGTCAACAAATTAATAATAGTATAACATTAAAATCCACAATGGTATCCGCTAATATAAATACGTCTATCGTACATACTTTCGATTTCGTGCATGAGGCCGCTAATTAGCATGGCCTCGGTGTACGTGTGCTGCGTAACATGGAACGGAACTGGCTCCATTAGATCGCACCTGGTATGCGTGGCGAAAATACCTATCGAACTTGTCAGTCGTCACATATATACCCACAGATATGCAAAAACAAATCACATAATTATATGTTTAAAAGTAAAAACCATGCCGTCATAGGTAGAAACAGAAGCTGAAATGTCACATCAATATCTTTTACCTAAAACAGAACACTATGGTGATTTAAACTTAAGTATTACAAAAAATAAAATAAAACGTGTATTTTTAACGCTTCTCGTATTGACAAAGAAATGTCAAATCACTTTAACATGTAAGTGCCACTAAATTTATGGAAAGCATAATCGTTCGAACTTGACTTTACCCAAAGTAAAGAAAAAAAAACGTAACGCATACGTCAACGACGCCATTTTGTTTTTGCGCGCGAACACTACTAGGTAACGATTTTCACTTTCTTTTGAATTATTTGAGCACCGTGCTAAATTCGAATAGACTGATTAATATTGCAAACTGGCGTTGTTTGCATCAGAGGCACGCTTCACGAAAACAAAGGTAGAATTTTCTATACTTGGTGGTATTTTTGTGCGTGGTGCCAAGCAGCGGCTTCACCAACTGCTGGAATGGGCCGGCTCGACCGGAGTGGTACCATGAGCTCGCAGAGTATCGGCATGAAGAGGAGGCATCTTGTGCTTCTGCGTTTCGTTCGGTGAGTGAGGTAACCGGAGGCATCTCCGAAAAACCTTCAAGGCCGGGAACGCACCTGCAGCACCTCTGTAGCAGTAGTACGTGGGCGAGTATAAAAAAAAACTCACTATATATAAACAATATTCTTCGCCTTCGTTGCTCGTTTCTACATAACATTTTAATTTAAAACGACGTGCAAATATTATAAGTTGACATACAGATGTACAGAATAATATTTTTATATTTCAAAAGCAAATCGTTTTCCATAGTGTCGTTTTAAAGTTATACAAATGATATAAATGTAGGCGTGAATCGGTTTAAACACGCTTGACCTTACGAGTACAACAGAACAATTAAGCTTCCAAGGTACTAGGTGCCCCCTGTCATTATTGCGGGGCGAATGCAATTAAACTATTAAAATTATAAGAAAACAAGTTTTTTGCATCGTAACTGTCTTCATTTATCTTTCGAGCGACATTTATTTGCATCGACGCATTTGTTATTCTGTTATATTTCTTATCAAATAATTTACTATTTAAATTAATGTTTTTTTTATTTCAACCATAAAAATCTAATATACGTTTCATAGATCAGTAGCGGTAATAAAAATATGAAATTAATGCTAGCTTTTGTTGGCACTTTTTGAGATAAGGTACATTTCTTTTATACACATAAAACGAGGATTTTTTTTTTCCAAAACAAAGACAATTCCTTATTTCCAATACATTCAAATATAGTTTTATTTTTCCGCCAGACACATGATATAATACAGGTTGACAGTAACGTCTGTACATCTATTCACGAGGAATATTCAGAATGTAAAGTTGAAATATGCCTAACAAAAAAGAATATTTCCCAATGAATTATGGCGATCCAATTCGAACATTCACTTGGCGAACACAGCCTTGCGAATACTTATAACAAGAAGATTAGATGGATGAATATAATTTCCAAACCCACTTGTGCAATGAACAAAATTAAAAACACGAAACGACCGACTGCCTTACGACTGGTGAAACACTTTGAAATTCAAACATAAAGGTGATTTCTGCGCATGTTTCATAAACTATATTCAGGATAAAGAAAATGTTTATTTCATTTAGAATCTAAATATAATGGAACGTATTGTTTCTATATATTTAAACAAAGTCACACATTTTTTTTAGTAGTGTTTTTTTACGATTTTTAAAAAATAAACAATATATACTGTAAAGGTTTGAGGCTTATCTCAGGGTGACTACCGCAGACGTATTAACCATCCCATCTCACAAGAGCCTAAAATCTGCAATAACCATTTTGAATGCCACCCTTTGATGTTTCAAACTAGTGCCCGACAGCAGTATCTCAGGGTTAAGTTGAAGTGAGGTAAGAGACGTATTGGAGATTCGTAGTAGATTGCCCGGAGACTCCTAATGAATGAGAGTATCGAAACATATATAACAGAGATGTGAAAAATCACTTTAAATCTTATTAATTCAACGCCGTAACAATCAGGTGTCGCTAACCTGTCGGTTAACAATGATATAACATTGTTAAAAGGAACGCGGTGTCACGGCCAACGAATCGCGACACCAGGTTTATTGTTCAGAGCTCGCAGATCTGACCGATTACAACGAATAGCATGCGAACACCATATGACACGCTTTTTTGCAGTTTATTTTGGTGTGAACTTTTTGTAATCATTGTTTTTTATCAACCGATTTAAAAGGTGCGTAAGCTTTCAGAGAGAGCGACAGACAAAACATTTATTTCGATTTAAGTATTTATTCCTTCTAGTAACATTACTTCCATAATAATATAATTTCAACGGTTTCAAAGTTATAATTTCACATGTCAAATGTAATTTTTTACAATCTACCATCGTTTCGTAATGAGATTCTTCTAGCTGAGAAGAAACAGCTAGCCCACCTATCGCTAACTAACACACTGCCTAATGATACTAACAAAAATACTAAATGTTTGTTTATTTAGTTCGAAATATTTCCTTTCATTATTCAGACGACAAGCAGGTGAATTGAATAAAATATTACGCACAGGCGCAGATTAATGACCATTGCCAGCGTAGTTTATCCAATTTCCACCACCAAACGATGTCAACTGTGCAAGAGATGATAGTACCGTAAGTGTTACTGCAAATGCGTCAGCACAAAACTGGTGTGCCGCATTCGTGCGATAAGATCAGAGGAAGGGTCGGGTGCAGTCTTCGCACGGGACAATCCCATTCGCCCCGGGGCGCGAAACATTAGTGGCTTACACAAGTATCGATTCCAAACAAAATGTAAAGTGGTTTTTTTATCGGTTACAGAAACGCACAGTCCGTCTGTGACCTAAGGCTTCGTCCAACATTCGACGACATGTTTGTTGAACAGATTGCGTCATTTTATATGTTATGCTACCATTTGGAACAGGTGTAAAAATAATTCACTCTTTTTGGTGGCAAGGTTGTTCTGTTCGTGCGGATTCTTTTATTGAGAAATGTATTTTTTTTTAATTTAAGATCAAAAGTCATTTTATTATGTTTGTAATTATATGGCTGCGATGTAATTCGTGTCGTGGCCAGTAATGACGTTAACAATAAAAATAATTAACAGTTTTTTTTTTAATTTCTTTGCAAAGTAATGAAACTAAATTAAATCCAACAATTTTAGTGAGTTAAGTATTAAAAAGTCCAATTAATAAAGGATTGGAAGTAACTACTGCCGGTCGGCGGTCGGGGGTCGGGGGTCGGCGGTCACCGTAAGTGGGATCACGCAACTTAGACGTTGCTGTCAGTCACCAGTCTGGACAATTTAAATGGGAAGGTCCTTCCGTTATTTGTCCAATACCACGGGATTCTTCTAGAATTTCCTCAATGTGCTTCCGGCGCTCCCTCAGGGTCAATGTGATGCAACTTATGAATAAAGATGCAATATTATAATTCTATCTATCAATATATAAAATAGAATGTTTGAGAATTTTAACAAGTAACTAAAATATTTTAGACTCCAACAATTACTTACTATAATATTATAATTGGTCACATACAAACAAATTAACATGCAATGATTGAAAAGATTTATATGGATTATATTTTATTAGATTACACAATTTAACATATTGCAATCGGATGTCCTGAGGTTCGGAAGTATATCAAGGAAAATCTCTCAATGCGAGTACATCTTGATTATGACAGAGGTCGCAAACACATGGCTCGTATATTTTTAATTTTAGCGGTTACAAACAATATTAACTGTGTTTTATGATTCGAAATCGAGTAAAGCCGTGAGTAAAGAGAGTGTGTCGAAAATCCAGCCGAAAGGCTGATTCAGTATCAGGTTTCACCTAGAATCCAGTAACAAATATACTTATGTTTTGTTTATTCATAGGGGATCGTTTATAAAAGTATTCTTCATTAAATAGGCCTTCGCAAAGCGAGGCCTCCAGATCGATCACTATAGATTCAGACATCGCATCCATGCCGGCGATCGCGGTTCGACGCATCGACAGCGCACTCAGTTGCATACTAAGAGCGTCCTAGAGCATCCCTGTGAGGCAACACTTGGCACTGATAGCGGGCGAATATATCTCGGACACCGGACTTCTCAAGGCAGTGCGACGTATTACCACGACCGCGTACGTTCTTTGCTTACGTAGCGTTGCTAAGATCGAATACGTCACGACTAGGCGTCGGTAAGTAGTGACGTAACGTGAACCGTCAACGTTTTCCCGTGCCTGCTGAATATGAACATTTCAATAAAGACAATAGATCTTGCGAAAGAGAGCAACGCCAGTAAGTAAAAGAAGAATTGGTGAGGGCGTAGTTTAGCAAAGTTCAGATATTTATCTAGACTTGAATTGCGACGAGTTTTTATAGTCTCAAACTATTCATTGCAGTCGCGTTAATCATCCAATAGCGGCTGCCTTCGCGCTTATCACTTAACGATATAACTGTAACTAGTAATATTGCAAAAACCTCTCATTGCCTTAAACGAGCCGAAGACAACACAATACAAGTCACGGTAATACATTTAGTTGGTCGTGAACGAAGCATCCTTGGTAACCGGCATTCCGATGCAGAGGATGCACGAGGTATCTGTGCCTCGGTTTCGCAACTCCTCGTTGTCGCGAACGTTTCGAGCCGAATAATTGGATTGAATATAATCTACACTACGCTGCGTACTCACGATATCGTGTGTTAATTTCGTTTGGGCTTGTGAGGATCTGCGACCGTCAACGTCGTAGGCTCGTCGTATGACGTCGTTGTTTTTAAAACAAATGGGAAAGTTCAGAAAAATCTGAATGTACACGTATTCAGGGATTTGGAGTTTCGAAACGTGTGGAACTTTTACAAATCATATTGCGTCCATCTCTTTCATCTCATCGTCTTTAAATCATCATATCTTTCTCTAGAGGTCAGCCTCAATTGCACGTATACCCCTGCGGAGAGACAGACTCGGTTCTATGCGAATGCGCTCAATTCAATCAATCCTGCTCAGCTCAATCCTGTGTAATATTAGCGAATATTCCATTTAACGCATACCGGCTTTTGTTGATAAAGCGTCTTCTGTTGTTAAATACTTGTTTTTGTATTTATTTGAAAAATAAACCTAATCTGGTATGTCTGATACCAACACCGTTGTTTACACTTTACAAAATACGAATACAAATAAACGATAAGCAATGTCAATAAATTAAAAATAGATCGTAGTGTCATTGATTTCACGAAATCAATTCAACAATATAAGGCAACCCTGAAACTGTACAGTTGCTACGGCAAAAACTATATTTAACTTCTTAAGTGACTTTATTATTTTTATCATTAGATTTTTCAATATTCCACACACCGAAAAAAACAAAAAGATGAAAACAAAACAGATATGGCGATTCGAACTGAATTTAAGCGTAGGCGTGTGACACGAGAATGTCCTTGCTGGACGTAAAAAAAAAAAAAACATTACAGAATAAAAGAGATCGACTCTGTGATCGATCGAATTCTACACTGTACGGTGTCTATTTAGATAATCAAGTTATGTCTCAGCTCGGCCGGACACTGCGGCTCTGTCACGGTAACGTACTGGTTTTACATTGGAATCAATAATTTCACCGGCCGCACCATCCCACCGGTGGGAATCTGCGAAGTAGTATCAATAGAAGTGCGACTTTCATTTTAAAAACAAATCACAACAAACCCCTATTTTCGAATTACGTCTTGTCTGCCAAGTTACTATTTAAGAGAACTATGAAACAAATTCGTTAGATGGGAAAAAGTTTAAAAAGCAACGTATTTGTTTTGGCTTTTGGAGCAACCTCTGAAATTTATGCTTTGTTGAATCTTTTTATTTATGTACAGTAACAAATGGAACGTGATAAAATCTGAAATAAATAGTTCTTTCATTTCAATTGTGTAGTGTTTGCGTAAATTCAAGAAATCATCTTACTGTTGATATGATTGGTGATAGATTAAAATTAGTTTCGTCAGAATTTTGCAAATTGTTTAAACAACGGACACACACATAAATATAGAGGTATACTATGAAAATGTTGCTATAAGGGGTCTCAGGTCTAAAAAGAAAAGAATAAGTACATAGTACTCAATTTTACTTCATTTTCACAAAAAAAAAAACGGCTTATTCCAATAAGAGGCTGTATCTACTTATAAAAGATGTTTATCTGTTAAAAAAAAAATCAGTTCTGATGTGGAGAGGAGGACGCTTTTCTTAATCTATTCGCTATTCGTGAATAAACAAGAAATAAAAAATACGAAACCTATAATCTCTTTTTTTTTAATTAGTCGATTTATTAAACACAAAAAAAAGTATAATAATTCTTTGGCAACATTTGTTTGTTTAGTAAAAATAGTAAACATTCTTTTCATATTACTTATATAAAATACACATATAAAAAAACATACTTACATATACATATAAAAAATCTGAGGAATAAGAAAATCAAAATGTTTTGAAAGAAATGGCATTGAAGTTCAATTTACGTGAGACAAAAGGCATTTTATAAGTAAGTAGGCTGAATTTAAATCGTGCGTTAACAATAGGTCCGATCGGAGAATAATGCGAGAGAATGAAACTCTTTTCGAGTGATGAAGCGAATTACATCAACGTTGCAGTGTATGGAAACATTCCCACGTACCGGTGCGATATGAAAATGTGTCACAAACAACCGATTAGGGCACCGCTTCCGATGGTTTCACCGTTCGTTAGAAACCGACCGCGATTCGCGTCGAGACATCGATATGCATATCAAATTTCGTTGCGCACATCGGAACATGAAACGTAAAATATTGGAAAAATACTACAGTCTATTATGAAACAAGGACAGCGACAGTTAACCAAGCTTTTTTTTACCACAGTAACAAAAAAGCAAAACCATCAACTGTGGTTAAGTAAATCAAATTTCCACGGTGACGTAAATTGAAAATCACAATTAACTATATATGATAATATAGTGATTGGAATTTCAAAAAGATTGCGTCTCGATCTTTGTAACTAAAAAGTATAGTTTACTTTCACACATATTTTTCTAGTAAAAAATACAATATTCCCTTTCTCCATTTGACAAAAAAAAAAATAGAAGTGTTTCCATTAAAAAAAATGATAACAATATTAGGGCATTGTATCTCCAATTCTGAATAACAAGAGAACGGACAGTAGACGACGCCTCGGGTAAGCGCATATCTTCCAACAGCCGAGATCTCGTGACGGACGGACGGACGGTCCACCTACGCGCGCTAAATTAAGCGTGATTTTTTTTTTACTAACACGGATCCGCGTTGGACGAACGCCATTCCCTTACATCACATGACCAACACCGCCACCAACTTACCTTCATATCATCGAGCATGTCACACACGGAGATCAGAGATGCGGTGTCGGGAGTCACTTTGATTACGCCCATTCTGGAGTCGGGAGAGCACCACTGGGTTAACACACGGAGGACCGAACGGACCGTTTACGTGCGATAGGTGCACAGTAACGTCCCGAAGGAAATTGTAAGTTCAGAAGCGAGAAACTCGTGGTTTATTTTAGGAACAACGAGCGCGAGACGTACTCACGCCGTGACCGAGCCGCGCGGACTGAAGTGAGCAAATACAGCTCGCCGCGCCAGTGAAAGGGTCCTGCTCCTGACGTCACGCACGCGATAACGCGGTCGTCCCCCGCGCCGACTTGTTGCTACATTGTCTGTCCCGCTCGCACCATCTGTGATAACTACACTGTTTATCTTGCTCGTAGAAAAACATCTATTAAAATTCTGTTTCATTATACTTATAGACTTATTCTAGTGAGCATGTTGATTAAAAGTTATGCGATCAAATGAACATTTGTCATGATGGTAGTATTATGTACGATTTTTTTTTATTAGTTAGAAAATAAATAAACCACGTTTCAACGAACGCAAAACGAAGGTTGTAGACATACGTAGTATTCCTGTAGAGGCCTGGGCAAAGGCTACATTCGTAGACATCTATCGTAGAGGTCACCTTTGTGGCGTGAGAAAATACACTTAACAAAATTTTATTTTAATTTCTAGGTTATCTTGATGAAAACTTAAGATTAGGCCAACAGTACCAAGTTTCTAAAGTTATTTTATTACAGCGAAACTCAGAATGATGTAGATTGATTTTTTTTCAATAAATTTAATTTTACGGCATTTATATCTCTATATAAGTTAACCATAAACGACTATAGCATCAATGTTGATGTGGTTTATCTTATCTAACAAACCTGACATTCTGGATTTATTATCGGCTTATTATTTACTTACACTGGCAAAATAAATTCGGATATTCCACAAGGATCACATTTCGGACCATCGATATTCATCACTTGTATCGGTAACAATTATTATTAAACTTTGAAATATAATTATTGGTCACGTATTTTATCGCGATTAATCTTTATTTCTGTTTATTCTTCTGCGAAGATCGGATCAAGATTAATAATTTAAAGCTGAAGGTAGCCCATGTCAACTATGGACTTGCAACAGCACGCCTTACAGGACAGTCCCCTCGATACCACGGGTGCTATAAAGCACTCGGTGCATAAAATTTTTGTAGCGTAATAAATTCTCCAAATTGTAATTTCAAGAAGAAATAGATATATTTATTTTTATTTACGTTCAAATTAAACTAGACAGAGATTGACTAACTAAATTTATCGACATGTTTTAGACTAAATCGGTCTGTTACCGCGTCCTTGAACTCAAGCGTGCGTTTCACGCAGCCATATTTGTTTATTCAAAATTCGAATAACGCATTGACTGTCAGCTGTCATGTCGTCGTTAAAGCGATGCTGCAATGATTTACGAGGTACGGGTAAATTGCGATACTATGTTAAAAAGAGTATGTAAAATCTTTATCATGTTCTTTTTAATGTGTCCTGCACATTCTAAGTGATTTTTATATAACACAGGACATTCCGTTTAATGCACATAAAATAATGTTTGCTTAGCAACTGCCGACAATATATCAGGTACCTATGCGATGAATTTGCTGATTTTTCTTTCCAAATTGATTGGTTACGTTCGTTGATAGAAACTCAATGTTTGAACAGGCCGAAGAGAATTAATAAAACGGCGTATTTCTGTTTTACTGTGACGAATGCATTTACGAACATATATTAAATGTTGACGTAATGAAATATAAGAGTCCGTTAATAATTTCCAGTACTGACGTAGGCACTAAAGAAACACTTTGAAGTTGATCCTTTTGCTGCCAAGCGGCACCTTTGCTGCTGCTTGAATGGGTCGGCTTGACTGGGTACTAACCTCGCCATGCAGAATGCCGGCGAGTGCGTTTCCTGTGAGTGAGGTAGTCCTATGCCAGCCCCCCCCCCCCCAAAATATAACTTATAAGTGTTTATTGTTAACATAGGGTATTCCCCGATAGCCTACTTATTCAAAATCAGCATGAAATACTTTCACGGGTCAAATTAATATTTTTTTATTACAAATTATCTAGTGCTTATGATAGATAGTCTACAGCTGAACATAGGCCTAGTCGAAAAGATATAATATTTACAGCGCCAATAGCCTAATGGGTTAGGGTGCGGACTGCGAAACATGACGTCGCAGGTTCAGCACACCATTCGACTATTGTCGTGAACTACTCCAAGCTCTAATGCTTAGTTGGAGGGTTAACAGGAATATTAGTAATGTTAGTTAAATACCATTGCTAGTATTCTTTAAAAAAAATAATAATTAAGTAGTTTTTTTTATAGAAAACGGGGGCTAACGTTCATGCGGCTCACTTGATGGTAAGTGATCACCGATACCCACAAAAATTCGCAACACCAGTGGAGCTGCAGGCCTCCGATTACCTTACTCACCGATCGAAACGAAGCCGGTCTTTTAGGAATGAATAGGTTCTTTTCTTGCACTTTTTAAAAGTAGTAAGCGGACTTCAATGGAAGAAATAAAGTTTAGGTAGATGTCCTGGTTACACATAGATATATTTTTATTATCTCTTGATAAGCGCTACCTTACAATCTTTGCACCAGGACCAAAACTTACATTAAAAACAGCATCTGTCTATTCTCTAAAACAGTCTACAACTCTAAAATTACGAAACCTTAGTTATGAAATGTACTCAGATTATATGGACATTAGATAGTTAGTCTGGTTTTAACTTATTCGTAGATAATAGTAATATCTCTAATCTCAAATTACACGAACAATGTCGTGGGCTCACATTTCATAGTTAATAAATCAGTATTAATGTTAACACTTAATACCGTCTGTGCCGAAATAAGTCTAAATAAACACTTGTGCAGTACACAAAAATTGTTGTTCATTAAAGAAAACAAGTTTGTATCTCACGGAAGAAACTCCATTGGATATAAGGTGGCGCGTCGTGTGCGCCTTGGGTCCGAGTTTGGTTCGACCTTGGCCGTCGTAGAAACCGAAAGTCAAATCGACAGGTCTAAAAGTAGGTCACAGTCGTACCAAGGTGATGCACGAGACTAGGCTGCAGTCCCGGATCTGTCACCCATCGACGCTTGCTTTGGTTCGTGTTATTGTTCGTTCACAGTCCTTGGTTTAGTGATATTGATGAGAAAATGGAACTTTCCACTTTCGTATTCAGAACCGAAGAATGAACAATGTTTATGCTATTCATTTTCACGTACGAGAAATACAAGTAACAAAGTTGATATGCATACGGATCTTAATAAACTCTAATACTTAATATTCTATGACCTTTTTATTATGTGGAAAACGAACAAACAGCTCATCTGATGGTAAGTTATTACCGTCGCTCACGTACATCTACAACACCAGAGGAGCTGTAGGTGCGTTGTCGGCCTGGACATTTCGAGCCTGGGGGAGGATCGGGACATGAAATAGGAGGGGGAGAAAGCCTCCGGTTACCTCACTCACCGAGCGAAACGCAGAAGCACAAGACGCCCCTACTTCACGCCGGTATTCTGCGAAGTCGTGGTACTACCCCGTTCGAGCCGGCCCATTCGAGCAGCAGCAAAAGCCAAAAGCCACCGCTTGGCTCTGCTTTACGTACAGAATAACAATCTATTAAACAAGAATTATTTTCTACTGTTCAAAAATCTTACAGGGGTCACTAGGAAGGAAGTATCTTTAGTTACAGTGTAGAAGAAGCTCAGAATACACGATGATCAAATTGTAAAAAAAATCTCTCAGCTTTGATCTGAGGTATGGCCTCGACCCTCTTTATTTCTTCCATATCCTCCACGAAGCTTTTATTTCCACCGTGTTAATTTAAACCACGTTTAAATGAAGTCAGAGATTTTTACCTCTCACTTTCTAAAGTCTCGAATTTCTTCAATCGAAGAAGGTACAGATGCGTTGTCACCCATGTGAACTAAGATGGGAAGCACACAGCTTGGAGCTCTATTCCTTTCGAACCGGAACACAACAGTGATTGCAGCGCTGATTGGCAGCAGCAATGGGTCTAACCCATTTTTGCTATCCCCTACTCTTAGACAAAAACCTTGAAGTAAAATATTTTTGAACGCGATACTCTCGTAACCTCGTCATGATGTACGAATGGAACCTGAATACCGAGCGACTCGGTTGTCACTTGCCACCTGTACGTGGGAACTGGTGCTGAAGATAAAGCCAAACACTTTTGTTTCTTCAGGCGTTCGACGTGTCGTAAGAAGATTCCACCTACGGGTTGCCGACGGGGCAAGACGCACGCGTTGTCGTTGTGAAACAAACTGAGATAGTGTACGTGATGAAACACGACGCGGCGTAAACAAGGCACGGAATTGGTAGCTAGTTACCCCGTACCTCAGTGGTATCTGGCTACTTTGGGACCTGGGTTCCAGACTATTAGCGACCGTTGGTCCGTAACCATTGTGTATTTCTGCAAGCCTCCGGTGTTAAACCTGTATTTTGAGAAAACCGATGATACCTGGCCTCGCCTGGAAACATCAACTAATAAAGAATTAACGAAGAATTAAGAAAGTGTTTTTTAAACATATTATTTAAACGTTGAATCAATATAACAAAGATAGAGATTTCTGTGATTCTACCTATACGAGATATAAGAAAGCACCAGAAAGCCGGCTTGGGTTTCTTGGAGTTTAGCATACTCACAACGCTGGGCGGGTATGGGTTGGTAAATGCCGATACCGTTGCTTTAATGATACTGATCCCCATCATTAGTCTGTGAGATTTGGATTAATCAAATTCAGATAGTTTTTCTGCCATCAATGAGACGCCAGAGTCTTGTTTGTTAGTTAGCAAGATGTATCACTTGCAGGTGATGTTGACATTCGTAGAAAAAGACTCCCAGTACATTTCAAGAATATTTATATTGTTTTAATTAACATAGCAGTATCATCATTGGGAGTTTTAACTACATGGTCAGTTTAAAAAAAAAAAAAATTACTTCACGCAGTAATCACGTATATATTAAGTCGTGAAATGTTAAAACTCGGTTATCTAAAATTGAGTGGCGGCAAGCGATTGTCTTTTGAATCTGTAAAATATTCTGATTTGATGCAATCCGGTCATAAGAGTGGCGTTTCTCGCTTTTGTTTTCAATAATTTAACTAACGATATAACCAGTTTACATTTGAATATTAATTCATTCTTTATTCGAAATGCCGAATGTAGATTACGTCATCCCCATTATTTAATTTGAAGGATGATATATATATAGACATTGTACTGTGTATTTTTAAACGGTCAGTTCTTTGTTATGTGTAACATCCTTCAACCTAATATTAACTGTATTCTAGTTCTTACAACAAGTAACAAGTCCTCTGCTGAACATAGTTGCACGGTCCTGATCTCCCTGCATCTACCAAGTTCTCATAACACTGTTTAGATCACACTCCATCAAGTGTGAGGTAGTCCTACACTACATTTGCCTTTAACCTTTCGCTCCCATCGTCTGTACGTTCTGCGAGCTATGTGGTTGGTTCATTGCCACTTCAGCATGCTGATCCTCACGGCTATGTCGGTCATCCTAGTTCTGTTGCAGATTCTATCATGCAGAGTAACACATATACAGACCATTGCTAGACATAGGACATTTCAAAAAGATTTGCCATAATCCCCACATTTGGCAGGCGGGATAGTGCAGTACCAGACACCTGGCAATTTGGACGTGCTCCCTGTTAACGATCTGGATAATCTCAATCCAGTAAATTTGAGAAAAGGAATTAACGCTTATCTACCAAAGCTTTGATCAGTCAGATCACTCGATTCCGTGTTGATAAGGATTGCATTTGTAGTAAACAATAATAAATGATTAGTATTAATCCAGTTTTAACATTATGGCTTTTTTTTTCATTTATTTATTTAATATTGATTTTTATTTGCCTTGATATTTAATAAGCAGCAATTTAATATTTAATCTAAAAGTCACGTAACAAAATTCATATATGGGTGTCGTATTTTTAAATGCGCACAGGACCTAGTCGGTGAACGTAGCTGCGCCAGCGCTGGCTTGCGACCGCCTCTCACGGATGTGGCCTGTCCTTGGCAGGGCCAGCCCTGCGGCATTCGCTCCGCTTATTACAGATACGACAACGGATAAAGGGCCACTGGTTAACTTTATAAACTCGTAAATAATATGTTGAACTTATGTTTGTTTACGTCCAGTCCTGTTTCTCATGTCGCTTGACACGTTAACCGCATTCTGCAGGAACAGTTCTAGATTCAACACCAAGAAATGTTTACAAAAAAAAATATAGTATTGTTATATTGAAACTTGATTATAACTAACCTTCGTCGATACCGATAAAAAAAATTAAGGTAAGAATTAATACGAATAGATGACCTATCTATCGATTTTCATTTTACGACTCTAATATCTTAAACAAGAAAGGAGTCTCGCCAGTCAAGGTGAGTTTGAAAGGAATTACCTATTAGAGGAATTAATTTTATAATTTTAAAGTTCAGAGTTAATGTTATGAGTGTTAGAGAGTGTTAAAGATGTTGTGATTGTTGTGTTATGAGTTAAAGTTAAAAAAGATCAGAGAGCGTTGCGGCGTGAAAGACGATGTAGTGACACGAATCGAGAAAGGGATGCTGAGCTGGTTTGGAAATGTGGAGAGGATGAATGAAAGTAGGTTGACGAAACAAATATATGAGGCGAGTGTAAATGGTAGAGCGGGAGAGCAAGACCTAGGGGAACATTTCACGATCAAATCGGAGACGTAGTGAAAAAAGGCCAGGTGAAGAGTACTCTAAACCAACGAGCATGCATGCGAAGATTGATGAAATTGGAAGAAGCGAAAGACGTATGTCAGGACCGTAGCAAACGCAAGAAGATTGTCCCTGCCTACCCTGTTGGGAACAAGGCGTGAATATATACATACATACATATACATCACTAAGATTTGTCTACTATCATACTTGTATGTAAGAGCTGCCGTGGCTGAAGTCAACCCCACCAAATGACCGTTAGCGGCACTAATTTTCTTAATTCTAATTTGAATTGCTGAATTTATCGTGTCGAAATCATTCGAGGAGGAAGTGGAATCCATTAAATCCGCCTAAAGCAGACCCTTCCTCTCGAAATCGATTGGCGGTTTTTCCCAGATTTGGAACATTAATTGGTTGCTACAATATTTTATATTTTACTTTAGACGAGTATGCCTTACACCCTCAGTATAGATGTAGACAAAATGTAAAAAAGGTACGGTGCAAGACGTCACAAATCTGGTCCGTCAATTATGATAAAGCGACTTCGCGGAAACTGCTTGATCTTTTAGTTATATACGAGCTTTTAATATTACTTCGTTTCCTTATTGCGCGTATCTTTATACTTTATGGAGCGGAAAGCTTGATCCGACATTTGCAAATACTCCGACACAGGCATCACAGGTGACCGATGCTATATTGATAGCAATTAAAAAATTTTGATTGGCTGATTGCGTCAATTTTAATATCTTATCGGCTTCAAATTCCAGAGTAAAGATTTTGACGATCATTAGAAATTTAATTATTAATACCATAATTAGATTATCCCTCTAATTGTTTTATTTAAAATGTTTGTTCCGTATAAAAATCTAATTTAATAGTAATGTCCACCATTTCGGCATATTACATAGCTAGTTAGATCTGCATAACGCAAACATAGCCCTCAGTATCCTCGCTGTGAAACAAACACTATTACGTAGAGCAAATTCACATTCTTTCTAACCTTCGAGTGTCGATTTCCTTTTACGTATAATATCGATCTTTCTACAATCATTATCTAGTTACGAGAACTGCTCGCATGTCAAAATGAGCAGCGAAACTGAACAACAATCGAAACAATGCAAGGCCGTCGAATGTGGAGCGTTGGCTGTAAACAAGTGCACAGTTTAGTCTAGATGGTGAGTTGAGACGGTATACGGTGCTCTGTCGTATCTTAAACTCTATTGTTGTTGCTCGGAGCTTGCGACAGTGCCGGTGCATTGTTTGAACGTTTCGAATTGATTCGAATTACTCAATATGTTGGAAATTCAAAGGTTTTGTCTTCGTTTTCATGTGGAATGCACGTCCTAACCTCACGTTCTGAGCGTAATTATAATATTCTTTGACCTTCGCGACATTCCTTGTTATCAAACAGAAATTGTTGTGAGGAATTTTTTTTAAAACGCGTGGCTGCTGTAAAAGTTTAACTAGCTAGATTAGAACGATCAAGTTAGTTGCTAATACCGCGATTTTAAACCCATAGCGGACTAAGCGAGCGTGGGGATTACGCTCAATCGTCATAGCTCGGGAGGTCTTTGTTCATAGCTAGGTTAGTTGTTTCAACTCGGGAGGTCTTTGTTCATAGCTAGGTTAGATATTATTTGGAACAACATAACAGATTTTGAGACTGTCGACTTGTGTCCAGGCCAACGTTACAAATACCAAACCTGTACCGATCGAAGTACCAGTAATTGTTGTTGCCGCCTTCGGTCTGCTATTTTTGGTCTGGTATTTTGCGATCAAGCTTTTTCCTTAGTCGCCTCTAGGAAAGGGAGTGGCAGACTAGAGCAGCATTAGAGCGCTATTATCTTATGCTGTAAGTCGTTGTCGTACATAAGTTTTGGTACACAACTCGTAGAGTTGTCCAAGAGTAATAATTGTCCAAGAGTAACATGAACTTCTGTAGGTCTTACAAAGAATACTAACTATTATAATAGCACTAAGGAATACATGCCAATTTTTGTTCGCGATATTTGGTGAGATTTTTTTTTTTTAGAAGAATACAATGTTATTTATGTAACATTTCCAATATTTTGCTTAACCCACCGACTATGCATTAGAGTTTGTATCTGGATTGGTTTACGACAATGGTCGAATGGCGGACTCGAACTTACGACATCATGCTTCGCAGTCCGCACCCCAACCTATTAGACTATTAGCTATTGGTTTATGTCAAACATTGGAACCGAGTCGTGGTATTTCACTGCATGTCATATAAGGAAACTTAAAATTGCTCAGCGGTTTATTGAAAGTGCTATGTTCGATGTTTCTCCGCGTGAAAGAATCTGCAACGAAGATATCCGTAGTGGGTTGAGTAAGCTGAACCGATAATGGGCCGGTCATATAGCTCGCAGAACTGATATACACCCACCCCACAAGATGGAGTGACGACCTGCACAATGCTATCCGATATCCGAACTTGCTGCGAGGCAATCTTTTGGATAGGCCTATGTTCAACAGTGGATTTGTGATAGGCTTGATTTGAAAACGCTGGTGACGAACAAGAAGAATGCAAAGAATAGTGAACAGAGACAAAAACTTAAAAAAAGTTTTCGAATGATGTACAAATTGAATTTACAAGCAAACTGTAATCGAAAACTATTCAAACAAGTAGTCATTCTCACTTTCAATTGCTAATGAACGTTTATTGGTTCTATTGAATAAATTAAATTTTATTGGCATCGCCTTATGGGCCCCTGGTGCCTAAATAATTAATAATTTCAATTTAAATATTTGTTTCGCACGTGCTTGCTGTTTTTCGGACTTGCTGCTTGCTTCTCTATCGGTAAGGAGGGCGAGCAAGCGGCTGAACTGATTGTTGACTGGTAGAGAATGTCTATAGGAAAGTTTTTTAAGATGGTGCAAGAAGGACCAAATCAAATTTGAATACAAGTCTTTCGTGGACTTTGCATTAGAATAAGAGCAAAGACAGAAAAAAATCTATTCGAGGTTATAGCACAACAAAGATTATCTGTAGCAGATATCATTAAACGTTGAATATACAAGAACGTTGGATTGCAGCAACGAAAGGGCATTCGACTCCGAGTTATGCTACCGCAGTGTTGCTGGAGCTCTGACGTTCTGCCGGTGCCCTGGCCGAATCTCACGAGCACTTTTTAAACGTGGTAGAGCTAAGCGACGGCTTTGCTGCTGCTGGAATGGGTCTGCTCGACCGGATCGGTACCACGGCCTCACAGAATACCGACGTGAAGTAGAAGCATCTTGTGCTTCTGCGTTTCGTTCGGTGAATGAGGTAACCGGATGCCCACACCCCTTTTTAGAAAGATCTAACTTTTGTTGAATTCTCTTGTTAAATTTATCCCCTATTCAAACGGATTAGCTTTTATTTTTTAGATGCGCTTATTTAAACAGTGTACTTTACTTTAAAAACATTGGACTATCATTCTGCCAATTCGAATCACCATTTCACCCCTTTATAAATAAATTCCTGAAAAACTCTTTCTTAGCCTAAACCCTGTTCAGAATCTGTTAGCCAAGTTGGTTCCTGAGATTCCGTGATAATTCAGTGGTACTTCGCTTCCACATAAACTCGAAGATGACATACTTCACTTTTCCCATGGCAGCGTTGTAAGTTCCCATAGTAATAACAGCGTAGTGAATTCAAACATTCTTGGCAACGTCAACTGTTTACAATGTAAACAAGTCTCCGACGCAGCGCGGTGACTCGATAAAACAATAGGTCGTGCCCATGCTCGTAATAATTGGACAATTTGTGTTTATCACCGGCGCCGGCGCACATACGAGCGTGAACGTGTTTATAAAAAGTTATATCGCCATGGTAACGTGAAAAGCGACCGCGGTAAGAATGTTATCGTTACAGCAAGTTAATATACGGTGGAGTGGACGAGAGCGCGGCTGTGCCGGTTGATTTTCGCGTAAGTGTGCTTAATACTCACACACTAACGTGTTTACACACGTAAGTATATGGTAATATCTCGCTAGAGGTGACCATGACTTATTTTGTGTCGAGGCTCTTGTAGATGAAAAAAATTGTTGATTTCGAATCGAAAATGCTGAAAGAACTATTTTATGCAAATTTTAAATACATTAAATGCATACGCTACGATCATGAAAATAAGTAACTAAAGGTTAATTATTTCATGCATTATTTGGGACCGTTTACTGTTTATATACAAGAAAGAAATAAGTACCAAATAGAGAAGACAAAATAGTTATAAACTAAGAAAAATAAAAAAAATAAAGATTTTTATCGCTTGGTACCAGTTTCACAATTAATTTTTCTTTCTTATTTCTTATCATGTTTATTTTATATAAAGAACCGTTCGGTTATGCCGGAGTTTAACGAAGTAACAACAAAGGCAAGTGAATTATTAAATACCTTAAATTTTAACGCGTGGTATGTATGTACAGTGCACAAAAAAATCGTCATAATTTTCATCACCACATCACCCTATTTTTGTCCACTTCTGGGCATATGACTTTCCTAAGCGTCAACAAAAACTGATATGTACATAAATGGAAGATGGTGGTGACCATACCCATCATGCAGGATAGACGTGTTGGTGGGCCACAGGTCCCCTTGGACCAGTGATGCTGCCTCCTTATCTCTAGTCTGTTACGTTTGGGTTTTTGCATATTCGAATGAAACATAATTCCAATAAACTAAATTCAAACTAAGTCACTGACTACTGCATCTACGTAACCAGTAAAACATCCAGTCCTTTTAACTTTAGTGTTACGGTTTTATCGAGTATACAACTCATTCTCTAGGGTTTTACTCTGAACATCCATGTATACTTTTATATACCAACCATTTTTAAACAGTCTTTGTTTTTTTTTAAACATATTGATAGGAAGACTTTGCGCACTTAGTGGAATTTTGTTGAACATATAGATTACCCCATGAACGAGTTACTGAGTTTATAGAGTCTAATAGCTGTCATAACAAGCTTGTGTTTGTTGCCATAGTTTGCATTATGTACATCTCTAATGTTATTAAATGTTTTTATATTAATAGAGGTCAACGTTAGAGTATTTATTTCTTTAATCTTATCTCTAGGAGAGGCACTTGAATTAGGATTACAAATAGCTTTAGCGGCCCTCTTTGTGACAGTCTTTGGACAGGCATCGCTCGCGAGACCCGAAGTGTCGCTTGCTTTTGTAAAATGAGTGCTGTTTCTGATCCTAGCTGCAGATCACCACAGCATCATACCGAAGGAGATGATACTGTGGAAGCATGCGGAGTAAACTGATTTGGTAGTTGTTTCATCAGTCGGGTCGCAGAACTTAATTTCGAAGTCATTTTATCAATATTCACTCCCCACGGAAGCTCAGTACCAGTAACATATTAGGTGTTTAATGTAATTTAATTGGTGGTAGAGGGTCAAAGAAACTGACTGACGGATGGATCACATGAATGTCTCGACGCTCCCACAGCGTTAAGTAACAATGAAATTGTGAAATATATTCTAGATCTTTCTCATGATCTTACAATCTAACTCCCACCTGACTGTTGAGCCACGGGTCCTAGATACGAACCGCAGCCAAAGCCAACCAATAATTCCTTCAGCGCCGTCCACTTGGCAAATTCAGCACTTAAAACAGTTCCCCTCGCTTTAGTTTCATGGAGCGCGTTTACACCTGGGTTAGATCACCGTTGCTGGTGACCTCTAAAATTGTCAATAGCTATTTTAAGTCCTGAATTTCACCACACTGCTGTCTGCAACATAGCTCGCGCCGTTGATAACTGGCTTTTTTATAATAACAGGGGGTAATAAGTGATTACCGTCGCTCACGTACATCTGCAACACCAGAGGTGCTGCAGGTGCGTTGCCGGTCTTTAAGGATATTTGGAAGATAGGAGGGAAAATGGGAAGGGTGGGGATGTGGGCATCCAGTTACCTCACACGCCGAGCGAAACGCGGAACCACAAAGTGGCTCTACTTCACACCGGTAGTCTGCGGCAGCAAAAGCCGCCGCCTGGCTCTACCTGGTTAACTGCCTGTTAACTGCGGCATTCGAAATTTGAAGAAACCGGACCAACAGGAGGACATTCACCACAACCACATACATCCACGTCCTAACTGAGTTCGTTGAAGCACAAGATTTACTTTTGTCCCTGATCATGTTGCGACGAAAACATTATGAGAAAAAAAATCTGGTTGCTGTTTATTTCTGTCTCGTCCGCGACAATTCATTCGAGTCGTAGCGTCGCTGTAAAAATTCCAATGACCTTCATACGCCTTTTACAATGGAATCGGTTTGTTTACCAACCGACTTATCTTGTGTTGCGCGATCGAATGCGCTTATCGGTGTCGCTTATCATCTCTGCAGATATCTGCACGTTTGGAAGTCATGGCCGAACGTTGAGCGGGAGCTTATTGACAGGAGGCAGCGGGACCACCGAAACCGTCTTCGCGTCATCTAATTCAAATAACTTGAACGCTTCCAACTTCTTGATAAACTTTTAATCTTCATTTTTTTTTAATTAATGTTTCATCTATAAAATGTTAGTTAAACGATAGCCAAAGTTCGCTTTCTGTAAGAATCAATCTGCCTGTAATAAAAACACGTTGACTTTTTAAAACAAACTTTTCCGCTCACACCTGCTACTGCGACCGCGCCTTTATGTTGCGTGGGAGTCGATAATGTTATAAGAATACTTCGGCATGACACGGTGCGATTGTATGTAGGTTGAACTGTATTATGATGTTACGCAATTTGAATCATCTTTTGATGGGAATGCTATCAAAAATGTGACAATAATGTGACTTACGTAGAGTTATCTTCAAACTAAATGTGATGACTACGGAGCTCGACAGAGAGAGCTTTTCCAAATTCAAATCCCGGTCGTCGGTTCAGGTCGTGGATTCAGAGAGAAAAAAAATGCATTTCGGATATTTTAATACTACCCCTCCTAGAAATGCCTCATCAATGAATACAGTATTGATTGTTTCATTGTTACAAACGCCTTACATTAACTTGAGCTCCTATTTGGAACAAAGCCTACTGCAAGATAATAATAATAATAATATTTGTTTATTTTCTCCCCACAAAAACAGACCATACATTATTATCTAATGAAAAATTAATATACATTTAGATATCGGTGTGTCTAGTCTAGGATGTGTGAGGAGCTGGTGTCTGAGATAGGCATAAAAAGCCTGTATTACAGATCACCAGGTCCCCACCCCACGGAAAAAACAATAGCATTATTTAGCATTAGTGGTACTAGTGTTTAAACTTAATGTATAAAGAGCCAACTAATTTAAATATTATTGCCTATATTGTGTTAGGAGAAACAAAGATCATTACAGTGGTTCAAATTATATCAAGATAGGAGAGAAAAGATTAATACTATAAAAATAAAAGATATAAGGACGCCTCAGTAAGAATGTATATATGTTGTGTATGCTGATGTTGTGCAGTGTAATGTCATGTGAAGTATGAAGATAGCAAGATATAGGCTTGATTAGCGTTCAATCTTCAGCTTCATTCAATTGCTAATTATACCCGCGAGTTATTGTGCGGAGGCTGTTATTTCCCTTAGATGAATTAGCGACATTCTCGGAACAGAAAACTTTGTAATGTTTTTCTTCTTTTTTAGCAAATACTAAATCGACGAATTCGTGAAGCGCTGATCTCGCGACAAACATCTTTAACGTTCGTCACTTGTATTTTAGTTTAGTTATATTTATTTGATTCAGACTTAAAAACACATAGGTGTCGATGAAATAAATGAATGGAAAGACAAAATTTAGTTGATATATTCTATTTATGTATATATTAATACTTTTAAGATGTGTATGTATTTCGATAATACGTGTATATTATTATTTATGTACTTTTTTCATATTATATCAATTGCTTTTATGCAACTTCCAAATTAATTTTTAACTACCCTGTTCATCTAAACGTTGTCTGGAAGAGATCGCTTTTACCGATGAGACCGCCCATCATGTTTAATTAAGTTTTTGTATTTTTTTGTGTTTTTGGTGTGCAATAAAGCGTATTCTATCTATATTCCATTTGTTTTCATCAGTTTCTACATAATATGAAGTGCGCAATTCTTTTATATCTTATCTTGCACACAGTTTTATCTTATTGTAATAAAAATTTAAATAATCATGAGTCGATTTAATGTGTTCCTTCGAATTCGTAGATAAAGAGTGAAGGTACTCGTAATAAGTACAAATTAGAAAAATTTGTTTTTTTATTTTGCTTATATTTATTATTTCGAGGATATATGAAGCCTGCCAACCCGCGCTGGAGCACCGTGGCGGGCCATTCGCTCTCTTAGGTCGTAGGAGCTGGGAATTCTTATTCCTTATTACTTATCTTTTAGAGGGAGCTCTTATTACTTATCTTTTAGGAGACCTTTGCCATGCAGTGGTCACTTACAGACTGCTACTTTTATGGGTGCAAGGGGCATATACAATTTTATTCTCCAAATGCCAACTTTTTGTACATATGGAGTCCGCTGAGCCGTATTGAATTAGTCTGGCACAATTGAGACAGCTTTAAAAGTTTTTAAAAATAAGAACAGAGGCATTATTTCGCTTTGGAATATTTCCTTAATTATTATTATCAGCCGATCAGCGATAAATGAGACAAAGTTTAAGCAATTTACATAGTCCGATAGGAATCGAATTGCATTGAATAGACGTTCAATGCCAGTTCGTAATAAAATATACATAAAAAAAATATAAATCTTCGCAGGTGTTGGTTACGCTTCACAAAACAACAAACCCGCCCAGAACAATGTCGACAGTCTTACAAACTTCACTAATTACACCGATAATGTTTCTCAGATTAAGAGCGAAAGGAACAACAAGGTCCGTATACAAGGTCCAACTTTTACCCTTTAGACCGAGTTTGAAAGTTGTTGGCGTTTCGGTCAAAAAGTTCGCTAAGATTTTTTTTTTATTGACAAAGCGAGAGGGTTCCATTTGATACTTCCAATAAGGTCAGTAATAAATTCCTTGTTCTCGAGTTATCACAGCAAGATTTTCTTTGTTTTGAAACAATGTAAAGCCTGCAGTTATACTTACAAGTGATATACTTGCAGATGTAAATCGTACAGATACTTACATATATTTAGGCAAAGTAGTTGTATATTGCAGTAGAGATGGTACGATGAAATTTCTTTACAATATGATTTCTTGTATATATGCGGACACTACACATTTGAAAATGAAACAATTATTTACAGATTCTATCGCGCTTAATTTAAGTTTTTTACGTTCCCGACGTTTTGAGTGGTTTTCAGCAACCGGACCAAATTCAATAGTTAAGGTAACGGGAGTTAACTAAGAAACACCGTCTAACACCTCAATCCCCATCCTCGAAACGTCGGGAATATCAAAACTAAAATTAAAACAAGTAAAAACCGTCTCGTTTGACCCCTTCACCATGGAAAAAAAAATAATTAATAAAGACCATCGCGGATTGCGACATTGTTTATATTATATAAAACTGTAATTATAATAGTTCATGTGGTAAACAATACTATGAAACAGTATTTGTTCGTCTACCTTTTCGTCTGATTATTAAAAACCGCTGCTGTAATTGGGCCCCAACAAACGAGGCTCTGACAATCGGCTGGTGAAGGATGATACAATCAAGTTTGTCGAATCGAGGTCTATCTTCGTCAGAGATCTCAGAAGGCTGAGACTGCCAAATGCATGAAACGTTTCCATTTTTTTTTCAGCTAACGAGCAATAGGTTCACCTGATGGTAAGTGATCACCCATGCCCACGAACATCCACAACACCAGAGGAGCTACAGATACCGGGCTTTAAGGAAGGAATAGATTCTTTTCTTGAAGGTCCCTAAGTCGTAACTGTTCGAAAATACCGCTGACGACAGCTGATTCCACAAAGTCTAAGTGCGTGGCAGAAAGCTTCGAGTAAAACGCACTGTGGTGGAATGCCAGCCGTCTAGGTGGTATTGATGGAACATGGAATTCTGTCGCGATCTGCAACACCAGAAATGCTCCAGGCGCGTTGCAGGCTTTTAAGGGTATTTGGGAGATGAGAGGGAGGACGAGGAGGGGGGATGGGGCAGAGGAAGTGGCCCTCCGGTTAACTCACTCACCGAACGAAACGCAGAAGCAGAAGATGCTTCTATTTCTCGCCGGTATTCTGCGTGGCCGTGGTACCAACCCGGTCGAACCGTTAAAATTTGCCAATATGTAGCATTTACGAATAAGTCATTACGTTCCCGTTGATGTAACAAATATTTAATAATTTCGTAGACAGTGACAGCTGTTTAAACAACTAAATTAAATAATGACAGGAAATAATAAGTTTCCAGTTCCATTGTTTATAATGTAAATAGCAGGCAACGTACGAGTAACTCAGCACGAGTTAATATAGATACTTATAACGATACGATCTGCGTGTGAGTCAAAAGAAACATTAATACAATAAAAATTTTGGCGGTGTGATGGTGGCTTTAGAATCCTACCTTTATTTCCCTATCCAATGAAAAGTTTGGCAATATTGATTGCCAAATGAAAATCTTTTATCCCTGCCTAATACCTCTTTCGGCGCCAGTCGAGTGGATATACAAATATATTTTTTAAATTAAAGATCAACGAGGAACTAAAGTAAAAGTTACGACAATTCCTATTGATTAAACTTTTATGATACACAAATACCTAAAGTTACATATTATAAAAGCTCGTATTCATTTTGCGTGGTTTTAGATTCTTATTTCAAGGAGTTACTCTAGTTTCTCACGATGTTCTCCTTCAAAGCTGAGATCAATTACTTCTTAAAAACAATAGAGATCTATTGTTATAACATTGCCGTGGTGTGTCATTTTTGTGGTGACAATACTGTGACATGAAATTTAAAAAGCGATTCCTTCCGATGAGTTCCGATTGTGTTTAACAAATACCATAATCGACCCCAAAGTCACGGGATATCCTAGATAGGGGGTCCAGGGTAGTTTTAAGAAAAATTATACCATTTTTTTTTTGAAGAAATAAAGATTAATTATTACTATTATTATGGGGTTATTTAGATATATACTCGTCTGGTTGGGTGATATATATAAATATGTATACATACATAAAATACAATACAATACATAGGTTATCTTTAATATATATTATAATTAAAATACATAAAATAAATAAATAAATTATAACCCAACCAGACGGAAGCCATTGGCAGGGGAGACCAGACGGCCGAGGGTTAGGGGAAAAGGGAAAGAAACCGGCGGTCGATGCGAGCGGTATCAAGAAGCACTTCTGCATTTGAGCTCGCAGCGGTCCATCAAGGAGTCCCAGCCGCCTCAGATGTTCCGAGAGGCTGGCTGGGATCAACCCATTCGCAGAGACGACGATGGGAATAATTTCGGTCGGCACACCACCTCACATATCGGTCACCTCGTGAGCCAGGTCCAGATATTTGCTATTATTATTATAATTTGGCAATAAGAAAAATGTGAGTACATCCACAAAGCAGGTGCCGTGGGCCATTTTTTCTTCTTCTTCTGAAAATATGATTAATGTTACTATTTTAAAAATCCTCACGCTGCCAATAGGTCAGTATGTATAAACGTACGTCGAAACGCTTGGTTTTAATTGCAGCGTATTGCAAGGTGCAGACAGGATTAGTAAGCGATGAAAAATTATGCTCATTAATTATATTCACTGCTACGCAAAACGGTTATTACGTTTATAGCAGTGTTGAGAATTGCAACTTGTGAATATTTCGCAAGGTATGCAAATAATTACAGGGGTGTAACAATGATTTCTTGTATTTGCGAGAATACTACACATTTGAAATTAAACAATTTTATTTAGTGATTTCATCGCGTTTAATTAGCTTTTTTTTTAAATGCTGACGTTTCGGGTGCTGTAAAGCACCCGTGGTCACCAGCGGCCTGAGGTGTTTGACGTCCTAAGTTAGCGTCAGCTTCATAATTATACATTTTTGGTCCGATCTACGCAGAATGCGCTTACAGTATCTTGAGGTCGTGCAGTTATATGCTTTGTCTTGGATTTAATTTTATTAGATGTATGAAATGTAAAAGAATGCAACGGAGATAAAGAAATATCATCACGGTTAAGTTTAAGCTGTTATCCTAGTTTCGTAGAATAAAATAACTAGGTAAGTCCATATTGCGGGAAAATGCGAGGAGTTAAAAAAAAAATGGTATCATTTCCATACAAATTTGTCAACAAAATTTGTGACACGTTTTCATTCATGAGTAAATCTCGATTTTTACATCTTCATACTGTTCACACTACGCAGATGCTATGTCTCATCAAAATTGGATTTTATAGGAGATAGTATTCAAAAATTGCATCCGAGCCTAGTCAAAAAAATGTGTAAGGGAATCTTTTTTCCTCTTTTTTATCAACCTGTATAAGGTTAAAGTGAAAGTGGTTGGCACTTTGACACAGTGTCGGTATCACTGCACTAGAGGTGTTGCTCCATACACTGGCATGTGCAATTTAGTCGTGGAAGTCTAGTGGTCAGGGCGCTCACTTTAGTTTCATAGAGCGCGCGTAACCTGGGTTCCTTCCCCGATGCCGGCGCAACCAAAATTATTAATAGCAATTTTATGGTAATCCTGCATGTCTGAGAAATAATGAAATATATTATTTCGAGGCTTCACATGTCATGCCTGCAATGAAGCAGCGTGGCGGGACCTTCCCGGCTCCAAAACCCTCTCAGATATTGGAGAAGGAGGCATTTGCCCAGCTGTGGGTATTACTTTTCCGCTGAATGAGTCTGTCGCAAAAGCTTCGTACACCAGTACGTCTCGTGCATCTGAGGTGGACCTTAGGGGGAAAAAGATGTTTGGGTTAAATCTAAACTTGTGTATTTGTATTTTTGGTACCAGACGTTGAAGTGTTGATTGAATTGTTAGTTATCTTTGAGATTACACCGCTAATTCCGATAAGATAATCGAATCGCATAAATGAAAGCGAATTTACAAGAGAGATTTATCGTATGTGAATAATCTTCAAGTATCGCTAATTATAACAGCAGATTAAAAATAAATTTTTCAGAGAAAAATAAATAAAGAAATGACAATCTTAAAAATAATAAAAGTGAAGCTTGTTGCTTTACAATTCCACGAAAATATTCGAATATGGAATAACAAATAGATAAAACAACTAAATGAATTTTGTTCCAAAAGTTTAAAACTCTAAAAACCCCGAGCGCAGATCTTTACAATTGACCGCTTCAAAGGATCTCCATTACTAAATCTGTTCGAAATAATTTCAGCGGCGTAGTCGTGAAAACGTAACAGACAGACACGCAGTTACTTTCGCATTTATAATGTTAGTGAGTACATGGGTACGTTGTTTAATTGCATTATTTTGGAGCATGGAATAGTATTTTTTTTAATTTTTGCCAAGTGATGGTAAGTGGCTACTGCACATGCAAACAACTTCAATCAAACAAGGTCGCATATGTGTTGTCATCCTGTGTGTGTGTGTGTGTAATCTCTCACAGCCCGTAACTATACCGTCCATAGACTTAGTATATACTTTTTTTTTATGGAAGAGACGGCAAACGAGCAAGCGGTTCACCTGATGGTAAGTGATTACCGTCGCCCACGTACATCTGCAACTCCAGAGGAACTGCAGGTACGTTGCCGGGCTTTGGGAGATGAATGGGAGAATGAGGATGAGGGATGGGGAGCGGAAGCGGGCCTCCGGTTACCTCACTCACCGAACGAAACGCAGAAGCACAAGATGCCTCTACTTCACGCCGGTATTCTGCGAGGCCGTGGTACCAATGCGGTCGAGCCGGCCCATTCGAGCAGCAGCTAAAGCCGCCGCTTGGCTCTACCACGCTTAAAATTTACGTACTGAACTATACTGACGTACAGATTGGCATTGGAGTGATTAGAGCGTTACCAAAAACGTAACGCAGCGGTGTGCGTGTAACGTGCATATTACCAAAATAGAAATTGCCGTACGATGCACTCACACAACTTTGAAATCGATTATCGTCGGGTATTGTTTGCTACGTCGGTCGTCGTGACGTCTGTTCGTAACGTATATGTCGATGAGATATATATTGAGAGGATAAAACTAACCGAACTGAGATTTAGTTTATTGTTTGATATTCATTTTAAAGTGATATTTATTAATATTTAATCAAATAATAATAGGGTAACTTTCTACTGTTAGTTTTATTAATGTGTACGTAAGTGTTATAGAGTTGTGTTTTTAAGGAATACGGCATTTTTAGAAATATATTTCATATTTATATATAAACTGCGTGGGACATCACGCGGAGGGGGAAATTAATTAATAAAATGTCAATCCCCACTAAGTACTTTTTAATCACAATAATAACGTATTGTTATGTACTTGTTTGTTATATATTTTAAATTGAAGTCGGAAGCATTCAAAACAGACAGTTGAATATTTATATTGTGTGTACTCGTACGTTGTAAATGGTAGAGTCGGGAGAGGAAGACCTAGGCGAACATTTCACGATCAAATCGGAGACGTTCTGAAAAAAGTCCAGGTCTAGAGTACTCTAAACCAACGAGCATTCATACGAAGATTGATAAAAGTGGAAGAAGCGAAAGACGATGTCAGGACCGGAGCAAGTGAAAGAAGATTGTCTCTGCCTACCCCGTCGGGAACAAGGCGTGAATATATACATACATACATATACGTACGTGTGAAATGTATAATTTTGTGAGGCTTCTTTATTAGACGAAGTTATTCAGTCAAGGCACAAGTAAACAATCAAGATTATTTAATGTCAAATAGCATGTAAAAACCTGGGATTTTACAAAGAGAGTATTAGTTACGTTGGTATTTGACACAAGGCCGATACAGGCCGATAGCTTGTAAATAAAAGGTTTTTCATATCTATCTCGCTCCAACGCACGCGCATACGTTGTTTATTTCGCAATGCCTATCTATCATTTATAATACATCTATGTGACTGGCTCTCTATTCATTTCAAACCGGAGACAACAGAAGTGACTGCTGTTTGGCGGCAGATATGGGTAAGAGTGAGGTACCCATCCAGACGACTCCTTGGCAGTGGAGGAGAGAGATCTGGACCAGTAATCGCCGATGATAATCATGTCTATTATAAAGCATTCTTTCGCCACTACTATAACGCTTTCCATTACGAGTCTCAAAAAATATTTTAGTTTGGTACAGTATTCAAGATCGATGACTTTTATGACTTTTGGAGAATAAACTTTTTTTTTAATGGGATAGGCGGCAAACGAGCAAGCGGTCCACCTGATGGTAAATGATTACCATCGCCCGCGTACATCTGCAACACCAGAGGTGCTGCAGGCCTCCGTTTACCTCACTCACCGATCGAAACGCAGAAGCACAAAATGCCTTCACTTCCACGCTGGTATTCCGCGAGGCCGTGATACTAAGTCGGTCGAGCCGGCCCATTCGAGCAGCAGCAAAAGCCGCCGCTTGGCTCTACCTCTTCTGAAAAGTACTCATAGACCTAGCTAAAATATTCTTTATACTTTACAGACGGATCATCGTTTGAATAGGCGGCTCGATGGCGCAGTGGCTAAACGCCGGTCTGGGTTTATGTCCATGTGCAATTCATGTATGTAAACTGCCTTCGCGACACAGGAGAAATTCCTACAGCGGAAGGTAACGTTTTTTTCTAAAGAAAACAAACAAAATAATAATTTATATGTATATTCAGGTCACTTTTTTTAGTCTCTTTCGACTGTTGTGTCACCTTGAAACTTTACAAATGCCCTTCTTATTAAAAATATGGTACCGGTAAATAATTCTCAAGACAGGAGTCTGAAAGTGGTTCGTTTAATAGTTTCTGGTAAACTCATCAAGTTTGAACTCACTTCACTTAGTTTTAATGATGATGATGATGATGTATAACAGCGATCAAATGATTGAGGAACTCTTTTAGTGTTTTGAAATACCGAAAGGATCTTCTGCCATTCATTGGATGAAGAACAACAACAGAACATGAGCCCTGTTGTTCAAATGTCGTGTTATCTGGAAGACATTGCATCCGATCCTCGATTCTCCGATTTGATCGAAGAAATATTTCGGAAAGCTCGAAGCCGGCTAATCCAGCGTCGGTGACCTTTATCGGGTGCACGCGAGGCCGCGGCACATACAGCCAACCGGATTCTTTTATACTAGGCGTCGACCTTGCGGAAATGGAGCACCGAGATATGAAACTTTAATTCTGTGGCTGCTTGATACTTAATTCGATCGTATTTTCACACCCCCTTGTACATACGGTGTTGGTACGAAAGAAAATTATGAAAACTAAGGTATTATTTTGTTTTTAAAAAAAAAACTTTACCAAAAGAACGTAAGACGAAATTATGAATTTTGTGACAAGTGAAATTTATGTTCCTATGTCGAAGAATAAAGTATTTGATTTTGTTATCCTTAACAGCTCGCGCTCGTGGTGAATACAGCACCAACAATTGCTATTGACAACTTTAGTGGTGCCGGCACCGGGAATCGAATCTAGGTCACACGCATAAGCGCCCTGACCACACGCTGACTGATGGAAACCAATGCACCAGTAACAATTAACGTATTCGATGTCAGATCTGTTATTTGTAAGTAAACGTACACACTTATACTTACGCAAGTAAATCGTTTACAATGTTGTATTAATGAAACGGACAACCTTTTAAATGAAGTTAATTAGATTGGTTTTGATTTGCATTTTAAATTCATGTACGTAGTGTTGGTTCTATTTCAGAACTAACCCACATAAGGATAATTTTATAAATATTTGAGTATTACGTTATTTATTTCCAGCGTTTTATATCTCATGAAAGCGAGAACATGTAACAAGTACATGTCGTTGGAAGATGAACGAAACCTGTTAAAAGAATATTCATGTTTTTTTTTGTTTCAATTTAAATAAAAGCGCCAAAAACTTAAATGTCAAGGTTAACATTTGAATAATTCGTACGCCTCTATCATCCATTTTTGTTTAAAATAATCTCAAAAACGCTAATGAGCTTACTAATTATATTTGTCGATAATTATAATTCATGTTCTAGAGGCATTAGTGACGTTCCAGATTCATTTAAAGTGCGAATACACCAGATTCAAATTTCACTCAAGCAGGTTTTTAACAGCTTGATAGACTCCTTCTCCGCTTAGGAGTCGTCTGGGTAAGTACCACACTCTCACCCATTTCAAACTGTAGAGATGTAAGGGTGAAGAATTCATTTCTTTCTCCAAAACTTCTTACGGCGGTTTACCTGATGATAAGTGCTTACCGTCGTCCACGTACATCTGCAACACCAGACCGGCTGCATATATGTATTCGATGAAGTTATTGCTGTTAGTCGTTTTGGATTTTACAGCTTCATAGGTTTGGGCCGCGGGCGTTATGCTTTTAGTAGATGTACAAGTGTACATCGGCTGCTTTACCTCTTTACAGTACGGGCTGCAGTTGTGTTGTCGGCCTTTAAGAATAGTTGAGTAAGGGGAAAGGGGAGAGGGAACTCCGGTTACCTCGCTCACGGAATTATTATTTATTTAAGTATTAAGTAACGTTCAAAACAAAGTGACATTCATTATAGTGTCGTGATTGCCGATCATCTTCCGCAGGGTTGAAGGATTACCGTTCTAGGATTTTTTACTGGGTCAAGTATCTTCTATTGCTTCAACAGAATACATTTTGACTTGCAAATTTCTTTTTTTTAATCTGCATCACGCGACGATCTCCCACGCAAACCTAAAGCTTTGTAAACAATTGAAAATGCAGCCCCATGCATGTGTAATTAACTTTCATCAAGTACATACATACATACATATATTCACGCCTTGTTCCCAAAGGGGTAGACAGAGACAATCTTCTTCCACTTGCTACGGTCCTGACATACGTTTTTGCTTCTTCCACTTTCATCAATCTTCGCATGCCTGCTCGTTGGTTTAGAGTACTCTTGATCTGGCCTTTTTCCAGAACGTCTCCGATTTGATCGTGAAATGTTCGCCTAGGTCTTCCTCTCCCGACTCTACCATTTCCACTCGCTCTTCATCGAGTAATGATGAATAATAATGCCACGATAGCCCAGACGTTAAGGGACCAGACTCTGAATAGGTAGACTCGAAGTCGATGCCCATAAAAGAAGGTCTCGTACCAGGGTGTTGTTCGAAACTTATGAACGATTTGAATCGTTGGCCTGGACTAAGTCGGGGTCAGTCTCACCACATTTCATGTTGTTCCAAATAAGCTCTGGTGGAAAATGGGTTGAAAAGGACTAAATTCTGTCCTTACCAATATTGAGTAAATGGTCCTGTGAGTTTTTATGAATAATAAATTTTATTACAATTTAAGGTAGAGTAAACCTTATAAATAATGTTTAAAATCACTGTGACAGATATGTTTCGATACCGTCTTAAATCGTGTGGGATAAGTTTAAGGTTTAGATAACACCTGCAAAGAACTACAAAGCTTACAGATGCGTCGAGTATTAAGATGCGATTCCTAAGAGCTTGTAAGTATTGTTTATTACTTCAGCTTTTCTGAACCTTGTACCATGGATGACATGTGGCATTCTCCATGAGCCGAGTCTGGTTGATGGAGAAAATTAAATGGTGGGTGCGAACAATTACTGAAACAGATCTTTTATACAAGATGTATTCTAATGACTAATACGTAAATACATATTGTAAATCGATATACTTATTTATTTACACTTGAAATATTATTATGTTTTTATGGGAAAAGGGAGCAAACGATCAAGCGGTTCACCTAATGGTAAGTCATAACCGGCCCCCACGTACATCTGCAACACCAGAGGAGATGCAGGTGCGTTGCCGGTCTTCCAGGATATTTGGAAGCTGGGGAGGGAGGAAATGCAGGTACTTCACGCCGGTATTCAGCGAGGTCGCGGTACTACCCGTGGTCGAGGCGGCCCATTCGAGCGGCAGCTAAAGCCGCCGCTTGTCTCTACCACGTACAATACTATAGTATTAACATTTCAAACTTTTTACAAACAATACATAATTGTATTTTGATAGTAGTGGGTACTATTTCATTTCATTTCATTTAAGGCTTTGTGTGTATTTAAAACACAAAGCCTTGGAACTGAACGAAGTTGTGTTTGTGGCTTGAAATGTGATACAGAGACTTTGGACTAAGTTTTTTTTTAAAAAAAACAGCAATGAAATCGTCATTGTGTCGGACCAGTTTTGAAAAGGTTTTTCTCGAACCTTAAAACCTGTTAAGCTGTTAGCAAACTTAATAATCGACTGCACAAACGAACAAAACACTGTATTTATGTATATCTCACGCGAGTCAATGAGTGAAATAGCTAAGTAAAGACTAAAAGACGTGGAAACGATATCGATCGAGTCACACTCCTGGCGCAGAGATCCGGCCAATCCGTGCAATTTTAGAGATACCCAGTCCAGTAGTAAACTGTTTAAAAACTGACGATTATTATTGGTGAAAGTGTGTAACTGTTGAGTTATGGTTTCTGGGTTCGTATCCCAGACAGATCCAATAATTGGTTTATTAACATACGTGTCTTGCTGCATCGTATTCTATCCCGTGTGTTCGATAATACCTGATTCTTTTTTCGAACATATAACATAAGCCTTAAGTCAGGATGGAGTGAATTGGAGAGTACAAACAAATGTAATATTCTATTATGATATGATATTCGGAGGGGTTATTGCCATGGTTGAATTGAGCGTGGAGAAGTTAATGGAGCTGGTCTAGACCACTTCGCCTTCTTCCCAGCATTAACGGACCTTATCGGCCGACTACAAACCAATTTTTGGCCTCAATCACATAATACACTTGATAATATGATGACAAATGTAAACGTAATGATGATATTAATTTATCCCTAATGGGAAAGGCAAAGGACATTAGTCCATACAGCCAGGTCTGATGCACGTCTACTCTGTTCGAGCTGCGAAACGCGACGGGGACCGTGACGGGCGGTGTAACAATGTAGAGTTATCGATAAATTATAAAACCGACTGCGGCCAATCGTCGATAACGCCAGCGGCCGCGCTTATCCGCCGCTCGGTTGTCATCGACGTACGCCCGCTGCTGTTAATGTTCACAAGTGTGCAGGCTTTTCTACACACACATGCATACAGTACAAGCGGGCCGCGCCGGCTTCGCACGGACTGATCTGTAATGTATAAACTAAATGTATAAGCGTTTTATATTTTTTTTTAGTTTTTTATCGCCTAGACGAGCAAGCGGCTCACCTGATGGTAAGTGACTTACCGTCTCCCACGTACATCTGCAACACCAGAGGGGCTGCAGATGCGTTGCCGGCCTTTGAGGGTACTTTTCAAACTGAAACACTACAGTGGTTGCACTGAAGTGTGGTAGCGCAAATGGGTAAGATGGTAGTACACGTGGTAGAGCCAAGCGGCGCATTATGTTACTGCTCGAATGGGCCAGCTCGACCGGGTTGGTAGCACGACTTAGCAGAATACCGGCGTGAAGTAGAGGTATCTTAAGCTTCTGCGTTTCGTTCGGTTAATGAGGTAACCGGAGGCTCCATCCCCCTCCTCAAATCCCTCCTCGTGCTCCCTCCAATCTCCAAATACCTTTAATGGCCGGCAACGCACCTGCAGCGCCTCTGGTATTGCGGATGTACGCGGGCGACGGTAATCACTTGCCATCAGGTGAACCGCGGCTCGTTCGCCACCTTTTCCTTA
Organism: Bhutanitis thaidina; assembly: GCA_029286595.1. Lineage (NCBI taxonomy): Eukaryota > Metazoa > Arthropoda > Insecta > Lepidoptera > Papilionidae > Bhutanitis > Bhutanitis thaidina. Next base: position 12,724,772 of record JAGSMS010000017.1, read on the forward strand.
AAAAAAACCTACCCACACTGCTCTTAGGCAGAGAACGAGCCTACCACCATCTGTAATTTCCTGGATCAATCGGTCGGCAGATCCTCGGTCGCTAGCAGGATCCGCGTGCAGACGAATTTGATATTTAGAGACGTTCACTTTTTTTTTTTATGGTAATGGGGTTAAACTAGCAAGCGGTTCATCTGATGGCAAGTGATTACCGTCGCCGACGGACATCTGCAACACCAGAGGTGCTTCAAATGCGTTGCCGCCCTTTAAGCGTATTAGGGAGATGGGAGTGAGGATGTAGAGGGAAAGAGGAGGGGAGGTGGGCCTCTTACCGAACGAAGCGCAGGAGCACAAGATGCCTCTACTTCACGCCGGTTTTCTGCGAGGCCGTCGTACCAACCCGGTCGAGCCGGTCCATTCGAGCAGCAGCAAAAGCCGCCGCTTGGCTCTACCACGTTAAAACGCATCCCCCCCTTACTCTACGTAAATACCTTCATGCAACGCGACGGTTATTTATAAATTCAACAAAAGTAAGCAATATCGGTGACAAATTGTACAATTATCAACTGACTTTGTGTATAGAGGACAATCAACTTACGATATTTGACATTCAGTGTTGTTTTAATTTCAACTTAACGGGTCAAAGCAAACGACAACGCTGCGCATGTAGACTGGCGATACTGGGCCATTGGCGATAAGTTCGACTGTACGTCTCAAAGAATACCGAATCAGTGAAATTATTAGTTTAATTTTTTTTTTCTGGTACGTGCCCAGTATGTTTTTTTTTAATTGGAAAGCGGGCAAACTTGCAAGCGGCACACCGGATGGTGAGTGATTACCGTCGCCCGCGTACATCTGCAACACCAGAGACGCTGCAGGTGCGTTACCGGGCTTTTAAGGATATTCGGGAGATGGGAAGGAGGATGAGGATTACCTCACTCACTGAACGAAGCGCAAAAAGCACTGATGCTTTTACTTCACGTCGGTATTCTGCGAGGTCGTGATGCCCCGGTCGAGGCGGTCTATTCAAGCAGGAGCTGAAGTTAATGACATCTGTGCTTTTGGGTTTCGTTCGGTGATTGAGGTAACCGGCAGTCTCCTTACCCTATCACCCCTCCTGATACCATCTGCCATCCTCCAAATATCCTAAAGTCCCGGCAACGCATCTGCAACTCCTGTCATGTTGCAGATGTAGATGGGCGACGGTAATCACTTAACATCAGGTGAGCAGCTCGCTGATGGTCGGCCTATCCCACAAAATAAAATCCTACTCAGACGACTCACCGGCAGAGGAGTCTACCGCCTGCAAAAGCTATGTTATTATGTGTATTAATAACAGAAATAATTAACTGTACAGAATACAATTCCGTAAGTAGAAACGCATTGGGTCTTATCCCTAAAAAGAAAATGTTTTTAAAATAAAATATCTGATTACCCGACTTGATACGAATGTAGGCATAATAGATGTCGATGTTTCGCTTACCTGTAAGTAAAAAACAAAGGATTAGGATATTAAGAAAAAATTACAATTAATAATAATCTTCGGAAAACATTTGTTACAAGATGATGTTGTGTGATGTGATGAGGATAGGTCGAGCCCGAGCTGGTGGGGCTATGTGCTACCCACACATTATGGGTTAAAGTGATATATGCTTACAATTGACTTTACATTAATAATTAAAAAAAATCAGTGTAGAATTCAATCGATAATTAAAAAAAAATCGCTTTAACACATATGTATCCAATTATAATGAAGATACTCAACTAATATTACCCACAATAATATATATTTTTTTAATAACCTGCCTACCCCTTGAAGTTTTAATAAATGTACTTCACCGTGCCGTAAGGCGGAATCCGGACGGTTCGTTATACATAAATAAAACATGTGTTGTGAAACCAGTTCAAGCCAGTAATAATAATTGTTAATATCGCTTTGTTATATTCATTTCTAACAAAAGTTCAAAGAATAATGTATAATTAACGAGACGACGTTCGAAAACAAGTATAATATAAAAAAAAAACATACACCCAAAATCACACGGCGCGTCGGTGGCTAACTAGATTGACCTCTACCTGGGCATAGCAAATTACGTAAAGTAATTATAACCGGTACTGGAAACGTCCGGATATACCACCCGGGGGCGATCGGCGAGGTTAATTTGTAAGGGGTTAAATACAATTATCAGATTTCCACTGTGATGTCCTGCTAAACGGCCTACAGTGTTGTAACGATGGGGCAACGACGGACGGACGACGTCTTTTGCCATGCATTGGTGAGTTTGGGAAAACCATTCCTTACTTGGAGATTTCTTGGAGAGTCCTATAATCAGCTGTGGACAGCTTTGCTTCCTGCTGACATCGTAGGACATTCAAGCTCATAAATGCTCATCATCATCATCATCATTTCAGCCTATCAGAAGTCCACTGCTGAACATAGGCCTCTCCCAAAGATTGCCACGAAGCTCGGTCCTGAGCCACCTGCATCCATCGACTTCCCGCATCACTGCGCAGGTCGTCACTCCATCTTGTGGGGGGTCGTCCTACACTGCGTTTGCCTGTACGTGGCTGCCACTCGAGAACCTTTTTTCCCCAGCGGTTGTCAGTTCTGCGAGCTACATGGCCGGCCCGTTGCCACTTCAGCTTGCTGATCTTTACGGCTATGTCGGTTACCTTAGTTCTGCTGCGGATATCATCGTTGCAGACTCTATCACGCAGAGAAACACCGAGCATAGCCCTTTCCATAGCGCGCTGAGCAACTTTGAGCTTCCTCATACGGCCTGCAGTGAAGGACCAAGTCTCGGATCCGTATGTCATCACTGGCAACACGCACTGGTTGATACTTTCGTCTTGAGGCTTTGCGGTATACTCGACGAGAAGATATGACGTAGTTTCCCGAACGCAGCCCAGCCATAAATGCTCACAGTGAATTCATGAGCAACCTGGATTATCTACCTGACGCAGGCGGCCCTGACTGACCACACCTAGAAGGCTTCGGCTATGCGTTTATGGTCATACAATAAATCACCATCAAATAGATTTTATGATCGTAGAGCAAATTCTCTCGTCAAAGAAGCGGTAGACCTTGGCGCTTCCGCATCGTTTAAAATCGATTTAAAGACATTCCAATGGACACCTTTAACTTAAAGATTCCTTTTATAATTCGATCAATCGTCGGTTATAAATATACTATGCACAGACGGGACGCTCCTCGCCGATTCAGACCACGGCCACTAATTCAAAACACTGTCGTCTTTTGTCAATCACCGTGGCACCCGTAAGGACGAGCCAGTGTCCTCCTGTGTCCAGAACAGCGTTGCTAGAATTGATTCTTTATATAAAAAAAAAGTAAAGGCCCCTTCCTAAATATCTGAGAGGGTTTTGCCGGGAACGCCACGCTGCTGCAGTGCGGGTTGGACATCACATATCCTCGAAATATTTTTTATTATTTCTCAGACTCGCAGGTTTCCTAATTTCCTTCACCGCCCTGTAAGTGGTAAATGCAGCACTCAAAATTGCTATTAACAATATTGGAGGACTCCGGTACAGGGGACCCGAATCCAGGACACTCACGCTTTGTGAAACGAAAGCTTGCACCCTGACCACTAGGCTACCACGGCTCTTACAACAGCAGGATGATTGATTGATATTAAATGATTGAAATTGGAGGTGCCATTATCGTTGTATTTAAGCCGCAGTGATTACAGTTATCGACAAAGAAGGATAAACTGCTTTCAAGGACTAAAACATGATTAATATCATCCTTATATACTTGACAGTTGACGTGACATTTTAGTTTTTTTATGGCAAAGGTGGCAAACAAGCAATCTAATTTTAAGCGGTGTATTTACCACTTGCTCAGCGGTGAAGGAGAACATCGCGAGGAAACCTGCATGTCTTAGAAATAATAAAATAATTATTTCGAAGATATGTGAAGCCCGCCAACCTACGCCCTACGCCCTCTCTGATACTCGTATTTGAGAAGGAACACTTTGCCCAGCTGTAGGCATTTGCGGGCTGCCGCTACTTTTAGTTCTTTTTCAATCAATGTCAATGATCGTCAAATAAGGTACTTTTGAAACTTATAAATACTATAATAATACTCACTGAACTGATACGAATAATAAATAGATTAATGAAATAAGGTTTTTGGGGTCTGCTTTTGAATCTACAGATCAGACTCGTATGCGTGAAAACGGCGACTTGTAACGGTGTCCCGGACATGATAACTCCTAAGCTCTCTCTGATACTCGTATTTGAGAAGGAGGTCTTTTGCCCAGCAGTGAGCACTTTCAGGCTGGTACTTTACTTTTAACTATGTCGACATTTTTGGCATGCAACAATAATTGCGACCGCCACTACCAGTGCACACATCGCAGTCGTTTATTTAATATTCTCACAGGAAGTCAGCTCGTTAAATTGTGCTGAATGAATTTACCGATCAAATGACTGAACTTGTGGAGCGTTACTGCCCGTATAGAGATCCAAATGCCAAGCGTAGGCGGTCCGGCGTAGGGGGGGTATCCGAATTTCGGTAATAGGGATGGCACACAAACGGAGGGGGAAATGGGGGTACGTCCCTGATATAGATTGTTGCAATGCGCAAAACTTTAACATTTCGCACGCGGCTGCAGCGAAGTGTCATTTCACCTATCGAGTTGTACTATTAAGCAGAGCTACGGTGTTTAGCAGAGGTATATATTTTTTTTATATAGTAAAGGCGGCAAACGAGCAATCGGTTCACCTGATGGTAAGTGATTACCGTCGCCCGCGTACATCAGAGGGTCTGCAGGGGTATTTGGGAGATGGGAGGGAATATGAGGATAGGGATGGGGAGGAGGAGTGGGCCTCCGGTTACCTCACCACTCACCGAACGAAACGCAGAATCACAAGATGCGTCTACTTCACGCCGGTATTCTGTGAGGCAGTGGATAACAACCCGGTCGAGCCGGCCCATTCGAGCAGCAGCTTAAGCCGCCGCTTGGCTCTACCACGTTAGTAATATATATCCGTTGTCACAAACACTCGCTTCACACTGTAATTTCTTAATAAATAAATTCTAAAGAAAAGTGCGCTTCAGACTCGCGAATCGAAGGTTCTCTTAGGCCCCCACCATACGGCATGACGTTGTTTATTACTCTACTAGATATAGCTACTTACATCTGAATCAGTCCTGTTCTGAACATAGGCATCTCGGAGAGAGCGCCAGCGAATGTCGGTGAATATTTCTTGGAACCACATAGTGGAGTGGCAGCACCGGTGGCAGAACACTAATGATTGACAGAAAAATTCCGAGTCCGCTATCAAGCAGTCTCAAAAAAATACTTAAAGGCTTCCTGATTTTAAAGACCCTAAAAACAAAACTAATTTATCACTTTCAAACTTATTTAGTTACCAAGTTATCACGACAGTTATTTCACTGTTCTTTATTTAAATCCCATCAAAAGTGAAGCGAACGATGACCTCGCACGGGGGTGAAATATATAAATCCTTGTTTGAAACAGACAATGGGCGAAGTTGTTCGTTTCATTTCAATTAGTTCCAAATTTAACAATGTTAATCCAGCTTTGGCAGCGGGCTTTTAAAATGAGAGACGGTGGCGCCATCTGTGATCGTTCGGGAACATTTGCATTATTTCGTACTAACCAGGTCCGGTCTAACAAATGTATAAGCCTATAAATTTTGATGAAATGCCCGTGGACTGAAAATTGTAATTTATTTATTTTGTGACAGCGCCCTGTATTGTAATGCAGATATAATCGTAGAATAGAATTGGCGTATTATATTCTATGCTAATTAATTAATTACCTGTTAAAGTGAAGTACCGAATGAATGAATATACATATACATCACAAAACAAAAGGGAACATTAAAAAAAAGCAGGCACTGTTGGGTAAAGGCCTTCTTCGTAACACTTCACATAACCTCTAAATAATATTTTTTATTATTTCTCAGACATGCTGGTTTCCTCACGATGTTTTCCTTCACCGCCGAGCATGTGGTAAATACAGCAAATAAAATTGCTATTAACCAACAGTCATGCTGGCACCGGGGATCGAAACCGGGTCACTAGCGCTGTATGGAACTACCGCTTTCTATGGAGCACTTACAGACCAGAATTAAGTACTTACCGAACATCGTGTGGGACGATAGCTATTAAGCCAGGGATGCCCAAAGTGGTCCAAAACCCACTGGGGTCGTCATGAACGAAAACTGATTTTATATTCGGTATTCAGCGAGGACATACATCTAGCATTAGAAACTTGGACATACGACTTGGCAGTCATTGCGTCAACCGCTAAGTCAGCCTGCCAGAAACAAGGAACGGTCATCTTTCATCAGATTTACGTAAAAATAATTAAAGTAATTTTTCACCGCAAGAGAATTTATTCTGCAACGAAAGCTTCTTTGAAATAGCTGCGAACTTGCGAAACTGCATTACAGCAGACGGAGCGGAAGCGGGCTGCTTCTGAATTTTATCAACTTAGAAATTCAAATTAACTTTGTATATTCCGTTTGTAATAAATTCTAACCGGCGTTATAACTTGACGCGACTTCGGAACTATAAGCTGCGCCCGGACTTCTAAAGTCGAATAGGTTGTTTAAGCTCGTTAGCTTTGGTTGAAGAACGCAACAGTTTCTTAAATAAAACATGCAACAACAACGATATTTTTCTTTACGTTTGTGCTCTTCGTTGTGATCTTCTTCATCGGTCTACTTAAGGCCCGCGGCTGGAGATAAGTCTTTCCAATCGCCAGAAAGACTGAACTCATTTCTTATAAGATTCCCATTCCATATTCACCACGGTAGGCAGGCTGTCTAATGGGTTCCTGATGATGATTAAAAAAGGCCATATAAAATCGAAGTTAAAAGTACAATAGCTGCCTGTAAAAGTCCCCTGCTGAGCAAAGGTTATTTTCACATGCGGTAGAGCAAAGCGGCGGCTTTAGTTGCTGTTCGAATGGACCGACTCGACCTGGTATCACGGCCTCGCAGAATACCGGCGTGAAGTATATCTCCCCAAATATTCTTAAAGGCCGGTAATGCACCTGCAGCCCCTCTGCTGTTGGAGGTGTAAAAAAACCGCCTCCTTTCATTTTTGAGAGGGTTTAGGAGCCCGGAAGAACCTATGTATTGTCTCAGACATCCAGGTTTTCTCTTAATGTTGTTATTTGCAGATTCCCATGGGCTTCATTAGCCACTTACCATCGGGTGGACGTTTACTTCACGGCAAGCAAAAAAAAAATATTTAAAATTTGTTAAAGTACATACGAACGTTAAACTTTCGTCCGCAGAAACTTTTTATACAGGCTAAAAAACAGGTCCAATCTGTAATACCTCGTCTGGAACAGTAATAAGCTTTACAAATCGATTTTCACATCTGTGCCCGCGGCAAAGGAAAAATTGTTAATCGAAATGCACAACGAACCGTCGCTACATCCCTAGCGATTGAACCACAATTTCACTGAATGGGCACCGGCGTGGGCGTGAATGGATGGCGTAGGCGGAATGAGTGAGACAGCTGTATAGAGCAGAACGAGAGGGTGTGGGATGGGGTCCGTGGGGGTCTCGGGTGGCAGGTGGACTACGCCAACGCTTCTCAATGGAGGGTGAATGAGTGACGCAGACACTGTTGCTTCGCCGGTCCATGTTAAGGTCTAGATATTAAATCTTGGTTACAAATGTTCGGCGCATGTACTTGAAAATGTTGCCCGCTTCGAGCAACGAACATATCGATTTTTATATGAATTACCTTTTTTAAAAGGAGCGGAGATAAAAGGTCTTTCATAATTTTCATTCACAAATTTCTTCATATTACTGTCGCGTTTTAAAAAGTTATGTAGCAGGCTATTGCCGGGCAAATCCTTTCTCTTTATATTAACATGGGATAACAACTTATTGACAGGGCAACAAATGCGTCATACTTGTGAACGGATGCTGCTTGTGGAGGCTGGTCTCCTCGAGTGTGCATTGCCTGTGCACAGAAAACACAGCTTGGAGGAGCACTATATTCTTGTTGCTAGCTTTAGGTTCTCTATGAGGCCATACCTTTTTTTATGATATTCATTATAATTATAAAAAAAAAAGCTACCTACAGAGTTTTTCGCCTCTGTCTTCACCGTCCGAGGAGCCTCATCACGAAACGGTGGTAGATTGTATAAAAAAATAATAAGATTTGTTTTGACAAACGAAATTATCCTTCTTACGTCGAAGAATAGACAATTTTCATTCATTTCATTCATTCATTCAGGGTATTGGGCAAGAATTCGTAATATATTTATTTTTAATTCCCACAAATCTAGCTTTCCCCGCGACGTCCTGCGGCGTATCGACCATGTTGACATAGTTCCAATAGCAGAATCGCTGGAGGAGCTTAGCACTATGCTCAATGATCGCAATGCTGTCTCCCAACAGGTAGGTCTTAAAACGAACATGTACAAGACGAAGATCATGTGTAACGTCCATGGTACACCGTTACCGTTTATGGTTGGGAACACTTCGCTAGATCTTGTCGACGAGTATGTATACCTGGGATAAATTGTCCGATTAGGCAATTTCAACTTCCAACCAGAGGTCCGACTCGGCTGGTGTTAGTGAAACAACGTCACATCCTTTCATCGATTATACTACAAAACTTCGAGAGAAAGCAGAATGGAGACTACCCACCCATAACCGAAGGGAGAGTACATCACGTGCGTGTAAGATTTGCATTTGGCGAAACAGGATGATTTGTAATATGTCTCAATGAAAAATAACTTTTAATAACACACACTGTGATAATTGGCAACACGCCATCTTTGTTACGGACCTGACTTAATAAACTATAGCCCATAAAGCGGGTAGGGACTGTTTCGAGCGAATGCGACCCGTATTGCCAGAAGCCGATATGATATTGTGCCGTGTAAGGGGTTACTTGTGGAATTTCGGCGCATCTACGCAATTCGTATCAACCACCCCGGCTCCCGCGGGGGCGGGGGGTGGTTCGACGTCATAGACGCGCCTTCTGACGTCACGTGTACGTAAGTCCTAATCTTTGATATCTGCATGACGTTGACACATGTAGTGGGCAGTGTATAACTTTTTTTTCGCGATCAATATTGCCATTTATATGAACTATGTTGTTCAATGGTTATATAAGAATATTCATTTGTTTGTACGTTATTGTAGATTTAAAAAAAAACTGTCTTCATAAGTTTTCACTTTAGTATCATAGAGCGCAAGTCACCTGGGTTCGACCCCGGTACCGGCATTACTAAAATTGTTAATAGCAATTTTAATTGCTGTATTTACCACGTGCTTGGCGGCGAAGGAAAACATCGCGTGGAAAGCTGCATATCGGAGAAATAATAAACGAAAACTATTATTTCGAGGAAATGTGAAGTCCGCCAACCCGCAATGGAACAGCGTGGCGGGCCATGCCCGGCTGCTACACCCTCTCAGATATTAGAGAAGGAGGCTTTTGCCCAGCAATGGGTTAGTTGGTTCTTAGATTAGTGATTTATACTCGTATAGGAGTATAAAATTCTTTGTATGTATGCATATGCATGTTTGAACGGATTTTGAAGGAACTTTTTCTAAATGTATTAATTCGAAAAAGTGTTATTATGAAGTGAATTATGTTTAAGTTCATTTATTGATGATTCTCTGTCTGTTATATCTTGGTATTAGTGAACGAGACACGTCGGAAAGTTAATACTTTTATTAAGTTGCAAAAGATGAGCAGCCATTACTTGTAAGTATAGACAATGCTTGAGGGGAGTACAATTGGGGGCAAAAGTTTACTCTATACCCTTTGATAATTGATAACAAGCAAACAGATGTTAGGAGAGATATTTGAATGTTGAACGTTGTGAGCCAAACGGTATCTTTAGCTACTGTTTGAAAGGGCCGGCTCGATCGGGTGTTGTACCAGGATCTGACAACATACCGGCGTGAATTAGAGGCATCTTGTGCTTATGCGTTTCGTAGGGTGACTTTGAATCCCATTCCTATCTCTCCCATCCTCAAATATCCGTTCAACCCGACAACATACCTGCAGCTTCTCTGGTGTCTGGTGTTGGACATGTACGCGGGCGACGGTAATCACTTACCGACAGGTGAGCAGCTTGCTCGTTTGCCCGCTTACGTATAAAAAAAAAGATAATAAATTGTTATATATCTTTATAACACAGCCGAGGCGATTTGATGATATCCGATAACTGTCGTCAGTTGTCGACTGAGCGGGAGATATTATAGTGCCGTAATTGTACGCTCGAACACAGTGGCACTCGCTCGCATTTACCTTCCCTTATCCGATGTAACGCTTATGCGATAAGATGGAAGGGTCAGATGCAGAAGAATCGCGCTTATGCGATAAGATCGGAGGATGGGACAGATGCAGAAGAATCGGATGTAGTGTCAGAGACACGAGACGAACACAACATAACCAGGAGAAGAAAATCAATGACTTGAGTTTTGCACAAATATTGGCTTCAGCTGCCGTGGTGATAAGCAAAGAAGAAGCTATTAATTGATATTATTATAGCAGATATATTATAACAGACTTGTGTTTGTAAATGTATTTATTATCATTGCTGTATATGTAATACTGTAAAGCCAATCCAATGAGATTGAGTCATTTCAGATTCTTGTTGGATTTTCACAACTTTACACAATCATTCTTACAATTCACACCAAAAGTTAATATATATTGTATATTACGAGACGCCGTCGACTATATCGCGACCACTGAAACACATTAGAGCACTATCTGTACTAAGTTCCAGAGTTCGTTTCTTACCTCACAAAGCTGCGCCGTGGATTATACGAAGCCGTGGCCTAAACAATTCGCTTTGAACAACTTTAAAGCTCATTGGGAACTTGCCAGACGACGGTGGGTGGCCGATTGTTCAAGAAGTTTCATGATTAATAAGCAACATAGTAGATCGTTCAATTTATTCTCATAATGCCAACTTCACCTGCAGGAGTTGCTCCATGGTGATTAGCAGAGATGGCTGTGGTAATATATCCGAATACGCCTATACCCTCAGCGAATTCCAATGTTCATGGAGAGGCATGAAGAGATAGGCATGAAGACCTTCACTTCATTGATCCGTTACGTGATTGATTAATGTAAGAGCGAGATCACAACTATGCTGTTTAAAGTACAAGGTAATTATATTCTTGAGAATTTCAAGCAGCTGACAAGTACGATTTGTATCGTTAAAAAATGGAGCAACATAGGAGAAGCGGCACTTACCAGATGGTTGGCACTTCTGCCTAGGCTACATCTAGGTTGGTACTACTCTTTTTCTTTTGCCAATCGGTGGGCCACTGCTGTCTTCTCGTTTGACAGTACAATTCAAGAATGCAGGGAATTCTATCTCAGTCCACAGGGGGTGACGATCTGTTACCTCCCTTGTCTGAAGTTCTTTGCAGGTCTCTATGGGCTACAGTAACTACTTACCGTCAGGTGGAATGTTAATTCGTTTGTCAAGATAATCTAATAAAATGATTCACCTTGCGCCCAAGGTTCAAATGTTGTTTTTGAACGCAGAGAACCAACAGATATCAAATTGTGTTAAATGTACTAAATGGACTGTACATATTCGTAGCTCGCGCAATGTAATGATTACATTACCTAATAATGTCATTAACATTACAAAATGGAAGCGGCGCTCGATTTACGTTCGTACAACGCGTATTAGGTAAAAATGTAAAATGCAGTCGGACAAGATGTTAACGTAACTGCTTTAAAACTTAACGCTACGCAAACCCACCGGTTAAGAATCGCCGGCTCCAATAAAGGAATCTACGTTTCTACGTGAACTGAATCTAGATAATTAATAGTGATGGAATGCATCAATGGCTTATCGACATCGACAATAATTTAATTTTAGTATTCGTCACTTGTCACTTTTATCGGTATAAGAAACACAATATTAAAAAATATGCTTTTACGGTCGTTTAGCTAATACTGGGGTGGTCAGAGAACTAGACATTTTTTACCGGAGAGAGATTCTTTTTTTATTTGGGACAGCATGACAAGTTGTGAGCCAGTCGCCGTCTTATCATGTCCAGGACACCGATACAAGTTGCCGTTGTCACGCATACGAGTCTGATCTCTAGATTCAAAAGCAGACCCCAAAAACCTTTTTTTATTCATCTATTTCTTATTCGTATCAGTTAAGTGAGTATTATTATAGTATTTATAAGTTTCAAAATTACCTTATTTGACTATCATTGAAATTGATTGAAAAAAGAACTAAAAGTAGCAGCAGTCTGTAAGTGCCCACTGCTGGGCAAAAGACCTTCTCAAATACGAGTATCAGAGAGGGCTTAGGAGCCGGGAAGGGCCAGTGCGGGTTGGCGGGCTTCACATATCCTCGAAATAATATTTTTATTATTTCTCAGACATGCAGGTTTCCTCGCGATGTTTTCATTCACCGCTGAGCACGTGGTAAATTAAAATTGCTATTAACAATTTCAGTGGTGCCGGCACCGGGTATCGAACCCAGGTCACTCGCGCTCTATGAAACTAAAGCGAGCGCCCTGACCACTAGGCTACCACGGCAAAAGAACTAATTTAAGGCTCAAAACATTAAATGGTGCTATGATAAGGACCACATAATGTATCGTTACATATAGATTTGTTATTGAAAACATAGCACGTTGTTGTAAACATTTGTGGTACTGACTCAAATGTGAATCGAGCCATTTGACCCGAAAAGATCTTTCAAGCAATTTAGTTTAGAGGTTATTTGTGAAGGTCAAGGTTTCAGATGTTTCATCAATGGATTCCACCCTCTACAATTTGACCTTCTTACACAATCTACATGTATATTGAAATTATGTTAGAATCTAACGAAATAGAAAGAAGAAAGAAAGTACTTTATTCATTGCCACAACTCAAGTAACACATAATGAAAACTCAATTAAAATAACATAAAATAAACATTTGATTGAGATGCAGCAACAAAACAGCGTCCGACCCGGCGTAATGCTGCAGCAATGTTAAACGAACAACCACGACTACAGCGCCGGTGTTCTGTCGGCACCATGGATATTTTCTTTTTTCGCGAGCAGTCGTCAGGCTTGTTGTAATAATAATAATAATGATGACTCCGTGACGGACCTCTGCGAGCTCAAATGCAGAAGGCGGTGCTACTCGATACCGCTCGCATTGTCCGCCGGTTTCTTACCCCTTATATTATGGTATTTATTTGTATCTATATTTATTTATATATACAACCCAACCGGATAAGTAAATATAGAAATAGCCCAAAAAAATCCTGAGATAATAATAATAATAATAAAAGGTTTATTTCAGACCCGAAGATCCATATATTGTTAGTAACAATTTTTACTTAAAACTATGTTAGTATTGAAAGTAATACATGAGGCATATGGCAGTGATCAAAATATAAATAACACAAAAAATAAAAATAACAATACTAATGACATTAATAAGTAATATCTATATGAAACAATTAAAAGTAAGTTGTTGAGCTTGATTCCGCATCAGCATAGAGTAATACACGTTCGTAAGTTGATCGTTGATACATCTAACCTCCAATGGACAACTGTTGTACCTGAATTTCTTTAAATTGTCTTAGTTACCTTCGTATCTTACAACCAGTAGTAACAAATCTCAACACAGGCCATATCAATAGTTGATATTTATGTAAATTTTTAAAATGCCAAATACATTGCACGTAAAATAAATCGTGGACATGTAAAACTTTTACATTTGGTCTACGTGAAATATATCGACATCGATTAATAAACGGCATCCCTAGCGAGCAATGGGATGAGGTTTTATTTTCAAAGCATCCTCCCCTTGCCCCCCACATTACCAGCGAACCGCTGTTTAGGCCACTCTGAACCACTCGGTCTGCCAAGTCAAGTTGCTTCCAATCTGTCCTCTTAAACAACTTGAAAATGTTTGTCCTGTCAAGTACGCCGCAGTGTAAGGTGTTATTTTTTTTATTCTATATAAATCCTTATCCCTTTCATTTTTTAATTTAAGATATTTGTAAAGATTAAGCTAGATTTAACAAACTTGGATAACAGAGATCCTTTTAATGGAAATGTTACGTATATAATTCTCATTATGCATTTTACTGTGCTGTTTTCTAAACTAACTAAATTCTTTTTAAATAACACTTGCTATTAAAGGAACTGGAAACTAATGTTATGTGTAGATGATAGATAATAATCATATTTCTTTACGAAATTATGAGATTTTTTCCAATAAAAAAGTCTGTTGAAATAAAACATTTAATTTACTAATAATCATAAAAAAAGAAGATAATAAAGAAAATCAGCTTAATTTCTTGAGGCAATGACGTCTATCAGGGAAGGTGTACTGGCGACGAAACGGGCTGCAGTCCCACGTTTCGCATGGTCAGATGACGAGTCTCGTCGCTGGGATTTCTTCTGAAGATTTTTAAGGCTTTTCCCTTAGTCGCCTCTGTGCGACACCCACGGGATGAAACCCTTAATTTATATCACAAAAAAAAACTTTTGCTCAAAAAAACAAAAGAAATGAACAACGTGTTGTAAAAGCTTACTATTCTAATATAACTACACATACACATATAACTTGATGATGATGAAGTCCTCATGTCTGATTTCGACCACGGCGACAGCTTCCGATTACTATCGGCGTGGTCAACTGCGCGGGTAATATTATAGTGCCGTAAGTGTACGCGCCAACTCAGAGGCACTCGCTCGTCTTTAGCTTCCCATGTCCGAGCTAACGCTTATGCGATGAGAACGGAGGAACGGGTTTAGATGCAGCGTCAGAGACAGGACACGAACGCAACACAACCAGACCCAAATTACAAATTGTTAAATTACAATTTTAATTTAATACACAAATATTGACATCGACTGGGATTCTAACCCGGGACCCAGCAGTGAGGTACGCTGACCGTTTAGCCATGCGGTCCTCAATCGAATATACGTAATGTCTGCCAAAAAACAATGAGAGACTTCAATAACGCAAGAACAAAGGTTTGAAAAACTTATTTGAAATGAAACATCTGACATTTAGGAAATATAGGCACGTCTATGATAAACAATGACGGGGTTGCACCCACCCGCCCCCTACCGGGTGGGCGGCGGCAGGGGGCTCTGGCAGGCGGTGTGAGGTTCTATTCCCGGAGCCGCGTGGGCGATCGTTCGTTTCATTTTATCTGGATCATACCAGCAGTTATAGCAGGCCTACACAATGTAAGATCTCAAGTCGACCTTGAACATTGTTTTGTAAATATATTCATCTGGATTGAACCTGTGTGGTGTAATATATAAGAGTCGCGGTACTTCAAGGGCCGGGTGCTTGCTCTTCGCTGTACTCGGGGACAGGAGCTCGGTTTCCGGTGACGTCATCGACTTTCGTCGATCTATACACGACGTAGAGAAATAACGTAGTGCGTAATTGTGTGTCTGTGACATCATTTAAAAAATCAAAGAGATCTGGAGCAGGGAGGCGGAATCTTTCTGGATCCAAAATCCTCACAAAAAAGATTTTTGTATTCATTTAACCTTCCTATTATTATTAATACCTTAGAGGCTTAGTAGTCAGCGCAACTTATTGTTGAGCCATGTGCCTCAGGTTCGAATCTATCCCTCTATATCACTCTCTATCTGACACACTAAAAAAACTATTGGTTTTTGCGTGTGATTGTAGTGTTAGAATCCCGTGTATCAGATCTAAGTGTATCAGAACTATCTTATAGAACATGGGATTATTATCTAAAGACAGGTCAAGCTTGCGAAAAAAATAAAGATCGCCTTCGCTCTACGGCTGAATACTTTGTTTAGAAATATTAATTCGAGCAAAGATTATAGAGCATAGTACGCTCCTCCAATGGCGGTAGGTGAGACATACAAGTATTCAAAATTTGTACTCGAAACATTTACGTCTGTATACTACGTTTAGTTGCACGTTATAAATCAATACTGGAAAATGATATTTTGTATTGGCTTCTTGTCAGTACTATATAATATTCTCCGATCAAGATTAGACTTTGAACTTTGATTATATATGCTAAATATAAAATTAATTTATAAATTTGAAAGAGCCATGGCTAGGCTAGGACAGGGAGCTCACTTTAGTGTCATAGAGCGTGAGTGACTTGGGTTTGATCCCCGGTGCCGGCACCACTAAAATTGTTATAACAATTTTAAGTGCTGTATTTACCACGTGCTCAACGGTGAAGGAAAACATCGTGAGGAAACCTGCATGTCTGAGAAATTATAAAAAAAAATATTATTTTCGAGGATATGTGAAGCCTGCCATCACGCACCGGAGCAGCGTGGCGGGTCCTTCCCGGTTTGTAAACCCCTCTGATACTAGTATTTTGAGAAGGAGGCCTTTGCCCAGCAGTGGGAACTTACAGGCTGTTACTTTACTTACTTACTAATTTGAAAGACACATTAATATTAATCAAATCGAATTATCGATCAGTATTACACCAACTGTTTAATGTCACATTACATTAGTTAGAACCCGGGTACAGTCGTGTACTATGAGATTAAAGGTACGTCTAAAGATACCACGACTGTATTACCAATGAGTTTTAAATTACAATTATTTTTTTAGCAATGTGTTGTAATTAGTATCCATCATTGCGTGTGACCCCCCACAAGACGGAGTGACGACCTCCGCAGTGTTGCGGGAAGTCGATGGATGCAGGTGGCTCAGGACCGAGCTTCGTGGCAATCTTTGGGGGAGGCCTATGTTCAGCAGTGGAGTTCTGATAGGCTGGAATGATGATGATGATGATTGCGTGTAAGGTCTGAGGTGTCTGGTACTGCGATCGCCTTTCCGCGCGTGGCAATTATGGCAAATCGTCCTTATGGAAGCCGTGGTAGCCCAGTGGTCAGGCCTCGCTTTAGTTTCATAGAGCGCGGCTGACTTGGGTTCGATCCCCGGTGCCGGCACCACTAAAAGTATTGTACTGTATTTACCACGTGCTCAACGGTGAAGGAAAACATCGTGAGGAAACCTGCATGTCTGAGAAATTATAAAAAAAAATATTATTTTCGAGGATATGTGAAGCCTGCCATCACGCACCGGAGCAGCGTGGCGGGTCCTTCCCGGTTTGTAAACCCCTCTGATACTAGTATTTTGAGAAGGAGGCCTTTGCCCAGCAGTGGGCACTTACAGGCTGTTACTTTACTTACTTACTAATTTGAAAGACACATTAATATTAATCAAATCGAATTATCGATCAGTATTACACCAACTGTTTAATGTCACATTACATTAGTTAGAACCCGGGTACAGTCGTGTACTATGAGATTAAAGGTACGTCTAAAGATACCACGACTGTATTACCAATGAGTTTTAAATTACAATTATTTTTTAAGTAATGTGTTGTAATTAGTATCCATCATTGCGTGTGACCCCCCACAAGACGGAGTGACGACCTCCGCAGTGTTGCGGGAAGTCGATGGATGCAGGTGGCTCAGGACCGAGCTTCGTGGCAATCTTTGGGGGAGGCCTATGTTCAGCAGTGGAGTTCTGATAGGCTGGAATGATGATGATGATGATGATGATTGCGTGTAAGGTCTGAGGTGTCTGGTACTGCGATCGCCTTTCCGCGCGTGGCAATTATGGCAAATCGTCCTTATGGAAGCCGTGGTAGCCCAGTGGTCAGGCCTCGCTTTAGTTTCATAGAGCGCGGCTGACTTGGGTTCGATCCCCGGTGCCGGCACCACTAAAAGTATTGCACTGTATTTACCACGTGCTCGACGGTGATCTGACAAAAAATATTATTTCGATGACACGTGAAGTCCGCCAACCCGCACTGGAGCAGCGCGGCGGGCCTTCCCGGCTCCTAAACCCTCTCTGATACTAGTATTTTGATTAGGAGGCCTTTGCCCAGCAGTGGGCACATACAGGATGTTAAGGTTAAGGCTAAATTAAAAAATGTTCTGTATTTTTGAAATGCTTCTTGGATGTTTTTCAGTATTCTACTGTATTTTTTTAATGATATGATAAACAGATTTTGATTATTCTTTTATTTTATTGAGTAGGCTATACCTCGTGGGCGGTACTATATGAATTCCACTCCGAAGGGTTGGAAAATAGGGGTTGAAATCGTTGGTTTATCTTGAACATTGTTTTAATTCACTTGTGCTATTTGTTTTCGTTCAACCTTCACGTATAACACAAATTTCGAAAGGAAAATGTCTGAATTGTAAAAACATCGATTCTACTTTCTGAATCTCGAGATCGTCTACTACTGATAAACGGACAAGCGTCGAGGTCACATTGGATTCTTCTGTTTAGTTGGTAGCATTGTGTTCGCAAGTCTTATTATAAACGTATATTATATACTAGCGGTCCGTCCCGGCTTCGCGCGGGTGGATATTTATTTTTAAACGTTTTTGGATGAACGTAGAGTAAATGAATCTTTATGCAAGACATAAGTAGTCTTTTTTTTCCGAATTAATACTTATCCATACCTTTAAGATAACTCATTTCGTATTCAAGACTGTTACAATACCTGCAGATTACTTCTTTTTTATGATCCCTAATTTCATTCCTCTTTTTAATGTTAGTATAGATAAAGATGTAACAATTGTTTTATTTAGTTCGCTTCTCGGATTCGGACCCAATCCCAATACAGACGAATTTTATTGGTGCTTTCTTCTATAGTCGTATTGCGTTCAGTTCTGTATCACTGACACTGCACTCCGACTCTTCCTCTGATCTTACCGCATAAGCGTTACCTCGGGTACGGGAGATAAAGGTGTGTGCCTTTGTGTTTGCGTTTATGATATATCCTCCGGGCTTTTGTTATCGGACTGGGATGAAAGAGTGTTTACTGTCCACGTGATGGTACGCGGCTACTGAAGCCCGTGGACACCCGTAAACAACTTTAAACTAAGCACTTTACAGATGCGTTGTGACCTCTGTTTACTAAGATGAAATGCCTCAGACCCCGTAACTATACCGGCCGTCTATACCTTTCAAACCGTAACACACACCCGGCCACCAGTGAAGTATGTCCTGTGCAGACACTGGTTGTTGCCGTGGTTAGGTAACAGGACAACATCAGGTTGTATGAATTCCGTTTCGCATTTCGTTTCATGTACATGACTGTACGCGTATTTCATGTGACTATTGGGCTTCTTAATAAATAAATATAAAGGTATTTTTCCTCCTTTTCGCCTGAGCCCATTTGGGACAACATGCCAGGTGGTAACAGACTCGGTGGTAAGTGATTACCGACGCCCACTTACATCGTCTGAAGAGCTACAGTTGCGTTCCCGGTCTTGGGATATTTGAAGAGAGGGTGTTAAAATTCAGATGTAATTGCTCACCGCGTAGGAGATCGACTTCGAGCCTCCTGATAAAAAGGCAGATCTCCTAACCACTCGGCTAACATAGCTTCTTAATGTTTCTCGAAATACTTGAAGCTAACGAGCTTCTGTGTATCGGACGCTGTGATGTTTGTGTACCATTACGATACTCAAATAAAAATCGGGGGTGGCAGATACCCTTACATTATTGGTATATACAGAGGGTAAGATATCTACCGGGTTATATTCTTAAAATAAATCGTCAAGGGTTGGAAATAGAAAACCTCTCAGAGAATGGCGGGCTCAAGCGCTGAAATACGACTTTAATCACTTCCTTTCTTAACAGTGTTTCAGTAATTAGCTAAAAGCCCCGAACACTTACAAATATCTCGGTTAAAAGTTAACCTTTAGTGGATCACAACAGATCTTTCTTGTCGCATTGTTACTGCTCTTGCTTGAAATATATCTATCGAATAAATATTTTTTTACGTTCTTTCGCTCTGATATCTTCGTGGCCAGGAGTCGTGTGATAGGGATGCGGGCTGGAGCAAATAAATAAAAGGGTTCGACCTGGAAATACCTATGCTTTCTTCGATTTCAATACCAAAGAATACTAACTATTTACTATGTAATAATACTAAGACATAATAACAATATAACGGGTATAAACTCTAGGTTTCATTTAGTTTTTAGAGTTTTTAATTTAATAAACTTTTTTTAATTTAATATTTCTCATAAATCGCACAGTCAGAAACACACAGACCAAAAAAAATTATATCGCATAAACCTCTCACGACCGTTTACCCAATACTAGGGTGGTCAGAGATCTAAACGTTTTTAGTCCATTCAACCCACTATACCAGAGCTTATCAGGGACAACGTGACAAGTGGTGAGCCTGTCGCCGTCTCATATTCAAGCCAACGATAATGATCGTACGTAAGTTTGGGAAAACTCATTGTTAGGAAATCTCCAAAGCGGGGATCGAACTCGAGGCTCCTGATTCTGAAGCCTCGATTCTCTAGGGTTGAATTTCTTTACGACTGGAGGCAACGAAATGTTTTTTCGTGCGGGAATAGAACCCTCGACCTGTAGCTTCGCTCAACCACATGGCCATAGATACCTAATATTTATAGTACAAAATCGAATCAAAATTTAACATTCAATTGATTTCAAGGCGGCCCAATTTCTCGCGCCGGGGAGAAAATGTCCGTTAAATGAACAAAACAAGTAGACGTCGTGAATAATAATGTTCGAGACTCTCGAAATATGAAATATTTTTTTTTTAACAATTTGGTTAAAAACAATCTTTAAAATATATTAAAAGTTACAATAACTACGTGAGTACAATTTTACAATACCGTGCTGCCCGACCCATGTGCCGGCACCACTTAAAGGATTGAGAGCATTCGAAAGTGCTGAATTTACCAGGTGCCCGACGGTGAACGAAAACGTCCCGAGGAAACCTGCATGTCTGAGAAATAATATAAACTGGGAGGGCGTGCCAATTCCGCCAGCCCGCACTGGAGCAGTCGTGGACTGATCCCGGCTAATAAAAAACGATTTGAGTGGAGGCCTTTGCCCAGCTGTGGGCTTTCACCGGGGCTGATATTCAATTTACTTATAGAATACAAATAATGATTTCAACAGACGAAATAATCGCGACATTGGGAGTCCTTTGTCCAGCAGTACTAGATAATTGTTTCATTTACTTTTTTTTTTACTTGTGGTTAGTAAATTTACGTAATTATTTATTTAATTAAAGTATTACAAGAATTAGTCAAGTCGTTTCACAATAAGGTTCTTTTTTTTTCACCTGATTGTAAGTGATTACCGTCGCCTATGTACAACTGAAACACCAGAGGTGCTGCAGGTGCATTGCCGGCCTTTAAGAGTATTTGAGAGATGGGAGGGAGGCTGGAGGGTAATGGGGAGGGGTAGTGGGCCTCCGGTTACCTCACTCACCGAACGTAATTCGGAAGCGAAATACCTCTACTTCATGCCGGTATTCTGCAGCAGAGCCGCTCGGCTCGATTTGATCGAAGATAGATTGCCTTGTTGGCTTGTTGTTGTACTACAGTGGTAAGAAATCTGTCTCCCGTTCCATCATTCACATACAACTAACGAACCGCTTGGAAGAAACATATTTATAATATAATCGTATCAAACCATTTTTTCTTAAATAAAACTCGTAACTCCCTTTGATGTTTTCGCCGACTTCTCGTATAAATATAGCAATACTCTCTTTGTGATATTAGCCTAGACGGCGAACATTAAAAAGATTGGATTTTAAGGAATCTCGTGTTTCATTGAAACCAAAATATTTATTCGTCAAATTGAAATACTCGAACAGCCTCCAATAATCTATTTTTAGAGGAATTTCTTTGCGAATGTGCTTTTGTATTCTGTAATTATCTTTTTTACCTAATTAAAGTCACCGACCACTTCGCCTTTATAGCGTTGATAATGCCTTAAAGTGAAACCACTTATGTGTTTCGTTACAAAAATCACGAGTCCACTGTTGAACATAGGCCTCACCCAAAGATTGCCACAAAGCTCGGTCCCGAGCCGCCCGCATCCAATCCATCCTGCTGAAGTATGTCGCAAATTGTTTATTCACATTGAACATGCTCCGTAGTGATTAGATAATCGTTACTCTAATAACAGACAAACATAACATGAACCAAATACAATATAACGAGTACGATAGATAACGTGGATATAGATAATAGATTGTTAAGAATAAATGAGATCAGTTACCACTCGTATGTGGGTTCAACAGCAGTGTTCAATATATTTGTTTTTCGAAAGGGAGTAGAATAGGTAGTAGGTAGGTTAATTGCCGTAAAAGTCGACTAGAAGAGACGCCGGGAGTATCGCAAGACTTCGGCTGCACACAGACCGCGGAAGATTTAAAATTCCAATTCAAAGAATATGCAGTCCTGTGAAGGACCGGCCTGGTACTACCTTCGCTATGGAAAAGGTAGTGCATTTCACAGGCTATTGAAAAGAAAGTAATAATAATGAAAATTAAACGACTCTATTGCGTCTATGGGCCGCAGTGTTGACGCAATATTTACTAGTGCCACCCGATTTTTAGTTAAAAATTCAGAGTTAAAGGATATTGATTTAGATGATTAGCAAATCAAATAAGAACACTCCATATAATGAAAAAAAAAATATAACTGCAAAACGCATAATACCTAACATTCACCTTTACACCTTTTAAGTATCTCACAGCAACTGCAAGGCGGCAGCGTGGTCATTTGTCTAAGTGTTTATACAACAAAATAAATCGGCGATTCAATATATATCCACTTACAGTTCATAATTTGAAAAGTGAAATGAGGACATGGCTTCTTACATTAGACTATGACCAAACAGAGGAATTAATCCAGTGAGCAGATTTATCCTGTTCAATAACTGTACAATAATTAAATTAATATTCATAAATAAACACTTGTGAGTCACAAATTAGTTGTTTGTTCATTACACACACACACACACACACACACGCAAACACACTCACACACGTCCACAGACGATTTCAGTATATATATGTTAAAAACATTAATTAAGTTACTCTTTAATTTATTTTAATTATAATTTTTTTCTCGTAACTCTGTACTAATATCTAAGACTATTCTATAGTTGTTGTTATAAGAAATATTTAATTTAAATTAAAAAAAATATTGTTACTCAACTTGGGAAAGTCACTGACCTCTGTAATACAGGTTCTTAGCCGGCACTTATTTATTCATTTTTTAAAATAGTTCAAAAAACTTCCTCATATATATAACCCACCTACAGGCTGCATAATGCCTTCTTTGACGTAATGTTTTTATTCTGTGACTGCTTTCCATTTTCTTTAAAAGCGAAATTTCGAGATCGTAAGGCGATTAAAACAAAAGTGTAAATAATATTAGGGTCGTCCTCGCGAAATGCTCCGATGTTATTTATAAATTCTGCAAAGTACAAGCTTCAAATTCATGCCTTCGTGTTTTGTTATTAAAGGACTCGGAAGTGTACTAAACGTTTTAATTTACCGAGCTTTATTTCTAAAGGCTATTGTTGTATTCTTGCTATTCGGTATTCTGTTCAAGCAAAACGAGCATTTAGTCAAAGTATTACTCAGTGAAGAAAGCTGTTTGAGTGTTTTAATTATTCGTTTGAAAATAACAGACGGTTTTGTTTCTTGTTCGGCACAATATGAGACAAGACAAGGTCGGCATGCAGTCGTTTTGAGACTTGAAACAAGGATAAAATACTGCTTTCTTTTACACCACGATGACTTATATATATATATATGTATGAAGTTTTATACCAGATGCCTGACGATTTGCTTAAATGTTTCTGTTTTGAAGCAACCTGTGTCTCAAGCTCAGTGTCTAACACTTCCTCAGATTTTACCGCATAATAAGCGTTACATCAGGTCCGGGAAAGTGAAGTTTAACTTTTTGTTCTGTTGCCTACACTTCTAGCAGGACAGGGCATTATAATTATAAAATTCTCGTCGATGGAGCTCTCTTTTTGGTTTACACTAATAGATAACTTTAGGTAGTTGTTTTAGTTTCGTCATTTGTTTACCAATCGGTAAAAAGTGCGCGTTCGACATCTTTCTCTTTTCTCTTTTCTCTGGTTGTTCGACGAACGTCCTGGTTCTGAACCTCTGCGGCTGGCTAAAGTTTTGTCGTGTACCCGAAATCTATTGTAGTCTGCTAAATAATATATGTCTTTATCGTAGGCTGGGTGGTATCGACGTAAGAATAATATATATTGGCCCCATTTGCTAACAATATTTCTAAGCTTTATAATAAAGATTAAAATAACGAAAGTTAGTTATGAAGCTCATTCATTATTCATGACAGTGCTTATAGAAGTTCTAAATATAATTTGAATATATTTTCACAAGTTTTTATTATTGCGTAATAAATCAATTTAATCCCGCCAACCCAGATGGAGCAGCGTGGCTGGCCCTTCCCAGCTCTTAAAGCCCTCTTTGATACTCGTATTTGAGAAGGAGGCCTTTGCCCAGCAGTGGGCACTTACAGGCTGCTACTTTACTTTTTTTTATTAATAAATTTTGGTATAAGCAGAAAAAGAAACGGAAACATTGATGGTAAAGTTGATCTAACCGTAGTGAATCAATTTGGTGGATTACGTTCAAATACTTTCTAATGATGAGGGCCCTGAGCAATCACCATCAACAGCTTTAAGTAGTTTTTAAAAAGCTTGGTGTGCTCTGTAGAGCGGGACAGTATTTCATGCCGGTCCACCGTTTGCAACTTTATAAGGCGCAAGTTCGGCCCCACATGGAATACTGTTCTCATCTCTGGGCAGGGGCACCCCAGTACCAACTCCTTCCATTTGACCGCATCCAACGTCGAGCGGCTCGAATTGTCGGCGACCAAGCTCTCTCTGATCGGCTTGTTCCTTTGGCCTTGGGAAGAGATGTTGCTTCTCTTTGCATTTTTTACATAATTTTCCACGGGGAATGTTCTGAGGAACTGTTCGGATTGATCCCAGCTGCTGAGTTTCACCATCGTACATCGCGACAGAATTCGAAGTTCCATCGATACCACCTAGATGGTTGGCATTCCACCACAGTGCGTTTTAATCGAAGTTTTCTGCCGCGCACTTCGACTTTCTGTAATCAGCTGTCGCCAGCAGTATTTCCGAACAGTTACTACTTAGGGACCTTCAAGAAAAGAGCTTATTCCTTCGGCCCACCTGATGGTAAGTGATCACCGACGCCCACGAACATCCACAACACCAGAGGAGCTACAGATGCGCTGCCGGCCTTTAAGGTTATTTGGGGGATGGGAAGGGGGCGAGGGCCTTCGGTTACCTAATTCACCGAACGAAACGCAGAAGCACAAGATGCCTCTACCTCGGTCGATCCGGCCATTCGAGCAGCACCAAAAGCTGCCGCTTGCCTCTACCAAGTACAAAATTATTATATACAAAATAATTATAATAAATAAAGCGATTGTTGTATGCATCGGAAGTTAAGAACATCTTTTAAATAATAGCGAACAGTCTGTAAAGCCTGTAAATGCCCACTGCAGGACAAAGGCCTCCTCAGATATCTGAGAGTGTTTTGGGGCCGGAAAAGGTCCGCCACTTCACATGTCCTCGTGATATTTTTTTTTATTATCTCTCAGACATGTTTTCCTACACGAGCACGTGGAAAATGTACTTGTAAGTCGCACTGAAAATTGCTATTTAACAATTTCGGTGGTGTCGTCACCGGGGAAAGAACCCGGGTCAATCGCGTACTATGAATTAAATTGAAGTGGGCACCCTGATGTTATTATGAAAAGAATATGCTGAAAAATATGCTAATTAGATATTTGACTGAAATACAAACGCGGTGTTTAAAGAAATAAAACGAACCATTCGTTTATCCAAGCCTAAGCTTCTTTAGAAATTAGCTAGAAAGCTCCGGAAGATCGTTACTTACTTATCTTAGATAACTCGCTCAGTATAACGCAGGTAAGGCGCGCTTTAAGTTAAAATAACTTTAATTTAAAGACCTGAACCTTACCTTCCTGGGTGCCTTCTTATGAAGACCTGAAAAAGTTTTTTTTATTAAACGTAAATGTAAAACATAAATGCAGCAAACAATTAAAAAATCTTTTTATAAAAGGAAATGTGAAAAAGTATTTGCTTTCTTTTAAATTTAATAAATTATAAATATTAAAAGATTAGAGCCGTGGAAGCCAGGTGGTCAGGGCGCTTTAGTTTTAAAGAGCGCGAGTGACCTGGGTTCGATCCCCGGTCCCGTCACCACTAGTCCTCCTCTAGTCTGTTTCACGTAGTGTGGGGCACACTCACACACACACCCCGCACCTTACCGCAACCCCGCGATTGTACTCACAATGTGTCGATCGATTACCTTCATTACGTATGCGCATTACAGGTAATCTGTGTGCATTTTCGGGAACAGATAATGTATCCTACGTACTTTCTGTGCTTTGAATTATTTACGCCTGCATTTAACGGAAGACTAGAAGGACTACTAGAAGTTAAGTGGAAGCAGAAAATGAGGTGGTTTCTTAATTCACCAACGTCGGATGCCGGCAGGTAGGTTCTGTAACATAACTAATTAAATAATACAGCTTGCCGAGAAAAGTTAAGACGTAAGTAACTTTTAGATTTTGAAAGTAAAGTAATGTTGTCTATAATGATAACATAATCTAAAGTAGGCTTAATTTGAAGAATTAAGAGGCACACCATGCTGAATTTTTTTTAAATTGTGAATGCCATCCTAATATACGAACGAATCGGTGAGCTGCGAGCAGCAGTATTCTTGGTCGTTATGCGTTCATTTAAATACATCCGGTAACTTTGTATTTATCGACTTACAGCATTTGATGATGTAATTTAAAAAAGTTTCAACTTGAGCCACAAATCTAATTACGAGTTTTGGGGATTCAAACATCCACAGTTACAAGTGACGTAATTCAATAACAATGGCGACAGTGGAAGCCCCGCGGTACAAACTATTCGTAAGTTGAGACATCCGACGATTCAGTTGCGACACGTAATATGACATGTAATCAAAAAAAAAAAAAAATACAACACAATAGTGATAATGAAAGTCATAATTTTGATGGTTGTGAATTGATTTCTAAATAGGCACGGTTCATTCGATTGCGTAAGGGCCTCGCGTGCACGGCTCGCGGTCGCTGGAAGTCCTCAATTTTGAGTATTTAAATATCTTTTTGATGAAATTGTTGGTTATCTCAATCTATTTTTTTTTCTTAACCATAGTTATTTGGCTTAATTTTCTTAAGTTTCTGTTCTTTGATCTTTGATCAACAAAATTACTAAACGAAAAAGATATATTTCTCACAATCTGTGGCAGAGAATTAAATAACAATACGCGAAAAAAAATATTCCTAAACAGAAACCTATTACTCAGACTTGGATGTACTTCACATGCAAGGTAAGTCAAAATCGATATTAATAATAGCATTTAAAGGGTATGTAATGAATACGTTTACGTGTAAATAAATCTCACAGTTAAACGAGTATAACTACTTCACGTGAGCTCATTAAATGGCGTCATCCGAAGGGCTCTTGTATCTATAAATAGACATTTTAGAGCCTTGTGGAATTTTTAGGTAGTATGGCGAGATACCCGACGACTTGACTTTGGCCTCTTGGGAGAGAGGCGAAGGTTTCGTGTGGGACGCGTCGATACATTGGCGTCTCCTGATATCAGGAGTACACCGACTAGAGCCGGGGCCCATCAGTGGCAGCTGAATTGGGTCAGTGGCGCAAATATGAGTCTCGAAGTAAAGACTATGTATTATATTAGTTATGCGTGGAAATTCAGATTTAGTTCTTGCTACCATGGAACGAGGAGGATTCTAGGTAGGGAAATATAATTTTTATATTGATTCTGAAAATAAATCTAACAAATCCTAGCTAAGTAAGCAAAGTAGCACCCTGTAGGGGTCCACTGCTGGGCAAAGGTATCTTTCTTAAATATCTGAGAGCGTTTTGGAGCCGCGAATCGCCCCCCATGCTGCTCCAGTGAGGGTTAGAGGACTGCACATAATTATTTTCATTATTTCACAGACACGCATGTTGTTTCCTCACGATGATTTCCTTTGCCGGAGAGCACGTGGTAAATACAGCACATAAAATTGCTATTAACAATTTGAGTGGTGCCGGCATTACTGTGATCTCAAAGATCTACAAGTCTCTTAAAAAAAACATCATGTCCCATCACTATAAATAAACGTAATCCTAGATGATTTTGTAACAAAGACCATCGAAGATTGTTATGGTATTTCACACTTAGCTCAAATGTCAGAATTGACCAGAGGTCACTCAGGTACGTTTATTAATACATTTTTATCCTTACTTACCTACTTACGTAAATGTTATATGCTATAATAACTATGGAAAACAGATGTTGCGTGATACTTACAATTACGAAATACTAAGTGGAATATATCTTATGTATATCTTTACAAGCTTTTATTTAACTTCCTTTCTTCGTATGTATTTCCGGTTAGAAATTTGCTGACATTCGATTGAGCTAAAATTTGGCATTCTTATGTAACATGAAGCTGATCTGACGATGGACCCAGCTGCCCTTTGCAGGACCTCTCTACTGAGTTTAGGCTCGTTGAATTTGTGTCTATTGGCTACATCTCTAGGAGGTGATCAAGTTCTGATAACGGAGCTGGATGCTGACCATAGCAACGCCAGAACTAAACAAGATAGCTCCATTGAGTTTAGGCTTGTTGGATTTGTCTTGACAAGTACTTGGTTTTTTTTTTAAAAAGAATACTAGCAATGCTATTTATTAAGTATTACTAATATTCCTGTTAACCACTCCAATGAAAGCATTACAGCTTGTATCAGGAGTGGTTCATGACGATAGTCGAATGGCGGGCTCGAACTTTCGACGTCAGTTTTGCATTTTTTTCATGGGAAAGGCGGTAAACGAGTAAGCGGTTCACCCGATGGTAAGTGATTACCGTCGCCCACGTACATCTGCAACATCACAGGTGCTGCAGGTGCGTTGCCGAACTTTAAGGCTATTTGGGAGATGGTAGAGAGGATGAGAAGGGAGAGGTGGGGAGCGGGAGGGGGCATCCGGATACCTAACTCACCGAACGAAACGAAGAACCATAAGATGCCTCTACTTCACGTCGGTATTCTGCGAGTCAACGAGCACCAGCAAAAGCCGCTGCTTGGCTCTACCACGTTTAAACATTACGCCATCTAACCCATTAGGCTATTGGCGCTGTGTGTATTGAGATTGTTTTTCAAAAGATTTTATTTTTGATATTATGTAATGAATTTAGCGTTTAAAGAGCGAGAGAAACAGAAAAACTCTAACTTGCCGTCTTCTTAATAACTGGAATCGCATGAAATTAGTTTTCACTTAAACATATAAGTTATATCTCATATTATTCTAAAACCATAGAATAAGTCTACCGATCTACAATAATATGAGATGCTATAGACATATAACTTCTTATTCGTTGATGAGGTAAACTTATAAAAGTTCAATACCCTTTACCTAATTTAGTTATGAAAATGTAACATTTTAATTTCAAGTTGGACTAGAATATATTTTTTAAGACCTTTTTTTAATATAGCAACTTCATACAACAGCTGTTAATAAATATATACGTTGATATATTATTACGGCAAGTAAAATTTATAAAAGTAACAGTCATTTGTAAATGAGGTTGAAAATGGTAAGGTCATTTAAAATGTGTGCATAGTTTAACCTTAAGTTTATTGGTGGAAATTGCATAAAGTAAAGTACTTATTTATGTATGTATGAACCAACTACCCCAAAATACATAATCAAACTGAATCAAATAGTTGTGGGTTGTAGTAAAACGTTATAAAATAAACACACATGACATCTAGTCCCAAACTAGAATTCGCTCTGTCCTGTTAACTGTCCTAGTGATAAGAGAGACGATGATACAGATCACTGCATCATCATCTATACGTAATCATCATTACGAATATATCAATCCTCGTAAGCATTCATGACTCAGTTCTCATCTGTATTCGTCACACAAATGTTTTACCCCTTGTGGGATTCGAACCAGTAAACCTCAGCGTCGATACCGGGTCACTACGAATTAGGTTATCGAGCCGTCAGAGATCGGTATTAAATGTAAAAAAGAAAAATGTTGTCTCCTCTTCAATTTTTTCTTTCCAACGGAGTGTAATCCGCCATGCCATAAATCCTACAGAGATCACTTCGTTACCGGGCTGCTACATCCGATAAAAAGAAAACACTGAGAATCTCTCTTAGTCCCTACGGGATCCTATTAAGTATCGCAAACGCTTTATACTATGCGGTTACCATTCAATCACTTTATATGTTTTTTTACGCCAAATATCACATCTCCGCATCCGAAGTACACGGTCGGTTTTACGCGTTCATGGTTTTTCATACGGGTGACGGGTTTTTGCTACGAGTCGCGAGGCCAGTATTGTAAGGCAGAAAATACCAATCACTTTCTCCAAATGACAACATCACCTGCAAGTGGTCGTATGCTGTAAGCTAACACCCGAACGATGGCGGATAATCAATCTAGTGATGAGGTGCAGCATCAATGGTACGAGAGTACGGGCGCAGCGCTAACCCGGCGTCTTTTTTATGGGAAAGGGGGCAAACGAGCCAGCGGCTCACCCGATGGTAAGTTATTACCGTCGCTCATGTTCATCTACAACATCAAAGGAGCTGCAGCTGCGTTGCCCGCCTTTCAGGATATTTCGGGGTGGGAAGGATGAAGGGGAGGACGGTGTACGGGATGGCGCGAAACGCAGAAGCAGTAGGTGGCGCTATAAGTTATAATTTCTTATTTATTTAGTAACTCGACCACATCGCCTCCTATCGGGTCCAGATTTTGTGCTGTTATGTGGTGTCACTTGAGAACCATATATTGTGGATATGAGTCAACAGAAGTTACACGATCATTAACAGACGCTCAAAAAGATAAATATATATAACACATTTATCGTCTCACCTGGAGATATAACGTGGTAGGTGGCGAGCCTTGTCGTTAGTGATTATATGTCGCCATTGAGGCGAAGTATTTGACCTCCTTGGTTTTCTGTTGCTCTCATCAACTGTCATTCAATAAGTTGCATGAGCCTATGCACAGTTAACATCCAAAGTAAATGATGATGTAACGTGGTTTCCGAAGCGTTTTATTAATGAAAACTTGCTTAATTTTTAACCAATGTAAGTTACAACATTGCCATGAAAATATGAGTCATACGTAATAGGTCATCTGAATGTAGTTATGGCTTCGACTGTTTTATAAAATCGCAAAATTCTCTCGATGTTCCTGGTTTCCTAAGCAGTGTTCCGATGGAAATTGATTGCTTTGTCTTACGTTCTATACTTATAGACTAGACTTCTTCTATACTTATAGACTAGACGTTTTCTTTACTTGTTGACTTTAGACGCGCCTTCGTAATGATTCACATCGTGACTTCGGAGATAGACGCAGGTGTTATGGATTTCTCCTGTGTTTTTATTTTATGGAAAAGACGGCATACGAGCAAGCGTTGCGCCTGATGGTAAGTGATTACCGACAACACCATAGATGCTGCAGGTGCGTTGCCGGTCTTTAAGGATATATGTGGGAGATGGGAGGGAAGAGGAGGGGAATAGGGAGGGGATGTGGGCCTCCGGTTACCTCACTCACCGAACGAAACGCAGAAGCACAAGATGCCTCTACTTCACGCCGGTATTCTGCGAGGCCGTGGTGTCAATCCGGTCGAGCCGGCCCATTCGAGCAGCAGCAGAAGCCGCCGCTTGGCTCTACCACTCTTAAAAATTATGTTTTGTGTGTCTTGCCATAAAAAGGTTAACAAAAGCATTTCGGGGCGAAGGAACGGCATCATGTGCGTTTGCGTTTCGTTCGGTGAGTGACGTAAACGGTGGATTTGTGAACGTGACGGAAACGAAGAGGGCCCCCTTCCCTTAACCCCCACTCCTTATCTTCTCTCCCATCTCTCACATTTTCCACATCTTAAAGGTCAAAGTGAACAGACTCCGTCTAGGCCTCATCTAGGCCTTCCATCAATATTTATCACAAAAAAAAAACCGTATAGTATACGGGAGTTGTCGCCGTGGTAGAGATCGGCCAGGAAGACCATCATATGTGGCAATAAAACCTAGTCAAAATAATCAATACTTTTACCGCGTTGATCATTCAAGTCGTGAAGGCGATTTCGTTTTTTTTCGTTTGATTTCGATTTCGATTCGTATTTATCAAGGCGATCATAAATGTTTTCTACATAGTAGAGGATCGCGCCCAACCGTATACTGTATAGAGTCAGGTAGTGAAGAAGTGGTTTAGTAGACGCAAGTTTTTAAAAGTTCGTTTCAGCCTCAAAGTTATTTTATTTGAAACCTCACCCGCCTTTCCAGGAAATAGCTTTTGTTAGGGAAAAGGAGCAAAGCCTATTTTCTTTCAAATGTAATTACCGGTACGTATAAACGAATTCTCTTTGTGAGTACTGAAGTGGAACGACACAATACGTCGCTTCTTATTGCCGGTTGGAATGAGGGCTTTTAGCATTAAAACGTGAAATGATAATTGAAAAGTATTCATAAGGTTTTATAAGCTTCTTATATACAAAACACTTAACAAGATGCTGTACGAGGTAGTCTCCCTTCCCAGGAGTCGTTTGGCTAGGTACCACTCTCTTACCAATTCCTGCCGCAAAACATCAGTGTACCCACTGTTGTGTTCCGGTTCGAAAGGTATATCTCTCTCTGTCTCTACCTTGGCTCTCTTTACCTTAGTCCTCAGAGGTGATAACTTCGTCGTCGTCGTCATTGCGTCTTCGATTGAAGTTATTTGATGGCGTCCATGGGCTGCATTAGCCAATTACATCATCAGGTGCAGTGTTGACCAACCGACACAACTCTCCCGATTGCATCACAAAGTGTTTCACTAGTGTCATCGGATTGACATAGTCACATCATCATTACCGCCCGTCACAGGTCCACAGCTGAACATAGGCTTTCACAAAAATTGTCACAAAGCACCTGAGCAACCTGCATCCATCGACTTCACACATATTCACTTCCGACATATTATCGCAGTTTTTTAAGTCTAAAACTTTATAGATGATATTCAAGCAATAACGTATCAAATTCAAGTGTTTCTAAAACAACAGAGAAAACAAAGACGCAATATAAAAATACAACATGCTATTCTGGTTAGACAATAGCAAAGTGTAAAAAAAAATCCACTTGCTACTGTTATAAAGTCTTAATTCCGTTTGAAGCCGGGGCATGCCCGGGCCCGGATGAAAACAAGATCTCCAAACAATACATCGCACGTCCCTAGAATGGGCATCGTCTCAAATGTCCACAAACCGGGCCTCCGCGAAAGAACCCGGACACGGTGCCGACGTGCGATATCAACGCTAATGCACAACGCTTCAGAGTACACTTTGGATTACATCAAGGTTGGCTTTTAAGTCGTTGCAATGACGTGTTGTGCGTGGGACATCTGTGAATGTCAAGGGTAGCGTACGCTATCGCCGATTACGTACTTCGCGGTTTGCTTATCGCCGTCTTGTAGATGAAGCGGTACCGCGCGCTGGCGAGAGGTAAGATTGACGACTATTAAAAATCGATTTCGAATTGTATTCGTATGTTATAGCACTCGTATGCGACCGCATAACAGCGTCGACTCTAATCGCGTATGTTCAGTCGTGTGACAACGAAACGGGAATCGGTGCAAATAGTCTCTCTAATCTCTGCCGGACATACGCCTCTTCCATTAGTAGGATTTGTCACAATCACTACGCTAGGCATGCAGAACTAAGACGCTGCCGCCCGCTCGTCAAGTCTGCTTAATTTGGTTGTGGTGATTTTCGAGATTGTTTATCCCACCATCTGTCGATAGCCATTACGATTTTCAAAGCGTTTCCCTTAGTTTCCTTTAACGACATCCACGGACGGGAAAGGGTTGGTAGGTTTTAGCGGGTTCGTTTCTCGCACAGGAGTTGTGTAGCCTAGAAATCGTTTTTCGAGTTCTGAGTGGAAAAATTCCTGCTCGCGAGTCTCTATCGATGTAGATGTAAAGCCCACTAGGCCAACAGCAAATCTACCGCGGGGGGGTTTTAGTCGGTCCGGCATCTTCAATGCTGATCCCGACACAACCAGTCACCGGAGACGGTGACGGGTAGGTGCGAGCAAGCACCTTTCCCCCACATTAAAATAAAAAAAAAAGGGGGAAAAATTTCTAAAAACTATAAATGATTTCTTGAATATTGTGTTCGCATTAGAAGAATCATGCAGAGGGTTCGATATGATGCGCCAGTTTTTGCTCAAACATATCACCACGTACACATACCATAGATAAATAAGGCAAGTAGCATACATAAATAGTTCGCAAAATTGTTGTTTGGAGTAATCAAACACAAAATACCTACGTACAGATAAATCGTGTCAAAGACAACATTAAAATTTTATAGCATTCTTTTTGTTTTCTTCTCTTTGCATAGTTTTAATTTTTAATTTTTAATTTCGTTAAATTTTGCATTTATTTCTTCTCTTTCTATAATAAGCAATCTCTTGTACTTGTGCCGTGAATAAATGGTTTTTCTCTCTTTCTTTCTATTTTGTGTCATCTGTTATTGCGCCGTACTTTTAAAATATAAGTGTTACATCGGATACGAAGAGGCAAAAACTCTATGGCTCTATATAATTATCCAAAGAAACTAACAAGTCGGAGCTGTACGCTCTGACATAAGTTGTTTTATCGTTTTAATTGTTACGTAAGGTTTCATAGTTTTTTTTATAGAAACAACCTCTGTGTTACGGAGGTCACAAAATAATTATTTTTGGAGAACTTGAGCAATAAATTCTCCATAAAAAAAGTATTATTTATCATATGTAAACATTGCATCGGTGGTGGTGGACGATGAGGCACGCACTTGTCACTTTCTATCTCCCCGAAAGTGGGTCGCGGAAGGAATTTGGTTGCTCTGAGTTGTGTCAAAAGGAAATCCATAATCTCTGGCTATAGGTGACATGCGTGGGATATACAAACTGAACGCGACTATGCTCATACAAACCTTCCTCGTGAAATGTTCTAAACTAAGGTGAAAAACGCATTGGAATCTACTGAGACGTTCAGAACTTATAAGCGAATGCAAAGACAAACGCGGATTGCGACTGTGTTTTATACTATGTAACAATTTAATGATATTTTAAACAAAATACAGTCGTAAATTATGTTTTTAATGTACGTACCGGCTCTGAGACTAATGTTTATGTATAAATTCCTTGAAAGTCTTGAATATTAAACAGAGCCACAGTCTTTCACACAGCATTCAAAAGTTTCTCCATCACGAATTTGCATTATTTCGCCTCTAAAATGATTCCCAATAATATCGAGGTGCGCCGCGTGCAGCTCACCTGTACTCTTGACAGTTGTGTGTATTATTATAAGTGTGTGTGTATATAGGTATATATAAATTTATTTATTTATTTATAGAAACTATTACTCTCGAGACGTTTCGAGTGCTTTACAGCAGCCGTGATCACGGTGGGTCTGAGGTGTTAGACGTCCCAATGCCATAGTCAACTCGGGCTTCATCGTGGTCAACCTTCCGTGGATTTTTTTTTAATAAGTTTAATTACAAATGTGTAGTGTTCGCGTATATACAAGAAATCATTGTTTCCATTTGTGTCGACGAATGGGATCAGCTACTCATATTAGTGCCGTTCGTCTCACTTATGGCCAATATGCTAACATTAAACTTGCACAAATTGTACCGTGGTATACACTTGTATCGTGTCCAGCCTACAGTACTACAGCCGTGGTATCCCAGTGTTCAGGGCGTTCGCTTAAGTTCCATAGAGCGCGAGCGACCTGGGTTCGACACCCGATATCGATCAGACCACTAAAATTGTTGATAGCAATTTTAAGTGCTGAATTTACTGCGTGCTCGGCGGTAAAGGAAAATATGGCAAGGAAACTTGCATGAGTTAAAAGTAATGTTAAAGTCCGTCAATCCGCAGCATGCAGCATGGCGGATCCTTCCATCTAAGCCCCTACCCAGCAGTGGGCGCTTACTAGCTGCTACTTTATGTACTAGATGTCGTTCATTGTCACTGACAGTAGTTTTTTTTATTCTAGTATTTGATACACTGATAGAGATAAGGGATAAAAGAAGTGACGACCTTCGACAGATCCGAGGAAGAAACAAACTGTCTGCAATTGTTCAAACGGCCGCTGCATCGTTGTGTCGCTGGAGGCTCTAATTATTATAATTACTGTAATTGCGCAAAGTAAACAAGGTCATTATACGAGTATGAACGATCGAACTCCTCGAGACAAATAAACTGGAAAGTGGGATGTTTAACTTTGATATACAAAGTCAAAAAGGCGTGAAGAACTGAATGTGTTTGATACGGGGAGGTTTCCTGATATTAAACCTCTTTTTGGTATTGATGCACGGAAAACTTAAGATGGTTGAGCTTTTTGGAGGCACAAAGTTGCTCAGGGGGCTATGAAAAGGGCTATGCTCGGTGTGATAGAAGGATAGTAGAAAGTCGTGATAGAATCCGCTAAGAAGGTCCCGCAGCGGAACAAGGGTAACCGAGTAGTCAACTGAAGTGGCAATGGTCGGGTCACATGCTCGCAGAACTGACAACCGTTGGGGTGGGAAGATTCTCGAGTGGCAACCTCGGACAGGATGGAGTGTCGACCTGCACAATGTTGCGGGAAGTTGATGGGTGCAGGTGGCTCAGGAGTTCTATGTTCAGCGGTGGACTTACTTGTTCAGGTTCTACTCTAAATGTTAACTTCATCTGTACGGTCCTGCATGATGGCTGACAAATATGGCTCTGAGCATCGCCTAATAGCAGAACAACACCCATGCAATAAATATAGGAGTGATAAAAAAAGTAAAGTAGCAGCCTGCAAGTGCCCACTGCTGGGCAAAGGCCTCCTCAAATGTCTGAAAGGGCTTTGAAAATTATTTTAATTTTTTATGATTTCTCAGACATACATACAGGTTTCCTCACGATAATTTCCTTCACCGCCGAGCACGTGTTAAATACAGCACTGAAGTATGTTATTAAAAATTTTAATTTAGAGGGCATCGAACCCAGAACACTCCCGCTTTATGAAACTAAAGCGAGCGCCTTGACCACTAGACTACCACGGCAAAGGGATAGGGAGTAAGAGCCCAAAAATTGGCACAGATATCCGATAACATTTTAAAAATTTAACCGACGCGGAGGACCTTTGTAACCACGGTATGGGATAGATTGATCAGACTACGCATGTCCTAAGGATTTAACTTATGGACGCGGCTTTGCACGCCGAGCACGTGGTAATTAGGAGTCTCAACTTATGTATTCATTCACTAATTGCATAAGTAAACAGTTAAGCTAACTGGTGGTGGAGAACAAACTATGGATGTCCGTAACCCAAGGAGAGAACCCAAGGAGAGAACCCAAGGAGAGAACCCAAGGAGAGAACCCAAGGAGAGAAGAGACAAATTTTAAGCAACCAAGGATGCATAAGTTCACCGTTGATAACAATCATTAAAATTCCGTGTTCCTACTTAATTATTTAATTTTAAATATACCATACGCGATGATGGTAATTCATTTGTGACGTAGCAATTAGCTCGACGCAAACGTGCAAACTATAACGCCTGCATGAATAATTGTTATTAAGTTATCATTTAACATAACATAATCATTACTCAACAACGGACGTGGCATTGGGCAGTAATTGCAAAATCACCGTAAGTCATTTACATATAGCGTCTTATACCTTTTACGTTTACATACACATGACATAATTCTCCATCTTGATGTCCTTGAACTTCTTTACTTACTGGCGACCGTAATCATTAATGATTGGTGTTAGATATGCATCACCGGAGTGCCTTATTGGAGCAACGGGATTTATTGGAGGATAGGTGATGCGATGAAGGAGTGGATATGTGGCAAGGAGTCGTCTGGGTAGATACCTTACAGATTTCTGTCGCCACAGTTGTTGTGTTCCGATTCGAAAGGTATAGAGAGCCAGTATAATTTTGGGCTGTAAGGCAATCCATCACAACATTGGTATCCAACGGTAAACCATCTGTAACGTTCCATCTATATCATCTCGTATATCGAACACAGCATTCCCATCAAACAGAATGGACACAGAGTACAAAACAGTCTATTTATTTATTATTTTTAAATTTTATTGTAAAAAATCGGTCGTACAACCGTGGTCTGACCACTTTGTAAATATAAATTGTTGTAAAAAATATATTAATGCCCCGTCATTTCTGACATTTTATTAGTCTTAAATACCGACTCAGCCGCATTTAATCATGTAGATACATAATAATTAACAAAAATTGCGTATCCTACAAACGTTGCAAAGACAACGCTCAGATTTATACATCATCATCATCATTTCAGCCCATCACAAGTCCACCGCTGAACATAGACCTCCACCAAAGATTGCCACGAAGCTCGGTCCTCAGCCACCTGCATCCATCGACTTCCCGCAACACTGCGTCTGTCTGTACGTGGCTGATTTACACATTAGCTAGCGGAATTTGTTTTTATGAATGTTTTAATTCAATATTTAGATTGAGAATAGCCTCGATGGTGCAGTGGCTAAGAGCTTTGCCCTTTTTTTTCGCTTTCCTGCAAGCGACAAGTATTAGTAGGAACTACAATAATTGTTACGGGTCTGGGTGTTTGTCAGTATGCAATGCATGTGCAGAACCGGAAGAGATGCAGGTGCGTTGCGGACCTTTAAAGGTATTTAGAGGATGGGATGAAGGATCGGGTGGCAGAATAGGAGGGGGGAGAGGCCTCCGGTTACCTCACATACCGAAAGAAACGCAGAAGCATAAAATATGCGAGGTCGTGGTACTAACCCAGTCGAGCAGCAGCAAAACCCGCCGTTTGGTTCTCTCAAAAGGCTCTACAAAAAGGTTGGTGCGTATAATCTTATGCTGGGTATGGAGGTGGATGATTGGTAATGATATCGGCGGTCCACCTGTGGAATGGGTTGACAGGCTTTTCCTTTAGTCACCGCTTGCTACACCCACGGGAAGAAATGGGGGGTGACCGATCGTTATTCTGATTTGATAGATTAACACGGTTGCATCTACCAAATGAAACGTGTGCATTACATCAGAGGAGATGACGTCATGACGTACCCTGAGCATGTTATTTATAACGCAATGTGTCGGACGCAACCGAAGGCCGAGGAAGCCCTGCCGCGTTAATAACTATCTTCTAATTATAGCATTGTGAGGTAGCAGTCGTTAAGACGTTATTTAAAACAGTCGGACGTTTTACAAAACCGAAGGCGGCAAACGAGCATGCGGTTCATCTGATGGTAAGTGATCAATGATCGCCCACGTACATCTGCAGCACCAGGGGAGCTGGAGGTGCGTTGCCGGTCTTTAAGGGTATTTGGGAGATGGGAGGGAGGATGAGGATGGAGAGAGTGGGCCTCCGGTAACCTCACTCACCGAACGAAACGCAGAGGCACGGGATACCTCTATTTCACGCCGGTATTCTGCGAGGTCGTGGTACCAACCCGGTCGAGACGGCCCATTCGAGCAGCAGCGAAACCCGCCGCTTGGCTGTACCACGTATAGAATATGAATCAGATTCGCGCGCCGACTGTTCCGTTTTACTTGATTCTGAAACTGAAAGTATTCAGGATTTTGTTTTACCTTCCATTTAATATATTTACTAGTTGAAGTCTGTCGCGCTTCACAGTCACTATTTTGGTAAGAACTGTTTTGTTTTATTTAGTGTTTTACATTTCCGGTTGAATATACCCCAATTTGAGCTGAATCGATTGAGTGGCTTTTGATATATCAGAAAAAAATCATAAAACCTTTCGTTTTAAGCTAAATACTATAGCTTACGGCTGACCTTCGAACTTCACACTGAAGAAGGAACCGCATGGCAATAGTGACGAGGAGTATCTTTCTTGCGACACTTAAAACTAAGGTTTCTCATGGTATTCTCTACCAGTCAACCCTGGGTGAGAATGAAATACATGTTGGCAGGTGCAAAAATTCAAATAATAAAGAAATGTTAATTAAATATTTATATTTAATACATAATCCTTGTAATATACTTACATATATATTACATAAATAATATACTATACATAAACTTATGGCCTCCGAATCAGGAGACTCGAATTCCATTCCCTATGCGATGGGCACCAATGAGCTTTTCGAAATTTATGTACAATCGGTCACGTCGTCAGAAATAAGCTCCGGCGAAAAGGTGAGTTGAAACGATTACAATTTCTACACCCCTGACCACCCCAGAAATGGGTGGACGGCCGTGAGAGCTTTCATTTTCATATATTCCGATATGATTCGCTATTTGGGAAGGATATCTACAATTATACTGCACTTAAACTTCCATTATAAGACTGTGACGACAGACACGGAAATCACACTTTTGATGTGTGTATCTATTTATAATTTTAACCTATAAAACTATATTCTCGGAATGAATATGTCACCTTGTCGCCAATGCACGTTAATTATCTTGTCCGTTGAATGGTCCGTATTGATCATTTCGAAATTGGATCGAATTCGGTATAGATATCTAAATAAAATAAACATTAAATTAAAATAGAAATAATAGAGGAAGTCTTGACGTGTAGTGATACGGAAGTTAAAATGAATTATTTGTCTAATTTACAGAAGTTGTCTTTAATGTTGCGTTTTTTATAGTTACGACCTATGCTAATAATGTAGCGTATGTTATCATATAACGCAATCTGATGTACTCCTGGTACAAGGAGGTACTCGCAAATAGATAGAGAATACAGAGAAAGATTTTTCTCCCGGTTGGTTCCTCCACTTACTCCCTTAAATATCACACAAACATAACATTAAACAAGGACTTTATAAATAGGGGTTATTATAATATATAGGAGTTATTGTATTTTGGAAATATATTGATCGCTCCCAAGCGGATTCTAAAAGTTGTATAGTGAAAATATTATATTGTATTATTTAAAAAAAAAAGAGGAATGCATTGAGATTTTCAAGAATGGTCGATTCTTAAGTCGCATCATATGTGTTAAGCGAAGTTTTAGATGGTAAGTTTGTATGTATCTAAATCCAATCAGGCCCAGGGTCAGAATAAAAAATGTAGAGTCCTCTAGGGTCCAGGGACTTTCCTTCAGATTTATTATTACATTAATTTTCTTTGCAGGGAGACTGAATTAGTCAAACGCAGCGGACTCGGTACGACATATTCCGATCGTCATCAAAACAGAACGACCCTTTGATACTCTTTTTTTGTACACGTGGCGGAGCCAAGCAGCGGCTTTTGCTGCTGCTGGAATGGACCGACTCGATCGGGCAGTACTGCATCCTTGCAGAATACCGGCGTGAATAAGAGGCATTTTGTGCTTCTGCGTTTTGTTCGTTGAGCGAGGCAACTGAAGGCCCAATTTTCTATCCTATCATCTCCTCTCTCATCCGTTAAATATCATTTAAAGCCGACAACGCAACTGCAGCTCTAGAGTTGCAGATGTACGTGGGCAAATCTTTCCATAGCGCCGAATGGTCTCGTTAAGTGAGTTAAATGCGTCCGTCCGCCCGTGTCCTTGTTAAGTTTTATCAGCTCTAAAATCGGCTAAGCAACAGGCTGTTAAGTTAAAAATAAGTTGCACAGCCTCCCGCGGCGACGCGGGGCGCGGCGAGGCCGGCCGGCCCGCTCACCATGCGCGTATGCATTGCTACTGAACATTTTCGATGCTATGCGTCGCGAATGTGGCAAACTAATGCAATTCTGGGTTGAGAGGGATGGGGAGGGCATAGCTCGCTAATCGCTAAAGGGAGCTCGCGATAGAGTAATTAGACTTGATTTAACACACAATCATTACGTTGTGGAAACGGTGATTGTTTTCGTGTTGCATAAAGACGACGCGGCGCATGCCTCGCCCTATTTATTGAACGTGGAAAGTTTATGTCGCTTATGGTCTAACAGCACAGAAGTCGGACGCTTCTATGGTTGGCTGCGATGAGAGATATATGTGGAACCTAATGATAAAACCCATGTACTTTTAATTGTCTGTTACAGTAAATGTAAGAAAAAAAAACAAAGTCCATAATATACTACGTAAGTTCAACACGAGCCGC
Organism: Bhutanitis thaidina; assembly: GCA_029286595.1. Taxonomy (NCBI): domain Eukaryota; kingdom Metazoa; phylum Arthropoda; class Insecta; order Lepidoptera; family Papilionidae; genus Bhutanitis; species Bhutanitis thaidina. The sequence goes on from JAGSMS010000017.1 coordinate 12,766,743, forward strand.
CATGTTTTTTAGCCTTCCACAGTTATGATTGCCCACCTCCTTTTTTCAATTCAACAATTGGATTCGCTACATACATAAAATAGTAGTACAGAAAATTTAATCAAATTTGGGGCAAGTTTTCATTCCTTCTCATCTGTGCTTGGTATTCACAGAGATGTAGAAGATCACAATAAGGTAATATAGTATTTTGGTACATAGCCTTATGGATCATTAAGCTGGAGTAGCAACGGGCCCGCCACATGGCTCGCATGGCGCCAAGAGGAATCTACCCGACCAGCCTGACTAAGCGGCCGGGTAGTGGTGGGCGTTCCGAGTGGGCTTGGCGAGCCTACTTCGAGTGCGGGTTGTTTGGACTGTGGGTGGTGTGCCGGGGTAAGAGGGGTTTATCTGAGTTACCCCAATACCCATTCTTCGCGTCAGAGGGAGCCGCTAGTATCAGATGCAGACCGCGGTGGGAGAGGAGTTTCGGGACTATGATGCGCCACATTCACTGATCTCCGCGGCTGAATCTTGATCTGAATTGGAGACGGAACCGTATACCTTATCCGCCGCGAGGTGTCGGAAGAGCACGTGCTTACAAAAAAAAATATAGCCAGAAAGTATATACACTAGGTACAAAGAGTCACTGTTGCTTATTAAAAAAAAATACTAAGCAGTTCCTCCAGATGTGAGTAACTTAAAATTCGGTATCGAAGACCTAATGTCAGTCGAACCGATGGACACATGAAGGCGATCCGAGACACCATTCCCGATTGTATGCGGCTCGCGTTACCTTCTGACTTGATACACATATTATGGAATTAGATTTATTTTATTTATGTAAACTTAATTTAAATACCTTTAAATAAAAGCATTACAAAGGGCGGACTTAATGCCTCTTGGCATTCTCTGGCAGTCAACCCGGAGCGTGGAGAGATATTGTAAGGGTGCAAAACATTAAAAAAATAAAAAAAAGAACTAAAATACATGAATAACTTACACTTACAATTAGATACATACCAACGGAATAAATACATGGAAACAAATATATATATTTATATATATATATATATATAAACATACAGTATACACAATATTATTATAATTGCAATGACCGATGATATCAATTCCACTAAGTGGGAACGGACGTCTTGAAGAGGTGTTCACGTACCAGTCTCTTGAACGATAACTTGCTGGACACTTTCGGGTTGATTAGGAAAGTGATAGAGTCACTATGTACGTAAGTACGCGACCATACAAATGGTCGGGCCATTATTGAGGAATGTTACTTCGATGAAGACTCAGCGGACTGAAACGGACGCAACAACAAGCAGAGCGTGGAGAGGCTCGCAGCTAATGCCGGCGGACCAGCTCCAGGATGCCACCTAGTCCACGACTCTTGAATTGTTGTTAAGTAAGAATCTTTGAATTGTTCATCTACTTCCGTATTCGACCTAGGCAATATTGTACGGTAACATGTTATTGTATTGACCGAATATAAAACTGTCTTATTTATTCTTATATTATAAAAATACTGACAGTCTGACGGAGAGATTGATCATCGCAAAGCAACGCGGGTAGAGTGTGTATTATGTAAATTCCTCCCTTCCGCTAACTATGATTGGGATGTTCTCTCATTTCTAAATAAGTAACACTTGATAGAAGTGCAATTAGGGCTTATTTTTTGGAAATGACTAATTCAGCGCGTGTGAAGCTGCACTAAACTCGTTTATATGTCGTTTTTTTAACTACAATTTTTTTTTTCAATCGCAAAAATATGCAAATGCAAAACAGTACCATCAGAATATGATTGAAGTGTTAACATTAATTACCGTGTATTCACGTTGGATCTGCGGGGACCCCGTTAGATGACAATAAGCATGTTCGGCCACGTTCGGGGCACGCCGAGCGATAAGCAGCGCCGAGCTCGGTGTAAAATATAACAGGGCAGAGTTATCCCCGAATGAGCATATGACTGGTTAATACTGGTAGCCTAGTGGTCAGGGCGCTCGCTTTAGTTTCATAGAGCGAGAGTGACCCGGGTTCGATCATCGGTGCCGGCACCACCTAAATTATGTTAATAGCAATTTTAGATATTTACAGAAAACTGCATGTCTCAGAGATAATATGTGTCTATATATCTGTGAGGGTATTATATGTTATATATATATATGTATATGTATATATTATATTACGTATTTGTCATATGTGTTTGTGTATATATGTATGCTTATACATTTAAATATGTTTTAATTATGTAGTATATTTCTCGATTAGCCATTTGATATTTATATTATTTTAAATTTGATGCACCTATTCCACATTTCTTCACCCCCTGGGTTGACTGTTTAAGAATGCCAAAAGGCATTAAGTCCGCCTTTTGTAATCCTTTTGCAGTACACAATAAAGTATAAATAAATAACTAATAAAAAAAATACTTCTAAGATATGTGAAGCTCTCCAACGCGCACTGGAGCAGCGTGGCGGGCCTTTCCCGGCGCCAAACCCCTCACATATATTTGAGGAGTACTTTGTCCAGCAGTGGCACTGATAGGCTGCTACTTTAATTTACTTATAAGGCGAGCACAATTATTAGTCAATACTAGAGTTTATAGCGGTGTAGTGGGCACTCGATACGTAAGTGTTTATTTCAGGAAAACGCTTGAAGACTCATGATTAATTAGATACTTCATTAAATTACCTATTTTTGATCTAGTCAGATCGTTAATGCAATATTAAATTACCTATTTTTGATCTAGTCAGATCGTTAATGCAATATTAAATTACCTATTTTTGATCTAGTCAGATCGTTAATGCAATACTTGTCTCGGAGCGAACGCAATCGTACAACTTTTGTAATTGAGATACACCTTCCCATCCCAAAAAATATTTAAGGCGTTAAGATGAACTGTAACGTCATACTAACAAGCAATTAAACGGACGGCGAATAAATCATGCGTGCGACGTTAATACGGGAGTCGTATTGAATCGCAAGTTACATCTCGCCTGCGCCCGAGCGGGACTGGGCTATTCCGTACGATGGGTTTTACGCGTCAGGTTTAACGTGTCTTATAATTACACACCATGCGCTTAACTTTAAATTTATCAAACTGTCTAACGTAAAAAGGTCAAAGTACTGTTTCTGTATTTTTCCCTAGATGGCGCTTCTTTATTTAAAATTGTACTATGGTTTCGTGGTTCTGAAAATCATTAGTCAGTAAATTTTAATGTATGACAGGGTTGCTTGTGTTTCTTATACCTATTACTTTGACTTGCGGGCCTTCGGCTCGCGAGTCTCTACCGCTGAAGCTGTAAAGGCCACTGGGCCAACAGCATATATACCGCGTAAGGGTTTTAGTCGGATCTTCAATGCTGATCCCGACATAACCACTCACCAGTAGATGCGAGAACCTTTCCCCAACGATAAACTTGAATACAGTGTAGTCAAAAGTAACGATGTAATTCTTAGAAACAACATTAACAACCATGATTTGAAATCGCTGACATTTTTTTTTGTCTCAAGAAAAATATTAGCTTTATGTTGGGTTACTCTTGTATGATGATTTTACACATTACTAAAGAAATATTTTACATTTCTTTTTGTTTCCGTACTTATCAACAGCTCAGGATACATTATAATTTGTGCGTAAAGACAGAGACACTCTCCTGTATGTAGCTCGATATATTTGATGGTACGCTTATGCGATACGATCGGAAGAAGGGTCAGACGCAGCGTGATAGACACGGGACGCAGTGAGGCACAACCAAAACCGAAAGTGAAAATCCCCGAAAGTCATGTACGTGTCCACTGCTGGGCAAAAGCCTCCATCTCAAATATCTAAGAGGGTTTTTGGAGCCGGATAGAGTCCGCCGTGCCGCTCCAATACAGGTTGCGCTCGACCTGCACATGTCTTAGAAATAACATTTCTCATACATGCAGGTTTCCTCGTGATGTTTTCCTTCACCGCCGAGCACGTGGCAAATTCTTCCGGCATCGGGATACGAACCCAGGTCAATCGCGCTCCGTGAAACTAAAGCGAGCGCTCTGACCACTAGGCTACTACGATTCAGGCACACCTCACCAGTCTAGTCATTTTTAATTCTATAGTCTTTTAATGTAGGCCACTAAGGCACTGTCGAGGGTCAATGAACACGAAGTGTGCAAAAGTAGAATAAAAATAGAATCGTCCAACCTCCTACGCGAAGCAGTAAGTCCGTTCTAATCAATCTTGTCTCTATGTTCAACCCACACTGTCGCGGATTAATTTCCCGGCGCCCTGTTGAATGTAAATCAGAAGCCCCTAACGCTGACGTCTCTATTAGCATACCTTTGTAGTGCCGCCTGAATGATCACGAATTAGGTCCACGTGTTGAAGATGTAATCTAATCGGTGATGGAGCGTTCAATGGAGAATTATATGATGATAATATCAAAGGAATATCATCTCTTTAGTTTAACATAGATCTTATATTAAACAGAGGTAAAGTTCGTGAGGTGATACGAATATATTAAGTAGTTTGTAGGAGGTAATATTACAAACTGGATCGTCTTCTCAACAATTGTATACGCTTCATATTTGGATTACGCAAATATGATCACATTTCCTCATTTCGTTCTCAGCTTAAATGGTTGCCTCTCCCATATCGCAGATTGTTTAGAATACTTTGTTCTTTATTCTCCATCTTACAGGATCCGTTTGTCCCTGAATATCTGAAATGCAAATTTCAATATCAGGGTGACTCCCACGACCGTCAGCCAGATATTGAAATTCCGTTCTGCGGATTATGCATCTCTTAATGTACCTTTCTGCCGCACCGGCTTCTTACACAATTACTTTAACCTATCATGCTGCCAGACTCTGGAACGAACTGCCAAATAATATACGTACAGTCACCAGTAACGGCATCATCAAGCGTTTACTTTGGGATTATTACCTAGCGATGCAATATTAGTGAAGTTGAAGAATATTTTTTTTTCTTTTATAACATAAGAAATTGTAATATCCTTCACTATTTGAAGGACCGAATCCTAGCACTTAATAAAACACGTCGAACAGTACAATCACCATTTATTGACTGCCTGATAAATCAGGGGTACTTGTAGAAAACCCTATTGACATCTACCAACATACGTATGTTACAGAAATCTAATTTTACGTATGCATTGTGTATATTTATATATATAGTTATATCAATAGGAATGTATAGTGTGTAATATGTTTTTTATAATGAACTATAATTACATGTACATCTAAGTACCGTCATATATAAGTATTGTATCGTAGTATAATATTGTAGTATGTATATATGAACATAATATTTTTGTGCACCCTTTTACATTCTCTCTGTTCAATCTAATTGTAGACTGGTAGAGAATGCCTCTTGGCATTAAGTCCGCCTTTTTGTTCTATAATGTTTAAACAAATAAATAATGAGCATTATAAATTGGATTTTGAAAATGACCGATGGTGATGTATATTTTAACACTTAGAACACGAAGCAGATCGCTTAATCGCTGACTGCATATAGCAATCAAACAATCAATCATTTGTTGTTTTAGTTTTCAGCTTACAGTTTGATCTAGTGAAGGATTGATTTTAGTTGTATGGAGAATCACGTTAATAATTTTAGTAATCAGTATGACATGTTAAATAAAGCAGGCGTTAATTTGCGGAAATCCATAATTTGACGCATAGGTATAGTTAATAGCAAGAATTATGAACGCGAACACTGCTGCACATTAGAAATAAATAGTGATCACTGTTATTATTATTCCATTTAATTTCTGTTTTTCCCGACCTGGTGACGGGGAGTGCTGAGGTGTTAGTCCTGATGCCATCGTCAACTCGGGCTACCTTCAGCTTTTAATTATTAATTTCGGTCCGATCTATGCAGAATGTGCTTACAGTATCTTGAGGTAGTGCAGTGGTATGCTTGGTTTTAGATTTAAATGTATGTATTACCGTCTTCTCCATTGAAATTGGTGAAGTCAAATGAATTTTCTTTAACTACCTGACCAGCATGTGATGCATCCTTTGCTTAAACAAAGCTCTTGCCACTGACAACGCAAAGCTGCCAAGACCCGCCCGCCAAGCTTGGCAACGATTACATATAAACATAATTTTAAGCAACCCTATCGTACAGCTACGTGTGTTGGAGTGGAGACAAGTGTTGTCTAACTCCCTCCTACTGCAAAATGCAAGTATTTATTTATTTAAACTTTATTTAAATACCTTTAAATAAAAGTATTACAAAGGGCGGACTTAATGCCTTTTGGCATTCTCTGCCAGTCTACCCGGGGCGAGGAGAGATATTGTAAGGGTGCAAAACATTAAATTTAAAAAAAAAGAACTAAAATACATGAATAACTTACACTTACAATTAGATACATACCAACGGAATAAATACATAGAAACAAATATGAATACATATATATATATATATATATATATATATACATATATATATATACATTTATTATAATTGCAATGACCGATGATATCAATTCCACTAAGTGGGAACGGACGTCTTGAAGAGGTGTTCACGTACCAGTCTCTTGAACGATAACTTGCTGGACACTTTCCTAATGTCTTCAGGCAAGGAATTCCAGAGTAGTGCAGCCTGAACAGTAAAGGAGTTGCCAACAAAATTGGTTAAGTGTGGCAGGATGCTAATCTTATGATTAGATGAAGAGCGAAGGACCCGGTCATGATTTGAAAACACAGACCGAAATTTATCCTTTAGGTAAGTAGGAGAGGTACCATCATTTAAGATAGAAAAGAGAATAAGCAGGATTCTAGAGTTACGCCTTTGTTGAACAGAGAGCCATTTAAGGCGAGAACGGTATTGTGAGATATGGTCATACTTTCTGTATTGGTTTTCTGTTAGCCAATTATAAACCAATGCGAAAAGATTAAGTTTTTTTTTCTAATTATGACTATCCCTCCACTGTAAGAATATGTCCTGTTTCACGGAAGCAGTATAAATACTTAAAATTGCACATGGACAAACATCCAGACCGGAAACAATTATGTGCAGTCAGTGCAGGGAATCCAAACATCGACCACTGCCACGGGAAACGGAAGCCACTGCGCCACCGAGACGACGAAAGCTTCTGATTGCAGGGCTCACACACGAATAATAAAATGGACTCATTAACGATTTAAATATGAAAACATACCATAATAAAAGCTCCCGAATTATCTTATACAACGATACCTTACCAAACACCTACGACAACCTCCTGGCAGCTGCCAGTAATAACTGCCTAGCGTCCCGTTTAGACCCAATCTACAGCCAAAGGTGCGACAAAGTGTTAGTTGAACAGTTAGTAATTTGCACGTCGTATTAAAGGCGGGCCCCCCCCCCCCCTAGCGTGACACGGTAACGACTAGCTCAGACTGGTCGAAGTATACGTGACACGCACCAGCTCTGTGAATATAGTTTCTACTTTATATATATATATTTTTTAATTCTGCCGGTATATTCCTTATTCAACTTTTACAACCCTAGGTTAGGGTTGTCAGATGTCAGATTCACTGACGCGTACATCTGATCGTTTCTCTTATCAAATGAAACATTATCAAAATACATTGCATTAAATAACTAGACAGATAAATGTCTGTCTAAAAAAATGACACTTCGGAACTGAAACTTACGTGTGATTTTTAGATGGGATTCGATATTAATTTGAATATTTGTTGATTCGTTACGTAATGTTTAATTTAGATTACGCACTCTGTTACCCTCTGCGGCGTTGATTCAATGCATAACTTCGATGAACTTGGTTATCCCGCGTACGTGATATCGAGCCACAATTAGGTATTCGTTGTTAATCACAGAGCGTGCACATCTTTTTAACATTTTTATGCTTATTAATTTGTTGTCTCTCATAGTGTCTGATAAAATAAAATAATAAATGTACAGTATATTACTTAATATGACATTTTTAAAATCAATTGTTTTGTAATAAAAAGACTTCGCGATGCTGTATTTTTTGAGAAGACCAAACAATCCAAAGTCAATGAATAAAACTCGGGTATCAGTAGATTTATGGAAAAGGTGGCATATGAGCAAGCGGTTCACCTGAAGGTAAGTGATGACCGACGCCCGCTAGGGAAGCTGCAGATGCGTTTCCGGCTTTAATGACTTTAAGGGCTTCCGGTTACCTCACTCATCGAACGAAACGCAGCGGCACAAGATGCTTCTACTTCACGCCAGTTTTATACCTGGCCGTGGAAAAGTAGCCCGTACAAAAGTATCGATACCTCTCTCTACCCTATTACCCCGTCAGCAACGACGCGCGTATGCATGCATGTTTATATATATATATATATATATATATATATATATATATATGAATAGGAAAGGCGGCTAACGAGCGGTTCACCTGATGTTAAACGATTGCCGTTACTCACGCACATCTGCAAGACCAGAGGTGACTCTACTTCATGCCGGTATTCTGCGAGGCCGTGGTACCAACCCGGTCGAGCCGGTCCATTCGAGCGGCAGCGAAAGCCGCCGCTTGGCTCTACCACGTCTTCTTTCTGTGACCGCTGTGGACAGACGAAATATGCCTGGCGGTACATGTATGCAACGTCAATAGATCACGAGCTCGCTATGAATATTTATCTATGTAACAGAGTTTTCGGGTAAAGTTGGCCAACACTGCACGGGACGTGATTAATTGTACTGTACGCAAATTAAATCATTACGCTTGCTAATTAGTTGTGTATTTACATATGTATCAGATATTTCACGATTTCTTAAGGCCTTTACTAATAGGCATTCGAACACACATGTAACGGCTAATAATGCTGTTATTCAAACAAATGTTTTGTTATAACTTTACTGAGTATTATTGGATAGTCATTAGTCAATTAATTGTACGTCGTTACATTTTTGTATATTAAGTAATTTGTAAAAAAATTATTCATGGTGGCCCATTGGTCAGGGTGCTCGCTTTAGTTTCATAGAGCACGAGTGACCGGAGTGGGATCCCCGGTGCCGGCGGCACCCCTAAATTGTTAACATACAAAATGAAAAAAAAAAAATTCGAGATCTCGTGAAGTCCGTCGACGCGCACTGGAGCACCGTAGCGGATCCCTCTGCGTTTCGAGGACATGTGAATGCCTAAAAGGGTTTTGGTAATAATATTTTATTATGATTTCTCAGACATATAGGTTTCCTCACGATAATTTCGTTCACCGACGAGCACGTGTGAAATACAGCACTTAAAATCGCCATTAATAATTCTATTGGTGCCGGCACCGGGGCTCGAACCCAGGTCACTCGCGCTCTATGAAATTAAAGTGAGCGCCCTGACCACAAGGCTACCACCGCTCCTTGTTGTTGTTTATGTATGGAACATCTATCAAATCCTTGAGCGTTTTCTTTCCACTACCATTATCTCGAACGAAATGTGACAGAGTTGAAATTTGATGTGTACTCCTCAACCCGTGCGATTGATGGCAATAATGAGAAAAAACATTTTAAAATTGTTGAAACAAGTGTTTCTTTTTAGGATCTGGATGTACTACATCTGTAGGTTGCCGGACGAAGACAGACTCATATGCTAGTAATGTAGAATTGGTACATTTGCGTGCGCATTGAGACCGGATGGGTAAGAACAATGACAATTTCATGCAAAAACACACTAACGCCATCTATGAGAGAAAAAAAGATCATTTGATACTCTTTACTCTATATGATGTAGAAATTAAATTTGCATGCAAATTATTATTTCTTAATCACACCAACGAAGTGGCACTTCTACAGCGCATACATAAGTAAACGCACACATAGTTTTTTAAAATGTTTCTTATGATTCCATTCCAGAAGTGCTACAGGCTGATATGTCCTTCAGTTTACTCTGACGATACCCATGGAGTGATTGTCGACACATATCTAAACCTTAGCATGTGCCGATGGCTGCAAACAACTGAGACTACTTTGGTTTGAGCTACTCCTTTTTTTGGACAAAATTAATCTACTCTACATTTTATCGACTTAGATTTCGCCTCTTTAGGTTTATTAGCCATTACACAGCATATATGCTCAACAGTCGACTTGGAATGCTGGGTCACTGTCATTTAATATATTAACTTATTCACATTGACACAAGTGGTAGAATTCTGTTTATGTTAAGTTTTGTTTTTTCAACGTTAAAACATGGTTAATTTCCCGCCAAATTAAGTCCGCCGATCTGTCAGTGGAACGGCTTGGCGGACGGGCGCTTCCATAACCTCTGATAATAGTTACATAATTATTATACGGGATTCATTTGATTCTGTTATCCATTATTCCGTTATAGTAAAATTTTCATAAAACTTTGAAATTAATTAATTCGTTGTAGGGCCAAGCGGCGGCCTTTGCTGCTGCTCCGGCGTATTACGACGACCTCGCAGACGCATCTGCATCATGAGTGAGGTAACCGGAGGCCGACCCCCTCTCCCCATCCTATCTCGCAAATATCCTTAGATGCCGGCAACGCACCTGCAGCACCTCCGGTGGGGATATTCGCGGGCGACGGTAATATTTGCCGTCAGGTGAGCCGCTTGCTCGTTTGCCTCCGTTCGCATAAAAAAACAAAACTGCGCAGAACTTACGACGTACATCAAGCGTACGCGCGTACAGAGGAAGTCGGTGTCTGATGTAATAGTTACGCGTTGAGATCAGAAGAAAGGTCAGATGTAATACTAGAGACGCGGCACACAACTACAATTAATGTGTACGGTACGGACGGACGGACGCACTCCAAGCGCATGCCCTCTATCTGTCTGTCATCTTAGTATATTCTTTTCATTGACTGAAAAGTGACGGTGTCCCACTTATACTATATACATGATCTTTTAGTCAGGGTATAGTGAGCTCTAATTGTCGATGAATAACAACTGTATTAGTTTTTTCTTTAATAACAATAATTGTAGACCTTTATAATAAACTATAAGACTCTTGATCAAACTGTTGAAGGAAAGACAAAACGCCAAAATTGTTCGTTAGATTAAAGATGGTATGTTCCCTTTTAAGGACTCTTGATTAAATATTATCACAAACAGAAGCTTTGTGACACCATTTTAACATACAAACGTGAGATAAAAATAATTTATCAGGTGTTTGCGTAAATTTCACGTATATTCACGCTCATTGAATTGTGCGTGACATGCGGACACAGACAGACACAAATTTTTTTCTAAAACGTCAGTATCAAAAGAAATCTTTTATGTACAGTATTTGTTATAAAGGTATATATTAAGTATGTATATATATATATATGTCTGTAGTGAATAGCTCTGAGCTGGCTTTATGTAAAGATTTTTTGGTACCAAAAAGTAATAAAAAAAAGTAATCCTTAATACCCTGTGAAATCCCTTTCGTAGCTCATTTTATAGCTATTATTAATCTCGTTTAAGTCTAGGATACTTGAAAAGTAATTAAATTTTGCAATCGCTAATGTTTTATAGACGGGTCTATATCAAGGTACTCGCGCAACATAATAGTGTGAATGTAATTTGACCTTTTACCTCAACCGACCTCACCATAAAGGTAAGTAATCGACTGGTAATAACTCGTAATAAAATAACGCAATATGTGAAAGTACAAATTATTAACCATTGTTCAAGTTATACGCTGCCGAAGCTAGAAGCTCGGCAACCCTAGCTCGATCCTATTACAGCCGCTATTTTTGGTGGATAGCATGGAACATGGGCCGAGTGATCGCGTCGTAACGAAATTTGTCAGGGGTGGTAACAAAGGGATGGAAGGGATGATATATCCCGTTTGTAACGTCGACTAAGGTATCTACCAGACGGTACTAAACTGCCAGAAGGATTTCGTAACTTTTTATGCAAATAAAGGCAACAAAGGAACACACCGTTCTCCTTACCTTACCTTACCAGTCTGTTATAAGTCCTCTGCAGAATATAGGCCTCTCCGATAAGAAGAATTATCCATAATCACGACGCACCCGCAAGCGGTTAACTTGACGCCGCGTACCTAAGACATCGCTGTAAACGGTTCCGAGATTTTGGTCTGGTAATCTTCGAGATGGACAGCCCGCCATCTGTCGGTAGACATCTATGACAGACACCCACAGGCTGCTACTTTTACTCACGACCCATGACAGGGATAGACTAGACTAGACTCCTTTAGACCCTTTCGACACACTTTCAACTAGAACCTATTTGGAACAACGCGACAAGTGGCGAGCCTGTCTTAGTGTTTAAGGACAATGACACTTTTATAACATAACATTACTAAGCTCTGACATTACACTTTAAAGGATTAAACACTGCGTAACATTATCGCATGCGACATAATATGCCCAAAGGTTGCACAACGCGCATATTGGCCATACACATTACGTTGTTTTCGATCTCATTCGGATCACGCGTTTCCTTAAAACGACAGTAAGATGGCCGCGCAGCTCTTAGCATTCCCGTCGCCGATGTAAAAAATGCAACAAGTCACCAGGACATTTGTCTTATTAGAATGTCTTACAGTACGTACAGTTAGAGTTTTATTTTTTTATTTTAAAAGATTTTTTTCTAAAAAAACATTAACCTCCCGCTGTAGGAATTTCTCCTGTGTCGCGGAGGCAGTTTACACATATAAATTGCACATGGACAAACATCCAGACCCCGAACAATTATTTGTAGCCCATACAAATACTAGTCCCGTGCGGGAATCGAACCCGCGACCCACTACGCCAACGAGCCACCATATCAGACTCTTCCAACTGTTACGTGTTCTAAAATACTAATAAAAAAATAAAAGCAGCAGCTTGCGAATGGCCCACAGCTGGGAAAAGGCGTTCTCTAAATAGTTGACAGGGTTGTTCCACCATATATGATTCGGATTGGTAGACTTCGAGAAGTTTTCAAATTTAGAGTTGCAGGCACCGGAATTCGTGCCCAGGTCAATCGTGTACTATGAAATACTATCCAATGCTCGGACTCCTTAGCTACCACGGCTTGTTACCAAAAAAAAGAGAAAGTAATTCAAACAACAAAATGAACTAAAGAAACAGAAATAGAAATACAAAGTGGATAACTGTTCTCATCGACAAAGCCTCCCTTTATTCTCCGTTGAAACAAGCTCTGTTTCAGATCTGTTAAGAAAACATAATTTACAAATGTTTATTCGTTCAATTAACCTTATTGTTTGTATAAATTACTGTCTTTGTTTAATCATCTTCATCATTTCAGCCTATCACAAGTCTACTGCTGAACATGGACCTCCCCCAGAGATTGTCACAAAACTCAGATAATTAAATTAAACACGGATTTTTGTCTTTGTTTAATTAGTCTTTCTCTTAATCTTTGTTTTAGTCTTGTTTATTGAACAATAAGCCTATACAAGCTACTCACTTAACTGGTATTGATTGACTTTCATTAAACGTTTAAATTAAATTACGTCGCTGCTTGAAACCTACCGTAATAAAACTGATGAGGAGTGATCACCTGTCTGTCATGTTTTATGGAACAATATTTTAACTTTGCAGACAAACCTACCTCAATCAGCTTCCGATGATTTTATAATACAAAAAGAGAAGTAGATACGTAACTAGCGCACAGAAAATGAAGCGTACCAAAGACTACAATTGTCGCCTCAGGCATTAGTCGCTTTCGAATAAGTAGACGATATACACGTGCTTCCCGGTTCCCGCTCACCGTGTTTTGATTCTTTTAATATACAGTTAGTTTCATATAATAGCTCCAAATGCCATCATGTGTTATGCATAAACGCATTTATTGTACGTATGTATGTAAACTAAAATTGTTTATGTGTGCTGCCGCTGCGTTTGGAACATTTCTTTTTCGGTTGGTTGGTCTGCATCATTCATTTATAGTTTGTGCGAGTGCACAAGCCGCGATATCTGGATCGTGTGCAAAAATATCATGGCGCAGTCGAAACGGCCCGAGAACGTAATCATATCAGAACTCAAATCCAAACACACAAAAATGTCGTAACATACATTCAAAGTTGTCTGACAGATCACAGGCCTTACGTAACATGCACACTTTGCAATGTTCGCTTTTAGCATCGCTTCTACACCATTAGAATTATCGAAGCTCGTGAAATCGTCGCCCGTCGATTATGCGCTTTGCAACAGTTTATCTCCGCTTGCCCTTTCGGCGTACCTTTCCTCCTTGTCTGTCGTTACATCTATCTGGCGTGTCTGTAATGCCGTAGGCGCTACGTGGCCCGCAGTTCCCGGTTTACGGTTACGATTTGCAAATGCTAATATGATAATTATCCCGGTGCTAACATTGTAAGCTATGGAAATTTACTATCTCACACTGCGTTTCTGTGTGAGCGGAATATGTTAAACTTAAGTTCTATGTATCAATCCTTACAGCGTCTTTCACTATCTGATCTGGTTCTGCAGCTCTTGCACAACTGAGATTGTAACTTTAAGATCCGACCGTATTTTAGTACAGCTTTATTTTAGAAAGCGGATATATTTTTAACAATTAGAAAATTGTTCGTAATGATCGCCTTATTTAAATCAATAATTAATGCAGTAATAATTAATTTATTATTAACTCAACGAAGATCAACTAATATCTATATATACCATCCCTCTGAAATGTCCATTGCTTTAATAAGCCTCTAGAAGTTTGAGAAGATTTTTCCGAAATCGCCGCGCTAAGGATCCAAGCCACATGGGATCTGTTACCTTCAAAATCAAAACAAAAATCACAAAAGATAATACCTACGGAGTTTCTTTCGTCTAATTCTTGTCCGTCAGAGGAACCTAATTACGAAACGGTGATAGATTGTAAAACAATAATAATAAGATTTGACATTTCAGAAACGAAATTAACCTTGTTATATCGAAGAATACAGAATATTCATTTGTTTATTCATACATTTATCAATATTATGAATAACAATCTCTCTCTATTCTCTCTAACTCTCACTTTGAATAACAATATTATATTTTTATTAGTCCCCCCGTGCCCACGGGTGCTGTAAAGCACTCGAAACGTCGTAAACGTCATTTCAAATAACAATATTATGCACAAGTTAACAGATCACATTACAATGTTTCTTACAAAGCACTCGGTGTACCTATTAAAGTGGCGAACCCCCCTCAATACTTTAAACGGAACCACACAGGCGTTAGGTATTGATAATGGTAATTAGACATGTTACGCTGCGCGCCGTTGGACGTCTATAATCACCGACCGAAGCTACCATCTGATGTATTACAAATCCAAGAGTCACGCCAGAGTCATTTCACAATCTGCCAGCAGCGTTATGCGCCGAATGAAATTTCGCACGGTATTACCACGGCTGTAATCATTTAAATTACCGACCGACGTACGCGCACTAGATGCGCCAAACACGTGCTGTTTCATTATAAGCTTCATAAAGACATTTACGTACGTTCATTTTGTTCGGACCCATGTCACAGTGGTCAGGCACGCTGGCCATCCATGCAGTAGTCGCAGTAAATGAATGTACACTGCAATTCATTTTTGATTGATATAAGATAACCCTAATAGAAATTTCGAAGCCTGAATATTTAATGATTTCGACATAACAACGAAAATATTTATATTATCCATCATCACCGAACGACTAGACGCGGCGAGCAGTTCCACCCTTATGTTGTTTTCCTCTATTACGCACGAAGCGGTTTGCCTCTTCTTTCTTTATGCGGACGGCTAAGGACTGGAACTCTCTGCCGAGGTCAGTTTTTCCGGAAAACTATAATCTGGATATCTTTAAGGCCAAAGTGAACAGACGTCTAGGCAAGCGTGTACCATCCTAGGCCTCATCTTCGCCTTCCATCGGGCAAGAATGAGGTCAAACGCAAGCCTATTCATTAAAAAAAATAATATAGTTGTCTATTCCAAGCAAATATTTGTGGTATATTTGGCACCAGCTTCCGCCCACGAATACTTCTCTTGGCTTTTCTGCGTTCAAAAATTAACCTGTGTCCGTTATCAGACTTCAAGATATCTTTATTTCCATCCATTTATATCAATGTCGGTTCAACTGGTGATTGCAAAACAGACACACTTTCATATATATAATATTATGTTACAAGCAGGAAGTTGATTCAACGGACACATCCTGGAATGAAAATTAGACTTAACACAGTCCGTTTCTATTTTGTATTCGAGCCAGCTCGAGCGATTCGGCCGTGTCTACACGAAAAGTAGTAAAAGTGTTGAAAAAAACGTCGTATCGAATGAATAAAAGAATACCGTGCTGATGATGTCTGTTACGCCAGCTCAACCGTTGGCATTGTCCGACCGTCACGGGCCCGGTGATGTGTCGAAGCTGACCGGCGTGACCGATCCGGATGTTTGGGAAACTGTGTCACTAGTGCGAAGAATTGCACTCCGCTGGCTCCCTGTTAAGGAATGCGACCACCAGTTCAAGAGAAACTTTTTCTCGTTTAAAAGCTGTTTGAATGCAAACGCAGCACAGGTGAAGGTGAATAAGATCCAATATGCTGAGCAAGTAAACCTGCTGGATGGGAAAGGGTTAACGATGACTCTACCTCTTCTGGACGGAGCTGCATGGGCGTTGTCGGCCTTTATGAATATTTGGAGATTGCGGGGATGATAGGGAGAGGGGTTCGGGGAAGGCGGAGAAGCCTACGCAGCTTGGCTCTACCACGTACATATAATCGTATCAGCTTATTACTAGGAAAACAAAGCTGTGGCGAGATTTTGAGGGGTTCGCTCATAATATAGGGAGTGCACCAATACATCATGTATTAGCCCTTGAAATTTCAGGCTCTTCTCCAAATTCGTTGGGATTCCGAGCTTGTTGTTAGTGAGTTCATGTTTCGTGTAGCTTTGTTTGAAGTGGCCTCTCATTGAGTTTAGCGCCCTTTTTCATCGTCTACGATTATGCATGTACAGAATCATTTGTCTAAGCGGTTGGCTGCACCTTGGAGAAGAATTTATTGTACTACTTAAAATACAATTAGGGAGTCTAATTATGATTTTAAGTTTAAAGACAATAGCTAAATATTACCTTTACTTAAACCACAATTATAAACCGCAGTCAATTTAAACACGATCCATGCTGCACTACATCAACATTACCATTAGTTCCGCACGAAAGGCTACAACCCACCCCTCGATATAAATTACGCAAGTACGAATTAAATACAATGAATATTGCCTGGCATTCGCACCGCTGCGGGTGGGCGATCGGCGGCTGTGAAGAAATGCGATCTCACGTCGCAATCGACAAGGCCGCGTGCATTTGACTCGGTATTCGTATCCGGCCTTGCTTGCAATTTTAGGAGAGCGTTTGTAAATGTGGAGTAATGTTAAATAGCGAAAAAAAAAAACAGGACGCTGATATCTATGATCGCCTGGTAATAGTTAACGTTACATGAATACCAATCCTTATTCGTTTGATGTATTCGCGAGTTTGGAATTCGTTTTTATCTGCATGAGTCATTATTTATGCACGTGACTAAATTAAAAAGCCCTTATAGAGCAAAATAGACACGTCAAAGTTGTTTGATACTTTGATAATATATTTAAATATATACTTTATATATACTTAGTATGACCATAAGTTTGTATTCATACTCTGCATTACGGAGAATTAAGTTTAAGAGAGAATATACTGTCTTTTTCTCCAAATGTCAACCACACCTGCACGTGGCTGCCCCGTGCAAAAAACAAGGCTCTGACGATCCCACAGACTAGTGAAGTTGGCTTCGGCAAATTTGGGAAATCCCCGCCCGGAATCTTCACCCCGGTCTCCTTATGGTCTTGTCTGAGGAGTTATGGGTATACCCTTTACCTATCGATATTATAGACATAATACACAAACCTACAGCCGATGCCATTTAACAAAGTATTCATTATTCTTTATCGGCCTATTTCATTTATAATTTAACAGTCATGATGAAAAAATATATGCGAATTGGCGGCAAATAGATCGAAGTTTCACAGATTTGAATTCAGAAAAAATATTTGTTTTTAATTGTTACATTATTTATGGCCAGACTAGTTACATATATTAAATGAAATTTCCGAGTATATCAGTCAAAATGCACTAATTTTTGTATTCGTAATTTGAAATGAAACTATTATTTACGGATTTTATCCCGTTTAATTTTGTTTTAATGTTCCCGACATCTCGAGCGTTGTACAGCAGCCGTGGTCACGTGGGGACGGAGGTGTTAGACGTCCTAATGTCATAGACAACTCGGGCTACCTTTGGCTTTATTAATTTTTGGTCCGATTTACGCAGAATGTTCTGACAGTGTCTCTAGGTCGTGCAGTGGTTTGCTTGATTTTAGATTAACTGCTCGACATATGTTACTCGTAAGTTCAAATACAAGCAGAAACTAATTGTTATTTTTGAAATGATTTATTTATTATTTTTTAAAGACCTAAATATTTTACCCCGGAACTTAGGTCTATATGCTTCTCCTATCTGATACTTGTTGTTTCTGTGTAAACGTTTACTTATTTAGTTTTATTTATTTGTTACACCTCGACCGTGGCTACCCATTATCTTTAATACCATCCCTGTACTATCCACTGAATTATCGACAGGTATTACTTCAGAATTCCCCATATTTTAGGAAACCCTTTATCCACCTTGTATTCATGCAATATATATTAATGATTTCCAACTTGGGAAATTGGTAGAATGGTATTAGCCGACGTAGCTTAAAATATATTTTTTTTTAATCCTCAAAGTCAACTTTCATTGATATCCCACTAAGTAAAACAAAGTTACGAATTCCAAACTTACAGAGCTACAGAAGCGTTAGGAGGTTCTGTACAAGGAAATGTTTGTTATTTATTTTTTTTTTTCAAAAATGTATTGCCGAGTTGTAATATAATTGTGCGCGTGCCGAGAACGGTCGGTCGTGATGTCGACTCGACACGGGGGCCCTGGGGAAATCAGGTGCGACCTTCAACAAAATTTGGCACACGTGTGACATGTCTCTGTGGTCATGAAATGTCACAAAATCATGGTAAGAAAGGATACGTGGGTAGCAATCGGTCAGGTTGCTCCACTTCAGCTTCATGGAGCACGAGTGACCTGGGTTCGATCACCGCTAAAATTGTTAAGAGCAATTTTAAGTGCTGTATTTACCACGTGCTCGGCGGTGTAGGAAAACATCGTGTATGTCTGAGAAATAACAAAAAAAACATTGTTGTGAAGCCCGCCAACCTGCACTGGAGCATTGTAGGATATTTGAGAAGGAGGCCGTTGAGGCCAGCAGTGGGAAGTTATTGGCTGCAATATTTTTTTTAGAGCCAAGCAGCGACTATAGCTGATGTGCGAATGGGCCGGCTCGACCGTGGTAGTACCACGACCTCGCAGAATACCGGGATGGAATAGAAGCATCTTGTGGTTCTGCGTTTCGTTCGGAGAGTCAGGTAACTCCAACTGTCTACAATTTCCTATATATACGTAAGAGCCGACAAGCCACCTGCAGCTTCTCTGGTGTTGCAGATCGACTGTTACCCACAAACATCTCTTACCTGCAGGTGAGCCGGTTGCCCATTTGCCCCAATTTCCCTTAGAAAAAAATAAGTTACAGTGTTGCTATGTCCTGTCAGTGTTTCCGCCCCTAATGTAAAGTGGCTGGAAGTGCTAGATACTAAGTAAACAAAATAATGATTATCTATCAGGTAGTTAATGGAAAACAATACATTTATATTTTCTATTTATATGTCATATTATTAGCAACGGATACAACATTCTAAAAATACTATCTCGCTGCCGCAGTGTGACCCAAGCCTTACACTTGTCGGGCTTCAACAGAACTGCGCATAAACCAACAAAGCGTTGTGCGGCCCGCTCAAATAGTAATAATTAAAGAGACAAAACAAGCCTTAGAATGTATTTACCTCCGCTTTGACTCAATCGGCCTCTTTGGGTGAATCGTGGCATTTCCAAATGCCAACCAGAGCGAGTTTAAAAAGCCAGTGTTACCTGAAACCAAAAAAAACACTCTACAAATGATTGCCTTTACAAAAGCACGCCATATGATGATTTGCACGAAAACAAAACTTTGAAATCGGGTTTCTTCTGTGGATCTTATCTGTATATTTTTCTGGAATAATCTTTACTTTCAAGGAAAGTTAGAGGGTTTAGAGATTTTAGGGAGTACTTACTTTAGATTACTTTTACCCAGGAAAAAAATTGAGATGCTCAAGGTTAATAAACGGGCGACAATAAATATTATTGCGATTATATTCCGCGGCCAAAAATTTGTTGCGGCTTCCCGGGATAAAGAGAGGTCTGTGTCCTTTCTCTGGGTTCAAAATAACTCTTAACCAAATTTTATTAAATTCGGTTAAGCTATGACAAGTTACAGACGTTAAGAGTTAATATAGTATTTTTTTTTTATAAAAATGTTTTAAAAAAAGGAATGTGCCACCTTACTTAAAGGCTACCACGGAAAGCCAGTAGACACAGTCTAGTATAGTTAAATGAATATTAATATTATTCAGATCTATTGTTTATCCAAAGTTGTTGTTGTCTATTGTGAGT
The DNA here is from genome assembly GCA_029286595.1 of Bhutanitis thaidina. Classification (NCBI taxonomy): domain Eukaryota; kingdom Metazoa; phylum Arthropoda; class Insecta; order Lepidoptera; family Papilionidae; genus Bhutanitis; species Bhutanitis thaidina. The sequence goes on from JAGSMS010000017.1 coordinate 12,787,225, forward strand.
TATAAGAAACTACAACTTGATTAGGCGAAACAATACAAACAAAGAAAGATTAATAACAAAAATAAAGACAAATGAAATAATAAGGTAACCTACGATTTTCTTCTATAAATTATTGTGTAATGCCCTCCGCATTTTAGTCCGAAGGTCAGAAATTTTAATTTTTATATTTAGATGATGAGGTCTTCCTGGCTGGTTCCATTCAGTATCTTTTTACATGAAAAAACCGTTTGCCCCAAACGAGCATATGAAACACCAATAGGAGCTGCAGGTGCGTTGCCGGCCTTTAAAGATATTTGGAGAGGATGGGAGGGAGGATCGGAAGGCGGAATAGCCCCGGGGGGAGAGGGCCAACTTCCGAATACTATCGGCTGAGTACGAGAAATTATAGCACTGTGTACCCGTGAACACAAGGCCCTCACCACAGGACTTACTATATCCGATATAAGGTCTTTCGCGGTAAGTTCGGAAGTGATACAACACAACGAGACTTCGCAAACCAAATAAGATGTGTTGTTTGTACAAATATCGCTTCGATTCGAACTCAGGACCCAGAGCAACAGGTACACTAAACTACTAGACCCGCCCGGTAGCACTTATCAATACGGACATGTCAGTATGTATGTAAATATATATAATTAAATATATATAATTAAATATATATAATTAAATATATATAATTAAATATATATAATTAAATATATATAATTAAATATATATTACACATAATAAATATAAAATATGTTTCGTAGACGTATGTAAACTAGACGGACTACAACCACGCGTCGGTGTGTAAAGAAATATTTATCACACATAATTAAGTGTCAGGTGTGCAGTCTGTTCATTGTGCTGTCTGTTGTTTTATCTTTCGCATTATAACTTAATCGAGCGATTTACACAATTACAATTATACGATATATGTACAGTCATGCACAACAAATTCAATTCTGATATAATTGTATAAAGATTAAAATTACTTAAGCGATCACCGATTATGTGGATAGAACTAATCACAATTCCCTTTCACCTACGAGCACGTGGCAGCTGATCCAAGGACGTACAGATAACATGATATCTATATATATTAATATAAAATCCCGGAAGGTATTTTTTTTTCACTATTTAGAGTGGAAACTTCAACTTCGATATATTTACTTCTGAACTTATACGGTTGTTGACAAAACTGCGACTAATAATATGATCATTTGTGTTCGATGTCCGGTGTTAGGGTGTTCCGCCTTCGCTGTATGTAACCAGGGTCACGGGAACGCTTTCGTACTCGACCCACCGATGGGGTCGCAGAACATGTTCTCTCCCACTTCGTCCTGGCTAGACGCGTAGGAACACAGTAACGCCTACCATGCTGCTCCAGTGCGGGTTGGCGGACTTAAATGATAAAAAATATTATTTCGAGAATATTTAAAATCTCTATTATCACAAGGGATAGAGACTCGGAATGGACATTGTATATTTCTGAACGTAAGCATTTCGTGAGAGTGTTTTATGTAAAGAGCCGTGGTAGCCTAGTGGTCAGGGCGCTCAATTTAGCGTCATTGAGCGTGAGTGATCTGGGTTCGATCCCCGGTGCCGGCACCACTAAAATTGTTAAAAACAATTTTAAGTGCTGTATTTACCACGTGCTCAACGGTGAAGGAAAACATCGTGAGGAAACCTGCATGTCTGAGAAATAATAAAATATTATTTCGAGTATATGTGAAGCCCGCCAACCCCCACTGGAGCAGCGTGGCGGGCTCTTCCCGGCTCCTAAACCCTCTCTGATACTCGTATTTGAGAAGGAGGCCTTTGCCCAGCAGTGGCCACTTACAGGCTGCTGGTTATTTTTTTACTTTTTATATAAAAGCCGTGAATTGTTTATACATGCTTATAGTGAAAATCAAAATCCAATCCACGTGCTAAATCAAAAAGGAAGAATTTCGAATTTAAAACATTATTGTAATTTATAACAATTTTGAACTTCATCGATGAATTTTAAATTAGCGGAATATTTCTATACACAAATACATTATAAATAATTAAACGATTTGTCTTAAAAAATATGCGATAAGAAAATGCCACACGTTCTAGAATGTTGATTTGAAACGTGTTCAAACTGATGAAATGACGATAAATTCACAAAGAATGAATTGAAATTAATCGTTTAGTACGTAACCACAAACCACAAGGTAACTGACAGAAACAATTTCAGTATAAAATTCTTCCAATCTAGTGCAACCTGTAACTTTTTTTTTATATTCCTACTTTAATTTTCGTTCGCTTGTATGTAAATTAAACACGCAGGGATACCAACGTATCCACATTTTGATTCCTCGCGTCCCTTATCATCCCATCCCAACCTTAACAGCCTGGAAATAATTCACAGCAGGACATAGGCCTCTCCTACAAGCAGGAATTGGCATAATAGCCACGTAGCTTAAACGTTGCTGCCATTTAGTCTGGTATTTTTCGAGGTTATCCCGCAGAGCCGTGGTAGCCTAAAGGTCATGGCGCTAGCTTTAGTTTCAAAGAGCGCGAGCGGCGTGCGTTCTATACCCGGTGCTGACACCACTAAAATTGTTAAAAGACATTTTAAAAGCTGTATTTACCACGTGCTCGGCGGTGAAGGAGATCCACACAAAAACCTGGATGTCTGAGAAGTAATAAAAATTCGTGGATATGTGAAGTCCGTCAACTCGGACTGGAGCATCGTGGCGGGCCTTTTCCGGCTCCAAAACCCTTTCAAAGGAGGCCTTTGTGGTCCCTTACAGGCTGCTACTATATCCCGCCATCTATCGGTAGCTATTTTCGAGGCGTTTCCCTTAGTCGCCCTTACGACACCCACGGGAGGAAAGGGGTTGACAGATTCTTACACCAGTAACACAGCACGTCACGTCTCTATGATCACTTGTACGAAAGCACTCATCAGACAGCCGAGTGGATAGAAGATCTGCCTCCGAACGAGGAGATACGGGTTCGATCCCTTATAATTTGTATCGTTGACCTAGACACTGGCTCACAACCTGCCACATGGTCCTAAAATAAGCTCTGATGAAAAGTAAGTTGAAACGATTAAATTAAATGTTTAGACTTCTGGAGATCGTGTGAGCTTTCTTGCACAACATTAATTCGTATATTCTCGTCGGACTTAACCTGATATTTGTTAAGAACTATTTGAATTTGGTGCTTTCGCTGAGTTCTCCTCCACGCACGCATCGGATACATGTTTTTATGGTACTGACGAGACGAGCATGACATTTGACGTTCACTTGATGGTATCATTATATGTATATGCACATAAGATGGTCAGAGACAGCACCGAATATTATTGCGTCAGATTAAAAACAACCTGTATACCATGTCGAAGGGTCAGATGCAATGTCACTGACACGGCACCCGAAAACCAATAATTATATAATCAGATTAAAAACATCCTGTATAACGTGTGCAGTATCACGCTTCTATACATCTCGAATCGCTTATTTCAATTTCCCGTCACCTTTCCTTGAGATTTTCCTTCTTGAAAAGCATTCATCAGTTTCCATTTCCGCTCATGCATATCGTAAACGTGAGATTTATGCCCTTTGTAGAGGAACGGCGAAGCGTTATTTATGCACATATTTACGCTACGTTCCTAACGTTATCCTAATGCGTTTTAAAAGTAAAATTAAAAAATTTAAAAGTAAAGAATTTTGACGCATTTATAATGATGCCACATGTACAAATGATTATGGAAAAATCATCTAACACCGGTTAGACTTTACTCGAATACTTTAATATTGTAAGTTAACCGAAGAACTTTAACCAAAAAGTTGTCTTTAAGTTAATCCGTATAAACAACCATACAAACTTACTTAAATGATATATATGTGTATAGATAAAACTGAAGTGTACCAAATAATGAAATAAAAGAATCAGTAACAGGTCTCGGCTAATACAACATCTTACTTTATTTACCGATGACACGAGAAATGTCTCCAGTGAGCCCAACGTCTTTGTGTCGGCCACAGACGAACCCCCATTGTTATCCTACTAAGGATTCCACGTTTACGAAATTTGCCAATTGTCCTAAGATTTGCTATGTTCTATCTTATAAACTTTCTAAACGTGGTAGAGCCAAGCGGCGGCTTTAGTTGACGCTCGAATGGGCCGGTTCGACCGGGTGGGTACCAAAGCTTCTTTACTTTGCGAAAATCTATTTTTTACATATGTTAGAATTTTTTTTTATTTCACACTACTACCACGTGTCGCGTAGTGTATATTACCTGGTATCGAGTGGAGTGCTTGCGTGGGTGATTGTTGTGGTGAACGTGATTGTGGTTAAAGAAGTGCACGTATTTGTGGGAGCGAAGGCGGTGCTCTTCCTCTCTTCGAAGTAGGTAATACATATCATTTTATGAACGGAATAATACGAAATAACTTTTACTAACATGTTTTAAATCAATCGACATTCACAAGATGCGATAGGAAATTACATAGGTAAGAATGTTTACATTCTTTTTTTTTTCTAATATTAAGTAACTTAATGTAAATACTAAGGTACTTTACACCGTGTCCCAAGAAATCAGTTAATCGTGGACAACGCACACAAGTTCAAGTCAAACTTTGTTTCTGCCTCACTTGAAAGGTACACGTTGGCTGGATCGTCTTCAACCTTCCCGTGACGTAAGGTTATTTGAAGGTCGCAACGTGAGATTGTCTCTGGAATATCCAGTGACAGAGGAGTGAAAATATTTATTTCATATTGATTAGCTTCAGTGCTTCATATGGTGAATATGACAAAGGCTACTTCATCGGGTTTAATAAGTTATCCGAGACTCAGTGTTCTAACATTCTGACTCTCCAACCGGCAACTCTAAAGTATTATAAATTGGCCCCCCGCCACCTCTGCTCACATCGTAAGGACAGCGATCAAGTTGTGTGTGTCTATATGGTATCTGCGTTGATTACTGATTATAAAGGTTAACCAGCGATATGCGGATGGTATATAACGGACTACAGTGAAATAAGGAGTTCTATTGACTCTAGGTAATTGATGATCATAAGTTATGTTCATCATCATTTCAGCCTACTACAAGTCCACTGCTGAACATAGGCCTCCTTCAAAGATTGCCACAAAGCTCGGTCCTGAGCCACCTGCATCCATCGACTTCCCGCAACATTGCGCAGATCGCCCTCCATCTTGTGGGGGGTCGTCCCACGCTGCGTTTGCCTGTACGTGGCTGCCACTCGAGAACCTTTCTTCCCCAACGGTTGTCGGTTCTGCGAGATATGTTGCCGGGCCGCTGCCACTTCAGCTTGCTGATCCTTGCGACTATGTCGGTTAAACTAGTTCTGGTGCGGATATCATCATTGCAGACTCTATCGCGCAGAGTAACTCCGAGCATAGCCCTTTCCATAGCGCGCTGAGAATTTTCGAGCTTCCTCATCCGGCCAGTTCAGTTCTATATATTCATCACCAGGATCACTGGCAAAACGCACTGTTTTTGAAAAAAACAAAAAAACTGCGGTTGCCAACCCTCTCGCCAGGCGTGGAAACTATGGCAACACCCCTCCCCCCCCACCCCCGTCATAAGTTATGTTACATGTTATTTATTATCAAAACAGTGTAATACTAACACGACTTATCGTGTACATATTTATCAGCGTCTAAACGGTAACAAATTTCTGGATTTCATGGTAATTAGGAATGGATTCAGCCACTGGTAGCTCCAAAGATTTCTTAAGGATCTCGATGTCGGAGAAACGAGAGACCATGTCCTCTAGCTTTGATCACAGTTTTGAGTACAACGGGTTGAGATCTGAACTGAACTTCAGTTAATATGAGGCCAAAGACATTGTTCATGAGCCAGGCTTGAGTTGTTTGTGCCTTGCAAGCATGAGCAGAGTCTTCCTGGAAAGACTACGTTACATTGTTGAAAAGTGTATCACTGAGAGGATTATTTCGCTATACGTTCCAAGACAGCTTCTTGATAAATTCAGGCCGAAGTATTTACTCCTTTCATACAAGAAATAAGGTTTCGCAAGGAGACATGGCCATGATTAATGCAGGATGAGGACCACGTTGAACTTTTTGAACTGATGGTTGAAGTGATTACCGTTGCCCACGTACATCCGCAACACCAGAGGTGCTGTAGGTGCGTTGCCGGTCTTTAAGGGTATTAGGGAGATGGGAGGGAGGATAAGAAGGGGGTGGGGCCTCCGATTACCACACTCACCGAACGAAACGCAGAAGCACAAGATGCCTCTACTTCACGCCGGTATTCTGCGAGTCCGTGGCTAGCGATCCGGTCGAGCCGGCCCATTCGAGCAGCGGCAAAAGCCGCCGCTTGGCTCTACCACGTTTCAAAGACTTATTTAGAGCTGTGGGATATTTCACGCACTTTGTCAGCCCGACTAGTCCTAACACCACGAAGTCGTCTCGACCGAGGATCTGTCGGTGTGCCTGTCTATGTACGGCTGGTGCTTTGCTTTTGAAGCCTCATAAAATGACTGACGGCTCCATACCCTCTTTGTGCAAAGCGATCACAGCAATTCCGTCCTCTTTAACGCCCCACTCCATGATCGAATTTTACAATGGCGGTGAAAAATATAAAAAAAAAAGGCGGCAAATTAATAATTTGGTTGTGAATCTTCATTTCACGAGACTATATTTTTCATCAATCGAATTTCCCAAATTCGGTAGTAAACGCATTCCAAATTAGAATTCGGATAAAACTAAAATGAGACTTTTTTTTATATGTAAAATTTCGTATGTCCAGTCTAATTAAATAGCATTATCTGTAATTACCCAATCATTGTATTTGTTTTATCATCTCAGGCTTTGTATTGCCATTTAGGCTTGACAACCATTCCGTAAATACAATTGCGCAGAATATACAATATCTGTTTTTTCCCATAACATATACGATTATATTGTTAATTTATTAGGTATTAATTAGACACGACGTGATAAACAGTCGCTGGGCTTAACTAATTACAATTAAAACAAATAAAAACATTAATACGCGAACATCGGAAATTGAATAACGCTTTTTTTTTAGTATTAATTACAAAAGAAGACGTATTAAACGTATATCATTTGAAAGGTACTGTACCAGAGATGTGAACAAGCGCACAAGATTTTTCCATACGAAACGAGATGGGAGGAGGGGAGGGGGAAAGTGGGAGTGGTCCTCCGGTTAGCTCACACCCAGAACGAAAAGCAAAAGCACAAGGTGTATTCTGCGAGGATGCTGTGAATGATGTATCTCGGTCAGGCCGACCCATACGAGCAGCAGCGAATGCCGCTGCTCGGCTCTACCACGAAGCACATAATAATTACATTTCTACATATGAATGTGATTGCTTTGCTATCATACTTATGTGCATTGTGTAATTAGAGTACTTAGTGTTATTGGAGTAGTTCTGTCACGTGGTAGAGCCAAGCGGCGGCTTTAGGTGCTGCTCGAATGGGCCGGCTCGACCGGATTGGTACCACAGCCTCGCAGAATACCGGCGTGAAGTAGATGCGTCTTGTGCTTCTGCGTTTCGTTCGGTGAGTGAGGCAACCAGAGGCCCACACCCCCTCCCTATCCCCCTCCCATCTCCCAAATAACCTTAAAGACCGGCAACGCACCTGCAGCATCTATGGTGTTGTTTATGTACGTGGGCGACGGTAATTACTTACCATCAGGTACAGGAACAGCTTGCTCGTTTGCCGTCTTATCCAAAATAAAAAAAAAAAAAACCTCATGCCCGCTTGTTTTGTCCACTTTCTTGTAATATGGTAGAGGTGGGGGATGGATTCCACATGCGTCATACTTGTGAACAGGTACAGCTCGTGGAGGCTGGTCTGCTCTAGTTTGCAGTGCGGCTTGTGCTTTAGTTTGGTGGATCACTGTGTTCTGGTAGCATGCTTTCAGTCGCCTATGGGTCCTTATATTTTTTATTTATGTATATCTCTAATCTTAGTTTAAAGGTTGACTGGGAGAGTATGCCTTTAAGCATTAAGTCCGAAATGTGTAACACTTTGCGCATAAATAAATAAATGCCTGGGTAGAGAGAGGTTTAGACATTTTAATCCTTTCAACATAGCCTACTTTTCACCAGAGCTTATTTTGGACGTGTCGGTGGTGAGCACATCTCCATCTTAGTGTCCACCATACAAATCGTACATGAGTTACGAAAAACTAATTTGTACGAGCCCTCTACATCGGGGATCGAACTCTGGTCTCCTGTTTCGGAGGCAGATACGCTACCCACTCGACTATCCATTACAATTTCAATTAACATTACAATTGAGAAAAAAAAAGTATCAAAAAAGAGAATAGCTTCGGTGTTTTTTTCACTTGTTTCTTTTCCCTCAGAGGAGAATAATTATTAAACGGTGGAAGAAACATTAATTCATTTCAATAATTCATCATGAATAGTAGTCCAAGTGAGATGGTACAAAAGTTCATGGAGACTAACGTAACAAAATACAAAATTCTTTGTCTGTGTGTAAATATGTTGGAATCGTCTTTAAGTTAAATACTTAAAGACGATTTCACGGATATTAATTAAACTTTTTTAAAATATTGCTTATAGCACCAACACCAAATGTGAAAGATTGTGGGTCTTTTTGTACGACACAAGGTTTTGAACGCACATGAACTAAACTTATCAGAGATGAAGGGCAAGGGAAAAGGATAAAGGATAATTTTTATCTCAATTAAGAGTTCTCTTGTGAGAAGATTTGTGACGACGTGAGAAGCCGCGGGCTGCCACCGGTCAGTGACATGTTTCAACTAGATAGTTATCTCACTGAAGACTAACTTTAAAACGCAATTTGTCGTCTGTCATGCGCGCAACGAAACGACCTACCAATTGAAGCTTTTACGTATTTAATGGCTATCTGCACGCCGAGCACGCGCGCCCGCCTCTTAACGAATCCGGTTAAATATGCGGGTGTCGGCGGTGTTCGCTCAGCTCAATATGAAACCGTTGACCTCCAGCATTGACAGGGATCAGCGGCCAGAACTTATAAATACTGCAAGTGAAAGAGCTTCGGCCGAATTATAGCGGCAGTTATCTAGTGTCCAGTTCTTGGAAGAGCCAAGCAGTGGCTTCAGCTGGTGGTGGAATGCGCCGCCTCGACCGGGGTAGTACCACGACCTCGCAGAGTACCGGCGAGAAGTAGAGGCATCTTTTGCTTCTGCGTTTCGTTCCGTGAGTGAGGTAACCGGAGGCCCACATCCCCTCCCTCTGCTCCAATTGCTCTGAATTTAAATAATAATAAAAAAATATGTAAGAGAGATATATTCGTCGTATGGAAGTAGTTAATATGAAAATGTAGCAATGTAAAAAAAATACGTTAAAAGGTTATAGCGTTATAATATCGCATGAATTTTACCGAAAAGTTTTAAGAATTGTACTTCAAAGGAAGTTACCGAGCTACCGTATTTTTTTTACTTTAAAAAAACCTGTCACTAAATTACCAACCATCGTAACATAATCCTCACGACGTACCAAACGAGGAAGTCCCGGGAGGCTTTGTGGGGTTTATTTATGATGGTTTTCGTTTACCGTACGTGGGTGTGATGCGTGTGTGGGTTAGGCGGGGTCGTCGTCCGGTTATACAACGTAATGACGTCCCGGAGCGCTCTAGGGATGTGCCTTAATTTGTCGAACTGAGTGACCCAGATCCCGGGAAAATAGCAAATTAATCTCTGAATATCCCGGAAAGGTTGACGAATCGTTTATTTAGTTCTTAATATAAGATTGTAGGCGAAATAAACGGTATAATAGATGGGCATATAGTACAAATATTCTATAGCTTATATATATATTTTTTAGGTAGCGTGTGGTACCAGGTGAAGAAAATATATAAGAGGGATTAAACATCTCTAAAAATACCATACCGAAAACATACAGAACTTTGACAGCAGCGTCTAAGACTCGATGTGGTACTGAGATCGCCAAGCTTGGCGATTATGACAAATCCTTCCATAGGGAGAGACCTATGCCCAGCAGTGGACTGTTTCACAGGCAGATGGTGAAGAAGAAGTCACATCGTGATGTACAATGTATTTGAACGAAAGGATTTTCCCTCGAATATTTTATTAGCTCGTCAAAGTCTCAATTAACGGATATTCGTTCTACTAAAACCCGTTCGTTGAGTGTGTAAAATGTTGAGCGATCATTTCGAAAGTCATTTCCGCAAATATTAGATATCAGTAAGTACCAGAATGCTCCATTATAACTTTTATGAAGACGGTTAAGAGTTTCGTTCCTTCCACACAATTCTGTTCACTTAACTCTCTTTATAAATTACATTTTCAATTATTAAATGTATTTGTATGTAATGAAATCTTTTTAATAAATCAACATCTAATTTCATGATTTATATTTGATGTATTTGTTTAGTACCTAATCTCTATACGATTTTTAGTACCTTAGATATGTTATTTCCAGTTTTATTTCTAATAAATGTTTTTAAGATTATGTATTTCGTATTTCAAAAGATGTACATCATTTGGACTAAAGAGTCATTCCATTAAGGAAAATTCTAAAAATCTCATGGTCTCAGAGAGATGGCGGAGTGACCCTTCCAAACATATAGCTCTAAAGTATCCAGACCGGTGGTAGGTGACGACATCCGGCGTCTATGGCGGGAGGTGTCTTGTATTGCTAACCCATCTGCCAAGCATAACGACAATGGCAAATCGTCTAATTTCAAGCATGTCGAAGGAGAGAATAGGAGTTCACAAATTCTTGCTTATAAACAGAGCACCTCTTATTTTTAAGGAGATTTTGATACAAGGAATAATTCGCCACATAGTTTGGGTGGGTTGGTTAACACAGGTCCTCGAGAATCGCAGGTTCCCCATGTTTTCCCTTACCGTACAGTATGTAGTGAATTAGCCCTTAAAATTAAAGATTAAGTACCTAATTGAAAATTTCATTGGTATATATATATATCGTACCACGAAATTTAAGGTTCTTTGAAACGCCCCAGATATAACATTAAAAAAAAACTAAAAATTTACTATTTAATGTCGATATTAGATAACCTCACAGGCACTTCACTATCCTATTGCGATTGATTAAAAAAACATCCCAGTAGCTTGCTAAATGATGGCACAAGGAACATGTCTATCATAGCTTTGACTTTGCTGACGCCGACCTACTTTCATACTTCGTCTCGCCCGCACCCCAAGGGATGAGAGCAAGGGCAAGATATCCGATTAGTTTTTAACACAAGGAAGAAGGTCGATACTATAGATATAATACAGACAATATATCCCAACGAAATGTATCGTTCTTCTCTTCTGTAGGTTAAAGATCGGAAGACTGTCACCCCTATACCAATATAGGTAAATCTTCATCACCCTTGCTTAATATTAATATTGTTAAACAAACTGACAATTATATCAGAACGAAATACACAAACAATAACTTTTACACTTTTACAAAACGACTGTGGGACTAGGAGACCATAACTGTTCAGTGACTTCCGATGACACCGAGACCCGAAATTCGTTCAACACGCATTAAATGTTTATGTGCACGTTTGCCCCCCTTTCTTAAAAAAATAAAAATGGCTAGCTGGATTTTACCATGATCTATGGTATAAGTATCAACCGCTAGAGTCACTTCTTCCATATAACATATAACCCTTAAAGGCCGGCAACGCACCTGTAGCTCCTCTGGTGTTGCAGACGTATGTAGGCGACGGTAATCACTTACCATCAGGTGAACCTATTCCACGTTTGCCGCTTTTCTCATAAAAATAAACCTCTCATAATAAAAAACCTCTCAGAATACCGGCGTGAAGTGGAGGCATCTAGTGCTTCTGTGTTTCGTTCAATTAGCGAGGTACATGGAAGCCCTCTCCTCCTCGCCCAATCCCTTCTCATCTTCCAAATATCCTTAAAGGCCGGCAATGCACCAGCAGCTCCTCTGGTGTACGTACTGGCGTATCAGGTGTGCCGCTTGCTTCGTTTGTACTCCTTACGAAGAAGAGAAAAAGCAATAATTCCGTCTGTGATTCTAACACAGAACCACTGGCTCAGCAGTAATATTGACGACATTATAATAAATACTAATACTGCACTTATAAGGAGTTCAAGACGGGACGATGCATTGTGAACACGGGTTCACTACCCTCAAAAGAAACGGTGAATCCTATACAGCTACATAATACCGGCGGACACAAGGACGAGCGGCGTCCTGTCTTCATATATATATATACATGTACGTGTTACAAACAGCTGGACTTACCAGTCAAAGGGCGATGACATCAAAACCGGATAAATTTACTTCATGCATAACCTAAGCGAACCCAACAGATACTAACATTTGTTATATTATTTTGTAACAAAATAGTTATTTTTTTAAAATGTATTATCTATAAATAGTTGAAACATAATCTCAATGCGCGTTTGTCCGTGTATTCGTTTATGACTTCTAAACTTCTAAATGGATTTTAATACGGTTTTCATCTTCATTTAGAACATTTAATAAGGATAACATGACCTAGTGAATATAACACATTCACATTTGGTATATTTTTATATATTGGATTCAGGTGGTGCAGCCCGTTGACACCTGCAAACAGCTTCAATCCACGAAGGTTACAGATGCTTCATCACCCCCGAGGACAAAGATGGAGAGTCTCACAGCCAGTATTTATACAGGCTCTATATAGCTTTCAAACCGAAACACAACTGTTGGTTAGTTGAAGTTGCACCGCAGTTAGGCGATAGAGATGGGAAACACGACCCTACCCAGGCGACTCCTAGGCCAGTCCAGGAGTCTCGCATCTGGGAACCATAAAGGTTACAGATCTCTCCGTGCGAATCCAGCGCTTCCAGTTTATCTGTTGTGACGTTAGAATCTGTCTGGTGACTAAGTAAAAAGCCCTAAAAATGTCACGGTTACCTCACGGAATAAATCCTGCTACGAGGCAATTCGCCCGTTGCGTATCTATCTCCCGTAGAGGCGATAAGTGGTTTTATCTCCGCTGCGTCGGGCCAAAATCGTTATCCTTGGACTACCCTGAGTCACGTGGATGTGTTATTATGCTTATTTCTGTACTGATTTATAAAATCCTTTGTATAATGTTTGTATGTTTGAACTGATTTAACTTGTTTGTTGTTTACTGGTGCCATGTAGGTTATGCCAAGGATATGGTAGGATAAATTATACTTTTTATCTCAATTTAAGTGTTCATTTGCAAACAATTTGAGACGAAACGCGCGAAGCCACGGGCAGCCTCTAGTTTATAATGTATTTTAAATATACCTTCACCATTTTCACAGCGAGAACTTTTTACGACAAAGTAGGTGACTAGTATTGGAAAAATTCAAAAATTTACAAATAACAGTGAAGTAAAGAGAACAGGTTTGAAACAGGCTGTCGGGGGATGGTAGATTTACATAAGGTTAACTTTCCGTGGTTTCGGACCAAATGAACGCGCTAAGTTCACGGCTCACGGCTTTACATTCAAATTTTCATGTCCATAATCTTAGATGTTAATAAGCCGATTTTAATGAAACCAAATACGCATATGCTAGATAACATAGGTCTAAAAGTAAGTGTTAAAGCTAAATTGGAGCGATTTTAATAATTCCATAAAAATATTAAATTACAATTATCACATTTGAGAGAGAGCCGTGGTTGGCCAGTGGTCAGGGCGCTCGCTTTAGTTTCATAGAGCGCTAGTGACCTGGTTTCAATCCCCGATACCGACACCACTGGAATTGTTAATAGCAATTTTGAGTGCTTACCTAGTGCTCGGCGGTGAAGGAAAACATCGTGAGGAAACCTTCATGTTTGAGAAATAATAAAATAATATTATTTCGAGGATATGTGAAACACGTCAACCCGCACTGGAGCACCGTGGGGGACCTTTCCCGGCTCCAAAACCCTCTCAGTATTTAAGAAGGAGGCCTTTGCCCCTTTGTAACTAGACGTTTCGATATATTTACGAGTATGAATGTTTTTGTGCATGGATCCAATTTTGGCCTTTACTTATGGTATTAATTTTGGTAAACGGAGTATTAAATTTTGAGTCACATGCTTTTGAATAGTTAAAACCTTTTTCACTTAGTCAAGTAAGTCTTTACGTAAAAATCATGTACTATTCAATCCCGTAATTTTCCTGGAATAGTATTAGTATAGTATAAATTCAGGGATCGGAAAACGCAGGTGCCTTTTAATTTTTACTCAGAGTAAAACTGTGCTCGCGTCGTTGCTCGTCTGGATTTAAGAACTTAGGTAACCTTAACATCTGCTAATGAACTTGCTTTCAATTGGATTTGGTGGATTTGCGTTACAGTTGATAGACAAACAGACTTCCAGAGAGGATTCATATTTATTATTTAAAAGGTCAAAGTTGTAGCCTATAAATATACAACGGCTGGGCAAATTTAAGAGGGCTTTAATGTGTCGGTAATGTGCTCTAATGCGGGTAGGCAAATCTAGATTTTTTTTCTCAGAAATTTATGTTACCTTCACTGCTCCCCAAATAGTAAACTAAGGACTCAAAATTGCAATTAACTTTTAGTGGTGCTAGTGCTGGGATTGGATCCATGGGGGAGAGAGCCCCACCGCTGGGAAGCCGCGACTATTTCTCTAAAATCAACCACTTAGTGTTTTGATAATATTCCGTGAAACAAAAGAATCATAAGAAATATTGAGAGCCGGCTTATGTAAGACAATTAGTCATTTTTTCGGCTCCAAGTCTCGAGTTACCGCAGATTATTGAAAAACTGGATTCGGTGAACGCATCGCGCCTTTGTGGTGTTTTTTTTTTATAACAATGTATTCAATACGCCTTTTTATACAAAAACAAAGCCAAAGGCTTTTTTGCGAAGATAAGGTATTCATTTTATTTAATTAACCGCTGCTGGTACCTGGTCTACTCGTAAATTACTACAAATAAAAAAAAACAACTTTTACTTCACGACTTTCAGCTCTGGATTATATTCATTACTCTACATAGCGCGCGTATGGTACAGAATTATATCTAAAGTAATGTATTGCACCCATGGGTTCCTTGATACGCTTCACAGAGTAAAAATAAATTAGAATGTTTCTTATTTCTGTAGGTATTATGGGAAGATAATTTTAATATCATGATAAAGCTACACAGCGAAGGCTACAGCTTGATAAATCCGGCCGGCGACGACTGTTGTTACGGGGGCGCACGGTGTTGCCTCGAAGGAAAACAAGAAAACAAAAGGAAACTCTCTCCATTAAGACGATAAGTACAAATACATGTAATCTAATCCGCCTCGAAACGAAAAAACATAACTTATTGTTTTTTTATGGGTAAAGCGGCAAACGAGCATGCGGTTCACCTGCTGGTAAGTGATTACCGTCGCTCACAATACATCTGCAACACCAGAGGAGCTGCAGGTTCGTCGCCGGCCTTTAAAGGGTATTTGGGAGATGGGAGTGAGGATGAGAAGGGGACGGGGGAGTGGGCCGCACACTCACCGAACGAACCGCAAAAGCACAAGATGCCTCTACTTCGCGCCGTTGTTATTGCAGCCGGCCCACTCGTGCAGCAGGAAAAACCCCCCGCTTTGCTCTACCACTTTGTACTTTTAATACTGTCATTACATCGTACCTGTTTATTTTCAACAACGGAATGTGAATAGACGTCAAAATAAAATATATTATAAGACGGTATATTAATAATCTGATACTATTTTTCCACTTCCCAATGTCGCATCAATTTGATACTTCAAATGTTTGTAAATCGGATACAATGATATAGCACCATCCAGCTACTAGAGAGCCGTTGTCAGCGTAGTGGTTAGGGCGCACACTTTAGTTTCAAAGAGCGCGTGTGATCTGGGTTCGATCCCCGATGCCGGCGCCACTAAAATTGTTACTTGCAATTTCAAGTGGTGTATTTACAAAAACAAAAAAAAATGAGACCAAAACCCTCTCAAAATATTTGAGAAGGAGACTTTCGCCCAGCAGTGGTCACTTACAGGCTACTACTTTACAGCTACTATCATGATGAAGCCGGAAGCTGGTTACTTGTATCTCCTGGCTTACACTCACTCATATATCAGAGAAAACGAAACCAATACTTCGTCTACTCCATAAACGGAGTGTAAAAATTATTCGGTTTTCCCCGTTCAGTTTTGAAAAAAGAAAATAATTCACTTCCGGCGATTGCACTGGAGATACAACATCGTAATAAACACCGATATGAAAACGGTTTGCAGGCTTCAGAGTGAACGATTATTGTGTAATCGTTGGTAATTTAAACATTCATAGCATTGTTAAGTATAATTTCGAGAATCACTATACATAATTGTTGGCATTTAATTAGTTGTAATAAGCATGTACGCGACGTCGGATACGTGCTATAGCAGGGATTCCCAAACTGGAACTATACTATAACATGGAAAAAAAACTAGAGATAGGATTTTTAAAATAATTTGGCTATAGGGGTCTCTGGTATCAGTTCGTTTCGTTCGGGAATATATAAAGAAATAAGGTAATTATTGTTAATTTTCTATTTATAAAATTACGAGAATTATTTTATTGGGGAGAGCATCTCCGTTTATCTCACTCACTGAACGAATCGCAGATGCACAAGATGTGCCTTTACTTCACGCTGGTGTTCTACGTGGCCGGGGTACCATCCCGGTCGAGCTAGCCCGTTCGAGCGGCAGCAAAAGCCGCCGCTTGGCTCTGCTCTAAGTACAGAATAACAATTTATTATACAAGAATTATTTTCTACTATACAAAAATCATACAGGCGTCACTCGGAAGGAAGTAACTTTAATAAGTTATAGTGTAGAAAAAGCTCAGAATACATGATGATCAACTGTTAAAAAAATCTGATGAACAGAAATCAAAAAATTGGTTCTACCACGTGTAAAACCACATGTGGAAGATGTTGCTGTTGTCGAAAATTCACTTGTTTTATGGCAGAATAAAAACGGCTAGAATTCGATAATTTCCTCGTACATTACCAACTTCTTGCGAAGTGTTAAGATGAGCACACAGCTTCTTAGTAATGCTCGTTGAGGACCATTGAAGACTACAATAAAATAGTCGGTTACAGTGTCAAGAATCCGTGTGGCTGTCGGAAGTAAAGAATAGCGCTAACCCTGTCTGACCATGGGTGTCGTAAAAGGCGACTAATGGTAAAAATTTATATTAGGAGATGGGCAGCAGCAACTTCCTGCACTAGCACAAAAAAAAAACTGCGGTTGTCAACCCGCTCGCCAGGCTTGGCAACTAAGGCAACCCCCCCACATTGGGGGAGCCCTATGTTCAGCAGTGGACTTCTGATAGGCTGAAATGATGATAATGATGACAGTGTCAAGTCTGATTACAAATTGCATGTTCCGACTTCACATGTTTATGTGACTTTAAATGTCCACGAGTTAATAATAACGTGAAAACCCACAAACCTTGTCGTCTTAACCGTGTCAACCTCAAAACCATCCGATACGGTATCGACAGTCATCAATTCCTATACGGGCTTGTTACTTCCTCGGGCGAATTTACTTCTTCGTTCACATGCGAGCATTCTACTCGCGAGTCTCTACCGCTGACGCTGGCAAGGCGGCTGCACCAACACCTTTTTTTTTTTATTTTACGTGGGGTAAAGGTGCTCGCACCTACCGGACACCGGAGACGGGACAACAGCGTATCTGCCGTGGTGGTTTTAGTCGGTCCAACAGCTTATTTGAAGATCCCGACTTGACTAGTCAGTGCCTTCGGTGACTCGGTTCTTTGCAGAAAACGACTCCAGGCAATGGCTTAGTCAGAAATTTTTTACTGGATTTATAATGCACGATTATACAACAATTTCTCATATATACACGCCTTAGAAATAAACCTGTGGCCCACTTTACCTTCCTCTCTATATCCATATTCCTCTTGTTGGATTATTCAGATTTGTACATTTTAAATCGTTTTCCTGGGGTGGGCATTGGCCGTTCTGGAAGTGGCCATGCCCACCCCTGCCACTGCTTGGCCACGTCAATGACTGCAGGAGTAACGATCTAAAAAGAGAATTAGTGAGACTGCTGGTTCCAGACATATTCTCAATTTTTAAAAATAAATTATTTGGTTTTAATGGCAGGTCGAGTACATCGCGCTTCTCCAGTTCGTGAACTTCAAAATGTCGCCATTATATTTCGCATTTATTATTAGCTTAACCTGTATGGATGTATGTGTGTATCTATGTATGTAGGAGTGTAATTAAAATTTTCACCAACATCCAGACGTCTGCATGATAACAATACTGTACAATATGACACCATCGAACTAATCTGATAATGGAGCTGGTAGTTGGGTAACGAAACTTTTGAATGGCTTCTAACAAACGCATCCAGTTTGGCCTCATCAAATTTGTCTCGACGAGTCCTGTTCATTTCACCTGATGACAAGTACCTTATGAAAGGGGGAAGAGAAAGGCGTGTATGTTAGTTTTAAAAATTCAATTTAAGAAAATATTTAAAAAAAAAACAGATACAACAGGAACAGAACCAGAACCACATGCCAGCACTATCTGGCCTATTTCATTTTTAATGTTCAATATAGCGATACAGATCGCATATAAGTTTGAGTAAAACACATTGGTTCATCTCTCCACCCCGGGAATCATTTTATCGAGGATTAATTTACACGGATTAATTTGTGACATATTTTCATGGGATAGCGAATAGGCTGATATCCCATCTATGTGTTCATTCGCAATCGAGAATCGAATTACTTATTTATGGAACTCACCATAGAGATGGCAGCTTATTTTTCTAACAGAAAAATATGAACCTTATAGAAAACCATGTGAAAACCATTTTACCCGTATAAAACTGCCACCCCCCTTCTTAGCTTAAATGTGGTATAGAGGCGGATGAAGGAATGGCCTTGAAAACCTCATAACTATCAAGAGAAGCAAACTCGGGTGACGATATTAGTCGTGTCCTATCTCCCGGTGCGGTGCAAAGTGGGTAGCTGAAGCCCCGAGTCGTACTAGACTTAGAGATACCCCTCTGCTCACCCCTGTAGCTGATGGCGGTGATAATATTAAGCACATAAATAAACAGCACAACTCAATAACCAACTCGAGTTACTTCATACTCCTATATTCTATATTCAGTTAAACGTAATTTAAATTCAAATAAGTTATTAACACACACTACAAACGAACCGATCCCGTCTAATACAAGCGAAAGCTTTAACTATATGCAAAGATTTAAGTGGTGGCGGATAAGCCCGCTTTGAGTTAGGTCCTACGAACGCCAACTTGGATGATAACCGAGACACAAGCTGGTGGAGATTTATTATGTGAAAAGTTGGAAGCTTTAAGTGTCGAATAATAAAGCATGGTAAGTATGAGCCAATGGGAACTTATTCTTGTTCTGAGGTATCAGCTTTTACTTTCTATAAGTTAAAAAGTTAAAGTTATGTAAATGCTCACAGCTGGGCAAAGGCCACCTTCACGGGGATCTGAGAGGGTTTTGGAGACGAGAGGAGTCCGCCGCGTTGCTCTGTTGCGGGTTGGCGGACTTCTCTTGATCTTGAAATAATATTTCTCAGAAGTGCAGGTACTCACGATGTTTTGGCCATTCCAATTACGGGCTGTGTGTCTCAGTCCGCAGGGGTGATAGCGCATCTGTAATGTTCTTCCATTGAAGCTGTTTGCCAGTGTTCAAGAACTACATCCCAATCCAAAAAATAGATTTTTTTCGCCTAATCAGGAAACCGGGTTCCATCCCTGTGAAGAGCTCGTACCAATGAGTTTTTCTGTCTGTTGTTCATTGAGAATTTTTTAAATTTTCAAAGTAATGAAATGAAGGTCCGTCAAATTTGTCAGTTCTAGATCGTTTTTGTTACGTGGTCCGTCTATCACTAACTAAAAACTAAACTAGTTAGGAATGTGGAAAATTCTGTATATTATGTACGATATAGTGTGTTTTAACAATAAATACTGGAACAACGTAAAATAGTTCTAGTTTCATAAAAAATATTTGGTCGTATGTGCGGAACCCTAATAGTGCGTGGCGCGTCTAGCAATTCGCCGGATTTTACTTAAATGCAAGAAAAAAGAAAAAGAGAAATGACGTAATATTCTTGTTAAAGACGTCTTTGAAAAATATATATTTAGATGAGCAATGAAATATATTAAGTAGTATTTAAAATTTAATATGCGCAATGAATTCCTGATGAATACAAGATGAAAGGAGCGATTTTACATTAAAGCAATTCATGTAGCGCTTTATTGTGTACGTTTCAGGCAAAACGTGCACATCTGTAAAAGCGACCGGCGATTTAACTGAATATCGAAGCTTGAGCTTACGAGAAGCTTAGTCTTCTCATATTGTTAATTAACCATTCTCTTTTCAATTAAGAATTTCTTGAATAAAATTATTACTTAACAAGTTGTTCTATACCCTTTACGGATGACTCGCGCCGATGAGTTAATTCGAAACCTATTTACGATTTGTATAGTCAGCCCGGCCATTAAGACGACGACAGGCTCACCGCCTACCACGTTGTCCCAAATAAGCAGCGCTGTTTTTTTTTTTTTTAATATTTTGAAATGCACAGAAAAAAGAGACGCTCAAACAAAGAGGCCGGCCAGCGCCGTGTCACCTTGAGAGGCCGTCCGTGTTCAGCTGACTTTATGATTTGTTTACGGAACTGATGGGTGCGAATATTCAGAAACCTGTCCCGTCTCTACATTCGACAACTACTGCCTCCTTCTCGGGTAAATTATACACCTGATTCCAAAACGCACGGTTGTACCAGTACTACTAGTTTTGCAAATCGCATCTGACTGTTCCTAGAACCTGTTACCAACTATTGTACTCTTATATTTCTCTGCACATATATGTGGTCTATGATATTATGTTATGTACTTTTGTCTACTCCATGGCATTATCGAAGTTCCCTCATATCGAAATGACAAACATACTCAATATCACATTTCAAATTTATGCATGTAGCACTTGTTGGATCATAAGAAACATTCTAAAATATGTTACATCAAATTCCTTGAATTTCTTTACGTACGACGCGCGAAGTAGCTTTCTCTAACATCTTTTTTCACATAAATAAGTAAAATAAGTTAAACCTATCTCATCCAATATTGAGGTACCAACATGATGAGCTTACTCAACAACAGATGGCACTGTTATTGGAAATGAATATCACTTTTTCTGCGGCAAGTTATATCACTCCCGCGGGAAATTCGAACGACGCTGAGCGATGCTCGGCCGCCCAGGTACTTAGCATTAAAACTAAATCGTTTTAAAGTAATTTGTGCTTATTATTAAGTTTTTTTTTTGTGATGGCTTGGGGTGGCAAACTTGGCAGTTCAGCCGTTGGTCGAAATGGGTACCTCGAATGCAAAATCGAAATTGTTACCTGCAAACAGCATCAATCAAGGGAGATTACAGATGGGTTGTCACTGAGATGGAATAGCTTGGCTATCTATATCCTTCAGACCGGAAGACAACCGTGAGTGCAGTGCTGATAGGCGCTAGTAATATGTTAGATGATCGTACCTACCCAGATCGCTGCTGGGTGGAAAAGGAATCCTACCACTTAGTGATAAAATCAGTGCTACAAGCTCGAATAGTCCGGCTCGAATGGTCCGGCTCGAATGGTCCGGCTCGACCGGGGTAGTACCACGACCTCGCAGAATTAAGCGTGAAGTAGAGGCATCTAGTGCTTCTGCGTTTCGTTCGGTGAGTGAGGTAACCGGAGGCCCACACCCCCTCCCTATCCCCCTCCCATCTCCCAAATATCCTTATAGACCGGCAACGCACCGGCAGCATCTATGGTGTTGCAGATGTACGTGGGCGACGGTAATCACTTACCATCAGGTGTACAGCTTGCACGTTTCCCGTCCGCTCCCCTCTCCCCCTTCCTAATATACTTAGGCCGACGCAACGCAATTAATCAAAAAAAATCATCAATTCAAATAATTTTTATTGCATACACCATAACAAATCAACACATTACACACAGTAGTAAATATAATGCTAATAGTTTCATACCAGCTTTTTTTTTTTTGGGAACTATGCATTTCAGGCGACGGTTCGAAATGTATTATGCCACCACAATTTTCCAATCCTGCATTCGATATCGTTAACGTAATTTTTATAGCGTGGAAAACTTCTAATAAAATGGAACGCTATTTACAGATTAGATTGTACGTGGTTATGGACCGACCTGGCTCTGAGTGAGCGTGGGTGACGGAGCTGCTTGTGAAAGCGAAATGTCGAAAACCTGTCAAATGCACTACATTTCATGTTAATTCTCTATTTCGCCACATTCATATAGTTCCACGTAGAACTGTACCTAGGTATCTAAATATCGACTTATATATTATTCAACGGTCGATGGCGAGAAACTTTCTGTCTCATTTTTTTTTTATTTAATTTGACATTTATCCCGTGTCGCAGAGCCTGGCGGACCCTACCCGGCAACTGGACCCTCTCAGATATTTGAGAACGAGGCTTTGCTCAATAGTGGACTCACAGGCTGCTACATTTAAACCAGTTCGCTGGAAGACTGTGATAAGACTTTTATACTATCTGTTCATCGTTATTTTTTTTTATTTAAGCTTCATGCATAAAGCGGTACACATAGCGACACATGGCGGACTTAATGCCTATTGGCATTCTCTCCCAGTCAACCATTAGGCTAAGCAGAGATAAACACGTAATAGAGGCGATACAGATGACAAAATAAAACAAGTAAAAGGATATAAATATCAAAATATATACTTACACAGATAGGTAGATACATACATACAATATATACAAATATACCATATATACATAGAATAATGAATTTTAATACAAAATACAAACAAACATACATGTCAGGACAAACAACTAAAACGACACAATGACAAACAGCACTAGTACAGACTTGCAACATTTCTGTAGTGTTTGCGGATCTATCGATTTTATAAATAAATGACGGTATTTATGCGTTTAGCTGCGGCTCTGCGGGTCGCGGGTTCGATTCCCGCACGGGACTAGTATTCGTATGGACTGTAAATAATAAGTTCCCGGTCCGGGTGTGTGTCCGTGCGCAATTCATGTATGTAAACTGCCTCCGCGACAATTACTACACCGGAAGGTAACGTTTGGGTTTTTCTAAAAAAAAAGATAAAGACAGCAAAAATACCCCATTCACCGATAGCGGCAGGCGAGGTTAAGTGGATTCACTTGTCACCATCAGCGTCGCTTGGTGTCGGGAACGTGACAGCTGGCGAACGCATCTACGCAGTGTCTGTTCCCGGAGATTCTTCACAACTCCGCCCATTTGGCTACGCTGGGGGTCTTACCCGCTACGCCAAAAACTTCCCGATGAAATCGTACCTTTTTTTTTAACATGCTTTCGCTTATCCAAGACTACGTCTTGATCTCGGTATGATCTACCCGCGGGATGACTTCACGCGGAAATTTTATTGATCTCTGCCTATCCCCGTGTATGACGGGCGTGAGTGTTTGTTGTTTCAGTCATTGGCTTGAAGTGTTTGAAACAGCAACTTATTGTACCTACTGTGACGTACACTCAAATAAAGACGTTTCTTGCGACTCACTCGTGCGCCGGGCTGGGCAGTCTTCCTTGAGCGGTCGTAGCGGACGGGTGTGTCTCAGACGCTTTACGATCAAGTTAGTTTCATTTAATGCAACCAACATCCTTCCGACGACGGAACAAAGGACAGCACACATTAATAAATACATAAGGAGGCGAAAGGAAGTTTTCGAATCTTTGCCACGCAACTAGTGTCGCCAGGCGTTTCGATTTCGGCGGAACGTCCCGCGAAACAGTCGATCTTTTTAAATGTCCCGCCTGCAAATGACAGGCATGAGTCCCGCGTAATGATATTTTTCAGTTAGACAAATAAACTGAAACTAATCCAACAACAACAACTGGTAGGTAACGTACTTGTTGTTGGTTTTATTCACCCGCACCTTAATAAGCAATAGATCGTTTAAAACATACATTATGCCTTCTTAATCTTTGTTTCCTTTTCCTTAATGTCGTTGACTTGTATCTCTGTAATAGTATATACGTGTATATGTATTTCATATATTCATATTATGTATATTTTTTGTACTTATTTTATTTGCTAATTATGTGTATGTATTATATGTTCACTTTAGTTTATATTGTGTACACCCGAACCCGATACTTATCATATTTCCTTTTTCTTTTTGGGTTGCCTGGAAGAAATCGCTTCTTAGCGATAAAGCCGCCTATTGTACTTTTTGTTTTTTGTTTCCTTATAATCTTTGTATGTTAAATCTGTGTGTGTACAATAAAGTATATTTCATTCATTCATTCATTCATTCATTCATTATGATTTCTTGTATTTACGTATGTTTATACTACACGTTTGAAATTTAACTATCTCTCTAAACATTCCAAACATGCTGCGTAGATCGGAACTGAAAATTAATAATTATAACGCAGACCGTAGCATATAATTGGACGCGATAAAAACCTTAAGTTATAGTTACATTTTAAAAATATTATTCCTTAGCTTTTTTATGTTGGGGTCTCGTTTTTTATTCAATTTAAGTACATGTTCCGAATTTTCTCAAAAAATATACCTGGCTACCCTACTGCGACCACAGCATGACTAAGACAGCAGCGCATGTCTAAATGCTTTCAAATAATTTTAATGTTGACTAAACTGGTGCGTTTAATTGTCGGTCTTAAGACGACCTTGGTTGGACACTTCCTGGTCGGTCTGAACTCCGGTCGGATTCCGTACACAGTAAGCATAGTCGGCTTTAATAAGTTGGCTTCACACCACTTGCGTTGCTATAAGAGAAAAATCTCCGGGAATCTGACAAGAATGAGCGTAGCAATTTTTTGATTAGCGAGTCCGTAAATTTTTTATTATGTGGCTAAAGATAATTTAGCTAATTTACTAAAAAAGCGCGAAATTAAAATAAAAACAAAAATAAAATAAAACTTTTTTCACGTTGTCAAACAGATAAAATTAAACTAATTGAAAATATGACCTTCGATTATTAAACCAAGGCATGTGAAGTCAGGAGAAACCTGAATTGACTTGAGAATGTTCAAATACGGTAATAAAAAGTGTTTATAGAAAATATTTAATTACAAATCTCCTCCTCCTCACATTTACTTTATATATAAACAATTATACAACAACAATAATAATAATTACCTAAACGGGAAGTCGATGGATGCAGGTGGCTCGAGATCGAGCTTTATGGAAATATTTGGGGGACGCCCACGTTCAGCAGTTGTGACAGGCGTGAAATGTAACAATATTTCCAGCAGTGGACTACGGCAGGGTGATGACGAAAAAAAAAGGAAGTACATGACCAAAATAAGTACAGACGAAAAACCGATTAAACGATGCAGTTGCCAGCCCGCCAGCGAAGCTTCACTATAGTATTATCTATGGTCGCAAGAACAATGCCTTTGTCAAGCGGTAGATTCACGAGAGAACGAGGTTTGTCAGAGAGTGCAGCTTCAGTACAGGTTGGCAAACAACGTATAGTTATTTTTTTCAGGTTTACCTCACTTTCTAACGAATACTTGACAAAGCTGCACTAATAAACCCTTTGTATTAGGTATATTAAAAAAAATGTATCTCGATTAAATATAAAATCGCTTAAGACAGCATATCGCTAAGCTTTCGTAGGTGATAGCGAGGCTTTATCTGAAGCATATTTATTTAAAAGTTTGCTTTTACAGTGTAAATAGTAAAAGTCTAAGCGAGGCACTGTCCATATTAAAAAAAATCATTTGACTACCTCCAGGATACTTAGCCATCCTTGACCACTGAGCCTGCTTTCTGTACTGTATTGCTTGCTATATTCCATAAGTTACTAACGACACTGTCATCATCATTTCTGTCTATCACAAGTCCACCGCTGAACATAGGCCTCCCCCAAAGATTGCTACAAAGCACGGTCCTGAGCCTCTTGCATCCATCGACTTCCTGCAACACTGCGCAGGTCATGGGGTCCGATTCTCAAATTTCACAATTTGTGATAACATACATGATTGGTTTTCAGATCTAGATGTTTTGTTTTAGATATCGTGTCATGACACTGCATGCGATCTTTCCTATGATACTATGAAACTGTAGAAACCATTCGACAGTAATCGCCAGGTACACGTCATTATGCAATGTATTACGTAGTGTCATACAATTTACAAATTAAAAAGCCATTTTGAAATTGGACTTAGGCTTAAAACATCGTAAAACAATAATGTAAATACCGTAACGTAACACGTAACGCTATAACGTAAAAGTAATGTCGCCGTGACGTTTCACATCTGAACACCGCGATATCGTAGATAAAGAGGGTCTATAGGACATCACTTAGTTTTCATTAGCTGCCGCCCGCTGTCGCTGTACAATCAATTTATTATTAACTCGACTGTTTTATTAATCTTTTCCCTTTATATTCGTAGCGCGGCGTCACTGTGTCGGATCGATTGTATTTTTCTTAATCGACACAACTAGAAGTCAGCGGTAGACATTTTATGGGCTGTTTTATACACTATTTTATACCAAGTTTCAGAAATAATAATATCAACACCCTTGCAGAGGTCTTTGATTATGACAGTATGTAATCTTTTTTAAAGTCTTTTTATTATGATTTCTTGTATTTACGCGAACACTACACATTTGAAATGAAACTATTATTTACGGATTTTATAGCGTTTAATTTTGTTTTTATATGGGTGACTGACTGTGTTAGATGTCCAGATGTAATAGTTAATTCGGACTACCTTCAGCTTTTATTTATTAATTTTGGTCGGATCTTGGAAATTAATAAAAAATCTATCAATTAAAATTTTCACTCACTACCACGTGTCCGAATAGATTGCAACTTTGCACACATATTAAGAACCGATGACAATACATTAATATGGTACCATCGAATTGTCCTGATGATTGAGGGAGTCATCTGGGCGAGTGTACCGGTTATCAATTACAGCTGACAATTACGAGTCTAACGTCCGTGTTCCGGTTTGAATGGAACCGAGGGCCAGTATAATTACAAACTGCGTGGCATTCCATCTCAGTCCTCAGGGATGTCAAAGCATCTGCAACCTTCTTCGGTTGAAGTTGTATGCTGCTGTCCATGGCCTACAGTAGCCACTTACTATCAGTATGACTGTTGGTTAATCTGTCAATTCAATCCAATCCATCATATACATACATATACATGTATATCCAATGACTGTTCTGTCATCTGTCTGCAGCTACGAAGCGAGTCGAATTTTACGACATTCACGAAACGAAATAGAAGGACATATTTGTACAAAAGTAAAAAATAATATTGGGTAAATTGTTCCTATATTATCATTGCAATAGGAACAAAATATTTCATTAGCATCCATTACCGTCCTAATATAACAGCTAATTTGAAATACTAATACACGGTGTACTTAGGCAATATTTGGATAAGATCTATGTCCAGCCGTGAGAGGCTTTGAAAAATTTAAATGAAAAATATTTATCTCCCTTAACTTAACCAAGTTTACAGAGTTTAAATGTATTCACTTGTGAGATTGGTTCTCGCTTTCCTGATACTTATACGAATATATCAGAAAAGCGAGTATCGGCTATAATGATGTTGACTGTACCAATACTGTAATTGGCTTTATGGCCATTTAATTTGACCGACCGACACTGGTAATACAAAAGCGGTACATAGATGTTAACGGAAGTCATCACAATGCCGGTCCGCAGTGTTTCCCACATGGTCAGTGTCACGATGACTATCTAGGATTTTTGTACTACACTTTATTAGTTGAAGTTTAATGTGATTTTTTGTTGGCAAACGAGCATGCAACTCACTTGGTGCCTCACTTATGGATACCCACGTACATCTGCAACAACAGAAGCGCTGCAGGTGCGTTGCCGGCCTTTAAGAATATTTCAGAGGAGTTAGAAAAGAGGGTTCAGAGTAAGCCTCCGGTAACACGTATAAAACTTGCGTATATTTGAAACATCAATAGCAGTGTCAAAAGCCTATTTAATGGTATAGGATACAGTCTGCTGTTCGACTATTCATCACATCAGATACAACATCTTAAGGTAGAGCCAAGCGGTGACTCCCGCTGCTGCTCGAATGGACCAGCTACACCGAGGTAGTACCACGACCTCGTAGATTAACGGCGTGAAGTAGAGCCATCTTGTGCTTTTGCGTTTCGTTCGTTAAGTGAGTAACCGGTGACCCTCTCCCCTCTTCCTCAACTCCCGTAGCCATCCCCCAAATATCCTTAAAGCTGCTCCTCAAGTGTTGCAGCAGGCGAGGCGCTTGCTTGTTTGCTTGGAAAGGTCCAACAGAAAAGAATAAAGACGTCCATCTTGAAATATTACTAAAACTTTGTAGGAGTACAGTACTAGTTAAGGAGTTCTAATTATGTTAATGGCATTTTGCATAGCAATGTTTAAAAAAAAACAGTAATTCAAAGACTTTCTCATTCACATGTACATCGAAGTGAGCAAGTGTTCATCTGTCTTCATTTCTTTATGCGACTCGGTACAAGGTATCCCGCGACCTCGATGCCCAGCAAGCAAAAAGTTTTTAAAGTTTTTATCTTTTTTTTTTTGTAGTTTGAATTCGATGTATAGGAATTTATTAAACTAAGATGTTTTGTTTTTTTTTCCAGTAGGTGTTACAATCGTGGGGAAGAATCAAGTTTTTATGGACGATCTAATGGTAACCTTTTGATAGATTAAACGAACTGACCGACATATGCACTTAAAATCTTGTCATAAAAAAGATTGTTTTGCGCATATTACATACATAGTTAGCCTATTTATACTTTTAATTCTTTTATTTTAACTGCGGATTTTCCGCTCCCGAGTCTCTTCCACCGAAGCAGTAAAGGCCGCTGGGCCGATAGTTTTCTAATCCATGGCAGTGTTAGTCAGTTAGTATTTAATGCTGATCCCGAAATAACACTAAATCCAAATAATTAGTCACTGTCTACCCCTAGTGGTGACAGGAGTGAGTCATCATCATCATCATTTCAGCCTATCAGTCCACTGCTGAACATAGGCCTCCCCCAAAGATTGCCACGAAGCTCGGTCCTGAGCCACCTGCATCCATCGACTTCCCGCAAAACTGCGCCAGTCGTCACTCCATCTTGTGGGGGATCGTCCTACACTGCGTTTGCCCGTACGCGGCTGCCACTCGAGAACCTTTTTTCCCCAGCGGTTGTCAGTTCTGCGAGCTATGTGGCCGGCCCATTGCCACTTCAGCTTGACTGATCTTTACGGCTATGTCGGTTACCTTAGTTCTGCTGCGTATATATATATCATCGTTGCAGACTCTGTCACGCAGAGAAACACCGAGCATAGCCCTTTCCATAGCGCGCTGAGCAACTTTGAGCTTCTTCATACGGGCTGCAGTGAAGGAGTGAGTATTTACGATATTAACTATTACTTTTTTTAGTCTCTCATGCTTCATAAAAAAAATCATCGATTAATCGATCTACTTATATAGACAAAGTTGCAATAGTCAATAAGCTCCTTAGCATCTAGTGAGGAACGGCATATCACTGAATATTGGAAAGTGTCACCGAAATCCAGGTGACAGGTCACCCGCCACCGCTGTATGTGGCGAAAGTAACAGGCCACATGGCGGCAAGTGGCTAGCGAAGCCCATGGACACCTGCAGACTACTTCGCCTGCGCCCTCTAGGATTAAGACGATACCACAAAGCTTGTGATCATACTGGCTCAGTATACCATTGGAACCGTTACTCAGCACCGGTGGTGGCACGGTCAGCAGTCAGCTGCAGGTACGTTGTTGGCCTTTGAGGATATTTAGGGAGAGTAGAGAAGGTGGAATGGGTCTCTTCAATCACCGAAGGAAACGCAGAAGCTCAAGTTGTCTTCACCGCGCCGGTATTCAACGAGGCGGTTGAACGCCGGTTTTTTTGGGATAGGCGGCAAACGTGCAAGCGGTTCACCTGATGGTAAGTGATTACCGTCACCAACGTACTTCCGCAACACCAGAGATGCAGAAGCACATGATGCCTCTACTTTACGCCGGTATTCTGCGAGGCTGTAATACCAAACCGGTCGAGCTGGGCCATTCGAGCAGCAGCAAAAGCCGCCGCTTGGCTCTACCACGTATAAAAAACCGCAGTACAAAGCCATTCTATGAGCAACAAAAGTTGCTGTACCACGTACGTACATCCTCGTGCTTATCACATCACTACCAAATGGATAAACTAACTGAAACTCAGATATTTTCATTAATATTGTCGATAAGCGTAGCCTAGATATGAAAAAGGTTGAACTATTATGTATATGAGGTTATTTCGTAGAAAACAAAGCCTACACTCTGACGTCACGCGACCCTAAAATTATAACGCCCTCCAATTAATAACGTTCAAGCAATCTTCCCCGCGCTCGAATCGACACAGCATCGTAAGCCGGAGCCGGGGCCGGCGCCTGTACGTCGCTCGGCTGATTACAGGGTAGTGGGCCGTCGACTAGCCGATGCTCACTGTGTACGGGGTGGCAACATGGCGTCGGGTGACGGAATGAGCCCTTAGCAACTGGAGAAACGGGGCCGAGCTTTATAAATAAGACTTAGGATAGATTTACAATTTAGTGTTCCTGAAATCGGTACATTACGATAATGTCTAATCCTCCCCGGTCTGGATGGTGATAATCCATTAAAGGCCAGGCCGGTTGTTACACAAAGGCCGTATAGAGTGAGATAAGAATAAAACGTACATTAGCTAATAGCCGGCGAAAGTTTCGTTCGTCGAATGTCATTTAATTTTCGCGTTTCGTTTTGATGTTCATCGGGCGGGGAACAAACGGGCTAAGTTTTAATTTCTTTTTCTTTCGAAACTAATAACGTTTTATGGATATATTCTCCTGTATTGTGGTGGGAGTTTACACGCATATATTGTACACGGAACGGACAAACGACCAGACCAGAAACAATTATTTGTAATTCATTACGAACACTTTTAACGTGCGGGTGTCGAAACCGCGACCCGCAGCGCCGCGTGCAAACGCTTAGCTGCTACGCCACAGAGCCGACGCCTCTGTGTTTTGAACTACGTATCAATATCAGGAACCTGTATCTGAACCTGAGCCTGCCCTTAATTCTAATATGACAAAACGACAAGATTCATAATGAATATAGTAACGTGTTAAACACACTTAACACCTTGCATTTGGTGTTAAGTGTTTCGCATATTACTGTTAATTAGTGTCAGCATATGAACGGTTCGAAAGTACTTACTAATTTCTTTACTATTACAAGTAATCTGTGATAAATAAAAAGATTTCTTAGATTAATATCTTAGAAATATTTTTAAACTGTATTGTATTTGAAATGAAACCACCATTTACGGATTTCATAGCGTTCAATTCTGTTTTTATATTCCAGACGTTTCGATTGCTTTACAGCAGCCGTGGTCACGGGGGGACAGAGGTGTTAGACGTCCAGGTGTCATAGTTAACTCGGGCTACCTTCGGCTTTTATTTACTAATGCTCCGATCTACGCAGAATGTGCTCACAGTATCTTATATTGTATTGTCAATGTGACATGTAATAGTAATGGAGACCAGCTCTAGTGCGTGAAGAACATCAATCACCAACCCGTTAGCCCAGCGTGGTGATTATGAGCGATTAATCCTTATAAGGTATTCTAACCATAAGGTTTCTGGTAAAGGTATAGCAATGGATTAAGACAGGTTGTTAAAGAAGAACTATAAATAGTTTCTCCAGTACGAAGGCACTTAAAGAAGACGTGATCCCCTAATCATCATCATCATTAAAGCCTGTCACAAGTCCACTGCTGATGTTAGGCCCATAGACACTTGCAGCGAACGCCTTACCGCAACACTATAAAAGTCCTTACTCTATGTTGTGGAGTTTTTTTTTTTATGGGAAAAGGCCAAACGAGCATGCGGCTCACCTGATGCTAAGTGATCACAGACGTCCGCGTACATCTACAATACTCTTAACTGCAGGTGCGTTGCCGATTTTAAGGGGAGGGTAATGGGAGAAGGGGGAGGAAATGGAGATAGGTCTCCGGCTACCTCACTTATCTGGTGGAATCTGCCATGGCATTACCCAGGTCGAGCCGACGCATTCGAGCAGCAACAAAATCCGCCACTCGGCTCTAAAACGTTTAAAAATCTGTACTAGGCCATTTGCAATACAGACATTTTTTTGTCCAATAAGAGATGTAACTTTAAACATAGTTAACTTTCATCCTTGAAATGTGAAACAACATCGAAACGTTGACGTTCATGAGCCCATCAACGAGATTATAATAGAAACAGGTTTCTAGACCTCTGTGATGACACTGTTCAACTTATGAACCTTAGCGAACACGTCACATCGACAATATGGAGTATGTATTTTAATTTGAATAGACGTGACCTCCCGCAATTAGGAAACCATAGTAAGTTATGATTAAATAAATATACAGTAATCTTTATATGATCTAAAAATCTGCGACGTACACATATTTAGAGCAATAGAGTTAAATTGAAATTGTTATCTCATGACTGTCATGGCAGCGACTACGGATTTACATTTGGCTTAAATCGGTAAAGCCAAACGGGATCCGATAAACCACTACTCACCTCTTCGGGAGACAGAACGTGACGGGTCGCGAGTCTCGTCACGCGGTTCCAGGAGATTACCATGAGATTGTCACGACTTTTCCCTTGATTCTTACGCCGATAGCACACGGTGTTAAGACAGTTGTCTAGTTTAATACAATACTGCTCTTGAGTAAAATAGACAAGTCTCTTATATCCGCTTCCCTCTTCGAGTCTAGCTTAACTTGTAATTGAAACTCTTCATTGTTACGATTAGATATATAGATGTTTATTTAAAACTGTTCGAATCTCAGATAGGTTTACGATCTGTCAGTTTCTATACTGTCTGTACGCAGTCTCACTGTAGTCGAGATAGGCTAAGATCGATAACCCTGATAATTTAAAAACTTTAGCGATTGTAAAGTTTGTTATAACTAAATTTACTGTGGATTGAACAGATCGATTCTTTAATGTGCTGTGCATTCATTTAAAAACAGAACCAGTAACAGCTACATACATCCTTACAGAACATAACATAACAAGGAAACGTTTGACGTTATTATGTAAAATGCGTCGAATTCACAGTGGCACATTTCCAATTGAGCATAGTCGTCACCGTCGCTCGATTAGGTGCTGAATCCTTGACGTCACCCGAGTGTTGTGAAGTGGCGGGTTGACGTCAGGAGAAGCGATAAGGCAAACAGTTCCACCGCACATCGGTCACGACGCAGAATGGCATATTCGCGATAACAACTACCACTTCGGCGGCACTTCCTTAATTGCTCACAGCCGGACTGTACGTATATATTCACGCCTTGCTCCCGACGGGGTAGGCAGAGACAGTCTTCTTACACTTGCTACGGTCCTGACATACGTCTTTCGCTTCTTCCACTTTAATCAATCTTCGCATGCATGCTCGTCGGTTTAGAGTACTCTTGACGTGAACTTCTTTCAGAACGTCTCCGATTTAATCGTGAAATCTTCGCCTTGGTCTTCCTCTCCCGACTCTACCATTTACACTCGCCTCGTATATTTGTTTCGTCAACCTTCTTTCAGTCA
The DNA here is from genome assembly GCA_029286595.1 of Bhutanitis thaidina. Lineage (NCBI taxonomy): Eukaryota > Metazoa > Arthropoda > Insecta > Lepidoptera > Papilionidae > Bhutanitis > Bhutanitis thaidina. The sequence goes on from JAGSMS010000017.1 coordinate 12,820,840, forward strand.
TCCTTTCCACATGTCCAAACCAGGTCAGCATCCCTTTCTCAATTCGTGTCACTACATCGTCTTTCACGCCACAACGCTCTCTGTTCACAGTTAGCTTCACATCAATCATACTTCTTAACGCTCTCATTTCTACTGCATTTACCCCTGCTTTCATGACTCTTCTGCCATCAGCTGCACTGGGCTTAAAGTTTCAAATTATCTACGGAGTTGCTTTTACTCACTCTCGTTCCTTATATCTCTGGAGACAACTTGCTTGCTTGTTCGGATTATGGAAATGATGCAAACGCCTCTATGGTAAATTATTACCGTCGCCCACTTAGATTCGGAATACCACCCGAGCTGCAGGTGCGTTGCCGGCCTTTATAGGTAGGGAGGATGAGAGGGAGGAGCAGGTGGAGGAATAGAGGAGGGGGCAGTGGGCCTCCGGTTACCTTAATCATCGAGCAAAAAACAAGATAGTATTCTGCGAGGTCATGGTCTAGCCGGGCCATTAGAGCAGCAGCAAAAGCCGCCGCTTGGCTTTACCACGTAGTCACTTATGAACGCTATGTACGGATGATGTCACAACAATGAATATTGCATTGTTGTGACACATTAAAGGACAAACAAATTTATAAAGTGTCAGTATCGCGTATTGATCTCGGGTCGCTCGCTTAATGCGACATTTCAGGGTGCCGGTCTGAGCGCCTGGTCTTTATACTGAGCTGAGTAAATCGCCAAAAAAACATGCTCGCTTTGGCGTCGACTTTAAACAAGTTTTGAACAATTTAGTTGACGAACGAATTTTTTTCGAAACCCCAGTTATGACTTTTACTTTAGAAGCAAATAATTAGTTAAATTTAAAAAGCCTTACGAATCATCCTTGACAGGAATCGGTGTCCTTTACCGAGGATATATGGTCAGTCAAACATGACCACGTGTGGTGTAAAGCTCCCGAAACGTCAGGATTAAAAATCGAATGAAACGCAATAAAATCCAAAAGTAAGAGATTTTTTTAATACGTTTGACCTCAATCTCGCTTGATGGAAGGCGAAGATGAGGTCTAGGATGGTACACGTTTGCCTAGAAGGTGTCCTGTTCTCTTTGACCTATATTTGAAATATATAGACATAGTGAAAATGTTAACGTTACACGGTCGCTTAAAATCAGTATTAATATCGTATAATACTCTACTATCACATATTTTAGCGTGCTGTTTGCTGAAAATTTATAAAATAAATTAATTAAAGTCACCTCGTATAACAAGTATGCGCAATACTCGACAAACATTAAAGCATTTGGACAAACATTGACTCGACAATTGTAAAGAAATTACAAATGACAATAGAAAGAAAATATTAGGTATTGTGGTAATCTTTTTTATGATAATCGAACGCTTAGAATGATTAAAGGACATGATTTGAAAATTTCCAGAAAGTTATGATGTGCTCTGATGACGATGAACGATACAAAGAAATATTTCCACAAAAATTATGACATAAGCGTTCTTAATGCTAGAATCCAATATAAAACAAAATCTATTTTGGTAACATCCGATCACGTGGAAACTTTATGAAACTATTTTAGAAAGAATGGTACATACGTAAAAATAGAGAAAAGGTATTTCGGTGAAAGACATAAGCAAGACCAGACAGCCTTCAAATAAATGGCGTAAAACGGTTTCGTAGAGTAGATCCGATTTAATTGAAATGGTGAAATAGATTTATTCTTCGATCTAAGAAATATAAATTTAATTTGTCAAACGTTATATTTTTTTATTACTTCTACCACCGTTTCCCAACCCTTACAGTGTTGGAACTTGGAAACTATTGATGTGCCATATTAGGACTTGTAAAACGTTAAGGGTAATCGGATGAAATTAAATGTTTCCTTTTTTGTACATGTTGTAAGTTTTTCTGTGCTCGATGCGTACCACAATTCACATTGCAGTCAGCGACATAGTTCAGATTTGGTCTCCAGTAGTTAAAGTCAGATACTTATCGTATTCATCACCAGTCATCACTTTGGACACGACAAGTAAGAAGACCATATATGCAAGCATGAATACTGATGATAAACATTAATCCGTGACAGTCGTATGGTGAAAGCTGCAGTATCAAGTAACACAAAGTTGTCGTGTTACAGTGGCGTAAGAAATTGTCAGCCCCTTTTGTAACGTCGGTGTCGTGAGAGGCGACTGAGGGAAAGCACGTGAAAATCTTATGGCAGTCTTATGCGAGTTAACCCGGCGACGACATTCGCCTACCGTCGCTATATCTTCCGCAGAGGTGGAAACTGACTTGCGGAATCCCATTTGGCTAAGCCGTTTCGTGAAAATGGAAATCAACAATCTCTGTCGACCCCTAAAAAAAAGACAAAGAGAATTTCATTCTATTTCTTGGAAGCCTAATTGAGTACATTAAGAGGAATGAATGTCACAATTTTTAAAACAATGCTTACAAAACTGTACTCAAAGGCTTTAATAATAAATAACAAAAGAGATAAATCTCATAGAATATTTTTTCTTTCTTTTGAAGACAGAGCTAATGGCCAATTCAGTAAATAATCTATCATCGGTTGGATCAGCTTGGGAATAAAATAACTGTCTCATATTGAAGGATTAACAAAAAGGTTAGCAACAATGTGTAGGACGAAAGTTGATTTATTTTCAAGTACAAAAGAATGAAAGAAAGTATATTTAGATAATGTACTCAATTATGTAAGTTCATACATATTATGTGAAAAGCCTACCGAGGGAAAAGTCACGCTTGGTCACTTCATGGTGACCGAAGGATGGCCGAATATCCATCATGATAAAATGCCAGACCTGCGACGGGCCGATCCGTATTACAACCGTTAAGACCAGCGGTGGACAATAACGGATTCGTTTTTTATTTTTAATGAAAATCTCGTGTTTTCAAATCGAGTCGCAAAGTTTTTTCGCATTATCTAATTATAAATAGATAGGCCCCATAAAGGAAAACGTAGGTGCTCTAGGAAGTTTGCAGTCTATCATCATACTCTGGATCTCCCCAATTATTATATTAGAATTGAAAGAACACATATCCGCGCAAAAGAACACCGATTCTCGCCAAAAATGATTCGCGAGGCTATTGAAATTAAATAAAACATTCTTATTTTAATAGAGAAGACGGCTGGGTGCTACCACCTGCTTTAGATCCGGTAATAAAAAAAAAACCAAAACCAAGCATACCACTGAACAGGCTCTAGATATCGTGAACTCATTCTGAGTAGATCGGAACAAAAAACTTAATAATTATACAGCTGTCGGTAGCAGGGGGTTAACTATGACATCAGAACGTCAAATACCTTAGTAGGGATTGAAAGAATCTAATTAAACGCGATAAAATCCGTAAACAATAGTCTAATTTCAAATGTGTACTCGCTTAAATACAAGAAATCATTATATAAATAGATTAAAACCAGCTCGAGTTGTTGTACGTTCGTAAGTTCGTTCCGTCGCTGGCGTCCTCGCGGTTCATTACGAGGCTCATGTGACAGCGACGAATGATTTTATAATGGAATTCCACGTAATTTATCACGGCTTTAATATCTGTCAACAAACGGTGGAAGCATTTAGAAATTTATTTGCGTAACCTTCATATTGCACCGCGGGAAATACTCCACTTCGATGATTTAATAGTAGATTACTGTCAACCGCTGTTACCAGTCGAAACCGTTTGTTATTATTGTCTATACTTATTAATCGTTTATAAAAAAAAAGTACAGTAGCAACCTGCAAGTGCCTAGTACTGGGCAAGAGCCCGCTTCGGTGCTCCAGTGCGAGTTGGTGGACTTCACATAACCTCGAAATTTTATTTTTTCAGACGTACAGGTTACCTACCTCACGACGGTTTACTACACCGCCGATGTTTTTTTTTTTTTTAATATTATAATAAACATTTTTGTTGGTGGGCATCGGGGATCGGTCCCAGGTCCCTCGCGCTCTGTGAGATTAAAACGAGTCTATCACGGCTCTTAATCGTTCATATTGTTGGATATTTCTTATAGAATTCGTCTGGTTCGGTTAATAAATTCCGATTTATCTGTATCAAGGAATGACGCCTCATAACTACGCTTGTCTAATATAAATACACTTAATTTGTTTCCTATAATAGAAGTGTTTATTACTATAGCTGAAATGTATAGGTTATTAATTATAGTAAAATAACTTTCTGTTTGTCCGAAGAGTATTTCTAATCTACATTAGCATTTAAAACGGCAAGGCATCGAAATATATAAATCATAGTTGACACACTTTACAAACTAAGTTGCTTTAGAAGTCAAGTATTGTTGTCAAGTAAAAAACATTAATCATTTCTTTCAATGGAAGTAACTTAAAATCTTTTTTATGTGTTGCGTAACGTCAAAATGTGGAAGCAATACAATATCATTATATTTTTTTCCCCACAGTCACTTTTCAATGTCTTTAGTTACATAATAAATTCATAAGCTATTTTTGAAGCGTAAGTTAAATTATATAAAGCTTATGTATCAGCTTATTATACACTCAAAAACATTAGGAATTATGAATAATTGAATAACATATACTCGTACCTCTCTTTTGTTTGTTCTGAAAGCAATTTCGAATGTTGGGTGTACCTTTTCTAGGTACGATTATTTCAAATTTTAAACGAACGTTGAGAATAATAAATGGAAATATGGATGCAAGACAAAGTCATAATTAGAGAACATAGTGAGACTTAAACTGCTTCCTTGTGGTGAACAGTTTAGTGGTTAGCGTGCCTGTCTTCTGAGCTATGGGGCGTTAGTGTAAAACGCAAATTTTTGGTTTTTAGGTCAGATAGTGATGTGCTGCGTCCGCCGCTAACCCTTCCTCTGATCTTATCGTATCGCAGATGCGTTACATCGGTTACGGGAAGGTGAAGTCGAGTGAGTACTTCGATGGTCTGTGCATTCACTTACGGCACTATAATAACTCCAGCGCTGTGGTTAACTACCTATAGTATTCAAGAGCTGTCTCAACTTCAACCAACGAAGGCTAAAGATGCATTGTCACCCTTGAGAACTAGGATTGGACGTCTTGTAGGCCGTAATTATACTAGCACGGTTTTTGTACGAGGTAGAGCCAAGCGGTAGCTTTCATACCGCTCGAATTGGAGCGGCTCGACCGGGTTAGTACCACGACCATGCAGAAAACCGTCAAGTAGAGGCATCTTGTGCTACTGCGTTTCGTTTGGTGAGTGAGCTACCTCATCCTCCCTGGTATCCCCCACGAATACCTTTGAAGGACGGCAACGCACCTGCAGCTCTTCTAGTGTTGCCGATGTACGCCTCCAATCCCAAATAAGAAAAACAACTTTTTAAACCGAATTTCAACATTACTTGCTGGCAAACTAGGGGCCTATCTAGTAACTTGTATTTACACGAATACTTCACATTGAAATGAAACTATTATTTATGGAATTTATCGCGATTAATCTTGATCAAGAGGAGATCTAAAGCTGTGCTTCACGCAACGTCAGGAATGAAAAAGTAAAATTACACGTGATGAAATTGTTACATTTGTTAACGTCCACAATTGAGATGTGACGTCTGTGCGTACATCTCAATTGTGTTACATCTTGTCAATGTGAATAGGAGACTGTATCCGGGCGCGTCGGCGTGGGGCGAGGCGACGAGGCGACGCGGTGACGCCGCATCCCTAAACACTCGACACCCCCAAAAGCCGTCTGGTATCCGTGAAACTTTCGCGACGAATAATTATCCAATCTCGGCCTTAATGCGTCGGTGATCGAGGACGTGCCTAAGCTTTTTGCTCTATTTAACTGAAATATGACCTCCTGAATTAATTACCCTTCAAATTAATGGAATGTTTCGTGTTCGTGGATAACAGTTGGTTTTATTTGCATTTTCATTTGTCACTGTCCATTTAGATTATAATGTAATCTAAATGGACAGTGAAAAAAATTAAAAAAAGAGTGAAACGTATATGTTATACGTTTCACCTTCTGGTATTAGTCGTGGAACTAAGGTTTTTTTTATGGGAAAGGCGGCAAACGACTAAGCGCTTCACCAGATGGTAAGCGATAACGTCGCCCACGTACATCTGCAACACCAGAGGTGCTGCAGGTGCGCCGCGGCCTTTAAAGGTATTTGGGAGATGGGAGGAAGGAAGAGGCGGGGGGGGGGGGGAAGATGGGAAGGAGGACTGGTTACCTCACTCACCGAACGAAACGCAGAAGTACAAGGTGCCTCTACTTCACGTCGGTATTCTGTGAGGTCGGTATTTATTATTCGTTTTATTAAAATGTCTACGTCATCGTAACACAAACATAATTCCCAGAGACCTCATCTATTTATTGTGTGAAATACGTCAGATGATATGCGATCTTTCCTATACAAGTCCAGTACAAGACACAAATAAAACAAACAAAATACAAACTTTTCAATCGACAACGATGTGCATACAGATAGACTTAACAAGTATGTGAAAAAAAAATTTCAGTAGACAACTTTTTACTGGCTTAAGGTTGTGAACAAAAAGAGCAATCCGAAAAAAGTACAAAGTCCATTGTGATTTCGTGAATTCACACAAAATTTAAACGGATCACTTGGCGGCTTAATTTTAACTTCACGGAACACCTTCCATCACGATCCCCGTGAAGTGTATCGAGGTACAGTTTTAAATTATCCGGGCTAAAATTAAAAATCAAATTGCGATTCCGAGCGGGATAAACTTATATTCCATATAATGGGTAAGGTCAAAGGGGTATTTATAAAACATGTATGTATTTCTATAATATGTGTATATTATTTTTTATGTACTGTTTTATTTGTATATCAATTGCTTTTATGCAACTTCCAAATTCATTTATAACAATCCTGTCCATCCAAAGGTTGTCTGGAAGAGATCGCTTTCAGCGATAAGACCGCCCATTGTTCCACCTCTCATGTCTAATTACGTTTTTGTACTATTACATTATTTTCCAGTTTTTGGTGTGCAATAAAGCGTATTCTATCTATCAAAGAGCCCGATGTGATCGACCTCACACAGTATTTAAAAATAATTCCGGAATCAATTCGCGTAAGTATTGATTTCAACAGATACGTCTAAAATTATATCGGTACTTTTTTTTTTTTAATGAATTTTATTTTGCCTTCTGATAATAAAATAAAACATCATAGTCAGCTTAGATAAATGTTGCAAAAATGAGGGGAAGGGACTTTACCAGAAGGCATCGCTAGAGCTAGAGCGATGAGAGTTTCGGTTCTCTGTATCCAGACCGTTCCCGGAAGAGACTAACTCTTTTATGATAATTTTAGTTATTTGTTAATTTGATTTTTCTCCCACTATCTCTCTCTCTCGTTTTTTTTTTAAATTTGATAGTTGCTAGATAGAAATTTCATATTTTTTGTTTATGAAAAAAAAATTGAATTTTGACCTTTGTTGTTTTTCCATTCCATCCATCCATTGTTTTTTTTGTTTAGTTAGTTTTGTATTAATAAGGTAATAGAATGTGAATATGAATTTTGTAAAATTTGTATGCCAGTAAACAAAATGTTAACATCTTTCCATTATCACATATGATGATGCTGTATAATATATAATTATATAAAATACATAAAAATTCTTATTATTGTTAATGAAATATTATTGTAAATATTCTATGAGAAGACAATAAGGGATTTTTCTAAAATTTATTTAATTCACAAATAACTAAGTAATTCAATTTCCGGTTTTAACGGTTATTTGGCAGTTATCGCATGACCAGCGTCAACGCGATTTAACGTTTACTCACGACTTAACCCGACTGGCATACTGAACAGTGGAATTCATTATCTTTGCCGGAGTTGGGTAAAGTCGTAAGTAGTAAAAGGGACAATTCACCCGTACCACCTATTTCTCCAAATAACAATCACACCCGCGCGTACACTACTGCCTGCCCCTTACGTACGACAGGCGCGATAGCTTTTAAATTTTATTAAAAATATAGTACAGGATTTCTCCGGTATCGCCGATCCGTATACGGACGTTGTGCGCTCTTGCATAAACACGCTCAATTAAAATGTAACGATTAATTCAAGGATTTATTTGGTTTGGATAAAATATTATAACAACTTTACTTATTATTCTTCTTAATTATCATATGTCATTCATACTTCTGGCACTAATATAAGGGAATTATTTTTTTTTAGTGTTTAAGGAGGCAAACGAGCAAGCGGCTCAAGATATTTGGGGGACGGGAGAGATAATGGTGATGGGGAGTTAGGGTCTCCGGTTACCTCACTCACCGAACGAAACGCAGAAGCACAAGATGCTTCTACTTCACGCCGGTGTTCTGCCAGGTCGCGGTACAACCCCGGTCGACCCGGCCCATTCGTGATAGAGGTATCCGAAGAACTTCTTCCCCTCCCCACCTCCCTCCTCATCCTAACTTCCATCACCCAAATACCCTTACGAGACCGGCAGCGCACCTGCAGCTGCTCTGATGTCGCAGATGTACGTGGATGGTAATCACTTACCATCAGGTGTGGTTTGCCCGCTTTACCTAAAAAAAAAAATGTGTAACTGTTTATGGGTCCGGAGCCGACACGTTACAGCCCGCTCGGGTCTTCTCGTTCGCGTGCCAGTTGCGTTAATATTTACTCAAACGTTGTTTATCAACGATGTACGTGGGCTTTCTCTGAAGCATTCGTAATTCACAATAGCCTCCTGTTTGTATTCTTTAAATATATTCTTATTTACAATTAACGTGCGTGACGATGGAAACAATGAGCCTAACGACTTTAGAAGACAATATGACGGCGTTGTATATTGTATTGTGTTACGATTATATTCAGATTGATATACGAGGTGGTGGGTTTATATGTTTAAATATTTTACCAAGTTAGGTGGATTAAAATAAGGGCTCTCTACAAGACAGCCCTGCTTGGGCTGAGGAGGAGAGGTTCTTGTTGTATGTAAATAGAATACATGTGTAATGTAGTGCAAATTATGTATGTACGTGAACGGCCTCCGCGACAGTGAGAGGTACAGTTATTTTAAAAAAAAAATTGGTAAAGTCAATCATAACGTGTTATTTTTAACATCCCAGACATGATAAGAAAGGGGCAAGCGAGCAAGCGGCTCACCCACAAAGTGATTACCGTCCATGAGTGCGCTGGCGGCCTATCAAGATATTTGGAGTGATTCGAAAGAGGATGTTGAAGAGATATGGTGAGGGGGGCGCATCCTGTTATACCTGCAAGGCCCTGGTATACTATCCCGGTCGAGCCGGCCCATTCAGACAGCAGCAAGAGCTGCCGGCTTGGCTCTATCACTGTATTAATGAAACCATGTTATAAAATAACACGGTATGTCTTTATCACGCATGAATATTTATTTATTTAAACATTATTTGCACTTAACAAAAAGGCGAACTTAATGCCAAGAGGCATTCTCTACCAGCCTACCATTAGATTGAACAGAGAAAATGTAAAAGGGTGCACAAAAATATTATGTTCATATATACATACTACAATATTATACTACGATATAATACTTATATATGACGGTACTTAGACATACATGTAATTATAGTTGGTCTTTATATAAAACACATTACACACTATACATACATATTTATATAACTATATATAAATATACACAAAGCATACGTAAACTTAGATGATTTCTTATTTATTTATTTATTTATTTATTTAATCTTTATGCACTAGTTCGTACATATGGCGGACTTAATGCCTAGAGGCATTCTCTCCCAGTCAACCATTAGGCTAAGCAGAGATATATACGTAATAGAGGCGATACTGTTAAGAGAAAAAAAACCAGTTAAAGGATATAAATATCAAAATATATACTTACAATAGATACATACATAGATAGATATATAAATAACATATATACAAATATACCATATATACATAGAATAATATACATGTCAGGACAAACAACTGAAGCGGCACAATAACAAACAGCAGCACTAGTACAGACTTGCAACATTTCTGTAATGTTTGCGGATGTTATTTTTAAAGGCAAACTTATTAGGAGCTTTTTTAATGTCAAGAGGGATTTCGTTCCAGAGCCTTATAGCCGTTAAAAGCGAATGACTTAGATAAATACCCAGTACGGTGTAAAGGCGTCAGCAACTTGAGACTACCCGAAGAGCGGAGAAAACAGTTATGAGAATCACCCAGGTATTGAAACTTAGATTTCAAATACTCAGGAACACAAGGATCGTTTAGAATTGTGAAAAGGGTGCAAAGTATTCTAACATCTCTGCGCTGACGAACTGGCAGCCAATTGAGCTGTTCACGAAAGGAAGACACGTGGTCGTACTTGCGGAGACCATAAATGTATCTGATGCAATTGTTAAGAAGACGATCCAGTGTGTTAAGATGTTGTTGAGATAGGTCTGTGCAACACACATCAGCATAGTCAATAATTGGCAAAATGAGCGATAGGACAAGTAAAATCTTAGTAGAGGTTGGAAGGAAATTTTTAAGACGATAAAGTGATCGCAAGGTAGCAGAAATTTTGCGACTCACCTCCTGAATCTGTTTATTCCATGTAAAACAGCTATCAACATATAGACCCAGGTTTCTGACATGGGAACAGAAAGGAATTATGTTGTTATTATAAGTAACCGACGGCAAGGTAGCAAAATCTAGATTGTTTACAAGTCTAGAACTGCCTAAGACTATGGCTTGGCATTTTGTATAATTCACCTTAATACCATACACAGCGGACCACTCAAATATATACTGTAAATCATTATTCAATAGAGCAATTATATTATTGATTTCGGAGGGTTCCGCTTGCGCATATATTTGCAAATCGTCAGCATACAAATGGTAAGAGCATTTAATGTTTGTTGTAACGAGATTAATAAAACAGAAAATAAAAGGGGAGAAAGAATACCGCCTTGAGGGACGCCAGTTAGTACATCACCCCAGTGAGACAAATTCTGACCGGTACGCACAACCTGTCGGCGACCTCGAAGATATGCTGAAAACCAATCCTGGGCTGAAGAAGAGATATTCAAACAAGAGAGGAGAGCTAGTAAAATGTCATGGTCGACGGCATTAAATGCATTGGAAAAATCAATAAAAATAAGTACAGTCAACTTAGAATGTTCCATACCGTCTCGGATATCATCAGTCACCTTTAGAAGTGCAGTAGTTGTACTGTGACCCGGTCGAAAACCAGACTGATATGGAGAGAGAATATTATTTTTTAAGATGAAAACAGAAATCTGCTTATGTGCCGTAGCTTCCAAAACCTTAGAAAGAAAAGGTAGAATCGAAATTGGCCTAAAATGGGACAGAAGGCTGCATTCGGTCGATTTAGGAAAAGGAATAACAAAGGCTTTACGCCAAAATGTTGGGAAAGTACCGTACTTCAGCGAAAATTTGATGATGTGAGTTATTATGGAATCAAGAATCAAGCACATGTAAAACCATTGTCCTACTCAAGTCATCACATCCGACGGCATTGGATTTGATAGAGAAAAGGGTTTTCCGTATCTCTTCTTCATCAACAGGAGAAAAAGTGAAAGTGTCAACTGAAAAAAGAGGCATGGAAGTTAAAAATGAGATAGCGTTCACTCTAGAACTATCCGACATTATTTCTGCTGATAAGAAATGACGATTGAAATCGTCAGGTGGAAAAGAGGTACTAGTAGTGTCTAGTTGTGTTTTCCCAGAACCAAGAGTATTGAGGAACTTCCATATATCAGCCGAAGATAAACATTGCAGTTGTTCATGGAAATAGCGGCGTTTAGCTGCTCTTACCATTTGGTTGCATCGATTTCTTGCAACCTTATATGCTTGCCACTTTTGATCAGTACGATGTTTTTTAAAAACTCTAAATGCTCTATCGCGCCTTATCATAGCCATTCTTACCCCAACTGTAATCCAAGGAACAGGAGGGCGCTTGAGTCGGACCGCACGCTTAGGAGCATATTTATCATACAACTTTAATATGTTACTATTTAAGAAATCAACTTTATCGTCAACTGTGGAGACATTGAACAAAGGAGACCAGTCAATGGCATCAGCATCCCGCTTGAGCTTTTCCACATCGAGTTTAGCGAAACTACGAATGGGAATGGACACTGAAGAAGGCTTGGGAGACTTTAATTTATATGAAAGAAAGAACAGTTCATGCCGTGAAAAAACCAGAAGCAGGGAATTGACCATAATTGGTTACATGCTCAACGGAAGAAACAGTTATAAGGTCGATACAGGTGTCCGCAGAGTCTATATTGTGATGAGTAGCATTTGGCGGCAGAATAGTGAAATTTTGCATCCCCATGATCAACCTCAATTTATGTGATTTGGGAGAGGACCCTAAAAGGTCGGTGTTAAAGTCTCCCATGACAATGTGATGTGTGTACACTGAACAGAGTTGTGACAAATTGTTTTCCAAATCGGAGAAGTAGTCCACTTTAGGTGGACAATAGATGACTCCGAGAAATACTTTCACACTCTTGACATTAACCTCAACAAAGAGAAATTCCATAGAACCTGAGTAAAGCGAGGGTGAGGAATCTAAAATTTTATAAGATAGATCGCTACGCAAATAAATTGCGACACCCCCGCCTCTTTTACCGGTACGATCATTGCGGAGTAAAATAAATCCTGGAAGACTGTAGGACGTGGAACTAAGTTCAGGCTTAAGCCAGCTCTCAGATATGAGTATTGCGTGAGCAGCAGTTGGAGAAAAAGTATCCAGGAGCTCAGTATGATGTTGAGGAATACTTTGCGCGTTTAAGTAACAAACATGAAAACAGTTTAAGGATTTATTTAACTCATCTGAGATTAAGTTCTGTAACGTCACAGGTTCATCCGAAGCATCCACAAGCGAAAGAGAAGACGAACTGTTGCAAGTCGAATAAAAAGATTCATTATCTGACATTTTATAGATAAAATATAATATAGATAAATTATATAATATAAATTAGATATTATAATATATTCTAGGGAATAAAATCTAAGTAGGTATATCTTCATACATCACCCTCCGGCCGACTGGTTACAGGCTTTAAAACAATCACATAACAATAAGGACTATAGTAATTAAAAGAATAGAAAAATTAAACAAAAAGAAACGGGTTGCAAAAAAAAAAAAAAAGTTGTAACAAATACAAAGACATTCCCACATAGAACGGAACAGCATAGTTGCGTCTATGGAGCAAGTCTGTACTACGTACAGTAGTATAATAGTAACTCCCAACTATTTAATCTGTGCTACCATACTAGTTCCGTGTCTATGTCACAAACGTCAAAGCAAACATCACAAAATTATTATTATGTCAATGTCATTACAAGTCAACATCAACATAACACTAAAAAAGCATGTAAACAATATGGGAAAAATAATGACATAGTGTTTAGTTCCTTTTATATTGATATATGCCGATTGTAGACAACAAAATATGGCTAAAATAATGCAAAACTGCAAGACTATTTGTTGCGAATTAAACGTTTGGATCTAACTGCAGTAGACCTTAAAGCACTACTACTATTATTTTTGTCTGGGTTTTTCTTGCCCATGGCATTAGAAGGAGAATGAACTGTTGGCTTTTCGCACTGAACAATAAGTTTATCGAGGTCCTCGGAATCAGCCAACCGATGACGCTTGCCGCTGGACATTTTAACAAAGATATTTCCATCAAGCGACCACACCTGCCTGATACCAAAATGGTTGCGTGCAGCAATAAACAGGTTTTGGCGCTGGCGGGTTAAAAATTCAGAAAGCACGTACGGAGTGCCCTTGAACTGTGTCTTCTTGGCCCAAATGGTTGTCCGAGTAGACAAGTCTCTGAACCGTATCAGTATAGGTCTTGCACGACTCTCTGAAGCTACACCTAAACGGTGACAAGCCAGTACGGCACTCGAAGAGAAATCAGGAGGTTGAAGGTTATTCTGCAAGATTGTCACTACTGTTTCGGAAATGTTAGCCTTGCTGTCCTCTGGAACTCCATACAGTAATAAATTTTTTTTTGCGATGCCTCATCTCTATATTGTCAACAGATTGACTTATTTCATTGAGCTTGCTGTGTAGCAATGACATGATCTGCCAGACATTATCTTTAAATGCTTGAAAGTCGCTTACCAGAGTTTTCAAATCAAGAACAGGTGAGGAGGTGTTTTTTATGAGTGCTTCAAAATCAGCCATCCGTTGATTGAGTGAGCTCAAAGCTGCCTTTTGGATTTCAGCCAATTCGGTAATTGTGGACATTGTGTTGAAAATAGCTCTTCTGGTGTAGTGTGATTAGAGTAGTGTGAAAGAGACCGGTGGTAGGGTGATGCACTTTATTCCAATTTAGACATTAAGGCTAGTCAAGCCCACATAGGATGTTGTTATTGACACTAAATTAACAATATCTGAACTATTGTAAACTGTTAATATTAGAAAAAACCATAAAAATCTTTAATTTTTGTTAAGAGCAATGTGTATATTTTTTCACTTCTACCGCCCAAAAACTTAACTCTAATGTGATAAAAGAAAAAAAATATTCTTCAACTGAACTACTATTGCATCGCTAGGTAATAATCCCAAAGTAAACGCTTGAAGGTGCCTTTACTGGTGGCTGTGCGTTTACTATTTGGCAGCTCGTTCCAGAGTCTGACAGCATGATGGGTAAAAGAATATCACACGTATTTTTCGTGAAATCTGTCATGGTATGTCAGTGCGTTTGATTGAAAGCGCTAACAAAACGTGGCATGTTAGCCATGGAAGATTTGCCCATACTCACCGCGCTCGGCAGCCGTGTAATGTAATCGATTACGTTAACGTTACAGGTTACGTTACGTTCAAAGGTCAACGTGTGTTTAATAAAAAAAGGTTACTCAATCTATCACGGACGCAACAACTTATACTGTAACGTTATTCTTTCGGAAAGGCGTACGCACACCGACGAATATTTGTTTCGTTAAATTATTTCATTGAAACTTTGGGTACCTCCAAATTTTGCATACAATTTTACATTACAATATTGATAGTTCAGATTTAGAAAATTAAGTACTACGTAGGGCTGCGCGATATCTATGTTCAGGATTCCACAATGGACAATAAAAAAAAACCACCTATAGCACGAATACATTACTATGTCTAAACTCATAAAAAGTAAAAAAAAGTAAAATAGCAGCCTGTGCACAACAATGGGCACTTGCCCACATCTGGGCAAAGGCCTCCTTCTCGAATGTTGCCACGCCGCTGCTAGTGTGTATTGGCGTGCTTCACATATCATGCAGGTGTTACCTCACGTTTGTTTTCCTACGCCGCCGAGCGCGTGGTAAATACAGCACATAAAATTGCTATTGACAATTTTAGTGGTGCCGGCACCAGGTCACTGGTGCTCTGTGAAACTAAAGAGAGCGCCCTGATCTAACTAGGCCACTACGTCTGTCAACACATAAAACTCAAGAAGTGAATTAAATGCGCAGAAGTTACTCATATTTTCAAAATAACGTTTACAGTATTTCCTTCGGTTGTTAGATTTAAGGTTAAGGTTTAAAAGACTGTTTATAACCAAGGAAACTATTGTTATCTCAGGATCGTCAACATTTGACAAATGTAATTAAGTATGCCATACGTTACACAGCTTTATTATGAAATTGTTTAATATCAAAAAAAAAACAAAAAGAATACAAACTCCAGTCGACACGATTAAGGGTAGCCCTTTGCATAATTCCAGTGCCAAATGATGGCAAGGATGGCAAGGATGTCGATGATATGGAATGATTTCTAATCGCTACTATAATTCAGCATCGACGGATTTCAGTTAATTAGAATCTATGTACGATATACAGTCGATATACGAAATACGCGTGGCTGAGCGGTTAGCGTACCAGACCTGCTGAGCCATGGGCCCGGGGTCGAATCTCTATCGACGTCAATGTTTGTGGGAACACACAAAGTTGTTGGTTTTCAGTGTAGTCAGAGGCCATTAGGTGCCATTGAAATCTCATGACAATCAGCGGGAGCGAACCGGGCGACGTGGCACGTCATGAAACTTTTATTTTTTTTTGGATCGGGCTGACAAACGAACTAACAGTATACTTAATGGTGAGTGTTTGCTTCAGTCCATAGACACCTGCAAACAAATTCAATCGAAGAAGTTTACGTATGTGTTGCCAGTTCTAAACTCTGAGATGGAATACCCCTTAGCCTTTAATTTTACCCGCTCTATATACCTTTCCAAACGGAACACAGCTGTAGTTGCACAGCTGCAGCAGAAGTGTGCGAAATAACATGGAGCATACAGATGATATTTTACAGGTGTATGATATGTTATTGAGTATCGTTTCAACATACTGTAGACATAATAAAGGTTAGTGCGTTCCTTGTAAATAAATTATAATAGAGAATGATTAGGTTGGTAACCTTGAGTTTTGAATAGGCAAAAAAAAAATTGAACTTGTACCTGTTACGTACACTGTCCACCTCCTCCAGCCTATCAAATGGATATCCGTAATGGCCGCGGTCTCTGCCCACCACCGTAGGTGGAGGGCGTGAGTGTGCGGTGCTTTTTTAATTTATTATTATTATTTAATTATTTATGTACACACAAGTAAAACGGAAAAAAAGAAATAAGATGGGAAGAAATGGTCTGTACAAAGGTACTGCTTATTTCTTAAGAAATTTATTCCAGCAGACCTGCGACAGGAGAATAACTAGTCAATGGTAGATTGCGCGCGTACAATTCAAAAAAAAATACAACATACATATATGCAAAACTTTCTATATACATCTACATACACCTACTAATACATAAACATATACATAAATGTACATAATAGAATAGTACCAATAATTCATACGGATTATTTAGTGAGAAGTACAAAGCGTTCGGCAAAGGGACCGGCGGTTAACGGGTCTGCTTACATGGAAACCGCGGCACGAATCGAACAAGTGCCGAAATTATACCGCAAGCCGACACCTGGCTGCGCAATCCGCGGTCGCACCGACCCGGCCGATATCGTCGACAGCTGTAAGCCGAGCCGCGACCGTGCCGGTTACTTGATACGTGCGACATTTCAATACGAAATATTAGAAATGTTCGGCTCGATTACACCGCCGCCCACTGGACGCAACTGGAAGCCGCGAGATGGCGCAACGTTCACTTGACGCCACATCGCCACATTGCAATAAGACTCTTGACTAAGCCCTCATGGATGAATCGAACTTGTAGTGTTTTGATATGATGGAAACACACGTGGTCACGTGGACAGCACGCCGGGGTCATGCTGTGAAGCATCCTAAACATTGAGAATAAAACAAAAACAAAAAAACGCATTGAAATCCGTTTCATTTCTAAATGTGTTGTATTCGCGTAAATACAAGAAATCGTTAAGACGATCTTGTAGTATTTGTACTTTCCTAAATTTCGTGTAGTCCCTTGGTGTTGTTACCGGGATCCGAAAATAAATCGTTCGTTCATTCGCAAAATATTGATTTAAACACGGCACCTATAATGTCTCATTAGCATAAACTGACCCTGATGCGTGCCGTTGTATATGTGTAGTAGATAGTTGACAGTTCACATCGGTAGATAATGAAGCAAGAGGTCACGAAATGAACCCAAAATAATTAATTTTTGATCCGTAATTGAATGGAACTTTACACAGACAGTGATAGTCTTCATTGCTCATTTATAATTGAACAGATTTCAATATTAAAACGCTAATTCAAGTTCAATCTATTGAAACGGGATTTATTTTTGTAACCAAGCTACAGTCTATTCATGCTTTAGTAGTGTTTCATATACGATCCATATAGAAGTGAAGTCTAGACATTCCTTTCAAACGTTACAGCCCAGCTTCACTATCCGTTAGCTTCCATCTTCCGGAGTGGATCTACAAAAAGTACGTTGTCTTAATCATGCCCGACGGAAATCTGCAATCACTGTTTTGGAATGACCGCGCTAATCTCATGAACTACCAGACCAACCAGATAAAAAATATTTATGCATTAGATAGGTAGCCCGTTCATTGAGAAAGGTATATAACATCACGGTAGGACCCATAGGAGCAGAGCCGTAATGATAAACCTTGTTTATACACTCATCATATGTATGAAACCAGTACTCCTAAGTAATGTAACGAATGCCCGATGTCTCGTCAACTCTTACGTCTTCCAATGACAAGTTAAAAGAAATAATGTTTTATAAATTGTCAGTCGATGTTAACAAAACTCTTTGATTGATAGGTAAATAAGGGCTGTACACTGCTTGAACTATCATAATCATCATCATCATCATTTCAGCCTACCACAAGTCCACTGCTGAATAAATATATATATAAGTAATAAGAAAAAAAGCCTAAAAGCTTGAAGTATGAGCCAATTTTACTCAATTCAAATTAAATAGCATTTCTGGAATAATCGAAAATGAAAAGACGATCGAAATTTGGAACTATATAAGGAGCACCGGAGCGCGCTCAGGACAGTTCTGTAGTGAATTCTGAAGTGAGTGGAAGAGGAAGATCTGGAAGAAAAGGAAGAGGAAAAGGTAGAACAACAGAGGATTGGATACTATCAGGAAGACCCGTGGAAGATCACGTGTGAGAGATGGCGCATCAAGATGATACTCTGCTTACTCCCATTGTAAGTGTTAAAAATAAATAGAAGTTTATGAAATTTTTTATCTCCAATCTTACAACCCGTAGATCGTAACAGTAATATGTAATCCAAATTTGTCGCGGGTATAATCGCCGAACACAGCAAGTTAACTATTTTTTATTCAAGTGACAGCTAGAAGTTATTTTAAAACAAAACCAATTACATTAATTTGTTTAATTTCTTAACTGGTGTAACGATATCCCACAGCTAGTCTCATTTTATTAACTAATTTGTTCGCGAAGGGTCCTTGAGTTAACTGCATGAAACCCAACAAATTGGACTTGTTGCTTCTCACTGTTAACCTCGTAAGGTTTCCTTTGCTTTTAGCAAAACACTGCCGTGCTATGAAACAAGCTGATTTGTTTCCTTGAAGACAACCATTCTGTGGGTTGCTACTTATCATTTTGGAATTCGTTACATTTAAATTTCGTTTCACTTGCATTATTTGGCGGAATAATAACAGAGCAATGTCCAAAGTTCAGTGTAATAATTGTTTAATTAAAAAAAAAAACAACTCTGTAACGCGTAATATCTTAGAAGAGCATTACCAGAACTTTTAAAATGGTGGTAGTCTTAGTCGTGGTAGAGCCAAGCAGCTTAAGCTGCTGCTTGAATGGGCCGGCTCGAACGGGGTAGTACCACGATCACGCAGAATACCGACGCATGAAGCACCTTGTGCTTCTGCTTTTCGTGCGGTGAGTGAGGTAACCGGAGGCGCGCCTACGGCTCCTTCGGGGTTGCAGACGTGCGTGGGCGACGGCGGCCGCTTACCATCGGGTGACCGGCTTGCTCGTCTGCCATCTTTCCCATAAAAATAACATGTTTCGATTTAGAAAGGGGATCATCTATTATATTATATTCACTTCTTTGTAACTTGCGTACACCCTTAACCCTTGCTCACCTTGTCATTATTTCCTCTGCAAAATGGTTGTCTGGTAGAGATCGCTTCTAAGCGATAAGGCCGCCAACTGTACCTTTGTGTATCTTCTGTTACTTTTATTTTTTTTTTTCTATTTTTGCTATTGGTTTACAATAAAGTGTATTTTCATTTCATTTTCATTTTCATTTCATTTCATTTCATCCCCCATCTGTTCAGAAAATCCATTGGAGTCGAGTGCGAAAACGCCGGCACTGCGCTCGACAACCAGCTCGGCCAGCACTGACGAGAACTAAGGGCTTTATCTAACGCTTTCTTCGAGAAGCCAATGTACGTACAGATGTGGACTAAAATAGGTTAATGTTAGTTGTATATATTAACCTATCTTCACCAGTCGGTAAGTATAACTTCTGATCCGGAGGTCGATCGGGGAATCCGAATCGGCTGGGTGGCGTTCGGTGAACTTAATCACACTTTCTCATCGAGTATACCTCAAGACAACCAGTGCGTATTGCCAGTGATGTCTTAAGGAACCAAGACATGGTCTTTTCCAGACCAGCATGGTTAGTAGATCATACCGTCCATGCATGGCACGCCAGCCTTTGATGGCGTTTTCACGAAAAGGTGGACCTTTTGAGGTGGTGGAGGGCGTCCAGCTATTCTACGGACTAGTCCAGAATTCTACGGATAGACTTCTACGGGCTGATAAAGTAGTTGACATATTCCTACAATTTTCTGCGGCCTTGTTAAGAAAATCAACCCTTTATTCATAAAGTAACAGACTTAGGGGATCGGACGCCGCAATAGGGGAGACATGTGTTCGATCCCCTGGGCTGGAAATACGTACCACTGAGTATTTGAAACCTATATACGATTTGTATCGTTAGCTGGACATTTGTACGGCGTCAGGCTCACCACCTGTCACGTTGTCCCAAATAAACTCTGGTGAAAAGAGAATTGAAAAGACTAAAATGTCCACGCATCTGAACACCCCAATATTTCGGTATACGCACGTGAGAGATGTATATATATATTTACTACATACAACAGGGCGTTCAAAAAGTAAGCAACCGTGATATTCTTTTGATTTGTTTAATAAGTGTTTCCCACAAACAGACAATCAAAAGACTGTGCTGGTATAATTGGAACTGTCCAAACTTGTTCCGTTCGTCATCGCTTGCCAGAAGTTACCGCCAGAACGCACAAGTCGGACAGACGAGATTTACTCCTAGACAACTTAAGTGGTAATTGGAGTAAAAAGTTAGCGTAACTATGCCATGTTCGTTTTGCACAAACTATTACAAGTGTATGTATTTACTTTCCAATTTCATTGACGGCCTCGAGACGCTGTTGATAGCGTACCGTAGTTACGGGGCCTGGGTTCGAGTTTCAGCTCGGAGGGGACCCATAAGAACCACCTATCGGTATCCATTTCACTTGCGGTCCTTCTGCACGCGACTCTCTTCTGCTGAATCTGTCGAGGCCACCGGACCAACTGAACGTCTCCATGAGGGTTTAGGTAGGCAATAATAATATTAATGTTTATTCTAAATTAAATAAAAATAATGCCGGTATACTGGTTGAAATATTAGCCAATTTTCTTCAATAAAAATTAAATACCGTTTCGTGAATATTATGGAATAATCGAAAACAAAAGCACGATCGACAATGCGGGACTATATAAGGAGTACTGGAGCGCGCTAAGGAGCAGTTAAGTAGTGAATTCTGAAGAGAGTAGAAGTGGAAGATCACGAAGAAAAGGAAGAAACGACAGGGGATTGGTTACTATCAGGAAGACCCGTAGAACATCACGTGCAGGGGACAGCGCATCATGAAGAAACTCTGCTTACAATTGTAAGTGTTCAAAATAAATAGAATTTTTAGAAGCCGACCTTTTTACTCCAATCGCGCAACCCTTAGCTCGTAACAATAACGACTGACTGATAAAATAGAAATGACTGTATGTGACTTTGGCATCGCAATTTAAATATATTTTCTTGTATATTAATATTACTACCCAGAATCGGACTTGAAATTTTTTCACCTTTTTGTTTGTGCGAAGGGATTTAACTTAAAGAATGACTCGATCAGTGCTTCTGCAAAATAACAAATCAATCACTCACACACGTGTCACTGCTCAGCAGATAAATTTGCATATACTCACGCCTGTCACCCATAGAAGTATAGGCAGAGGTTACGAAATTTAATTTAGCACCACTTAGCGTAACAGAAACACTTATCGATTCCCGTGGTTGAGTTGTCGAGACAGATTCTTAAGCCTATATAACACGACAAGTATTTCCGATATAAGTTCCCGAACATCGAGGCTTTCCGAATCTATTGCGTTCTATTTACATTCACGGTTCACTTAGCGATCCCATGTCGAGCGAGATTGCACCGTATACGACCCATTTCGCTAAGAGGGCCGAAATAGTTAGACCAGTGGGCCCATTAGCCCGTTTATGGGGGGCGACGTCACGCCGCCTTTCCACCTACCTCGTGCCATGAGCGCCTGTTACTTCATTGTAATGAGCAATAGAAATAAATACGTTGAGTATATTCGGACCTGTTTCTAAACAGTCTGCTTGTTGTGTAATATCATCTATGTACCTCCGATTCGTACATATCGATTTTTTTTTATAAGAAGAAGGGGGCAAACGAGCGTGCGGCTCACCTGATGGTAAGTGATCACCGACGCCCACGAACATCCACAACACCAGAGGAGCTACAGATTCGCTGCCGGCCTTTAAGGAAGGAATAAGAGGTATGATCTTTACCTATAACAACCAACCGCGTGTTATGTGCTCCTGTTACTTAGACTGAATAATAAAGACATGCGCGCGTGCCTATACCTCCTACCTCCCGGGTGTTATATGCTTCTGTTACTTTATACTGAATGGTATTAATATGGGAGCATACCTTTACCTACCTACCACCTGTTATGTGCTCCTATTACTTAGACTGAATGATATTAATATAAGCATACCTGTCTGTACCTCATACGATTTTTAAACTTTATCTGTGAAATTGAATGTTCATACATTAAATTTAATTTAATTTCAATTTTTTATACGCTTATACATTCTGGATTTAGAAAAGAACTCTTAACTTTATTTAGTCTATTTTTTTAATTTATCTTTTTTTTTATTTCTCAATAAAAAATGATGTCAGTGAATATTTCTCAGAAATATTCACTGACACTTTACGTAAGTCACGTATTGTTGGCATGATCAATACATACATATACCTACCTACCGAGTGTTATGCGCTCCTGGTAATTCGTTGTAACAACATCAATCAATCAATCCACGTAGATCACTCCCGTCCACTCCTCACAGGGGACGCAACGCAAAACAACCAGAACTGAAGACATATTTGTCATGCACATATTGTTACATATGCCAGGTTTCGAACCCAGAATTTTACGTTTCTTGGTTGTGATGAATTTCAAACACTTATTTTTTTATTTCAGTGGGGAAATATTCAAAGCTATAATAACGAAAGTGTATAGTTCAGTGAAAGTGAATCAGAGTTAAATTTTAAATAATTTAATCGGCATTTAAAAAATAATTACGGGAAACATTAAACATACGGTTTTGTTAACAGGACCCGAAAGGATTTAACCCTTTGAAATCTAATTTCTTTAAACTGTGTACAAAACGCTGAATTAAAATTCAATTTATACGGTCATTTGTAAGCAAGTAAATGAAAAGCGTATTTAAAGTTTTGAAACAAAGTAGAAAGTTATGTTAAGTTAAGAAAAGTAACGCAGCAACATCTTAATGCCCACAACTTTACTTTACAAAAAAACGTTATCTTCCGCTGTAGCAATTTGTCCTGTGTCGCGGAGGCAGTTTCATCATCATCATCATTTCAGCCCATCACAATTCCACAGCTAAACATTAGGCCTTACCCAAAGATTGCCACAAAGTTCGGTCGTGAGCCACATGCATTCATCGAGGCAGTTTACATACATACATTGCACATGAACTAACACCCAGGCAAACGCAGTGTAGGACGACCCCCCACAAGATGGAGTGACGACCTGCGCAATGTTGCGGGAAGTCGATGGATGCAGGTGGCTCAGGACCGAGCTTCGTGGCAATCTTTGGGGGAGGCCTATGTTCAGCAGTGGACTTCTGATAGGCTGAAATGATGATGATGATGATGAAACACCCAGAACCGGAACTTATTATTTAAAGTCCATACAAATACTAGTGCCTTTCGAGAATCAAACCCGAGACCCGTAGCGCAGCAGCTAAACGCTTAGCCACTATTTTTTCAGTAGAAAGTACACAGACGATTAATTATAAACATTGAGATCGTAAGGATCGTAAGGTTTTTCCCAAATGTCAACCTGCCCGGCAACACACCTGCAGCCTTTCTAATGCTACAGATGTACGTGGGCAATTACTTACTAACAGGTGAACCGTTTGCTCATTTGCCCCCGTTCACATAATAAAAAAAAAACTAAGAAATTTGTCGCTCGACATCACCACTCACCCGGGCAATCACTATTTGAATGATGTCCTCTAAGCCGATTACGATCACGACGACAGCTTCTGTTCTCACTATCGGCAGCTGTCAACTGTGCGGGAGATGTCATAGTGCTCGTATGCCCGCCCGCAGACAGACGCACTCGCTCGTCTTAACTTTCCGATATCCGATGTGGACGCGTAAGATGTATGTGCCAGATGCAGCCTCGGAGACACTAGACGCACCACTACTCGACCAGACCAGAAAATCAATCGTTTGTGTTTTGCATTGATATGCCCCTCGGCTCGGATTAGAACCCCGAACCTCTAGCCACACGGCTACCCCTTCATCGAAACAATTAGAATACTCGAGAATCAATGACGCATGTCAGAACGAAAATACCAAACAGAATAACTTCAAACAATTAAGACACGCAATTTCCATCCACAAGTGACGTAATCAGTGTATTCAGAAATGTATTTTACAACGCCCCTCCCGACATTTATGAATCAATTTTGTCAATTACGTGCTATAAAAGAATCCTTCACAAATAATAAAATGATCAAATAAAGGTTTTAGACCCGAGTTCGAATCCTGGTGCCGACACCGCAATAATTGTCGATAATAAAAACTAAACATCGAGGGCATGTGAAGCCAAACATCCTATAATACCTATAGAGCAGTGTGATACATTCTTTTCGGCTCCATAATCCTCTCAAATCTTGCAGAACTTTGCTCAGCCAATATGTATATGTATAGAAGTTTCTCGTGCATAACTTGAGGTCTAACTTTACTACAAGGTACTTTCATCTTCGACGCTAACGGAACTAAGCGGAGGTATAGCGAGAATGAACAAGCTCTAACAACAGATTAACAACTCATGGTTGCGGGAAGTTAAAACAGTTAAACGAAACGCGATAAAATCCGTAATCATTACTATAATTACAATGTGTACTATTCGCGTAAATATAAGAAATTGTTACGTGAACATTGATTGTATAATGATGATAAAGTATAGACAGGCTTACAAACCAACCGAAAAAATATTAATTAAAGATATAGAACGAAATCTAAACTCGGTTAGCGGGAACCGGGTAGGACGTGTATATCGCCTGTAAGTTCCAAAACAACTGAGGCCAGAGGCGACAGTTGCAGTCTTCTGTACGCTTCATTTTCTGAGCGCTAAATACGTATCTACGTACCTATCTTCTTTATATAACAAAATCAAATCATACATAATGTATGCGAACAGCAAATATATTAAATGAAGCATCAAGTAAAGTAAATGTTAAAATAGCCATAAAACCAATGCAAAACAAAACCGAACTGTCGTAGAGGTAGGTAGAAAATTATTGCTATACAAAATAATTGTTTCTTTGAACTCTGAAGTCGTGATACAATCGCTTATTTTCCTCATCAATGTGATATCAAGGCGCTAGAGCTGTGGGCAATTCCCATTGACCTTTACGTCCCGCTTAAATATTAAACGTGTTAAAACGAAACTGAAAATTATTTACAAGAGAAGGCTACAATTAATTTTAACTGCTTATTTTTATTAACTCATATATCTTTTGATAATTAAAAAATACGACTTATGAGCGACAAGTTGTATTTTTTCTCTCCTGCCACTCATAAAGGAAAGTAGAGATTGATTTATAACTTTAGCGATGTCAAATTAAAAGTTGTAACAATTTTAAAGCAGACCCAAGTGAACAGACACCTTCTAGGCAAACGTGTACCATCCTAGGCCTCATCTTCGCCTTCCATCAAGCGAGATTGAGGTCAAATGTAAGCCTATTATATATAAAAAAAACCTACAGAATTTAAAGCATAAACCTATAAATGTCACGCTGCTGGGAAAAAGCTTTCGGAAGATTTTAAGAGAATTTTGCATCCGGAGAAAGACCGCCACGCTACTCCGGACACAGACGGGCTGTTTTATCTTAAAAAAAATGGTATTCCATACATATATGGTGTAGATTTGAGCTGTGGAAGAATCGAGGTCCCAGGTTTCAATCAAACCATTAAAATAGTTAATTTAAATTTGTCTCGTTTACGTCGGTCATTGTGATACATGAAGTCCGCTCAAATATTAAGAGTTCAAAGTCCGTCCAAAATACCGTCGCCCACGTACATCTGAAACACCAGAGGGGCTGCAGGTGAGTTGCCGGCCTTTAATGATTATTTTAAGGCAGAGTTGGGAGGGAGGACGAGGATGGGAGATAGGGACGGGGAGTGGGCCTCCGGATACCTCACTCACCGTACGAAACTCAGAATCACAAGATGCCTTTAATTCGTTTTGTTCATTTGTTTGTAAGATCAACCACATAAAGTACAATGGACCCATATTACCCATCGATATTAAAAACCAGCCTGTTTTTATCTACGCCTTTGTTATCTATCGGTGCGACGCGGTACCGGGTAAACGTTGCAACAGACAAGCTTTAGTTTAATGTAACGAATGTATGTATTGGACACGGTTGTGAAAACAAACCGAGCTTGTCTCAGTCAATCGTTTCTGTTACGCGATATAATTGCCTAATTACCATACGTGTTCAATTAAACGGAGCAAACCCACGGCGAGAGGTCATGCCCTGTCTCCTACGTTATTTAATATATTCACTAATAAAAAGAAAGAACAATCTTTGGCCTTTATATCAATGAGAGTGATTAAAAATAAGGGACATTAGATTTGCAATGTAAAACGTGGTTTGACACGGGTTATCATATAATTTTTTAGCATCCTGGGATGGGCCCTGGTAGCCTAGTGGTCAGGGCGCTCTCTTTAGTTTCTAAGAGCGCGTCCCAGGTCACCTGGGTTCGATCCCCGGTGCCGGCACCACTTAAACTGTTTATAACAGTCGCATGTGCTGAATACAAAGGTACTCGGCGGCGTAGAAAACAGTAGAAGTCCACCAACTCGCACTGAAGCAGCGTGGCGGGCCCTTCCCGGCTCCCTCTCAGATATTTGACAAGGAGGCCTTTGCCCGGCAGTGGACTTACAGGCACTACTCCAAATTATTGAGATTGGGAGACTCTCCACCAGCTGTCGAACGACTCTGACGTTTATCTTTGGTCGAATTTTGCAGCACAGAATGAGATCGGGTCAAGGGTCACAATGACATAAATATTTGATATGTCACCACGCGTCAAACCGCAGCGCACAAAGCACTTGAACGCACGGTGCGCGCGCACAAAGGCGGCCGCGCGTAGGCGCCGGGCCGGGCCGCTCGCTGCACCGGCGCGACGCCACGCTTCCGCGCCTCCCTGTCACACGATCATGTCTCGCCGACTTTGCCACGCGCCATCTCTCGATAACTACCAACTGTCACACAAGTCCACGGCTCTGAGCCACCTGCTTCCGACGACTTCCCGCATCGCTCCATTTTGCTTGGGATAATCCTACACAAAGCGTTTGCCTGTACAAGGTTCCCATCCGAGAACCTTTCTTCCGCAACGAATGTCAGTTCTGTGGCCGGTACATTGCTAGTTCACCTTACTGATCATTACGGCTATTTCGATAACCCTAGTTCTAGATTCTATCGCGCAGAGTCACAACCAGCATAGCCCTTTCCATAGCCCGCTGAGCAACTTCGAGCATTCTTTTCCAAGGCCTCCTCATCATCTCAGCCAATCATCACAAGTTCACTGCTGAACATGGGCCTTCCCCAAAGATTGCCACGAAGCTCGGTCCTGAGCCACCTGCATCCATCGACTTCCCGCAACACTGCGCAGGTCGTCACTCCATCTTGTGGGGGGTCGTCCTACACTCCGTTTGCCTGTACGTGGCTGCCACTCGAGAACCTTTATACCCCAACGGTTGTCAGTTCTGCGAGCTATGTGGCCGGCCCATTGCCACTTTAGCTTGCTGATCCTTACGGCTGTGTCGGTTACCTTAGTTCTGCTGCGCATATCATCGTTGCAGACTCTATCGCGCAGAGAAACACCGAGCATAGCCCTTTCCATAGCGCGCTGAGCAGTTTGAGCTTCCTCATACGGCCTGCAGTGAAAAGACCAGGTCTCTGTTCCTCGAGTCATCTCTGACAACGCGCAATGGTTGTACAATTGGGTCTCGAGGTATACTCGTTGAGAAGACGTGACATAGCTCCCCGAACTCCGCCCAGACGAGTTGGTTTCGCCGATTGAGCTCTGGGTCGAAGTTAGACTTACCAACTGCTACTACATTAAACTATTTTATATATTGGCCACAGGTACCCACCCTCGTGATGCTGCTCTCATGATGATACTCCGCCTTACGCGCGTATCCCCCTTATACCCCACAAACTACCAAACGAATTTAGCATTAAACTGTAAAGTAAAGTAAGCAGCCTGTAGGTGCCCACAACTGGGCAAAGGCCTCCTTCTAAAATACTAGTAATCAGAGAGGGTTTCGGAGCCGAGAAGGACCCGCCACGCTGCTCCAGTGCGGGTTGGCGGGCTTCAAATGTCCTCGAAATAATATTTTTTATTATTCCTCGGACATGCAGGTTTCCTCACGATGTTTTCCTTCACCGCTGAGCACGTGGTAAATACAGCACTTAAAATAGTTATCATCAATTTTAGTGGTGCCGGCATCGGGGTTCGAACCCAGGTCACTCACACTCTATGAAACTAACGTGAGCGCCCTTTCCACTAGGCTAACACGGCTACACGGGTTAAGCTGAGTGCGGTCTATTTCACCAAGGCGCCACGGCTCGTGTGCCAATGGAGAACAATTACTTAACAAGAATAATATTAGTTTTATATGATATTTGTTATAATTTAGTTAGTCAATTTTTTTTTATTTACTGTTAGATCCTGTTTCAATTTCCTTTTTTTATTTGTGGCGTATTTGTGTGCATTACAAAGGTCTGTCTTTAACGTATTATCCGACACATTAATGTAAGCAAAATAATTTTGTTGACGTTAGAATTTGAAAGAACTAAAACTTAACTAAAAACTTAAATCAAACTTAGTTCTAGTCATATTGAATATTTGAACATTGAACAGCGATTGGAACATAAAAATTTAGTGAAACTGGCAAGCGACACAGGGTTTCGTCGCAATGGTGTTAATAGCCGAAATCGAACCCGGAACCCATTGACTTAATAAAATATACACAAGTGAGCTACGCGAACGCAAAGCCCTTGCGAAACCAGGAACAGACAGACCGCTACTTCGCGACTCGACGAACATTGGGACATAGCCGTTGTGGGTCGGCAGCAGCACTGCGCCTCTAATAATGTGATTTAACGCCAAATATTACTAAGATTATAATTAAACCAAATATAATAGAAAATTACCAAGTAACATAGTTAAATATAATTAAATAAAGAAAACCAGAAGTAGTGTCACCTCAACGCAATAATAAGTGCAATTACTGTAAGCCTACAATTATCCACCGCCAATTCAACCTGTCATATATATTTCTATTATTAACCTATAATTACAACGATGGCTGGAACATGTGAAGCCTGCAGAGCCAACATAACAGTGACCCAGAAGCGTATTAAGTGTACTCAGTGCTTTAAGCTGTATCATTCAGAGTGCATCAACTTTAACAACGAGTATACTACAAGATCACAGTGGAAGTGCCCTGGCTGCGTCGCGGGTCAACGAATAGGGGGCGACAACAGCAGTACACCTGTGCGTAACACAGCGAAACCAGCAAAAGACTTGTTGAAGGATGGAGGAGTTTCGTCCTTACCTAACCTAAGCGAAACACCCCTAGCGCCAATAGCCACGCCAAGCACGTCCAGTCTGCCATCAACACTGGACTCTGACATTACTACTTCCTCGAGTGAATGTATCATAGTGTCACGGATTGAACGTATTTTGGAGTTAAAATTAAACGTACTTAAAAGGGAAATGATTGAAGAATTAAAGGGTTCTTTGGTAGCGGAATTTCAGAGAGAAATAGCAACTATTAGCGCTAAATATGATCTACTAGAAGTGTCACATTCGAAGCTTTTAGATAAACATGAAGGTCTCAAGAAAAACTTTGATAATTTACAAAGAGAAGTACTGGAGGACAGAAGTAAGGTAAGTGACTTACAAACGCAGCTAAATAAGCAGCAACAGCGTGCAAGATTGTCCAACATTGAGATTGTGTCTCCCTGAGACTCCGAACGAATCATCTGTTGAACTTACGATAAAGATTGCCAAACATGCTGGCATCCAGCTACAGCCTTCACAATTACACTCAGCGCACCGTGTCCAGCCTATGCAGAAAGTGGAAGGTCGGCCAAAATCAATCGTCGTGACGCTTCAATCCAGGATGTTAAAAGACCAGATCATCTCTGGACTTCGAAAATCAAAAGGCATCACTACACGTGATATTAGCTTGGGTGGGTCTAACAGGAGATTCTTTGTTAACGAGCACCTCACCCCAGAAAATAAACAACTTCGTCGATCGGTGAAATCTCTAGCTAAAAATAAATCTTACAAATTTGTTTGGGTCAGGAACTGCAACATTTTTTTAAGAAGAAACGAAGAATCTCCTGTTCTAGCTATAGGGTCAGAAAAAGAGTTGCAGAAAATTGTTTGAACCACTTAAACTTACTCTTGAATGTTTTGCCTGTGTTTACTTTTATTAGTATTGTAAATAAAATGGTAATAGATAAACACAGCTCTCATACTAACACAGATACTCATATAACACTGAAACATCATATAACAAATCAATACCACTCCACACAAATATATACAATGAAAGTTTACATTCAGCTCTGTAAACTTTCACATAACACATGTCACTGTTATACCATTTACACTATACGCTACTATACTCGAACTAAACATTATGAATGCCTTTTTCATATAAAAACATTATTTATTATATCACGGCCTAAAAATATATCTGTCATATTATGCATTTCTTTATATTACTTATTATTTCTTACAACGAGCATCTGTTTAACTTTTAATTATGTTAACCTATATTTGTGTACTATAAAGCGGCAGCACAATGACTTCTAATAGGTTGAGCTTATTTTATCAGAATGTTCGCGGCTCACGGACTAAAACACTGCAGTTTAGACAGAATGTACTTACGCATAACTACAATATCATACTAATCACAGAGACATGGCTGACAGATGGTTTTTTTAAAGGTCAAGAAGACAAGCTGTCGTAATTGGTGGTGCTCGAAGTGACTATGTAACTATTAGCTCAGGGGTCCCCCCGGGCTCAGTACTTGGTCCACTCCTATATAATGCGTACTTGTATGACATAAATACATGTTTTATCAACTCCAAATACATAATGTTTGCAGATGACAAAAAAATCTTCTTAAAAATAAACGATATTACAGACTGTCACAAAATTCAGCATGATTTAAATATGTTACACGAATATTATGTAAGAAATAGAATTTCTGTTAACACAGGTAAATGTCTCCAAATAACATTAACGCGTAAATCTAAACCAATTATTTTTTGCTACCAAATATGTAACACTCCAATCAAAAAAGTAGAATCGGTGCGTGATCTAGGTGTTAGGCTAGATAAAAAAATGTTTTTAGCAGACCATGTCAACAGTATTGTTGACAATGCGTACAAACAGCTAGGATTTGTAAAACGTATTTGCCACTCCTTTACAAACATAGCTTGCATCAAGACTTTATATTTTAGCTTTGTACGAAGCATCTTAGAATACGCTTGTAGTATCTGGTCTCCGTGTTACATAGTCCATATTCAAAAAATAGAAACAATTCAAAGAAAATTTATAAAATTTTTAAGTTTAAAAGACCACAAAACCTTTGAGACATACACTGAAGCATGTAAATATTATGGTATAGAAACATTAGAACAAAAGCGTACGCAGTATGACGTTGTATTACTACATGACATATTATCTGGTCAAATTGATTGTAGCGAACTCCTTTCGAGCATTGCATTTCAAGTACCGTCCTACCGGACTCGACACACGCCTCTGCTACACGTTCCTCACTCGACTACGAACTGTGCTCAAAATTCTGTACTATGCCGTGCTGCCCGTACTTACAACAAATATTACTCTAGCTTAGACATATTTCATCTTTCTAAAAATGTTCTTAAACGTCAAGTCAAAAAGATGCACCGATCCAATTAATATTTATTTATTCATATTTCATATACATATTATGACAAATAACTAATAGTAGCAAATACATACCACCCACCCATACACACATACACACATCCATCCATAAAGGTCTCCCTACTCAAATACAAGTATCAGAGAGGGTTTAGGAGCAGGGAAGGGCCCGTCACGCTGCTCCAGTACGGGTTGTCTGACTTAACATATCCTCGGAATAATATTTATAGTATTTCCCAGACATGCAGGTTTCCTCACGATGTTTTCCTTCATCGCTGACCACGTGGTAAATAATTAAAGTTGCTATTAACAATTTTAGCGGTGCCGGTACCGGGGATCGAACATAGGTCACTTGCGCTCTATGAAACAAAAGTGAGCGCCCTGGCCGCTAGGCCACCACGGATCTTAAATAAATAGTCCTTAGTAATAATCCTTGGTAGCTTCAAATACAATGTCCATTAACATAATTAAAAGCGACGAGAGCTTTGTAAGTGCTAATGGAATAAAAATCTTCCGATACTGTTGCATTAAGACTTGAGAGTGGCTCGAGGCTAAGTGAAAAGATCTATGCATATTGCTAAATATTAAATCAATTATTTTCTTCATAATAAATAGTGGAGCAAGCAGCCAGTAAAAGTAAAAGTAAAGTAGCAGCCTGTAATTGCCCACTGCTGGCCAAAGAACTCCTTCTCAAATATCTGTAGGAGCCGGAAATGGTCCGCCACGCTGCTCCATTGCGGGTTGGCGGGCTTCACATATCCACGAAATAATATTTTTTATTTTATTATTTCTCAGACATGCAGTTTTCTCACTAAACTGTAAAATTTGAAATTAATATTAACAAATTTAGCGGTGCCGGCACCGGGGATCGAACCCAGGTCACATGCGCACTATGATACTAAAGTGAGCGCCCTGACCACCAGGCTATCACGGCTCCAAGCAGCCAGTAGCAAATACAAAAAAATTGCAGCCGTTAAAAGTCCCACCGCTCGGTACAAAGTTCGAATTATTTGCTGAAAGTTTTCATCAAAATCTCATGAGCGAGTCCTCTGGCGTACTCCTGCACACTACCGTCCCAAGACACACTCGTAGCATGAAATTAAAGTTTAAAACTATAGAGATATATATTATACTGTACCACGTTGAATACTAAATATCTATTTATCTATCTCATATAGATAACCCCTGTAGGGAATCAATTTAGAGACACGAACATGTTTGTGACTACTTAAATAAAAAGTAAACTACAACTGAAATGACGGCTCGGTGGCGTAGTGGCTAAGCGTTTAGCTGCGGCGCTCTGGGTCGCGGGTTCGATTCCCGCACGGGACTTGTATTTATCTGGACTACAAATAATAGTTCCCGGTCTGGGTTTGTCCATGTGCAATTCATGTATGTTCCTACAGTGGAAGGAAAAGTTTTTCCAAAATAGAAAAGAAAAAAAAAATAAAAAAAAAATAAAAAGAAATAAATAAAAAAAACAGTCAAGTGCGAGTCGTACTCTAACGTCTATTTGTTAGGATATTTGTCATAATAACAAATACTCGTATTCTGTGAATTTGAATCGGCTACCTATTACGGTACAAAGGACACGACAAACGGACGGACAAACGGCGTAGGTTTAGTAAATAGAGCACCGAACGAAACCCTAAAAAAATTAGCATCCTCTATATTTTGAAATAAAAAAAAAATTCTCACACAGAAACCAATTATCGTACGAAGTCACTGCGCAATTATTATTACATCGGAAAATCCCGTGCGATGCAATAACGTAACGTAACGTAACGCTATAAGTCACAGCGGTCGCGGTGACAACGCCTCTATTGTAGGAAAATATCCAATGCCCAAGGCTATCTGTTTCACAATTAGCATCGGCCAGTTATTATTACAGAGATAGAATCGACGGTTTTTATACGAATAAAAATACAGAGCTCAAACCATGCACTCCCCGGAGTGCGACATATGCTAAACAAAGATAAAAAGAAAGAACATCACGCACGTGAGTTATATTAAAGATATCAAAGTTAGATGGGAATTTAGAGAGGTAAAGTACTATTTAAACGATGTGCATACGTCCAAAGTCTCTAATAGGATAAATGGTAGAGTCGGGAGAGGAAGACGAACATTTCACGATCAAATCGGAAACGTTCTGACAAAAGGCCGGGTCAAGAGTACTCTAAACCAACGAGCATGCATGCGAAGATTGATGAAAGTGGAAGAAGCAAAAGCCGTATGTCAGGACCGTAGCAAGTAGAAGAAGATTGTCTCTGCCTACCCCGTTGGGAACAAGGCGTGAATATATACATACATAGCATATGGTATGATAGCAGTGGGATATTAACAGTCTGGTATTTTACTTTTACTTTAAGGTAAATAAACGCCGTGCTGCGTACGAATCTGGCATTCCCTTTCTGACCATATGCGACGTGAGAGGCGACTTGGACAAAAGTCCTGGAAAACTTAAGGCCATCTTTGAGAGTTTGATGGCAGATAAACCATATAAATATACTGAACTCAAATCCCACAGACGACAGTGAGAAAAAGCAGCACTTCCTTCCACTGCGAGGGGTTTTGGTGGTGCGCCCACCGACCCGCCAGTCTAGCATATCAAAGAATACTGATATTATGAAATCTGATGCCAAACAACGAACTAGTGCAGCTAACCCATGGTGTCGCTAATATTTTATTTATTATGTTACATCGGCAAACTTAAACAATGCACGGGCAATTTTTACCTCGTTACTCAATCACAAAGCCATTAGTGGTTAAAATGATGGATGACCCGCGTCGACCGAACAACGATATCGACGAACACGAATTATCTCGGTCGCCTTGTTGGATTACGCTCACCGCTCGGGTGGTCACAGTTCTTCATATAATACACTCATATATTCCCCACCCTGGGCCAGGTTTGTCCACCGATAATTAAATTTGGACACGGTAGAGCCAAGCGGCGGCTTTTGCTGCTGCTCGAATGGGCCGGCTCGACCGGATTGGTACCACGGCCTCGCAGGATACCGGCGTGA
Organism: Bhutanitis thaidina; assembly: GCA_029286595.1. Lineage (NCBI taxonomy): Eukaryota > Metazoa > Arthropoda > Insecta > Lepidoptera > Papilionidae > Bhutanitis > Bhutanitis thaidina. The sequence goes on from JAGSMS010000017.1 coordinate 12,855,863, forward strand.
AATAGAGGCATCTTGTGGTTCTGCGTTTCGTTCGGTGAGTGAGGTAACCGGAGGCTCCTTCCCCCCTCATCTCCCAAATACCCTTAAACGCCGACAAACGCACTCTGGTGTTGCAGATGTACGTGGGCGACGGTAATCACTTACTATCAGGTGATCCGCGTGCTCGTTTGCCGCCTTTCCCATAAAAAAAAAACTCAAACCTATAAAAGATACTTTTTACACAGTTAATTGGAAGAGCGTCTTTCCTTCACCACTGCCAAAGTAATAATGCTCAACTGTCTCGAATCTCTATCCACCGACTGACTGGGACAATATTGCCAACACTAAACATCACCTAACTCAAAAAACTGCCAACATTTGAACATTGAATTGCATAGATCAATCTTATTGCTCGATGTAATAAACAATTTATGGAGAATAATACGGTTAAGAATTAACATAAATTTTTTAAATATTTTTTTACAATGATAGATAATGATTTCTTGTATTTACGCGAACACTACACATTTGAAATGAAACTATTATTTACGGATTTTAGCGTCATCCATATATCGTTTAGACGTCTAACACCTCTGACCCCCCGTGACCACATCGGCTGTAAAGCAATCGAAACGCCATGGATATAAAAACATAATTAAACGCGATAAAATCCGTAATGGTAGAGTCGGCGGGAGAGGAAGACCTAGGCGAACATTTAACGATCAAATCGGAGACGTTCTGGAAAAAGGCCAGGTCAAGAGTACTCTAAACCAAAGAGCATGCATGCGAAGATTGATGAAAGTGGAAGAAGCGTAAGACGTAAGTCAGGACCGTAGCAAGTGGAAGGAGATTGTCTCTGCCTACCCCGTTGGGAACAAACCGTGAATATATGTGAATCCGTAAATAATAGTTTAATTTCAAATGTTCGATAAGTTTACATTTGCCGGTATCTCGTACTTTTAGACGAAGCTGCTGAGAAGGAAGTTCCGACACTGTCACACTTACGACGCCCGCTGGATGTTACGTGGAGCCAGATTCTCTTACACAGAAGCATCATCGTCATTACAGTCTGTCACAAAACCACTGCTGAACATAGGCCTCCCACAAAGATTGCTACAAAGCACGGTCCAGCGACACCTACATCTTGACACGGTGCTACCTTCTCACACTTGGATATCTATTTTACAGTGACATCTTTTTATACTTAAAAAATCTAATAATTAAGGGTCGCTGTCTGTGTGTACGTTTGTAACTTCAGAATGTATATAACTCAGTTAACAAGAGAAAACTAAAAGCAATTACATCTATGTCACGAACCCAAAAGCAATTAATAACACATTCCCAACTACATAATGCTCCGCCGGCATTCTCTTCACAATTTTGTCCCAAGACAACTCTTAACAAGTATCCAAGATCCTATGCTATAGGCATAATCTATATCTCTGCCAAATTTCCTTCCTAGCCGGCTCGACCAGGTTGGTACCACGGCCAGAATACCGGCGTGAAGAAGAGGCATCTTGTGCTTTTGCGTTTCATTCGGTGAGTGAGGTAACCGGAGGCCCACCCTCCCTCCCTTCTCCCAAATACCGTTATAAGGCCAGCAACCCTCCTGCATCACCTCTGCGTTGCAGATGTACGTGGCGACGGTAATCACTTACCATCGGGTGAACCGCTTTCTCGTTTGCCGTCTGTCCCATAAAAAAAATGATCAAACTTACATATATACATACATACAAAGTATTTCATATATCAGTATAGTTCATCACCTACTAATAATAGCATCAAAATGAAACGTGTTTAAATTTCGTGCGCGATGATTTCATTCCCGTCGCAGAGGCTCAACAATCGTCTAGATCCATCTCCAAGGCTGCCGCGAGCCTCCCGCGGAATGCGGAGAGATCACGCCTTTCGTAATGCGCTTGCGCAAACCCTTGCAACACACCGAGCTGCCAATTCACTTATTAGAGTGCCCGTTTTCAAACATCGGCTGTCTCGCCTGTCTGCGAGAGGGTGAGCGATGTGACTGCTATAATATTACTGAGACAAAATAAATTTCATTACAATTTTCTTTATTGAGATTAGGTAGATACAGACTGACAAGAATCTCGCCTTGAGTATTCACCTTGAGATTTAAGCCTAGTAGCCTTGAGATTTAAGCTCTTCACTAAAGAAAAAGGGCGCTACAATAGGGACGGTAACATGGTAAATATTATTAATATTGACTTCATATTTAAGTCAATTTAAAAAAAATTAACGATTTTATGTATAGCCTATTGTATGTATGTATATATTTACGCCTTGTTCCCAACGGGGTAGGTAGAGACAATCTCCTTCCACTTGCTACGGTCCTGACATACGTCTTTCGCTTCTCCCACTTTCATCAATCTTCGCATGCATACTCGTTGGTTTAGAGTACTCTTGACCTGGCCGTTTTTCAGAACGTCTCCAATTTGATGGTGAAATGTTGATGTTGAATAGCCTATTGTGAAGTCTATTATGGGTTCATTGGCTGCAAACAAATGCCACCGAGGTTCAAATAAAAAAAATATATAATAGATGTAAATAAACGCATATTAGGTCGCCTGTAGATACAAAGTTAGGTTTAATTCACGCCAGCATCCTCAACCGACCCTTAGTCTCATTTTGCTGGTAAGCTTTCACGACCAAATACTCAATAACTTAGGGAGAGGGGGGAGTGTTTAGTCGTTTTGACTCACTATCCACCAGAATGAAAGGAATTACTTAAGTTTTAGTTCAGTCCGGAGTGAAACTGTCTAACAAGATTTGCTCGACTTTTCAAAACAAATTCACTCTCGATTTGTATTCCACAAAGCTACGGAGAACTCACTTTAATACTAAACTTAATTTATATTTAGAAAATCACTTCGTTATTTATCTAACTATAACGTCAGACATCATATCTTTTAACCTAAATTTTCTTTTGATAAGAAACTATTATTTACGGATTTTATGGCGTTTAATTATGTTTTTATATTCCCGACGTTTCGATTGCTTTGGTCGCGGGGGTCGAGCAGCCATGGTCGCGGGGGGACTGAGGTGTTGGACATCCAAATATTATTGTTAACTCCCCCACACCCCCTCCTTATTCCACTCCTCTTCCCTCCCATCTCACAAATATCATTAAAGAGCGGCAACTCACCTCCAGCATCTATGGTGTTGCAGATGTATGTGGGCGACGGTAATCACTTACCATCAGATGAACCGATTGCTCGTTTGCCGCCATTCCCATAGAAAGTTGAGTCTTGCTCCATCTAGTGAAGTCTTTACAGAGCCCGCTCAAGACATACTCGTACGTACATGGAAGTGAGGTTATCCTTGATTGCTTGTATGATTTTTTGATTTAACGAGAACCCTTAACGAGAACCTGCGATACGACTTCAGTAAACTTGTAAGAAGGGTTCTCCCTTACCTCACAGCTCTCGAAGTCTAAGACTTCGGCACAGCTGTCCTGCCCGTACAGCGATCCACGGTAAACTTTACCGGCCAAACATACGCGGACCTCTTGAATCACGAATTAAGTGAAGTCGGGGCGAGGAAGTTCAAGACGACACGGCACCTTAAACTTGGAAAACAAAGTTATTGAGCTGCAGGATTTTCAATCTTAATGCTTGTAGTTTGGATGCTAATAGCAACAAATCATCTGAAATTCTGATTAAGTTAATGGATAATGCTTTAAGCTGAACTCCTGGCGCGTTAAGGTATGGAAATAGAAGTTACTGTGACATCACAAGAAGCTTCTGCTTAACGAGTTGAAAATGGGTTAACTGCAACGTTATGTCTACTTTAAGAAATATGTTTTTAAAATTTAGCTTAAATTTGCTCGCATGCTATTAGAAAGTTAAATATAAGTTAGATATGCATTTTAAATGGAATAAGCAAAGTTAAAGAGTAACATAGAGTGTGGAAAAAGAGTAACGTAGGAAACGGAAATTGTGTCATAACTTTAACTCTATATGATTTGTGGGGACATGCTCCTAATGCATACAAAATTTAAATGACTAGTTTGAAAATAGGACTGTGTTGCCATAGCTTGCTTTTTGTAAAGAGCCATTGAAAATTATAAAATTACTAAAATCGAATTAATTTATTAAAAAAAAAAAGGTACCAGTGACTTTTTAAACCCCTCGCTTTCTTCTTCCTATCTAGTCTAGATCTATGCTTAACTTATATATAAAAGTAAAAGTAAAGTAGCAGCCTTTAAGTGCCCACTGCTGGGCAAAGGCCTCCTTCTCAAATATCTGAGAGGGTGTAGGAGCCGGGAATTGCCCGCACCGCTGCTCCATTCCGGGTTAGCTTCACATATCCTCGAAATAAGATTTTTTTATTATTTCTCAGACATGCAGGTTTCCTCACGATGTTTTCCTTCACCGCCGAGCACGTGGTAAATACAGCACTTAAAATTGCTATTAACAATTTTAGTGGTGCCGGCACCGGGGATCGATACCCAGGTCAATTGCGCTCTATGATACGAAAGTGAGCGTCCAGACCACTAGGCTACCACGGCTTTAAAGATTAGTATTTAGTAACTTATATATAAACAGAAATAACTACCTACATAAGTAAACTTTACTGCTTATCCTCGGAACTAATGAAATAGCAACACAATCGCAGGAAATTTAATCAATAGTGTTCCTTTTTTTAAATCATAATGTATTTCATCATTTGGAGAACCCTTTTAGTTCGATCCATCTTAAACATATCTTAATTCTATTCGTTCGTAAAATTTAAACCTATGGAACAGGTTTTCAATGGAACAAAAATTTATCGCACGATCTTTTAAACATTAAACGAACTCTAATACTAATATCCCTGGAGTTAATGAGATATGTATGAGTACTATGCAGGAAGACCGATTCACGATGCTTTATTTGTCGGCGTAAGAATCTACAACCGTCCTTTCTCCCCGCGGGGGTCGATCTTCGGGAGAAGGCCCATCACCTTTTATCTCCCGGAGAGGAAAACAATTCGGTTAGGGTAGCGAATGGAAATCCGTGACCTTTATCCATCACCGTAGCTGGCGGGAGTGAGTGACACATAGTTACAGTAAAAGTTAAATGATGTAACTCACTCGGCGTGGGTTGCGGAGCTGAAGCCCGTTACTTCGTTAATGTAGAAATAGCAATGGTTACCTGTTGGTAATAATTAAAGAATACCAGCACCAGAATTAAGCAGACCAATGACCGGCAGCAGCGCTTTAGGTGCGAGGTCTACTCGTACTGCGATCCCCTTGCCTTGCCCATGTCCTCGAGTGGATTATTCACAGACTCTTAAGGATAAGGAACCATAAGGATATTAAATATAAATGATTCCGTAAAATAATACCTGTCCGAACTCAGCTGGGACGCGTTTGCGACCGAATTTAGGACATTGTCTTAATTGGCAAATGGTAAAGCCTCGTACGAATTCAAACACTCGAATGCTTAATAAATATATCTCCGAGAGAACAAGTGACATTTAACACACATACGGTTCTACAATACCACACCTTCGCAACCCAATATGCTAATGATTGTATTTTGTTAATCTATTAAATGTTTAACATTTGACGAGAAATATTGAAGCTAGTGGTGAATAGAATGTAATGGAAGAGTTTTGATTTAATTAGTGTTAAACGGCCAAGTGCGAGTCGAACTCGCGCGCCGAGGGTTTCGCACATTATATGTGTAAAAAAAAATGTGTTTCCTTTCGTTCAGCTCGGGATCTTCCGCGCGAGCCCGACTCACACTTGGCCGGTTTTTATTATTCATTGTTTTACTTTAGAGTTCGTACTACAATCACAGCAAGTTTGACGCTTCTATGTATTATCTTTCTTTATGACAGCGCAAAAACATTGAAAAAACACGTTTCTAGTAAGGTGATTTAATTTTCACATTTTGTTTTTTTATTTATTGTTTGATAGGATATTCGCCATAATAATATAATCCATGGACCGGCTAACTATTAAGGTTCAAAAGATACATCCTTTCAATGTAGGTCAGACCGTCTGTAGAGATAGGGCTCCGTAGGGTTCAGTCCTTACCATGAGATACCATGAGAAAGGAGGACAAAGATTCTTACGCTGAACGTGCCATATTCACAACGGACACATGAAAAAAGAGTAATTCAAATCGGTTCAAAACCACAGCCGAATCGTGAACCATCCACTTTTAAAATCGATTAAATTGTTTTCACCGCCAACCCTGAAATTACAACTCGAGTACTATAAAATAAAAGGTGAACGATCGGCCTCTAAGCTAGCACAGTTTAGCTTAGTAAGGTAACTGATACTACCTAAGTATTAAATGAATATATTTGAATACAACTTACAGTAGTTAAGGTCCGGTGCATTCGATATGCGAACCGAAACATAAACTTCAAATTGACTGAGACTTGTGAAGGGGAGCGGCATACATCGACCAGTGCCGCAAACTTCAAATAAGCTATTATTAAAAATTTATTCTTAGAATTAACCTGATGGTAAGTGATCAACGACGCCCAGAGCAGCAACAACATAGATGCTTTGGTGCATTGCTTTGAAAGATATTTGGGAGAAGAGAGCGGACCTCCGGTTACCTAAGTCACCGAAGGAAACGCAGTAGCACAAGACCTCGTCTACTTCACGCCGGTATTCTACGAGGAGCAGCAGCTACATCCGCCGCTTGGCTCTACAATGTCCAAAAACAATATGGCTCTTCTATGAATACACAAAATACTTTGACATCCAATTTTGTCTGCGGTCGAAACGTACGCCGGTTAAGCAGACCGCTGTTTGTGGAGACCAGCGATGTGACTTGATGGATTTTCGATATGTGACCCAGCGACTGGCATATACATACATAAATCCCCACCGAAGCTAGCCTTGTAAAACACCACTCGCCTGTATTAAACAATGTTGCAGTGACGATCTGCACAATGTTGCTATGACGATCTGCACAATGTTGCAGTGACGACCTGCACAATGTTGCAGTGACGACCTGCACAATGTAGCAGTGACGACCTGCACAATGTTGCAGTGACGACCTGCACAATGTTGCAGTGACGACCTGCACAATGTTGCAGTGACTATCTGCACAATGTTGCAGTGACGACCTGCACAATGTTGCAGTGACTATCTGCACAATGTTGCAGTGACTATCTGCACAATGTTGCTATGAAGATCTGCACAATGTTGCAGTGACGACCTGCACAATGTTGCAGTGACGACCTGCACAATGTTGCAGTGACTATCTGCACAATGTTGCAGTGACTATCTGCACAATGTTGCTATGAAGATCTGCACAATGTTGCAGTGACGACCTGCACAATGTTGCAGTGACGACCTGCACAATGTTGCGGGAAGTCGATGCATACATGTTACTCTGGATAACGCTTTGTGACAATCTTTAGGAGGGGCCTATGTTTAGCTACTTGTAATGATAAAGATCTGAGCCGTTCTCATTCTTTCTGGGATCTTGGAAAATTATAGCAGTTCAGGGCGCTGCTGCCCATCGCCGGTATCAAATATTTAGGTATGTCATATTAAATATGGTTAAAGTAGTAGCCTCCCCAAGTCTCACTGATGGGCTGGTTGGAGCCCGAAAGGTCGGCCAGACTGCCCCAGTGCCGGTTGAAGAACTTCACATGTAGTAATGTAAATTCAGCATTTAAAAATACAATTGAAAATTTAAGCGGTACCGGCACAGTGCGAATAACTCCAAGTCACTTGCATACTATGAGATTATACTCTACCTGAAGCATGGGGCCGGCCCCATGGAACTTATCTGGGCCGTGGTAACCACGGAGTAAGTTAAGTAAATAAGTTTACTCCTATATTTGCAGGATATTATTCTGGAATAACAACTCCACGCTTAGAACTAACTCGGGATGAGGTGTTACATATAAACGGCATACGAATATGTAAAGAATGTATTGCTAATTGAAATAATAACTAATTAAAATAACGGATTAAATCCATACCTGAATATACAGAACGGCATTTACTGACTTGATCACCTTACCTGAAACAAAACAAAACCAAAAATAAGCTTCTCACTTGTTTTATCTCTCTTAAATAATACCATAAACACGAAACAAAAATAAGAGACAGAAAGTTTTTAGACGCTTCATCGGCTTCGCAGACTGTTTTTTTTTTTCTAACTTAAATGGTATTTTTTAAATCGCAAGCAGTTAGAAATAATTTTGTTTTTCAGATTACGCTTGGAAAACAGACAACAGGCTGGCGACTTTTTTCGAATAAACTTTGCAATTTAATTGTACAACCGAACAGCATTTCTAACTTAAGGTTTCCGGTTAGCCAATACTCAAAGCAACATTATTCAATTGTTTTTTTTTTATTACAGACAGAGATTTGTTTATTTATTTGTATTGACATAATTTATTGATTAGGGTTTTAGAAATTATTGACTACAAGGTTCTAAAAGACATTAGCTATTAAAAAGAATAGCCATATCCGATGTTGAACTAATTAAGTTAACATAGCACTGCTAATGAAATTTACTATAAAATATGTATATTTTATTTATTTATATATTTAAATTTTATTTGTATACCTTAAGAAAAGCAATACAAAGGGCGGACTTAATGCCTTTTGGCATTCTCTGCATGGCGACCCGAGGCGTAGAGAGATATCGTTAAGGTGCAAAACATTAAAGTTGTAAATAAAACTAAAATACATGAATATCTTATGTAAACTGAAACCTAAAGATATCCTATGACCTAAAAAAACATATAAATTTATCTGACAAATACTAATAAATTTATACGTACTACCAGAGTAAACACGTATAGACAAATACGAATACATATAAATTCACGTGGTAGAGCCAAGCGGCCGCTTTTGCTGCTAACGGAATGGGCCGGCACGACCGGGTTGGTACCGTGGCCTCGCAGAATACCGACGTGAAGAAGAGGTTTGTGCTTCTGCGTTTCGTTCCGTGAGTGAGAACACCGGATGCCCTCGCCCCCTTCCCACCCCACGCCTCAACCTCCCACCCATCTCTCTAATAGCCCTAAAGGCCGGCAACGCACCTGCACCACCTCTGGTGTTGCGAATTTTCGTGGGCGACGGTAATCACTTACCATCAGGTGAACCGCTTGCGCGTTTGTCGCCTTTCCCATGAAATATATACATATATATACATCATATATCTAACGGCCGAGATAAAAAATTTGGATACCTCATCGGTTATGTGCTCCTCGGCTCCTAATTCATTTGGGCGGACTTTAAGTGGATTGTAAATAATGGTTTTCGTATCGTAACATGTCTTACGAGATATTGTACGCGAGATGCGAGCCGAGCCCTAAGTGGAATCAAGTGATAAATAATGTCTTGCACCGCGTCAGACTGAGCGGAAGGACATCACTGGATGCGAAATTAGGGTGTTGTCTAACTAATGCAATCGCAACAGGTACAGACTGAAATATTATACGGTTGATTAAAAAAAAAAATTAAACGAGCAAACGGTTCACCTGATGGTATGCGATTACCGTCGTCCACGTACATATGCCACACCAGGGGAGCTGCAGGTGCGTTGCGGGCCTATAAGGATATTTGGGGGATGGCAGAGAGGATCAGTAGACGGAATAAGGGTTGGGTGATAGGGCTTCGCTTACTTCACTCTCCGAACGAAACGCAGAAGCACATGATGCTTCTACTTCCCGTATTCTGCGAGGCCGTGGTACTACCCCGGTCGAACCGGCCCATTCGAGCAGCAGCAAAAGATACTGCTTGGCTTTACCACGTTAAAAAAATTACACACTATATAAAAATAATCATCCTCTCACACCCATAGACCCAGCAGTGGGTGGTCTAGATGTTGTATTGTAGTAGTTAGTCAACCCACTTTTCACCAGAGCTTATTTGTGCCTTTCTGTCGCGGTCTTAGTAAATACTCTAGTCTGATGGATCTGAACAGACCAAAGCAACGATACGGAATACCCTTAAAGGCCGGCAACGCACCTGCAGCTCCTCGTAAAGTAGAGGCATCATGTGCTTCTGCATCTCTTGTGTTGCGGAAGTACGTTGGTGACGATAATCACTTTCCATCAGGTGAACCGATTGCTCGTTTGGCTCCTTTCCCATAAAAAAAAACGTACCGCATGTGTTCCTCAACTAATGCAGTAAGATTTTAGGAAGATGTCTCCATGGGTTCTGTGCCCTCCGTAAGGAGATTATCGCTTAAGATTTTATGACCCTAATTTAAAAGATTGTAATAACTTTCGTCATATTATGCGTCCTATATATTTAACTGAGTCCCTGTTTCTTTTTTTTTATTTAAGATTAAAATTTATGCTTCAAGTATCAAATAAGTTATGATGCGATTTTAAGTGCCGTATTTACCACGTGCTCGGCGGTGAAGGAAAACATCGTGAGGAAACCTGGCTGTCTGAGAAATAATAAAAAAATGTTACTTCGTGGATATGTGAAGCTAACCCGCAATGGAGCAGCGTGGCGGGCCCTTCCCGTGAGGGGAGGCCTTTGCCCTGCAGTGAGCAATTACAGTCGAATAGTATAAAGATTTTGATTTGATTTGAGTTAATGTAATATAATATAACAAGCTCTTTGTGACATAGTTAAGCGGCGGCTTTAGCTGCCGCTCGAATGGGCCGGCTCGACCGGATTAGTACCACGGCCTCGCAGAATAACGGCGTGAAGTAGAGGCATCTTGTTCTTCTGCGTTTCGTTCGGTGAGTGAGGTAACCGGAGGCCCACACCCCCTCCCTATTCCCCTCCTCTTCCCTCCCATTTCCCAAATATCCTTAAAGACCGGCAACGCACCTGCAGCATCTATGGTGATGCAGATGTATGTGGGCGACGGTAATCACTTTCCAATCAGGTGAACCACCTGCTCGTTTGCCGTCTCTTCCATAAAAAAAAAACATTTTCTCTACAGCTGACGTCACGTCATGTGACTGCTTATCACGTGATGCAATTAAAAGCGTGGAAGGATGTCTTTCGATTAACGATACGAAAGTAATAAAAAAAATCGATACGCCAGCAAGAAATTAAAAGTAACGGTACTGAATATTTTAAATACTTAGATACTGTGGAAATAACGAGTTTAATGGACCCATTACAGTTTTACATCAACTTCAAAACAAAAAACAACTGAATAAGATATAAAAAATATTTATGAAATAATTATCTAAACACATATTTATTTGATAAACATTTTTATTGCTAACATTAGTAAAAAGATACTAATGTTATAAAACAATTATTTAACATTTTTAGCAAGAGACGGAAATTTAAAAATATTAATCTGTCCCCCGCCGGGTAATACCCGGCAAACACCTCAGTCCCCCAGTGACCACAAAACATCGGGATTTATAAAAATCTAATTAAACACGATAAAATCCGTAAATAATAGTTTCATTTGGAATGTTCGCGTAAATACAAGAAATCATTATATTCATGATATTTAGCTTTTATGAAATGTATCGATTAAAAATTGTTCTTAATTTTGTTACAACGTTCTTCGCATTCGTATATTATAAGGTAAATAAGCGAATAAAGTGTACGGAAATCAAATAGAGGTAATATTCAAAAAGAGAAAAAAAAAGGTCACAAATTGTTCCATCAACAGCGTGAAAATCGTGATGGAGATTTCGAGAAACTCGTAATTGTCTAAAATTAAATATTCCTCTAACTTTTATTAAGGACAAGCGCGAATATCGCATTCGTGTGTTACAACCCTAAAACCGCATCGGTTCTTGGAACTGATGAACTGTTAGGTCCTCGGCGTGAAATCAAGTTATGTGATATAACTGAATGTGATGTAAATGTATATTGTAATGGAGTCAAGGTTCAAAATCGGTTGTGAAGTCGTGGAAAAAGATAACGCAAATATATTGTCCTGAGACGTATTACGTCTATATTTATACCATGAGGCAATGGACAACAATTCTCGCAACAATATCGCTGGGTTATTCTTTAATGGTATTTAATATCTTATTCCTTGTTATGTACATTGATGAGAGCGGGCCTTTTTAGTGGTCCGCACGGAATCCTATTTAGTAAGCCTACGCTGTCTGTCCGTTTCACCGTCTCTTCTCGTCACCTTCTTATTTTTTATTTTATTTAATGAACGCCAACATAATGTACACTATTACAACAAATGAAATGTATACATCAATGATATTAGCTCAGCGCCACTACAGTTGCAGGCGAAGACCGCATGCAAAATATAATGAGCCAAAAATTATGTTTTAATTTACACAAACCAATTATAGACAAAATAATAATGCTTTATGGTAATTAAGATGACAATTTTTTTTTTTAAATTGAGAATAAATTGCTCTCAAAAACTAACAAAAAAAAATCAATACATAATTTGTTAAGATAATACCAATTTCCTGTTAAGCCCGCCAATTGCATCTGAGAACAAGTCTAACTTTAACTTTTAACTTGTATGTTATTATTATAGCTGATATATATAATCCAAATACAGTTGAACCGCAGTAAGTCGAACTTGAAAGGAGCCACGAAAAACTACCGAGTTACAGAGGTTTCGACTTACAAAGGGTTTTTGTACGTAAAGGTTTGGATTATATCCTACCTATAGTTAATAGGTGTTATATACCTATAGTTAATCCAGAGGTGACATAAATAAAAACTCTCGTTAGAGAAGTAATGTTTGTTCTCGACTAAAGAACCTATATGTGCTACTTGTACGAAAACATAAAAAAGACTTGCTTCAGGAGAGCTCTGTCCGAAAGCCACGACTATAACAATAAGAAACCAAAATGTCACAGTGGGACACCACCTGGTTAACACACGCTGACATCAGCAGTAAAAATCGGTAATCCTTTCATAAAGTTATTACTCCTGATTATAGCATTCCCGTAAAATTTTCTTTTTTTTTACGGGTAAGACGGAAAACGATGAAGCGCTATACTTGATGGTAAGTGATTACCGTCGCCCACGTACATATACAACACCAGAGGTGCTGCAGGTGCCGGTATCCAGCCTTTAAGGGTTTTTAGGGAAATGGAAGGGAGGACGAGGAGGGGGATGGGTTGGGAGAGTTGGCCTCCGGTTACCTAGCTCACCGAACGAAACGCAGAAGCACAAGATGCCTCTACTTCACGCCGGTATTCTGCGAGGCCGTGGTACCAACCCGATCGAGCCGGCCCATTCGAGCAACAGCAAAAGCCGCCTCTGCCACGTTTGAACCAACGTAAAATGACTAAAACAGATTAGCGCTAATTTTTCTTTCAGGATTTTTTTATTTCATTAACTTTTCTTCGTTGCCCGTTCGCTTCTTAAATCTTATATTTAAAACAAATTAGTTTTCGTGTACAGGACGAAGCTGCGAGCAATACTAGTAAATACTATATGTACACCCGAGTCAGCGATTTATTTAATAAATACACACGTACAGTGTATCAAAGTAGCAGCCTGTAAGTGGCCACTGCTGGGCAAAGGCCTCCTTCTCAAATACGAGTATCAGAGAGGGTTTAGGAGCCGGGAAGAGCCCGCCACGCTGCTCCAGTGTGGGTTGGCGGGCTTCACATATCCTCGAAATAATATTTCATTATTTCTCAGATATGCAGGTTTCCTCACGATGTTTTCCTTCACCGCTAAGCACGTGGAAAATACAGCACTTAAAGATGCTATTAACAATTTTAGTGGTGCCGGCACCGGGGATGCAACCCCGGTCACTCGCGCTCTATGAAACTAAAGTGAGCGCCTCGACCACTAGGCTAACACGGCATGTATATACCATACATCTACATCTACACTGTACATACCATAATAACCTACAGACGAGGCTTGGAGAAAAGGAGGATCCTAATTTGACAGTTTGAAACACTTTATTTATTTCAATAAATTCAATTTAGTGTGACAGAATAAGATACGAAATGTTTTTGCTTTAACGTGTCGTAACAACGCATTTTGTATTATTGCAACACGAAATGAGTACATATTAATAACATAAATTAAATACAGAACTGTAACAGAAACGTGAATGTGTAAACAGCCGGACCGACATAGATAACGCTTACACGTAACATGCAAATATTCGCAGGCGAAAAAAACAACGCCAATCGTGTTTTAAATAAAAAAAAAAAAAAAGGCGGGAAACGATTAAAAGCAAAACTGCGACCTTGTGAGTCGAACGACACAGACGATAAAGGCTATCTATCGTCCGTAGCGAGTCTTTAGAAAGTGCCACGATCGTCAGCGGATTGTCAATGTTAGGACTTTCGTAATACAGCCGAGATTACGCTGTTTGCTTTTATCGCGCATCTGTCAGCGGCCGCCTATTACAATGTTGTGTAACGAATGTTTGCGGGATCGCTAGGGCGGAAAAACTAATGACCGGCGATTGTCGATTAATCTTTTGTGTATCGACAGGCGTGTGTTACAATGCCCCACTGAACAACATAATAAGTTTCAACTATATGTAACACCGGGTCAAAGACCGTGCCTTTGATGTGAAGAAATTTAATGTTTGTACATTAATATGATGTAATGTAGTAATAAGCTCGGTGATGAATGGTTCTTCGGATATATATGCGTGTGCACAAGTTTGTTAAATAAAAAATTACTTACCACGGCCTCAAAGGGACAATGATATGCAACCTGCACAATTATTTGTGTCTCGAGGGGGAAAGGTAACATTTACCTGTCACTGGAGACAGTGATAGGTTATGACGGGATTAGCAATAACAAAAGCGAGTCTTCAAGCCGGAATTACGACATATTATACAATAGCCGAATGGGTTAGGATGCGGACTACGAAACATGACGTCGTAAGTTCGAGCTCGCCATTTGACTATTGTCGTGAACCACTTCAGATATAAGCTGGAAGCTTAGTCCGAGTGTATAACAGGTATGTAAGTGATGCTACTTAATAAAAAGCATTGCTAGTGTTCTTTAAAAATCAAAACTGTACTTCAAAGTATTAAAGCGATGGTTTTCAGTTTCACGGATAAAAATCTTCTCAAGTGGAGCTCACATTCATTTATGTCTGTTTTACTGGTTTTGTGTCTTCTGTAAAAAGACCGGAGAAGAATCATTTCAACTATGTGATCGCCCCTTTCAGAATTTCTGCAGTTTACGTAAAATATAAAATTTAAATAAAATGTTATATGGACAAACACCACTACCCGGTATAATTATATGTAGTCTATGCAAATACTTGTCCGTTATTTTTAAATCATTGTTATAACTCCAAAATGTGACAAAAATATTACAATCCCAGACAAAATTCTTTTACATTTTGTTTATCATCATATTATCAGCCTTTATATTATTGTATCCCTAATTACTAAGCCTACGTCTGTCCGTTTGTATATCCTACTTTTAAAGGACATGTATCTTTTGAACCATTATAGATAGCAGGTTGAAGAAGAATTGCTAGTATTCTATTTTTAAAAATAAAAAAATACAATATAAGTAAAACTACAAATACTGTTCTAAATCGAATACAACTTTTCGTGTGACTAATGATTAAGTTTCATTGTTTTACTAAAGTATAATATGGATGAATTTAACATGAAATAAAAGCTTTTTACTATTCGCTGTTGGCCCGGTGGGCTTGGCACCTTCTACGGAAGAGACAAGCAGAAAGCTCTCGAGTAAAAATAATTTGGGGAGCAACGACGCCCCAGTCTGCTGCTGTGTCGAGCTAAGATCTCTGACAACGAAGGAAATACTTCCGACAAGAACTAGAGGGAACCCAAGGGCTTGCGGGGGTTACCGTCGACGACGGTGGAAATGAGTTAAATTATAAAAATGCATTTGTTTACCATTTCTTTCATTCGGTCTAGCTTATTTATACCCTTCACTGGGTACTGGTTGATAGCATCTGGTGGGCGGAGGGATTTCCAAAATTGTGTTTTTTTTATTTTTCAAAAATAAAAATGTTTCCCGTCCTCGTTCGTAATGTGAGTTTGTATGCTACAATAACCACAAATAAAATATATATACCTGGATTGAGGCGTTTAAATTAATATAGTACTCAAAATGACGCCAAAGTAAAATGTATTCTCAAGAAGACCTATCACAGGTGGAATGGAGATCGAAACAATAGAACATACAATTGTACGATTTAAACCTGAGAATGCTTCGCGACACGACAATGAATTTTTTCCGAATTTTGTTTAGATAATAATGCATGTGTGAGTATTATTATATGGAAATACAAAGCGTGCTATGTTAGCTCTTAGAGTCGAAGTCATTTTCATACTATGTGAAGCAGACGTGCCAGTCTGCTACACTTTGGTATAAAACCAATTCCCATTTCTAATTAGCTGATTACATGCGAGATGATATCTTTGCGATAAGCCGCTGCGACTGAAGAGTATATCAATGAACGCTACTTCGATCCAATTCGAACCTAATGAAAACGTACGGAAACACCTTCACTTGATCGCTAGCAGTGAACAAACGGAACCATTTCATGTAACATCTAAGGTGATTACTTATATACGTCGAACGGGTCAGACAGCCTCGGAAGCCCTGGCAATGCTAAACTTACCCGAGGGCAAATCATAGAACTATTATGTATGAAGTTGCCGCGCAGATAATATCGCTACGGACTGACAACTTGTAAACAGATAAAATATTACATCAAACATTCCAGTGAATTAAGTACGAATTTTTTTTTTTTTGGTAATATTTATTTCAGATTTTTCTTAGTTTTTCAGCATCCTGTGCTGTGATCGGATTCAAGATTAATAAAAAAACACTATTTGCTTATTTATTGACCACAAGCGGCTGCCGGCGGCTTCGCTCGCGTGGTCGTACATTTCATCCAGTCAGATCACATGAGATTAAATGTCTCCCTTACCCTTGTCCATTATCTGCTAAAACTACTTGACATCCGTCAACCCACACTGGAGCGTCGTGGAGACCCTTCCCGGCTCCAAAGCCCTCTTAGATATTTGAGAACGAGTCCATTCATTGCCCAGCAGGCTGCTACTTCTACTTTTATATAGCTCTACCGGTAGTAATTTGCCACTATACCCTTATACATAAATACACCTTTCTCCGGTAAGAACAAAGTTAAGACGTAGGTGAATTGAGACGTTTTTTTAAACGTGGTAGAGTCAAGCAGTAGCTTTTGCTTTTGTGAAGTAACCGGAGGCCCACTCCCTCTCTCCATACCCCATCCTCATCCTCCCTCCCAACTCCCAAATATCCTTAAAGGCTGGCAACCTACCTGCAGCCCCTTCTAGTGTTGCAGATGTACGTGAGCAACGGTAATCTCGTTTGCCCTCTTTCCCAAAGAAAATAATAATTGTTGTTGGTGTTGACTAAAATGTATAATTGTGGTCTTATTACATATAGAAAGGAAAAAAAAATTTTAAATTTTAGAAATCGATTACAACGTTAATAATATGGATTTCTGATGATGTACGTAAGTGACGGTAATCACTTACAATCAAACGAGCCGCTTTGCTTTGGTTTGCCTTGCATAACAAAAAAAATAAAAAAAAAGTCTCCTGAAGGTTAAGACGTAATGCCTTACTAGTAAGTAATTGGGTCTTCTGTTCTCTTCACTTACTACAGGACTAAACAAGGAGATGTTACGTTAGTTATTTACAGTGGCTCTCTGTAAGAAAGTCGAGCCGACCAAATTATGCTACAACTGTACTCTTGAGTTTATCAGTTTCTAACTATTTCCAATTAATGTGTACGAAATCGAACAATTTTATCGTTTTTATATAAACTGTAAGTTAACGCACACTCTATTGTTAAATACTAATTATTGTATTTAAAAATCCACGCCCAAGATATTGATAGCCGCAGAGTAATGTACATATATTTGATGGATAATTTATTCAAACTTACAGTTCAGTTGAATACGGAATGTGACCGTGTTTTGTTTACAAATTATTATTATGTTGTTTTGGTTATGTAATGGCGATTCATTAAAAAAAAAAAAAGGTTTCCGAATAGTCTAGGGTCAACAAACTAGATCGGACATAATTTCGAACGCGTCTCACACTTGGTATGTTTTTATTGTTTGTTGTTTCACTTTAGAGTTTTCACTAAAATCACACCCAAGCTTGTAACTTGCATGTACGTGTAGTTAAAAAAATTTAAAACGCTTCTTCTTGTATGGGGTGCCCCATTATTTCTGATTTTACTTTATTTTAATTAGCAATATCCTCTTTAATCTGAAAAAAAATCAACCTACAGACTACTTACGACTAAATGTTACGGTTTAAAAGTTACAGCCGTTTGAAGGTAAGCCGGACGAACGAACGGACACACGGCTTAGACCGTAGTAACAGGGTTCGTACGGAGCACTAAATAATAAACACACGTGAGAAGGTTGCCTTACCTGAATTACATATTTTAGAACGACCGCGTGGCTTAGTGGTTAGCGTACCAGTCTGCTGAGTCATAGGTCCCGGGTTCGAATCCGTCAATATATTTGTGCAAAGACCACAAATCATTGGTTTTCTTTGGTTCGTCCCGTGTCTGTGACACTGCATCTGACCTTTTCTCCGATCTTATGGCATGAGCGTTACATCGGATGATATAGGCAGGTAAAGACGAGTGAGTGTCAGTATGTTTGCCCGTTTATTTGCGGCACTAGAAGATCTCCTGCACAGTTGACAACTGCCGATTGTATTCGGAAGTTGTCGCCGTGGTCGGAATCGGCCAGGTGGAACATCATCATATTTTAGCACAGGAACTTCTAGAGGTGCCAGGTGACGCCAAAATTTTTCTAGCTAATTAATTATTGGTTTCCGACTGCTCGATCCCTTGCGTGGGTCTTTCATTCCCTTTATGCATTGCTATGAGGCGAGAGAGAATCTCTGTTTGCGTAAACTTAACTGTAAAGAATAGAGCAGTGGTACCCATGTGATCAGGGCGTCCGTTTTAGTATAATAAAGCGCGGTTAACCTGGTTCGATCCCTGGTGTCGGCACTATGTCAGGTGAAGGAAAATATCGTGAGAAAATCTGCATTTCGAGAAATAAAAATAAAAAAAAATTTAGAGGCCATGTGAAGTCCGCCAACCTGCATTGATGCAGCGAGGCGGACCCTTCCTGGCTTCAAAAATCCTTAAAGATGTTTAGAGAAGAAGGAATTTGTCCAGCAGTCGGCATTCACAGACTGCTACTTATTTATACTGAACCTAAGGTTAACAATTTCTGCTCGTAAATAAACAAGTGAGGTTAGTAAAAGAGCCAGTGGTTTGTTTTTTAAATGACAACATTGGAGATTAATTATGAAGGATTGCTGTCTACGTAAGAGAATACATCACTCAACTTATTCTATGCGTGTCGTAATATTCAACAACGTTACACATCCGAAAAACTCGGGGCCTTCCTCAATGACCTAAGTATTCAGGTAATGTAGAGCAGCATTTAAGCTGCTACGCCAGGCCCACAAGGCGATTACAGCTATAGATAATTCTGAAGACAAAGAAAAATAAAGCTAACGTAAGATCAAACGTGGTAAAGCCAGGCGGCGGCTTTGCTGCTGCACGGATCGACCGGATCGGTGCCACTACCTCGCAGAATACCGACGTGAAGAAGAGGCATCTTATGCTTCTGCGTTTCCCCCTCATTGTCCCTTCCATTTCTCAAATACCCTTAAAGGCCGGCAACGCACCTGCAGCACCTCCGGTGTTACAGATGTACGTTGGCTACGGTAATCACTTACCATCAGGTGAACCGCTTGCTCGTTTGCCGCCTTTCCCATTAAAAAAAAAAGAAATCAAAATCTTCCTTCTTCGTCATAGGAACACAGATTTGACTTGTCAAAAGTCAGGCTTTTTTTTTTCAATCCAACACCGTTTCGTAATGAGGTTCCTCCGGGGGAGAAGAAACAGGCGAAAGTAACTCCATAGGTTATCTCTTTGTTTTATTATATCATATTATTTAGAAACACCTTGGGATCAACTCATACCCCAGTTTTATTATAATTCATATATTCCTATATATTATTATAACCCTTTTTATAAAGTGGTTGTAAAGTAGAAAGGTAAAACGTAAATACCGTCATGATAGAAAAGCGACGAGATGCAAGAACACGTCACGATGAGTTTGTTGACACAGAACCTTATTAGGAGCGATTATATCATGACATTTCCACACCACCATGAAGTGTCGATACTAATCTGACCTGTAAACCGAACCGTACGACCGACGTGCTGGCAATAGTTAGAGATGCAATAATCGGAGATATTGGAATAATCGGTTAATTTTTTTATTTGTTACTGAGAAGTACCTGATCACGCTTCACGCTTAGCATTATTGTTAGTACTGTTCTTTTTTGTTTTAAACCTGTTTAGTAAATGTGTGGAACATAACCTATAAATTTGAGCACAATCGACCGACTACTTTTCGAATTTTTTCTTGTAAAGATTTTACTGTTATTCGCGTTGTGCTTATGCTTAAAATTTTGTTTTTCTTTTCACTCTTTATTTGTAAATTAGTATTTGGTATTAAGTATACCAGTAGCTACACAAAGGCAAAGGAAAAAGCTATTAAAGGTAGTACAATAGTGGCGGATTGTGTCGGAGAAAACCAATAATTCGTGAGTGGAGTTTGATTGGAATTCATCGGAGATTATATCGAACCGAAAATCCGTTACCAATGGACAGACATACGAACCGACTAGAAAGACCTTTAAATAAAATTTTACTAATCTTCATAGATCATCTTTTTACTAATTTGGAGGCCGGATGAGGAAGCTCAAATTTGCTCAGCGCGCTACGGAAAGGGCTATGCTCGGAGTTTCTCTGCGCGATAAGGTCTGCAACGATGATATCCACAGCAGAACTAAGGTAACCGACATAGCCGTAAGGATCAGCAAGCTGAAGTGGCAATGGGCCGGCCACATAGCTCGCAGACCCGACAGCCGTTGGGGTAAAAAGATTCTCAAGTGGTAGCCACGTACAGGCAACCGCAGTGTGGAACGACCCCCGACAAGATGGACTGACGACCTGCGCAGTGCGGGAAGTCGATGGATGCAGGTGGCTCAGGACCGAACTTTATGGCAATCTTTTGGGGAGGCCTATGTTCAGCAGTGGACTTGTGATAGGCTGAAATGATGGTGATGAATCTTCATAGTGAACAGGAAACATCGTTCTCTGACTGTTCATCAAAAAAAATTCAGTAAATTGTTGCAAAAAGAGAGAACATTCTGTAACAGAATCAGGTTTTGTCGTGAAATCATTTCTTAACACATAATACACATAAGTTCCATCGTTAAAAATCTCTTTCATAAAAATCAGACATATTCAAAACAAATTACACTTTCCGAAATAATAATTAATAACATTTATTATAAAGTAAATTAAAATAATAAAGGCATATTTTATTAACGCATTTCCGTTAATAAAATAAGAATAACCAAAGCTACAATAAATAATACAATGTTTTTTTTATTAAATATGCTTTAGTGTTGTTAAAAGAATTACTTTATTATTGTTATCCCACTTCGAGTGTTTTAATCTCCGACCTTTTTTAATTAATTAAAACTTTACTCATTAAACAAAATTTTCGTTCCCTCTTACAACATTACTAATTTGAATAAATACATTGATAACTTAATTTACGTTACACAATTAATTTCACCGAGTTTATTTCAAACCGAATAAAACAAACCGCACCGTGCGAGCTCTGCCTAATTTTGCGAAATGTTACAATTATAATTAACGTAACGTAAAATGTAACAATTAGTACGATATTTGTAACAACAACGTAAAAGATTACGCGTCGGTGTAAACGACACCCGCTAATGCCTGGAATGTGTGATTATGAAGTCTATGTGTAATGTACGAATGAGATCTTAGATGTGCACGACTAACTTTCACAATCGTTTACACATTTCTATCACAATTTATTCTCGTATTGTTTCTCTTTCTGTGTGACTAAGTTGAGAGATAATGTGCCCACGGACCCATCGCACAGTCAACAGTTCGCGTGAATTTTTTCACGAGCTAGGGTTATATGAAGTCACATTAAGTGGCAGCCTGTAAGTGCCCACAGCTGGGCTAAGGGCTCCTTCTCAAATACGAGTATCAGAGAGGGTTTAGGAGCCGGGAAAGACCCGCCACGCTGTCTCCAGCGCGTCGAAATAATATTTTTATTATTTCTCATATATGCAGGTTCCTCATGATGTTTTCCTTCACCGCTGGGCACGTGGTAAACACAGCACTCAAAATTGCTATTAACAATTTTAGTGGTGCCGGCACCGGGGATCGTACCCAGGTCACTAGCGTTCTATGAAACTAAAGTGAGCGCCCTGACCACTGGGCCACTTAACTTGCGGGCCTTTTGCTCGCGTGTCTCCACCGCCGAAACTGTCAAGGGGTCAGCGTATATAGTGAGGGTTTTAGTCGTTCCTACAACATATTAGTTGATCCCGACATAACCAGTCACCGATGCCGGTGGCTGTTAGGTAGTTCCCCCAGGTAAAACTATAAGAAAAAAATACATAAAACCGAGCAACATAAGGAAACCTAATGAAACGGTGAGCAGAAAATGATAAAACAAACATTTCAGGCGTTGTGCTGAAACGATTTTCCTCCCGGACGCATATTTATCTACATTACGAGCGCTCCAATAAAATACAAACTCTATTTTTCGAACCATACGTTGGTAAGTTGCACATTATAAACGGCATATGTTCAGATAATCGTCAAAGGATTTTGCGACGTAGTACCTCGGTGTAAGAGACAAAGTCGTTCGATGAAGGCTGTTGGGGGTCAGTGGAACAAGACGCCACCCCCGGACCTGTTGCTATTGATTGTGGCGCCATCTGCCGCAAGCAGTGACTGTGCACGTTTCTAAGGCTAGGCTCGTAAATAAAATCGACTTGACTAATGTGATTAGACATCAGTGAATCGGCGAATGGGATATGTTAACCATCATGAGGCTACTTACAAAAACTTTATTTGAATGTGAATGACTTTAAATGAGAACTTTTGGCTGTCTTAGTTGAAAGGATTTTCCTTAATCACCATGATTGGCTGGCAGGTTGGCTATCACAGCGTCAGACGCCTCGAACTTTAGACAGCACTGCCCCTAGTCGATCTGTGTCTATTTGAGTATTATCTCTAGTGTTATCAGTTGGGTAATCCAGCTTTCTATCTGAATCCTTGAAACGAGTGTAGCGTTCTTGTGCATTTTGACAATCAGTCTTTTCTTTTTTATTGTGGTCACGATCGAGCTAGCAGTGTTGCAAAGAACCTCAATCGTAGAAGGTTACGGATGTGTGGTCACCACTGAGTACTAAAATGGAATATCTCACAGTCCTTAATTATGCTGGCTCTCTATAAGTTATAGAGTATACGCGGCAGAGCCAAGCGGCGACTTTTGCTGCCGCTCGTATGGGCCGGATCTACCGTGTCAGTACCACGGCCTCGCAGAATACCGGCATGAAGTAGAGGCATCTCGTGTTGCGGCGTTTCGTTCGGTGAGTGAGGTAACCGGAGGTTCTCCTCTCCCTATCCCCCACCTCATCCTCTCTACAATCTCCGAAATAGTCTTAAAGGCCGGCAACGCACCAGCAGCACTTCTACTGTTGCGGATGGACGTGGGCGACGGTATACATTGACCATCAGGTGAACCTCCTACTCGTTTGCCCAAATTTAAAAAAAAACAAATGATCGCACTGCACATCGCACAGTCTGGTGAGAATGGGCAAACCTTCCAAGAGTAAAGCAGCACAAACTTGTAAATGCAATCGCACAGTCGGACAAAGGTATTTCTGAGACCCGAGATAGATTTCCTCAAGATGTTTTCCTTCACCGCCGAGCACGTGTTAAATTCAGGACTGAAGAATGCTGTTAAATTCAAGCAGAGCTGGAATAAGCGATCGTACCCAGATCACCGATAGAACCCCGAGCTATCACGTCTCCTCAAAATACCATTACTTTTAATACAACAATTTTATGTCTCAATTCAAGACAAGCTTGGATTTAACAGCTCGATAAAAAAACTGGATGCGACAACCGTTTCGCAGAAAGCGAACAAAATGGCGTTATCCGTAAACAAAATGGCGTGACGGCCTTCGTCACGGTCGCGTACGGTGTAATGGCGGTGCGTCCGCTAACGTGACAGTCACGACCTGCACCTTGCAATGACATTAACCATTGTGCATCAAAATGAAGTCTTATGTTACTTTAACTCGGTGGTAGACGCCTTGTCTGCCAAGGAGTCGCCTGGCCAGCTACCACCCTCTTCCTTAATTCAGCTGCCAATCACCAGTGCAGCCGTTTATGGTCAAGGCGGCAGACGAGCAAGCGTTTCACCTGATGCTAAGTGATCACCGTCGCCCAAGTACATCTGCAACACCAGAGGAGCTGCAGGTGCGCTGCCGGCCTTTGGGAGATGTGAGGGAGGATGAGGAGGAGGATGGGAAGAGGTAGGGGGCCTCCGGATACGTCACTGGCCGAACGAAACGCAGAGGCACAAGATGCCTGTACTTCACGTCGGTATTATGCGATGCCGTGGTACCAACCCGGTCAGGTAGGTCCATTCGAGCACCAGCAAAAGCCGGTAAATGTTTAGAAACTGAAGTGATCGCCCTGACCACAGCTATTATTAACAAACAGTATTCAGTTTTAAATGTTGAGTTTAAAAATACAAATTACGCATGGGACTGAGCAGTTATTGCGGAATTCAATTAGACACGACCGAGCATTGACGGGCATTCTCGACCCTCTCCCGACACTTTCGCGTGTACGGGAGATAGAACGCGACGAGAGACGGGATCACCATGATGCGTTCAAGACGTTTTTCGCCCCAATCGCCTAAGGGGCCACATACTTGTTTCGATTTTACTTTACAGCTTAATGTACCAGCTACATAAACGTAAAATCCAGTTTTATTTGCTTTTATGTAGATAGTAAAACGTCTCCTATATACTTCAGGCTGCAAGAAGTCAGATGCAAGGTGATAGCATCAGCGATACGTAACTATAAAATAATACGTTTTTAATATTTTAGGGTTCTCTTACTTTTGAACCTTAATAGGTAACCAAACGGTTGAAATTTCCACAGAATATGTTTTATTATCATTACAATGAATAAGAATAAGAAATAAGAAGCGATGTTATACGAGCGTCAAACTTGGTGCGATTATACTGTATGTAAGGTAATCTACAACAAAGCAAAGTATACAACCAGAGCGTGTTGCCAGTGATGACATATGGAACTGAGACCAGGCCAGGCCGGATGAGGAAGCTCAAAGTTGCTCACCGCGCCATGGAAAGGGCTATGCTGGGAGTTTCTTTGCGCGATAGTCTCCACTGATGATATCCGCAACAGAACTAGGGTAACCGACATATTTGCAAGGATCAGCAAGCGGAAGGGGCGGCCACATAGCTCGCAGAAGTGACAACCGTTGAGGAAAAAAGATTCTCGAGTGGCAGCCGCGTACAGGCAAACGCAGTGCGGGACGACCCCCCACAAGTTGGAGTGACGACCAGCGCAGTGTTGCGCGAAGTCGATTGATGCAGGTGGCTCAGGACAGAGCTTTGTGGCAATCTTTGGGGGAGGCCCATGTTTAGCAGTGGTCTTGTGGTAGGCATAAATGGTGATGATGAATGTAATCTAAAGAAAAACACCAAAAAGACCATATTGATTCACTGAACAAACAAACACGTGTATCGTACGGAATATATATCGTTATCGCAATTCGATTTTTAAACGAAATAGAACGATCGAAGTCTCCGTACGGCGTTTCAATATACCGTCTATCGTTGATTTCATTAGACAATAGGAAGCCATACAATTGCACGATTGCCGTCTCGTTGCGTCCCGCACAGTCACCGGCCCGGTGTGCGAATGTCGCGCAGGTTTTACCGCTTATTAAAATAATGAGGGGGGGTAATAAAGCGAGCGTGTGTTACGGGTCCGTGTGAATCACGATTTTGCATTATATCGGACAGGTCGTGATCTCGTGAGCTCGTATAAAACGAAACACTCCGCTTAGAATATGTGTATTATATACGTAAATGTGTTTATAGGCGCACAAGCTAGTGACATATTGATATATAGGCACACACCTCTGTAGGTGACAGGGCTAGGGAAAGATTACACGGGCCTAATCAAAAAATTCATTCCTCAAAAAAAAACCGCGTTGTCTTTCAAATTCAAGATATGGTTACGTTTATCCGAGACATGTGTTACCAATGTTCCCTTTTTGTCGAGGATTGAAGCAGATATAGCTGGGGCACGAATCGGCTCAACGGGCCTCCGTGATCGCCATCTTTCGCCTCTCCGGGAGATAGGTGACCGACGGCGAGCCTTGTCGGGAGAGTTCGCTCTCAGAGATTGTCATGAGATTTTCAAGCAGTCGCCTCTTACAACACCCGTAGGAAGAAAGTCGGTAATAGATTCTTACGCCGATATCAAACAATAATAGTTAATACTAAATTTTTTACATGTAAAATCACCACATATGTTTGTAGGGCTGTCTTAATAATAATAATAATATCTGGACCTCGCTCACGAGGTAACCGACATGTGGGGTGGTATGCCGACCGAAATTATTCCGATCGTCGTCTCTGCGAATGGGTTAATTCCAGTCAGCCTCTCGGAACATCTGAGGCGGCTGGGACTCCGTGACGGACCGCTCCGAGCTCAAATGCAGACGGCGGTGCTACTCGATACCGCTCGCATTGTCCGCCGGTTTCTTTCCCTTTCTCCCTAACCCTCGGCCGTCTGGTTTTCCCCTGCCGGGGGCTTCCATCTGGTTGAGTTTTAATTATCTATTTAATTTTATTATATATGTAATTTATAAAATATTACTTATATATGTATTTATTTATACAACCCAACCATATGAGTAAATATAGAAATACCCCAAAAAAAAAAAAACCGCGTTGTCTTTCAAATTCAAGATATGGTTACGTTTATCCGAGACATGTGTTACCAATGTTCCCTTTTGTCGAGGATTGAAGCAGATATAGCTGGGGCACGAATCGGCTCAACGGGCCTCCGTGATCGCCATCTTTCGCCTCTCCGGGAGATAGGTGACCGACGGCGAGCCTTGTCGGGAGAGTTCGCTCTCAGAGATTGTCATGAGATTTTCAAGCAGTCGCCTCTTACAACACCCGTAGGAAGAAAGTCGGTAATAGATTCTTACGCCGATATCAAACAATAATAGTTAATACTAAATTTTTACATGTAAAATCACCACATATGTTTGTAGGGCTGTCTTAATAGCAGAAAATGTTACAAATGCCTAATGGAACAAATTTAAAAGACGACAGCCCTGTAGGCGAAATAAGTACGAAGTCACGTTTCTTCAGTCAGTAAGTAAATTTACGTAGTGTTGTTTATTTGCTATAACACAATATATACTGGGACACTATGAATTTACGACTCGTGACAGAGCAAGAGAATTAATGGAATGATTATTTTTAACCGAAAAAAAAAAAAAACCGCGTTGTCTTTCAAATTCAAGATATGGTTACGTTTATCCGAGACATGTGTTACCAATGTTCCCTTTTGTCGAGGATTGAAGCAGATATAGCTGGGGCACGAATCGGCTCAACGGGCCTCCGTGATCGCCATCTTTCGCCTCTCCGGGAGATAGGTGACCGACGGCGAGCCTTGTCGGGAGAGTTCGCTCTCAGAGATTGTCATGAGATTTTCAAGCAGTCGCCTCTTACAACACCCGTGGGAAGAAAGTCGGTAATAGATTCTTACGCCGATATCAAACAATAATAGTTAATACTAAATTTTTACATGTAAAATCACCACATATGTTTGTAGGGCTGTCTTAATAGCAGAAAATGTTACAAATGCCTAATGGAACAAATTTAAAAGACGACAGCCCTGTAGGCGAAATAAGTACGAAGTCACGTTTCTTCAGTCAGTAAGTAAATTTACGTAGTGTTGTTTATTTGCTATAACACAATATATACTGGGACACTATGAATTTACGACTCGTGACAGAGCAAGAGAATTAATGGAATGATTATTTTTAACCGAAAAAAAAAAAAAAAAAAAAAAAAAAAAATAATAGCTTATTCATCCTTACACAGTTAAAATAACATAAGAAAAACTAAATGGTAAGTATATATTTATACTTTTTTAGTTAATCTGGTACGGCCGCCGATGGCGGTAAAAGCCTCCTCCAAAGCCTTCCATGTTCTACTGTCCCGCGCCGATCTCATCCATAATTTTCCTGCAATCTTTGCTACGTCCTCACTCCATCTTCCTACTTTTCTTTAACAATCAATGGGGTACCAGTAGGTTGTTACTTTTGTCCATCTTTCATCGTTTGCTAGTTGTTAGGGCTGTCTTAATAGCAGAAAATGTTACAAATGCCTAATGGAGCAAATTTAAAAAGACGACAGCCCTGTAGGCGAAATAAGTACGAAGTCACGTTTCTTCAGTCAGTAAGTAAATTTACGTAGTGTTGTTTATTTGCTATAACACAATATATACTGGGACACTATGAATTTACGACTCGTGACAGAGCAAGAGAATTAATGGAATGATTATTTTTTAACCGAAAAAAAAAAGAAGGTTATCAATTCGTCACAATTATTTTTGAAATATGCACGATGTCGTTATGCTTCTCTGGTTCCTTATTTATTCAATAGGCTATACCACAAGCTATACAATTATATGAAAATATTCTCACCTCTAAGGGTAGGAAAAAAATTAAGTCGGTTGTTTCTCTAAAACTTTATTTTTAACTAACTTGTCTTCTTTGTGGCGTGCTACTTAATCGGTTTTTACATAAATACCAATACAATTTCGTGCTTCGCTATTATCAGCTCCTTAATAGTCTACTGTTGGATAACCTCTTCCAGAGGGATTGCCAACATTGACAACTCGCAGGCGGGTTGGCAATTACAGTACCAGCCGCTGCTGCCCGCCATCGGTCTGTATTTCGACATTTTCTAAGACGGTTAGACCACCACCCATTTGGTCTTTACGAGACTATTTTTATTGGCGTGGGTTGACAAGAGAGCTAACAGTTCGACTAAGGGTAAGTGGTTACCGCAGACTCGGTCCACCTGCAGACAGGTTCAATCGAAGAAAATACAGATGTTGGTGTCTGGATACCTACCCGGGCAACTTCTAGACAATGAAGGATTAGGAAAAGATTTTCTTAAGTCTTATGTTTCGGTTTTCATCAGAAATTCGTCTCTCGGGAAATTATGTTTCAGTTAAAATTAACAAAACTCTTTACTATAAGTACACATAATATGATCCTAATACAATATCGAGATAGCTTCCATATTATATGTTAATTGTGTTATGTTTCGCAGAAATCCATATTATTAACGCTCTAATAGATTTAACTGAGCCTTTCGATATGTAATAAGACGACAATTATACGTTTTAGTCAACACCACGATAACTACAAAGAAAGTATTTAAGTGTACAATTTTTTTTACCGACCCCCACGTAACACGCAACACCAGAGGAGCTACAGGTGAGTTGCCAGCCTTTAAAGATATTTGAGGGATGGCTGGGAGGATGTGGGGGTGCCTCCGGTTACCACACGTAAACGTAGAAGCACAAGGTGTCTCTACTTCGCGCCGTTATTCTCCGAGGTCGTGGTACTACCGCGGTCGAGCAGTAGCAAAAGCTACCGCTTGGTTCCATCTTGATTCTTTTGTAACGGCAAACGAAAATCGATTTTGTAACCGACTCTCGACCAGTCGAGCCTGTCGCGGATTGCTTTATTGGTTAGAACGTGGGCTCGTTAATTGTTAACGACTTAAATACCTACGTTGCAAACCGATAAATTGTGGTATTTTAATGACGATTTTGTTAACTTATATTAACGAATCTCCAAGTTTATACCAAATTGCACTAGCTGTGTATGCCTTTTACACACTAAACGGTTTGATTAAGTTTTGTATATATCTATAGCTTTGCAGTGTCACATGATTATAATTAAACATACAATTGTTTCAATAATTCAGGAGAGAAAATATATCAAGAAAGAGAAGGGTGAATTATGCTTTTAAATCCTCAAGCATTTAATTTCTCTAAGCAATAACCAGCAACATGTTTTGTGGTCAAATAACCTTTTCATATATTATATAAAAAGGCGCGAGCCTGTCACTCATTGGGGTAGATAGAGATTCAAGGGCAAATTCGAACGGGCAACCCACTTTCGCCTGTCCGGTAGTTTCTTTGCTGGATGCCCTTGTCTAGTTTTATGTTAGAAAACAACATCACGTCGTTTCTTACCTAATGCCGCTGCTGTACTATACTAGACGGGCACGTATAGTCTGTGGCATAATGTGTCACGCGATTAACAATACCCGGTAGCGTTCATTAGAAATGGGGCTTGGACGCGATCCAAGTGATTGTGACGGAGTTCAGTTGCTCTCAAACTTTCCCGACTCCCGGACTCATACTAGTTGCTGTTTACTTTTGTTTCATTATTATGGAAAACAAGAGAATATTATTCTTTGAGCAAAGTTGCGTATGAGAAGTTGGTTTTGCAGAAACACGAAATTAAAAGAAAATAATATACCAATAGACGTACTTACGTACGCTTCTAATTTTAAAAATAGAAATATTGTTAGGGCGCATAATTTTTGAATAAAAAATAAAGTAGCAGCCTGAAGTGTCCACAGCTGGGCAAAGGCCTCCTTCTCAAATACGAGTATCAGCGAGTATTAAGGAGCCGGGAAAGGCCCGCCACGCTGCTCCAGTGCGTGTTGGCGGGCTTCACATATCCTCGAAATAATTTCTCAGTCATGCAGGTTTTCTCACGTTTTCCTTAACCCTCGAGCACGTTGTAAATACAGCACTTAAAATCGCTATTAACAATTTTAGTGGTGCCGGCACCGGGGATCAAACCCAGGTCACTCGCGCTCTATGAAACTAATGTGAGCGCTCTGGGCTACCACGGTCTAAATTTTTGAATGTGTAACGGTTTTGTATATTGTTTGTGTTTAACGATGACACGTAGCTATATAGCTTTAAAAACTGTAAGTTAAATGATAGCCTCAGGTTAAGTAGAAGTGCAAATGAGACAAGTTACATCAACGCTTACATTGAACGGCCGGAGGCTAGTTAAGTTGCGAGTCGACAAGAAACTTGTCCGCAACTTCGTTTCACTGGTCAAGTGTCAACTAGTTTTCCCTGTTTCCGTAATTTGTATTTGATTTAAATGGCCGCCACGGACGCTAAATATTATATTTCAATACGGTATTTCAGTATCATTTATAACATTTCACGAGGAATAATAAAATGTATTTTAGTTTAACTTTCAATGTGTTCAACTAAGTGATCATTCAGGATATTTTAAAATTTTTCTCAAGTGTCTGGTTACAGCACTAACCTCGTATATTACGAAAATAATTAATGTATTGCAAAAACATCCGATAAAAGCTTTAAAAGGACGGCTTTATTAATTTTCATGTTAATAAATTACTTTTGGCGAATAAGCCGTAAATCTTAATTTGGTCGGGAGAGCGTGGCTGTTGAACATTATTGAGACGTCGAGGTGCAAAATTAAATATTATTTTATTAAAGTCATTACCACAGCTTTTGCAGGATTATAGGCTTCAAGAGTCTTGATCATCATCATCATCATTTCAGCCTATCAGAAGTCCACTGCTGAACATAGGCCTCCCCCAAAGGTTGCCACGAAGCTCGGTCCTGAGCCTCCTTCCCTCTACTTCCCGCAACACTGCGCAGGTCGTCACTCCATCTTGTGGGGGGTCGTCCTACACTGCGTTTGCCTGTACGCGGCTGCCACTCGAGAACCTTTTTTCCCCAGCGGTTGTCAGTTCTGCGAGCTATGTGGCCGGCCCATTGCCACTTCAGCTTGCTGATCTTTACGGCTATGTCGGTTACCTTAGTTCTGCTGCGGATATCATCGTTGTAGACTCTATCACGCAGAGAAACACCGAGCATAGCCCTTTCCATAGCGCGCTGAGCAACTTTGAGCTTCCTCATACGGGTTGCAGTGAAGGACCAAGTCTCGGATCCGTATGTCATCACTGGCAACACGCACTGGTTGTATATTTTCGTCTTGAGTCTTGATAAAGTATTGAATTTTCATACCCAACCTGAATTGATAAAAGAATACGCAAAAAAAAAAATTTATAGATAAAATAAACAGATCCTACAGATATTATGATAAGTTATATTTTTTTTACGAGAAAGGCGGCAAACGAACAAGCGTTTCACCTGACGGTAAGTGATTACCGTCGCCAATGTACATCTGCAACACTAGAGGTGCTGCAGTAGCGGTCTTGAAGGGTATTTGGGAGATGCGAGGGAGGATGAGGACATGATGGAGAGGGGGAGTGGGCCTCCGGTTACCTCACTCACCGAACGAAACGCAAAAGCACACGATGCCTCTACTTCACGCCGATATTCTGCGAGGCCGTGGCACCAACCCGGTAGAGCCGGCCCATTGGAACAGCAGCGCCTCGTACAAAAATAAATAATAAACCATTTATTTATTTTGTATTAACTTAAGGACTTTGTTGCTCTTACCTTCATATCAATAAATTGTGCTTATCTCGATCGTCTTTTAAAAAAAATGTGTATTATTATAATACAAATATTTCATTACAAAGCTGTCCCTATATCAGTACGTCAACAGGCTTATTCGTGCATTGTTTGTGTATTTCGTTTGGCAAAACCTTTGTTCGCGGAAAAAAAGAGAACCTACATGTATGTATGTATGTATACAACACTACACACATTGAAGGGTTCTGCAGACAATTTAACGCAGCTCAGTTTTGCTTTTGCCTCCGGTTACCTCACACGCCGAACGGAACGCGAATGCACATGATGCTTCTACGAGCACTTCACGCCGGAATTTAGAGTCAAGGTCAAGGTACTACCCCGTTCGATGTAGTACCCATTCGTAGGCCCATTCGTAGATATTAGTGTTAGTATTATTAGTAGATTTGCCCAGTAGTAAAAGCTACCGCTTGTCTTCACCACGTGCAAAAAAATATATTATGTATTCATTGGTCAGCAATACTTAACTTAATTCAGAACTTAATACTGTAGCGAAAACCATCCCAAGCCAATGATAAGTCACCCAATGTGTTAGGCAGAGATTCCTAATTTCCACGCAGTACGACTCAAGCTGGTCAAAAGGGCTTCAGCAACGGATTTTTTTTTTCTCTCCGGAAGGTAGATGTGATTTTGATTATGTTGATTATGCCGGTCGGTTGAGAGAATAAGGGTTCTTTATCTGGACTGCGGAACCATAAAAAGCAACCTGCGCCAAGCACATATACATAACAATAACATTTGACATTTCTTTTAGTGACTCGTCTGTTATACCTGATTAAATATAGGTATATTTCTTTGTAATGTCAGTTAAAATATGTCGGGCGCGAATCGCAAAAGGATTACTTTAAAATCAAACTAATGATCATTCATTCATTGCCCCGCCCACACAGAAAGCTAAGATAACTTCGAACGATTGTCCTTGTATGAGCGGTAAAACTTTTCTTTATTATATTGTAATGTAAACCTTATCAGCCTAGAGACAGTCCACTGCAGAATACAGGACTCACCCATACGTAGGTTTTGCTATAATCATGACGAGCGTGGCCATACTGCTCATTTTAGTCTGAAATTTTTCGAGATGGTTATCCCGCCATCTACCGGTAACCATTGTAATTTTCAAGGCCTTAACCTTAGCCCTCATATTCCTACACGACACCCACGGGAAGAAAGCGGGTGGTAGATTCTTACGCGGATATCACACGGCATATACTAACATACTCGATGTTCAAATGTTGATTTTTCTCATCTCTCCGTGGAGATAATGTCCTCCTGGTCGATAACGAACACGGCGACAACTTGCGAACACTAATGGCAGTTGCCAACTGCTTAGGAGACAGCGCAGTGACGTAAGTTTACGCGCAAACACACAGACGCTCGCTCGTCTTTACCTTCCCATAACCGATGTAACGCGCATGCGATAAGGACATCGGGTTATGGATCAGATATTGGCATCGGCTGGTATTTGAAACCAGGCCCAGGATCAGCAGTTAGACCCGATAACCACTAAACCAATCACAGTGGCAGGTTGCGTTATCCCGTTTAAATAAGCTGGACGTGCTTAATGGGAATCCGTTACCTCTGCTTACTCCTTTGAGGACGCTCACACCTGACTGCTTCGCTTAATAGATTAAGTCCGGTTAAACGCACTGGAGCATCATCTTGTCCTCTCAGCGTCTCCAAAACCATCTCAAAAACGTGATGGTATCATCAAGATCTATGAAAGAATATGTAGTTTTCTACAAGTTTTTGTTGGGTAATGCACATATGATCAAGCTAAATATAAATATATTCGCTCCGCTGCCAATAAAATGAGGTACTCAGGCAATCTCGAGTCGATCAGTTGATGTCGACCGGGCGGATGTGACGTCACGATGTAAAATGGACAAGGACACTGAAATGCGACGCTTTTTTGTCTAATTGCATGATTTTCATATTTCTCTTTTAATGTGCTTGTCGTTCGTCTTGCACATACGTGCACGCAAGTCACGCTTCCCTCCTCCCCCTCCCCCCTCCCCCACTTCTTCTAATACCATACTTTCAATTGTCATTTCGCAGATACTTTGATTATATACTTTTTCACCAAACGCCAACCTCACACACGCAAGTAGCGCACACTACGGGGTGCGGGTTTATCCGCTGTGCCACAAAAAATCCGTGTGAAGTAATTCCACGTTAAAATCATACGGTGTTATATATCCACATCCTAAACATGGTTTTGTTTGTAGGTCATCACATCTTGGACAATCGTAACTATATAAAAAAACACCGACGCAGTGGTTGTCGAGCTCGCACACCGTGGCACTCTATTATGTATTTACCAAAACAATGTGTTTTCTCTTCTTCAGTTCGGGATCTTCAATGCGAGCCAGACTCGCGCTTGGCCGGATTTCGTTATTTCTAGTTTTTCTTTAGAGTTGGCACTATAATCACACCAAGTTTTACCACCGTTTTTACGCTACAGCTAAAACGAATAAAACATAGAAAATTTCTTCTATACTTGTATTTCTATATTGTATTGGAACTCCTTAATATTTTTTTTCTATTGATTTGTTTGGATGTCTGGTTGTATTAACACACATTCTGCTATAATTTACCTATTACGATTCAAAAGATACAGTCCTTTTAAGGTATCTATCTATGAGAAAAAATGCCAGACGGAATAACAGTCACGACGAGCAGCTGCTTTCGTCAACCTAGCTTGGCGCTTATGGCAAATCTTCCCCATCAGGAGAAGCCAGCAGTGGAAGACAAGCTGATGAAAAAGGGGAAAAAACGGCAATAAGACATTTCTAGTAAAATATCGACTGTATTTTATGATAACTTAGAATCAGACTTGTCTCGAAACATCGAAGCGGGCCGACGGGCGACGGTGCGCGCGTACCGGCGCCGGCGCACGTCGCACGCGGCCTTGCTCGAAGTTCCGTGAAAGGCGGCCGAGCTTCGCCGTAACCTAAAATACGCTCCCACTTAGGGCACGATTTAACTGCACTAATCTGCACTGTTAACAGACCATTCGGTTTTATGGCCAGCTCAGTTCTTATGAAAACATCTGATATAAAGTTTGAATTCTATGAAGCAGATCTTACAGTCGAAATTCCCGTGAGGTTTATATTACGGGTCTCTACTAATCGAGTAATTTTCTGTTCTCTTCGTTGTTTTATAGCAGTTGCTTCATTTACAGGCACTGTATTATTCATGTTATCAAATACGTCTTAGTATTTGTTTCGATCACGATTCTAATTAAGTCGCCGAATAAAATTGAACACCGACCCAATAAAAAAGTTATGTTTATATTCATCATCATCATTCCAGCCAAAAAAATGCCCAATGATTGCCACCTGCATCCATCAACTTCCCGCAACACTGTGCAGGTCGTCATTCCAACTTGTGGGGGGTCGTCCCACACTGCGTTGCACTCGACGTTGAACCTTTTTCCCCCAACGGTTGTCAGTTCTGCGAGCTATGTGGCCGGCCCATTGCCACTTCAACTGGCTGACCCTTACGGCTATGTCGTACCTTAGTTCTGCTGTGGATATCATCGTTGCAGAGTCTATCACGCAGGGAAACACCGCATTTTAAATTCAATGGTTAGTTCCACATTATTACGTCGCAGAGTAAAGGAAACTAAGACGCCTAAATCCACTAAAGAATTAGCCTATAAATAAAATTGAAATTAAAGAATTTCGCGATGTTTTTTTTTTTCAGATATGATTATGATACTTCTTGACCGATAAATTTTGAAGAAGTCACGAACAGGATATAATAGGAAGAAGGGTCAGATAGATGTCTTACGGAACACCACACAATGCAAGCTAATAATCCGAATGTGCGTTTACGTTTTGTTAGCGTTTTTTTAGAAATTAAACAGACGGATGGATAAAGAATATGCAAAATGTACTTACAGGTGGAAAGTAACTAAGCAAACCCAGTGCCTACATACATGTATGTTCAATTGCTACAAAGTGTTTGCGAAAAGAGAAGACACACTAATATCTTTTTGTATGCCTATATTTGTTGGGTAAATATTTGACAGCTTCAGACGAATCGGCCATGTGTACTGTACCTTATTTAGGAAAATATATTACGTTCTTTACTGCGAAGTTTCGTCAGTTACTTTATTATATCTATGCCATTCTCTCTTATTATATAATCCAAAGAGAATTGTTGAGCAGTCGAGGAAATAATCACAATCTGGATCAACGTTTCTTCTGTGAAATAACGTCCTAATACGAAATGGCATCGATCGCTAAGAATTCTCTGAAAGTAGACGATTTTTTTTAATATATTCAAGCAAAACTTTATTTTATTCTCGCACTTTCCAGGAATAAATGCACTGCGAAACTTGTTATTCATTAAGAATTTCTCGAGAAGTTTTTATTAAAGCTAAGAATAACATTTATAACACTGAAGTCACGGTTTGCACTATTTAAAATCGTGTACATATTATTATTTAAAACTATTTATATTGAAATAATCATTAAAGTAATGAAAATGAACGTTAGTAAGGCTAAAGGATGCCTTTTGAAAGAATAAAGTAAAACGATCTTTGATGATAGTGGTGAGATGGTAGAGCAAGTAGATAAGTTTGTGTGTTTAGTGGCGATGAAAGATATGATGAAAGTATATGGAGCCATAAGTAAATACAGGATACAGAATTCAAAAAACGGCACATCTGGCAATTCCCAATGAAATGTTAGCCTCCCGTTTAATTAATGTATGGTAGTAAAAGTAGAAGTTGGCAGAAGAAGCAAGTAATTAAAATTAATAGAGAATAACCGAGGAAATGTGGTTATTAAGAAGTAGGTCTTTCTCAATATTAAAGAATAATAAAAGGAATGCTTCCGTGGTATCGCCGTGTGACAATGCAAACACAGTTGAAAATGGACGACTTAGTCCCAGACGGACGTACGTCGTCCAAATTTGCGACATAAAAAAGGACGACGAAATTAAGAGTGATTAACGAAAGAAACCGATGAGCGTGTATACATTATTGAGTGAAATTCGTAATATGTGCATCTGGGTGACACATGTGTGTATTTATAATAAAGATATACGTTACTCTAATGTCACTTCTATATTATAGATAAATAAAGTGCATCATCGCTACACAATTACTTGCATCAAGTATCATGCAAATGTAAAGATATAAATTTACATTGTTATGGAATTCATAAATCTTGTTGCATCATAAGTCTCAGCAAAAGTAAGCGTATAAAAAATTGCTATTGTCAAAATACTTTTTAATTAATATAGTAATTATGTAGATTTCGTTCAGAGATTTATCAAGTGCCATCTGTGGGAATTGCGTTCTTGATTTGAATTCACTGGAAAATTAATGTCGTAAGACTACATTACAAGAAATCCTGTCTTCACAGTGAGATATTTCTTCCGACGACGTGTACTATATTCAATAGCTTTTCTGTAGCTCTCAATGTAACGGCCCAATGATTTTTTTTAATATATTCATGCAAAACTTTGTTTTATTCTCGCACTTTCCAGGAATAAATGCACTGCGAAACTTGTTATTCATTAAGAATTTCTCGAGAAGTTTTTATTAAAGCTAAGAATAACATTTATAACACTGAAGTCACGGTTTGCACTATTTAAAATCGTGTACATATTATTATTTAAAACTATTTATATTGAAATAATCATTAAAGTAATGAAAATGAACGTTAGTAAGGCTAAAGGATGCCTTTTGAAAGAATAAAGTAAAACGATCTTTGATGATAGTGGTGAGATGGTAGAGCAAGTAGATAAGTTTGTGTGTTTAGTGGCGATGAAAGATATGATGAAAGTATATGGAGCCATAAGTAAATACAGGATACAGAATTCAAAAACGGCACATCTGGCAATTCCCAATGAAATGTTAGCCTCCCGTTTAATTAATGTATGGTAGTAAAAGTAGAAGTTGGCAGAAGAAGCAAGTAATTAAAATTAATAGAGAATAACCGAGGAAATGTGGTTATTAAGAAGTAGGTCTTTCTCAATATTAAAGAATAATAAAAGGAATGCTTCCGTGGTATCGCCGTGTGACAATGCAAACACAGTTGAAAATGGACGACTTAGTCCCAGACGGACGTACGTCGTCCAAATTTGCGACATAAAAAAGGACGACGAAATTAAGAGTGATTAACGAAAGAAACCGATGAGCGTGTATACATTATTGAGTGAAATTCGTAATATGTGCATCTGGGTGACACATGTGTGTATTTATAATAAAGATATACGTTTCTCTAATGGCACTTCTACATTATAGATAAATAAAGTGCATCATCGCTACACACAATTACTTGCATCAAGTATCATGCAAATGTAAAGATATAAATTTACATTGTTATAGAATTCATAAATCTTGTTGCATCATAAAAGTCTCAGCAAAAGTAAGCGTATAAAAAATTGCTATTGTCAAAATACTTTTTAATTAATATAGTAATTATGTAGATTTCGTTCAGAGATTTATCAAGTGCCATCTGTGGGAATTGCGTTCTTGATTTGAATTCACTGGAAAATTAATGTCGTAAGACTACATTACAAGAAATCCTGTCTCCACAGTGAGATATTTCTTCCGACGACGTGTACTATATTCAATAGCTTTTCTGTAGCTCTCAATGTAACGGCCCAATGATTTTTTTTTAAACTGTTTATTTCAATTCTTTGCAGTCTGCTAAATAACATAACAATCATTTATGAATAATTAGATACAGCTTGACAGAATAATTACGATATGAGATGGCATGACAGACGGCTGATTAGTAAACGTTGTATTACAGCGTAAAAAAAAACTTTTAGCATCAAAAAGAGTACATTTATGTTGTTATTATGCATGCTTTTCATGTTACGTTACGATACAAAAAGCTTAAGTTTAACTATCAAGAACACCAATTCGCTCATTGTGTGGTAGATTTTTATACACAACAACATACAAAAGTGAAGTTTAACTTTTTAAAAGTCGCTAGTTATAAAACTGTTTACCCTAATACGCTACCCAGCGTCGTGAGTATAAAGAAAACTACCAAGAAATAATTATATGCCGACAATTCCTAGCGATTTCTTAGACCCTATGCCTATGTACAGAAGTGGATTAAAACAGGCTAAAGTAAATAATGAAATTTTAAAAAAGCGTAATGTGATAAAGTCAACACAGACTCCCACGATCAAAGACTATGTCATACGTTGTTTGACTTTTTTGGAATCAATTTCAGAGATTGATATTCTGAATAAAATTCTTGTGAAGTATTAGAAATTGTTTTAGTTGCTCTACTCGTATTTATCAATCAATCAGATTATTTTAATGTAAATATATTTGATGTAGCTAATGAACCGACTCGACCGTGGAAGGACAACGTTGGCACAAATAATCCAAAACCGGCGTGCCATAGAAGTCAATTGAGCACAGTGACGTATTTACCATCTCTGTCCACCATCATTTAAACTCCCAAAGTCCGGTGCTGTCCAGGGACAAGCCACGTGGCAAGTGGTCACCCACGCAGATTCCTTCATTTGTTTGTTCAATAGGAATTGATATTGGACAAACGAACAAACTATCGTTCTTACTTCGAAGAATGAAAAAAATATTCATTCATTCTTTCATTCATTAAAAATAATAATAGGTGACGTAATCACCAATCTGCCAACCTAACGTGGGTGTCGTAAAATCGTTTTTGTCTCACAATTACCAACCAATTCCGTCTAGGTTATTACTATTAACTATATCCCATAAATTGATATAGATATAACCGAAATTTGAACCGGTTTAATTTTGTTTACAATTCCTGTTGAAGTTTCCTTAACTTTTATCAATTTTTAAGCGGGTTTTGGAGTCGAGAGCGGTCCGATGTGCTACTGCACTGCTTCACGGATTTCATATGACCAAGAAATATCTTTTTTTTTTGTGTTACTTCTAAGTTATGCTTGTTTCCTTACGATAATTTCTTCATCACCGAGAAAGTCACTATCAGCACTTTATAATGTAATTAAGTCAGATCGCTCATCTACTGCGGCAACGCGGCGAGCAGTTCCACCCTTATGTTGTAGACATACCTCCACTACGCACGAAGCGGTTTGCCTCTTCTTTCTTTATGCGGACGGCTGAGGAGTGGAACTCTCTGCCGAGGTCAGTTTTTCCGGAAAACTATAATCTGGACATCTTTAAGGCCAAAGTGAACAGACACCTTCTAGGCAAGCGTGTACGATCCTAGGACTCATCTTCGCCTTCCATCGGGCAAGATCGAGGTCAAACGTAAGCCAATTTTTCATAAAAAAAAACGCCTCCAGTATTATTTTAACACCTACATGATATAGAAAACTTCATAATAATTTAATCCTCGGTCGTCTGGTCTCCCCTGCCGAGGGCTTCCACCTGGTTGGGTTATAATTTATTTATTTATTTAATTTTATGTATTTTAATTATAACATATATCAAAGATAATTTATTTATTTTATTGTATTTTATGTATGTATACATATTTATATATATCACCCGACCAGACGAGTTTATATCTAAATAACCCCACATAATTTAATCCATCTCACATAGATATCACAAAGCGTGGTTCTTAATCCATCGCATGTATGCATTGGGCCATGTCGGATAATAATGGTTTAATCCATCTCACATAGATATCACAAAGCGTGGTTCTTAATCCATCGCATGTATGCATTGGGCTATGTCGGTTAATAATGGTTTAATCCATCTCACATAGATATCACAAAGCGTGGTTCCGTATCCATCACATGCATCCCTTGGGCCATGTCGGATAATCCTATGGTAATAATCGAGATTTGGTATGAATAAGAGAGGCTGCTTTTTTGGTCGGAATGCCAATGCTCCGTCCGAGAGATAATGAGCGAACCTCGAAGGGCCCGGAGGCTCCACGCGCCTCCTCGTCAGCCGGTAATCAGATTAGCCGTTTTCGTTTGATTTTAAATTGGACGCGGAACGTGGACAGGTTGTATTTTAAGGAAATTTATGGATTATCCCTCGAAAGAGAGATGTCATATAACGAATGCGTATAGCATAAGCACATGTCGTTATTTTAATAACGTTGTAATGTATTCTTAATTTATTAGCCTCTTCACAGATTTTTTATGCGAGAATTAATAAAATTAAAGTTTCAGTTTTAACTATGCCATCAGTGCTTGGTATTATAAACAAAAAGATGGTAGCATCGTTACATTGTAATAAGTTGCATA
The DNA here is from genome assembly GCA_029286595.1 of Bhutanitis thaidina. Lineage (NCBI taxonomy): Eukaryota > Metazoa > Arthropoda > Insecta > Lepidoptera > Papilionidae > Bhutanitis > Bhutanitis thaidina. The sequence continues at coordinate 12,897,486 of JAGSMS010000017.1, forward strand.
ACCATTACGAGTTTCTCATGTAATCATAATTTTAAACTAAATGCGGCAATCCGTTAATCTCTTAGGTTTATACACGCTTAACGTAAACCAATCACTATAAACTTGCTAAATAAGATACGTGATTTCATTAGCAAAGTACTTAAATTATACATAAACAGGAAAATTATAATGTGTGTCATAATATCCAGAAGTAAGCTTCTCTTTTAAGAAAAATAAACTGTGTATAATACAAATGACATGCAACATTTCACACATACTCATATTATTATGTAAGTACACATTTAGTTATCGTAAACGTTCAGTTTTTCGTTATCACATCAAAAGTGTTTTATACTTCGCAGACTCCAGTTCGATTCTCCCAGTTTTCTTCGAAACTTATTTTTATGAAACAACAACGCGACAGGCTCACCACCTGTCACGTTGTACCAAATAATCAGATGAGATTGGTTCTACCACGTAACGTCGGGTATATAAAACATAATTAAAAACGATAAAAATCCGTATATAATAGTTTCATTTCAAATGTGTAGCGTTCGCGTAATTACAAGAAATCATTTTCTTTCAAAACTTCATTCGAACAAGATTCGAACGGACCTGTTTCCCTCGAGTTACAGAATAACTTAACATTTAGAACAGTGTACGAACAACACTCACTGTTACATAGAGCCACGATTATATACTTGAAAGATTAAACTGGCCTTTAACACAGCTATTTTATTTTCGTTGTTGCCATTAAACAATATTAAAAAAAAAAAAACCAGCGCCTGGGCTGTTGCATTCGACTTATATTTCTCAAAACGGCATTCGAACGAAATGTCTTCCATTTCACTCGGCGTTGCATTGAAGATGCAATTCGCCGACGCTGTAAATTTCAAACTGATTACATCTCGCCGTTCTCTTTTTCATAACGAAACTCTTTCGTCAGCGTTTCATCATTCGTCATTGGTTATACTTGGCAATGCCGCATACCAAACATTTCCTTCGCCTCTCGATCCTTTCACAAAAGAAACATTGGTTGTATTAGTAGTTAGTGTAATTACCATAGACAGCCTCCACTAACTAACATAAATTGTGAAATAAGTGATTTTACCATTTTTTACATTGTTTTAACAAAAAATTATGGAATTTAACAAACATACAATATGAACGAATATTATATCTTTCGGATACAACTATAATTTTGATGTTCACTAAGTTAATAAAGTACAAGGTTTTTCGTACTTTTACAAGAATTCGTTAAAAATAATACATTATACTCTTAATATATCTAATATCAATATTAGTTGGTTTGGACATGTGGAGAGGATGAATGAAAGTAGGTTGACGAAAGAAACAAATATATGAGGCGAATGTAAATGGTAGAGTCGGGAGAGGAAGACCCGGGCGAACATTTCACGATCAAATCGGAGACGTTCTGAAAAAAGGCCAGGTCAAGAGCACTCTAAACCAACGAGCATGCATGCGAAGATCGATGAAAGTGGAAGAAGCGAAAGACGTATGTCAGGACCGTAGCAAGTAGAAGAAGATTGTCTCTGCCTACGCCGTTGGGAACAAAGCGTGAATATATACATACATATATTCATCAATATTAGCTAATAAGTAGGTGCAACATAGAGCCGTGGTATCCTGGTAGTAGCCAGAAGAAGCCGGCGCGCATTCCTTGAAACGTTTTGTCCATACTTAGCCCTGTTGTATCGGCGTAAGATTGAAGAAAGAGGCGTCTAAGGCCAAAGCTCTGAAAGTCCCAATGGCTACCAACAGACGGGATAACCATCTCGAAAATACCTAACCTAAATGAAGCGTACCCACGACGGGCAGAAGCGTATTGGGTGTCTCTTGCACTCGCCATTCCGCTTGCCGTCAGTCGTGTTTGTGGCATAATAAGCCTAAGTCCTCCAGTCGACTATTTACAGGCTGTTGAAGTAAGCTTGCCCTTACTGAGCCTCGTTTGATATATAACAGACGGTATACACACCCTTACTATATTTGTATTAACACCGATGTGTGTCAGATCAACGACCTGCGGGGTCTAAGATGCGTGGAGTCTGATACGGCGCCCGTGAATCATCAATCATCATCATCATCATCATTTCAGCCTATCAGAAGTCCGCTGCTGAACATAATATATAATATAATAACATAACATAATCGTCATCAATGTAAAGCGATAATAGAAAATCTTTTTAATGCTCTGTTTATGTTATAGTAAAAGCTCGTACTACGGTTAAACCTAATATTTGCCTACTACTAATGGTAAAATTCCTAACCGTTTTGTTAACTATTACCGTTAAATGTTATAATTAAATGTATACTGTTATTATATTAGATTACTGAAACGTTTTGTTTGTTTTGAAAAAATTACAAACAAAGGCGGATACCTACGGTGTTTCTTTCGCCGGTTTCTTCTCCGTCGGAGAAAACTCACTAAGAAACGGAGGAAGGTTTTAAAAAAATGACGTTCGACAAGTGAAATGTATGTTACTTACGTTGAATAAATGATTTGATTTGATTTAACCTAACTGAATCAAAACCAACATTAATCCAGCCGTCACTGTAAAACCCAGCATGTACCAAATTCTAATGCAAATGCTCGAAAAACCCGTCCCTATTTTTTTTATAAATCCTCACATTTACCAACTCGTGTCGGTGAATTTACGCTCAGATTTACGGGTTAAACCTATGATAAGGTTTATACTTACACGTGGCAGAGTTACAAGCGGCGGCTTCTGCTGCCGCTCTGCATTAGTTAGCTAAATGTTGTTTCACTAATGAAACAGGATCGTGCCAAGCGTGAAAGTCATGAAAACACTGCAACTTAACTAACTTTAACGTGGTAGAGCCAAGCAGTGTCGCAGCATTTGTTAAATCGCGGGAACAGTTAAACCTACACGATTTAAAAAAAAAACGAAAATAACTAAACAAAAAAAGGAAACTAACATACATAACAAAATAAAGAAAACAAATATTCATGTTAAGGGAATACAATATATATTTTTAACGTGGTAGAGCCAAGCGGCGGCTTTAGCTGCTGCTCGAATGGGCCGGCTCGACCGGGTTGGTACCACGGCCTCGCAGAATACCGGCGTGAAGCATCTTGCACTTCTGCGTTACGTTCGCTGAGCGAGGTAACCGGAGGCCCACTCCCCTCTTCATCCTCCCTCCCCTTTCCCAAATACTCTTAAACGCCGGCAACACACCTGCAGCACTTCTAGTGTCGCAGATGAACATCGGCTACGGTAATCATTACCATCATGTGAACCGCTTGCTCGTTTGCCGCCTTTCCCATTAAAAAAACAAAACATTAACCAACATACGGGCTTCTACAGATAACATAAACACAAACACACGTATCTATACAACGCTTCACGCCCGTCACGCCGTGCGCTGACGGATGTGTGTTGAGATCAATATATCTACCTATCGCCAACAGTATTAACAAACCTATAAGAACAAACATTTTAAGAGAATTTTATAGTTTTTTTTTAACACCTTTTTAACCATCATTGCTCTTGATGACGCTGCGGATTTTATGTCACGGGAGGTAATTTTAGCGTACATTATCCATTTCCATAATGAATGGATATTCCACTGTCCTTACCCAAAGATTCCATCGAAAGGTCATCAACTTGCAGTTTTAATTAATCACTTATTTAATAACTTCTAAATTGTAAGGTTCTATTTCTTACAACAGAACAATGTGATATAAATTCTCGAAGTTTTAGGATTCAATTTTTATTTTTCACTTTTGTCTTTCTCCACCACTGAAGCTATTGATTAGTAATGAAAAAATGATTGATGAGTGCATGCATATATATACATGCACGGGTATATATAACTCGGTAACATGAATTCTAAAGTCAACACGGATATAGAGCGATGGACGAGACGCTCCTCGCCGATTCAGATCACGGCCACAAATTCCAAACACTGCCGTCTGTTGTCAAACACCGTGGCACTCGTAAGGGACGAGCCAGTGTCCTCCTGTGTCCAGCACAGCGTTGCTAGAATTCCTTCTTTATCAAAAAAAAGTAAAGGCCTCCTTCTCAAATATCTGAGAGAGTTTTGGAGCCGTGAAGGCTCCGCCACGCAGCTCCAGTGCGGGTTGGCGGGCTTCACATATCCTCGAAACTATACATTTTTCATTACTTCACCATTCACAGGTTACCTCGCGATGTTTTCATTCACCGCCGAGCGCGTGGTAAATACACCACTTAAAATTTGTGCTATAAATTTTCGGTGGTGCCTGCCACAGAGCATTGAACCCAGGTCTCGCGCTCTTTGAAGCTAAAGCGAGCGCTCTGACCACTAGGCTACCACTGGGCCTTCCTTCATAATCGCTTTTAATACATGATCGAGGGTAGGTTCGAACCCAAGTGTCGAACACACACACACACATGCCGACTTCACCTTCAACTTCAACATGGCGAACGCAGTCAATAACTTTTTTAGCTTCATTAACACGTCTAAGTAACCTTCGGATACTACGCAGCGCGCACGCTATACGGACGGACAGATTTGTCCGTGATGAGACTTGTCGTACAAAAGGTAGCACGCATGAAAGAACATTTCATCATCATCATCATTTCAGCCTACTACAAGTCCACTGCTAAATATAGGCCTTATTTGGGTTAGGCATATTCAGATGCGTTTGGTCGTCGGAGCGTCGTCTGTTAGTCAGCAGAGAGCACCGTATGCTGGTGAGGAAGACCTTCGGAGAAAAGCATGGTGTGGAATGATAACCTTACAAAAAAATAGCACGATTTCTCAAGCGTATATTGAAAAACATACTTATTCCGAAGATTACTGTGTAAACAAGAAAAACCAACCTAGCCAAATAAAAGAGTTCCCTTTCTCGATTAAATAAACGGATAAAAAATAACACACCATTTCCGTTATATATTAAGGAAAAGGGTACCTTAATCCCACGTCGCAAAATTACTAATGCTTAACAAAACAATCGGAGGTAGATAGAGGTCCCACTGTCCATTAATTCGATTAAATCATACCGTACAGACCGTCCCTCCAGCCCAGTCAGAAGCTACGGGCTTATTCGGTTAGAAAAATATGTAAATATTCTGTTAAAACAAAATTGACTCGAACAAACATAGCTGCCCTTGAATCCCGATGTCCGCCAACGTAGAATCGATTTTACACGCACATAGAATCAACGACTGAATAGGGCTTCCACAATCGACAACATTACACGTAACCGACATCAGCTCTCCTGCGATTATGAGCTGTAGATGAAGGTAATAAATCAGAGAATCGTTTGCCTCGCCCCTGTAATGTAAGTCGTCTCGCACGAGCCGGCACGCGTTGACCGAGTACAGGTAATTAAGCACAGGTATAACCGTACAGCTGAATGTTTGTCCTCGGTCAAGATTCTTTTTCTTCGTTTATGTTTGTTGTCTTAAAAAAAAAAAAAAAGGAAATCGTAGAATAGGTCAATTAGCATCAGTGTGGGCGTGGGCGTATCTTGTGAGCAAAGTTAAACAAAACAACGATCTTCGCGTACCTTTATGTCTTACGAAACAACATTGGCTAGAAAATGAAACAGCTATAATACGATTGCGCATTACTTGAAATTAATTTAATTTAAAATGAGAAACATAATAGCTTTCTGTGGACTTTCACTGCAGGCCGCATGAGGAAGCTCAAAGTTGCTCAGCGAGCTATCGAAAGGGCTATTAACTGGTGTTTTTTTTTATTTGGGAAAAGGGAAAGGGAAGGGGCAAACGAGCAAGCGGCTCACCTGATGGTAAGTGATTACCGTCGCCCACGAACATCCACAACACCAGAGGAGCTACACCCCATCTGTACTGGACTTGCTGCCGGAATGGCTAGACCAATGGAGGATGGCGGTCAATGTCGGGCGCCATAGCCACCCCCCCCCCCCCCCTACAATTACGAGGAACGGAAATAACCTGGAATACAACAATTACCTATCTTGGTTGGAAGACATTTAGACCGCGGCAATATTAACATCAAATTGACCAACGTGCACCAAGATAGGTATATATGAAACATATATACGATCACGCCTAACGTACGCAGCACCGGCGCGATACGCGTTAACATCGGAGACACAAAGAAAACGGTTGCAGGCACACCAAAGTCTGGCTCTCAGGATGATCGTAGGAGCAGGCTGGTACGTCAGGAATGACACAATCCCCAAAGGGCTTTGCGTGGAGACTCTTGAAGAATTTTGGTCCGAATCAGGCGGGGCCTCTTCGATAGAGCAGACAACGGACCACATCTACACCTTAACAACTTAGCACCCCTTCACGCGCGCCCACCGAAGGGACGGCCACTCCCTCGCGAAATCCTGCCACCAAAAACGCCGCCTGGTCGGAGGGGGGCCAGGGACGAGCGTTAACCCGGCTTAACCAAAGCGTGATGTACGCAGAACACCCAACAACCACAGAAATAGTAGACCAAAGACCGGGGGAGCCGTAGCCCCCCGAGATGAAGCCCGGGTAAAGGTTACCCTACCTCGAGGCCCAATACCTGCCGGACAGATTGTCCGCTGCAGAAGACCTAGTGAGTGAGAGGAGCTGCCGGCCTTTAAAAACTTTGACAGCGTTTCATAGACCGTCTGGTTCTAACGGCACGGCGTCGCTGCAATCTTTCATTGTCTTCTCCAGAAGAACTGTTGTTGTATCTGTCGATAGTGTGTTACACAAATAAACGGCTGTCGACTCCATAGCCACTTTGTGCAATGGAATCACTACAATTGTGTTTTCTTTAACGCCCTACTCCATAATGTAATTTAACAATCACAGTTAAACATATTATTTATGTGCCGGAAAAACGGTCAAAGTTTGTTACATTATAAACGGATTCAAAGATCGAATACAGAAAAAGAAAAAAAAAGAATGTTTAAATTTGTTACATAATTTTTGACCAGACTCGTTATAATATTTTTGTTGAATGGAGAGTGAATTATCTGTTCCGAATATAAAATAAAAAAAGCAATAGATTTCTAAATCGAAAATCACGGCGCTGTTTGCCAACCGTTTATTATTTAAATTATTCTCTTAATTAGTCTTTGTTTTGTTTCGTTTTATGTGAAACCATTACATATATTTAGGTCTGATCCTAAGCCTATTTTCAAAGTTTATATTCTATGACGGTTCGACTCCAGACTTTTTATGATGAAAATTAATGTTCTTTCCTAAATCTTGGGTCTGTTACGGTATATTTATATTAGTATTCTTTTATACTTTTTTATTTATCTAAGTATGAATAACTGCCAGTTAATCATAGTTTCGAACATGAGCTACGAGCACTTAAAACCACAGAGAAAAAATTAATGTGCATTTCTATCATATCTCCTAGATATCTTTGTATATGTCTTTAAATCTATCTAACTACAGCAACTGGCGGAACAACAACACAAATATTTCTTAGTGTAACTGCATTAGTTAGTGAAACAACATTTAGAATGCAGGACGTCGTGCCAAGCGTGACTGTCATGAATACACTACAACTTAACTAACTTTAACGTTGGTAGAGATAAACGGCGGCTTTTGCTGCTGCTCGAATGGGTCGCTTCGCAGAATACCGGCGTGAAGTAAAGTCTGCCAACGCACCTGCAGCATCTCTGGCGTTGCAGATGTAACTGAGCGACGGTAATCACTTACCATCAGGTGAACCGCTCGCTCGTTCGCCGCCTTTCTCATTAAAAAAAAACAAAAACTTTGGAGGTGCTTGCGTCCAGAAGTGTGCCTTTAAGAGTGCACTCAGTATAGTGTACATTTTGATTCTTATTCTTTAGTATCACCCTTAGCAGAATTCTACCAATATTATGTCAGTCATGGGAGTAACGCCTATTCACATATTCTTCTTCTTCCTTAATCTATGACTTCTATTGATAGAATATGCTGTAGTGTAGTGTCACTTTTGACACTTTCAAAACTGTTGTGACAGTGACATTACAATAATTGTAAGGCCATTATGAAAGAGGAAAAATATGTCCAACTGCGCAATCGCAAATAGAAGGTTCGATGCGCGCGCCGATACTTTCATAAAGCTGTCTACGGCTTCGGAACAGCTACAGTTCGGAGCAGTAAAGTTCAGATTCATAAAAAAAAAACACACGCGGATTTATGTGTAGCGGTTTGTGTGAGTTAAAAGAACTTACTGACACTTCTCTTTGCTTCCCGACGTTACGGGAGCTTGGCTGCATCCGTGGTCATTAGGAGACTGGGAGAGTCAAGTGTTAGACGTCCTTATGTCAAAGTTAACTCGGGCTACCTTCAGCCTTACCTCGAGCTTTCTTATTCGTTTTAATAATTATTTCATCACCATCAAGCTATTCACTCACTAAGTCCACAGCTGAACAAATACCTCCGAAAGAAAGCGCCAACAAGACTTGGCATGCATTTGTTGAAAGTCTTGCGCATACTCACCGCGCTTGGCAAGCGGGTTCTAAACGCAGTGTCGTTACCATTAGTGATGCAGCTTCCCATGTCTGGTCTATGGGATTTGGGTCTGCATCGCGGGTGAAGTTAGTATTTAGAGAAAAAAGATGGTGTGTTCTCTCTTACACTTACAGGGAATCTTTATTAGCTTATGTTACATTTTCTCTTGTATGTATGTATATATTCACGCCTTGTTCCCGACGGGGTAGGCAGAGACAAACTTCTTCCACTTGCTACGGTCCTGACATACGTCTTTCGCTTCTTCCACTTTCATAAAACTTCGCATGCATGCTCGTTGGTTTAGAGTACTCTTGACCTGGCCGTTTTTTCAGAACGAGTCTCCGATTCGTCCTAGGTCCTCCTCTCCCGACTCTACCATTTACACTCGCCTCATATGTTTATTTCGTCAACCTACTTTCATTCAGCCTCTCCACATGTCCAATTACAAGTGCATTTACTATTTATTGAACTAATTAAACCACGGTTAATATTGTTTTACGAAAAATTCAATTAAATATTTCTCGCCTCGCGATAAACCACAGGGATTCGACGGGCTTTCGATGAAGGTTATTACGCGGTCGCGTCGCGCGACTGAACGTTGCGCGCTAACGTTTACCAAGACATACTCCCACGGGGTCCGGGTTACAATTCAATTTGTACAATAACAAATACTTACACGATGCCTTCACGAAATAAAAGAACTCACTAAACATACACTACTATATGACTAAGTGCTGTGAGTCAAAATCTGCCAACCGTCGTTCCCCTGAGGGTTTTAAAATGCAACTAAGATCCGGGAACAAACTCGTAACGAGGCTCGTCGCTGTAAGTGAAAATACAATTTTTACACAGATATGTTTTCAGCTCTGTGATATATATCACTTTTTTATATCAGTAGGTCGCTAGAGATGTATAGATTGTGTGACGACTGATCTTGTAGAGTTGATACATCACTGGTACATAATCAGTAGCTCAGAGAAGTTACGATGGAAATACTAATATGAAACAAGTTCCATTTTGTCATTAGCTTTCGATCTTTTGAAAATAAAGAGTTAAAAATTGCCTTTTCAAATTGATTTCAAGTAATACTCGAAGTCGATACATCACTAGTCGGTTCCTAACGTTATTGTAGAAGTTATATAAAGATATAATGATTTGAGATCAAGTAAACTACTGATATATTAACTCTTTAGTGAAGAACTATATCTTTCATATAACTTGCTCGCAAGCTAGAGACACCTACGCTGCGTTCACCAACCGGCATAGCGTGGGGAGTGAGACAAATCTTCTTTGAATGGCATGTCAGCATTTGCAGGTGCTTTCATGAATAGGTGCCCAATGTCCAGTTCAACCAATTGCGGAAATTTCAGACGAACTAACATCATAATTAACGCAGACCTTAAAGGCTGTTACAACTCTGACTGGATGGCAGATATGTGGTAGGGTACCACCAAAAAGCTTTCTTGACCCCTTTAGAAAGAGTTTACTCGCGTGGAAGTTCGCAACCCCTGACTTATTTTTAAGAATACGGTGTCCTGCCTTTCTAGTCTATTAACGGCTCACTGATAGTGAACACAGGGTATTTAGATCGTTTTGGAGAATATGCCATGCAAAATTTATTATTGTATGCATCTGGGTAACGTTTGATTTTTGATACTCGAAGAAGCACATTATACTTGATATGATATATTATAATTATCACCAAGCGATCGATTCTGGATATTATTCTGTGTGTCTTATAGGATCATCAGATATCCAAAGACAGGTCAGATCTGTAATTTATTCTCCCAACGTACGGGCGACCATTTATTCCGAGAAGGTGTCGGGTTTATGGTCCACGGGTCTCTCGCTTACCGTGACTCAAGCCTGTGCGTGAAGTATGGTTGTCTAACATATAGTAAGAATATGCAAACGGTGTTAGCTGAAGAACTGTAAGCTATAGGCACACCCGGATGATGAGCTATTGTTATCCTGATATCATACATTTACACAACAAAGTACTTAAGGAAAGAGGATGAGGTGATGCACCATACAGGCCTGTTGCCTCTACGATCTCTTTTTTCAAGGGCTCAACTTACACTGCGTTGAAAACTGAAAACCAGCATATAGCACAGCCTTACTGCAACATTAAGATGCTGATGTGGTTTCATCTGAATTCGACGCTTCGTCCACCGCGTGCCAGTATCACTGCCACCTTATTATATCTTTTAAATTCGTTCAGTCCTTTAGACGTGATTGAACGACACAAACTAGTGACGTAAGTAGAATTAGAATAAATGTGAAATTATGTAAACTATTATTTACGGTTATAACTAAATATTAAAAATTTAAAATTCCAGTTTTAGAATGTTATGAAGTAAACTTAGCAATTGGAACAGAAACAAAGGTTGAGTGCGTTCAAATAATAATTAGACACAGCAGTGCACACAAATTTAACTCTTATTACAGTTTACAACATACAGGTAACAAATTACAGGCTTAACAAATCGATGCGGTTAATTACCACTCGATAATTGCCACAACGCAATTGCATAACCGATTGGTAAAATCGATTGGACAGATTTAGGATTTCGATTACCATCCAGACGTGAGTCGGAGTTAGTTATTATTGGAGCAAATGTTATATAAATGAGAACTTTGTTACAAAACGCTTTTATCCGCCATCGGCCGCCTTTCTCTTCGTTATCATGGATCGTATCGACGTGGAGCGGCAGCGCGAAGCCCCAATGTGGCTTTGTTCTAGAGGGTATTATCTAATGTAATCGCTTGCCGTACCTTAGTGCATAAGCTATTATTCAAAGATAACTTATGTCGATGTATCGATGTAGAGTTTAACTGAATTTTACCGTCTGTTTCATTCTTATTAGAATTAGTCTAAGCCTTCACGAGATTAAGGAGCTTAACGATGTTCGCGGTCTAAGACGAAGAAAATGTAGGACATAGTAGTTAGGAATTTGAATTGCAACTCTAAATCTTTGGTAGTATTCTTGTAAAATCATAGACAAAAAGATCTTATTTAGTCTGTGACATATATCACATATCAATCAATAGATATCTGTGGTTTGTTGTAGCTAAGATCCATTGTAGAAAAATCTACACCGAACATAGAGTAAACAGTAAACTGAATTACATGTAACAACGTTAACGTCAAATAATCCTTACAAGTTCATATTTATATTGAAAGAAATATAAGACTATATGTTTTTTTATGTACTACATGTAAAATGATTCAAAAAGAACTTCAGCAATGATATGTCGTAGCTTACAGATAAGATTGAGGGAACCGGAAATAACTACTTGCCGGCTTCTAGTTTGATTTTAAACGCACCGTTCGTAAACTCAATTAAATGAACCACGTTGGGATTTATTTTAATTAGCGTTATAATGACTTCAATTTATAATCAATATCGAAAGTACTATTTGCAACAAAACATGTAATTAAAACATCGCGTTCACGAAAATTGTTCAATGGGAACAAACTTAAAGCGTAGTACCAGTACATTTAAAGATAGACTAATAAAGAATTTTCAAGTAAATCAAAAACATCTGAAATCAGTCAACGCGTAAAATTTACGACTCATGTAAGCACAAATAATCGTCTGAAATGTAATAAGAAAATGTTCAAAAGGTAACCTCTACAAGGAAAAACCGGCTAGAAACTCTGAGGTAGTTTTATATATTTGTAGGCACTTTTATTTTTGTCGTGTAACATCTATCTCAACTATCCAAAGATAGATGTATACCGTGACGTCACGCATTAATAGTACTAAACGAGTATTTATTTATTTATACTTTATTGTGTACAGCAAAAGGATTACAAAAGGCGGACTTAATGCCTTTTGGCATTCTCTAACAGTCAAGCCAGGGCGTGAAGAAATGTGGTGATAGGTGCATCAAATTTAAAATAATATAAATATGAAAAGGCTAATTGAGAAATATACTTCATAATTAAAACATATTTAAATGTATTAGCATACATATATACATGCTATAATATATACATAAAAACCTATAGATACATACATATATAATAAATCAGAATAAATACTAACAAGTATCAGATGGTTTTAAAAATTGTTCGCGTACCAGTCGTTTGAAAGAAAAGTATATATTGAAAAAGTAAGTATCTGTTCGAGATAAAGTAAAAATATTTGAAAATAGAATATTTCCCTCTGATAAGGCATTTATCAGTCGCGGTAATCGCCTATGCCATAAATAATGATGAACCATTATCTATGGCATAGGCAAAATGAAGCAGAAAGCTTCGCAGTTCTTAGCAAAAGCTACATCGAACAACAAAGTATTGCGAAGATAAATGTTACAAGTAAATTGTAGATTGGAAGATGACTTATGTGACGATATTTGGGGGGGGGGGGGGCTATGTTCAGCCACAAGTGCAGTCGCAAGTGTCTGTCAATCAAGTGAATGAATGACTTACCTTAACAACAGCGTCCAAAGCCATCCTCTCGATATCCAGGTGGTAGAAGTTGAGCTGCGGCACGTGGCGCCTCCGCGGCCGTATGTCATCATAGTACGCGAGCACGTCGTTGACGGACACCACGGGGCAGTCGTCCACGGTGCTGCACCCGCTGCTTACCCCGTCCACGCCGCTGTCCGAGTCCGCCTCGCCGCCGTAACCCTCCTTCGAATCGCGCCGCTCCCCGTAACTGGTCTCCGAGCCCTCGTGATAGCCGGACTCGTTCATATCGTCCGGGGTGACGATCTCCGGGATCCTCATCGGCTCGTATCCGTAGCCGAATTCGTAGTCGACGGCGGTCTCGGGTCCGATCGCGTCGGCCATCGTGCACGTTTCGTGTTTGTTCGTGTGTGGTGTCGCCACTACATGCTGGCCCGCGGCGCCCGGTGACACTGCGACGCCCTGCGGACAAGTAGACCGGTCAGTAGATGGATCGCTTAAAAAAAAAAAAAAACTTGAATATGCTTTGTTTAGTATAGAATAGTAGTAGGTACCTACGCTAAATATTTTGAAATATTCGGTTTGGTTATAAATAGATAAAATACGCTACGCTAAATAAAGGAAAAACAAGTTAGTAAGAATTCGTAGAAATCGTTTCGCTATTATAAGTTTAAAGAACAAAAACAATGAAGTTCTAAATACTAACGAACTAATTGGCTGTCGAACAGACTAAACTGGTATTAATTGGTCAATAAAGTTTGAAATCCTTACAGACAGATTAAAATGCTATATATGAATATAATAAAACAATTATCTTACAATGTAAATTTAGCTACTTTAAAATATGTTTCATGACATCTGCAATATGCATCATGGATAAAATATAAACTGACCGATTTAGGAGATGAACAAATACAAACAAGTGTAAACCACTTTTAATTTCAACAACAAACCGTCTCGCGACTTTCTCTATCAAGTGATCACAAAACTGTACTGACTGACTGTACGAGTTCATTGACCTTAAAAACTTTTAAATCACTTTTCCCCTTTTACTCTTTAAATCCGGTTATATGAATGAGTTTATAAATTATTTCATCGTGTTTATTTCATCGTGATTATGAGGCGCGAGTTTAAAAGTATAAACTACCACTCAGATATCTGAGGGTTTGGAGAATCAGCGAACGGTACGCCACGCTGCTCCAGCGCGGGTTGAGGGACGAAATAACATTTTTTATCATATCCCAGACATCCTAAACTCACGATGTTCCATCATCGCCGAGTACGTGAATTTATTTAATCGTGGTTGGAATTTATTCAGCACCGATAACAGCTATTAACAATATTAGTTGTGCCGGCACCGGGGATCGAACACGGGTCACGCGCGCTACTTGAAACTAAAGCGTGCGCTTTGACCAAGAGCACGCAAATTTTGAAACTAATTAATCAACCCTCCATAACTGTTAGTGTATGTACAATCGTTGTACGGTTATCTTTTTGTTTTCACATAAAACGTTCGTTAACTTTTTGTGTGAACTCGGGCTTTGACGTCCAAATCAGCCGTTTAACTTGTTGTTATTGTGGTAAAACGATTATATGTAATCAATTTACTGATGAACTCGTGTCATAAGTCATGGAGAAGAAGGCTCGCATGGGCCGGCTCGGCCAGAGTGGGCACCACGGCCTCGCAGAACACCGGCGTAAAGTAAAGGCGTCTTGTGCTTCTGTGTTTCGTTCGGTGAGTGAGACAACAGGAGGCCCCTCTTCCCGCTCACTCTCTCATCCGCCAAATATCCATGCAGATGTACGTGGGCGACGGTAATCACTTACTATCAGGTGAGCCGTGGTTGTACGGAATCCTCGGGGCGCTAGGCCTGTTTTTATTTAATATATTGAGGTTCATGTGAACTTTCGTTTCAGACATGACAGTCTCCTCCAGCTGTATCACTTACCGCCGAGCATGGATTTAATTAGCGCTTCTTATGAATGGAAAAAACAAACACAAAGATAGCTAGCACTACAGATCGAGAGAGAAGACAGCACTCTCGGGGTAGGCAGAGTAACTCTGGAGATTGAATACTTCAAACTGTGAACGGACAGTTTTAAGCGCTTGTTACTGTGATTCACTACCTGAGTTCAAAACCAAAACGACCTCGCATAATAAAGGAGCATGCGGCTCATCTGATGGTAAGTGATCACCGACGCCCACGTACTTCCGCAACGGCATTTAAAGAAGAAATAGTCTCTTTTCTCGAAGATCCCCTTATTGTAGTTAGAATGTACAGGGAGCTCATTCCTCATAATCGAAAGTATGATCTTCAATAGATGCTTAAAAGCACAAAATCTATATTAAATTTGACTTTTAAACTATAAAAAAAGCTTAATGTGACTGTAATGTAAAAAAGCTTTCTAGTCATTTATTTTTCTGTACGGAACCCCATCACTAAACCAACGCCGTCTGTCCAGCCGACGGTCTGTCGTAATGGGTAGCCGGTCGAAATTTTCACTGAATATGTGTTTAATTATGGCGGATATCCTGACCAAACCATAAAAGGGAGTCCTGATACAAAAGACTTGTTTTTGTAACGTCTTTTGTTAATTCTATATTGTAAAAAAGGTGCAAGGGTCAAACATTAAATTTCTAACCACCCCAGTTCACCCAATAATAATAATATTTAAATTTATTATTTAACAAAGGAAGAAATATTCCAGACACACGCGAAGAAGCCTCCATACCGCGAAATAAGTTTATAAGATCATAAATTTAGAAAAAGCTCCGAAAAGTAAAAAAAAAATTCGCCACGTCATAATCCATTTTACTGGATCTAATAAACAAGAAGCTCGATAAAAATGAATGAATATAAATATAAACCATTCTCACGCGGCTAAAGCTTCGCCAAAACGGATATAGGTTCGCTGTGTTCAAAGCTTAAGCAGAGTTAGTTTAATTCTTGACGTGTGGCTACATTAGAAATGCTATTCTTATGACAGGTTTAATGTGGTATGACGTGGTAGGGCCAAGTGGCGGCTTTTGCTGCTGCTCGAATTGGCCGGGTTGGTACCACGGCCTCGCAGAATACCGGCGTGGAGCAGACGCAACTTGTACTTGTGCGTTTCGTTCGGTGAGCGAGGTATGAGGCCCACTCCCCTCCGCATCCTCCCTCCCATCTCTCAAATACCATTAAAGGCCGGCAACGCGTGGCGTGGGCGACGGTAGTCGCTTACCATCAGGTGAACCTATTGCTCGTTTGCCGACTTTCTCATAAAAAAAAAGGAGCTGACGGTGCGCGACGGTGCATATTTGCTAGTCGTGACCTCGCTCACGGAACTATACGCAGAAGCACTCGATGTCTCTATCTCACGTCGGTATTCGGCGTGGTCGTACGTAGAACAAGCCCGGTCGAGCCGGCCCATTCGAGCAGCGGCGAAAACTCGGCTCACTATTGTCACCTGGCGGAGACAGGGGTACGTCTGTATTCTAGTAATGTGATCGGTTGTAGTCTGCAATATCTTATCAAAGAACATTTAATCAATTTTAAAAAAAAATCGAGTTGCATGACTCGTTACCGCGGAGGAAATATAATTAACACGAACAAGACCTTAGAATCCTACAGAAATTTCCATAAAAAAATAAACCAATGCTTTAAATACAACAGACAAGTAATATTGCGACAAGAAAACTATAAGAGTGCATAGTCGACAATAACTCATTTCGTACACATGTGTATAAAACTTCTAAAGAAACTCTCTGAATCCCTCAAAAACTCCAACTGGAACTGTACAAAAACATGTCAAGCTGTTTCCTTATAGGAAACTGAATTGAACATCCAAGAAGGCTAGCAGCTGAAACCACACAATGCGCTCGGTTGAATCATCCCCGTGCTCTCTCGCTCCCGCGATCGTTTCCCTCTTTCGCACTTCTAGCAACAGGTGGCCCTATCTATCCCGGTGACCCAGTTCTCGTGCCAAGGGCGGGAACAGACGTCGGCAACAAGTCGGCCCCGTGCTGGGTGCAGCTTAGGAAATGATTTTTAGTATCAACACGCGAACACTACACATTTGGAATGAAACAATTGTTTAGGTATTTTATCGCGTTCATTTTGTTTTTATGTTGCTGATGGTAGCTACCTATGGGATGGTAGATCACTATGGGGACGTCTAACACCTCAGCCCCACCCCCTCCTCAAAATGAAAAAAAAACAAAGGTTTTGACAGTTTCCATAGACTCACATAGACCGTAGACTCATATAGATAATATTAAAGAGTCATAATTGTAATTTACGTGTTATTATCTAAGCGTGGTAGAGCCAAGCGGCGGCTTTAGCTGGTGCTCGAATGGGCCGGCTCGACCGGATTGATACCACCACCTCGCAGAATACCGGCGTGAAGTAGAGGCATCTTGTGCTTCTGCGTTTCGTTCGGTGAGTGAGGTAACCGGAGGCCCACATCACCTCCTTATTTCTCCCAAATATCCTTAAAGACCGGCAAAGCACCTGTAGCATCTATGGTGTTGCAGATGTATGTGGGCGACGGTAAGCACTTACCATCAGGTGAACCTATTCCTCGTTTGCCGTCTATTCCATAAAAAATAAACCAATGCTTTAAATACAACAGACAAGTAATATTGCGACAAGAAAACTATAAGAGTGCATAGTCGACAATAACTCATTTCGTACACATGTGTATAAAACTTGTAAAGAAACTCTCTGAATCCTCAAAACTCCAACTGGAACTGTACAAAAACATGTCAAGCTGTTTCCTTATAGGAAACTGAATTGAACATCCAAGAAGGCTAGCAGCTGCAACCACACAATGCGCTCGGTTGAATCATCCCCGTGCTCTCTCGCTCCCGCGATCGTTTCCCTCTTTCGCACTTCTAGCAACAGGTGGCCCTATCTATCCCGGTGACCCAGTTCTCGTGCCAAGGGCGGGAACAGACGTCGGCAACAAGTCGGCCCCGTGCTGGGTGCAGCTTAGGAAATGATTTTTAGTATCGACACGCGAACACTACACATTCGGAATGAAACAATTGTTTAGGTATTTTATCGCGTTCATTTTGTTTTTATGTTGCTGATGGTAGCTACCTATGGGATGGTAGATCACTATGGGGACGTCTAACACCTCAGCCCCATCCCCTCCTCAAAATGAAAAAAAAAACAAAGGTTTTGACAGTTTCCATAGACTCACATAGACCGTAGACCCATATAGATAATATTAAAGAGTCATAATTGTAATTTACGTGTTATTATCTAAGCGTGGTAGAGCCAAGCGGCGGCTTTAGCTGGTGCTCGAATGGGCCGGCTCGACCGGATTGATACCACCACCTCGCAGAATACCGGCGTGAAGTAGAGGCATCTTGTGCTTCTGCGTTTCGTTCGGTGAGTGAGGTAACCGGAGGCCCACATCACCTCCTTATTTCTCCCAAATATCCTTAAAGACCGGCAAAGCACCTGTAGCATCTATGGTGTTGCAGATGTATGTGGGCGACGGTAAGCACTTACCATCAGGTGAACCTATTCCTCGTTTGCCGTCTATTCCATAAAAAAAAAATATATATTCGTAACGAATAATAACAGGTAACATGATTATAAAAGTCAAGAGAAGTTGATCAAGAAGTTGACGATGATATAAAGGTGTATAACTGCAATTAATTTTAAATGGTAACCCAGCAATGATGTGAGAGAGTTATCGCGTTTCATTGTGCTTTGCGAAAGGGAAAAAATTACCTAAGTCGAAATGGAAGAAGTAGATACTTATTAGCCGTGTAGTGGCGCCGGTAAGGATCTCTCGAATTTTAGATCTTTACTCATGTGGATGTCATAGAAGACTAAGAGAGCCTGGCCTTAAATCTCCAGCAGCAAACTTAGTAACGAGGCATTGTAAAGACAAAAAGTTATGTTACGTGTAAATGGTAGAGTCGGGAGAGGAAGACCCAGGCGAACATTTCACGATCAAATCGGAGACGTTCTGAAAGAAGGCCAGGTCAAGCGTACTCTAAACCAACGAGCATGCACGCGAAGATTGATGAAAGTGGAAGAAGCGAAAGACGTATGTCAGGACTGTAGCAAGTGGAACCAGATTGTCTCTGCCTACCCCGTTCGGAACAAGGCGTAAATATATATATATGCGTTATGCCGAATCGTGCCAAAAATAAATTTGTAATTTATTCGTGCACATATGGGTAGCAGGCGTGAGGGCTTATATATAAACAATAGCTCAGTGGTTAGCGTATTCCAGCCAAAGTCAATGTTTGTCTTAAACACAAATTACTGGTTTTAGGGTCCTGGCCGTGTCGTGTTCGTTCCGTGTCTCTGACACTTCCTCCGATCTTACCGCACAAGCGTAACATCGGATAGAGACAGGTAGAGACGCGCGAGGGCCTCTGTGTTCGCGTGTACGGTACTATAATATCTCCTGCGCAGTTGACAACTGACGATAGTATCTGAAATTTATCGCCATGATCAAAATCTACCAGGAGGGTATAACCGGAAAGAAGAAGAAAAAAAATTTTCTTTAGCCGATGTTTTCTAGGTATCTCTATAGTTACTCCAGCTGCTTCTTTACTTATTCAGTCCACTTCCTTACAGTGCACCCTGCTTGATTACGAACAAGACTCTGGCTCAAAAACGCAACTCGTGGACTGTGACCATATAATTATTCAGCATAAAAAAAACAAATGCAACCAACCGAGCTTTCGGCTTTGTATCACGTAAAAAAAATATTGCCCAATTTCTTCATTCGTGTGGGTGTGCCCAGACACGGGCTTAGGCAACCTGAACTTTAAGCGAAGGACAAAAGGCACTATATTTATTGTCGCAGAACGATATGTTTGGCGTTATGCCATACAGTTGCTCTCATTTGACGTGAGATGACTTGACTGGCAACAGATACGCTGCACTACGCCCATTCATCAAACGCGTGCGCGCAATATTAAATGTTTTATATAACTCGCTGAACGCTAGGATTTGGCCCCTGGTTCTCCTTTATATAAACAGGAATAGGTGGGTAGGTATACCGGTTTGCATACAGTGCCATTTTTTTTTTTTGATCGAGTCAAACGTTTTATCCGGATTAATGTGAAACCAATTTTTCGGATATTATCTCGTCCTGTTTCACATATAAATTTTCGATTTTGAAGGGTTCCTTTTTATGTGGTAAAGGGGGCAAACGAGCATGCGGCACTAGAGGAGCTGCAGGTGCGTGGCCGGCTTTAAAGATGGCAATGAGGACGAGGGGGGTTGGAGGGACAGTGGACCTCCAGTAACCTCATTCACCGCACGTATTGCAGAAACACGCGATGCCTCAACTTCACATTGGTATTCTGTGTGTTTGTTAGACGTCTTGATATCATGGTTTACCCGGGCTACGGTCAGCTTCTACGCAAAAGGCGCTCACAGCATCTTGAGGTCACATTCATAACATTCTTTATTAATATAAGATATTTGTTTTTTTAGATTTAATAGCCTGGAGAATAATCCTCAGGATCGCAGGTCTTATCTAGACATATGATCACACTGCAGACCTTTTACAGCGTCGATATCGGTAAGAGCTACAACATATATGCGTAAAATTACTATTTTTCAATGCGCTAGTAGCATAATGATTCCAAGCATTATATTCTTCCGTGTGAAGTGATTAGGTCCAAGGTTGTTACCCCGTCAGTTTAGAAGATGACTATGCACTCTTGCCTCGCAGAGTACTGTGCGGAAGACGGACGGCTCGGCTCTAGAGTATCATTATAAAGCTTTATGCAACAGAACGACAAATGACTTCAGGAGGCACGTCAATCACGTAAGAGTGAAATTATGAAATGAATTGACAAATATTTTGTACACACTACGGTCTAACATAAATGAAAACATATGTTCTTCACTAAATATGTAAACACTCATTAAATACGTAAACACTCGCTACTGTCTGTTAAAGGGGTAGACAGAGATTATGAAGAGATAGGAAAGGGTGAGATTATTACGTCGGTAGCACGTGGCTTTATACTATTCGGTTAAAAAAAGGCGCAAGTACAAAATAAGAGGATGAGAAGCGACCCGAGTCCGACCCTGGTTCAGGCAGTATACTTATTAGTATAAATTTTTGAAAAGTTATTGGTGAGCTAGTGGCATGAGTTCGCGAACCAAGAGACAGCGAAAGTCACAGCCAAAACGGCTAATAACATCGAATATTATTATAACAAGTAGATGTTATGTCTGCCATTACGCCTGCCGACCCGCACTGGAGCAACGTGGCAATCTTCTCAGTTATTTGTGGCCAGCAACGGCCACTTACAGGTTGCTACTTTATACGATTTCTTAAAAGATATGCAGTTCAACGTTCAACAGCACTTATGGTCACACTATATATACATTGGCACACCTCTGTAGCACACGGCACAGTTGAAAGCTTCCGGTTGTAACCCACGGAAGTTATCGAAGTATTCGAAAGAACACCAACGTCATGATCACATAATCACAAAGTTTAATTATATCCCGGCTTCCTAAGCGATTAAAACATCACACTGACTCTGATTGAAACATCTCTCCCCCGGCTCATAAAGGTTTTATAGAGTAACATACATTTTTCATACGCAGCGATGACATAACGTAGCCCTGAACTTGTGGCGGCACGAAAACACGATGAACCCTGAAGGTCGCAGCTACTTGTTGCACCTGGCTGTTCGCCAGCGACCCATTCTGGTCCGCGCGGGGTCGCCACGCGGCACGTGTTTTTCCGGATAGTCCCATAATCGAAATATAAAAATATGTTCTAGTATATTTCAAGAAAATATATGAACATTCTCATAAATTTTCTTAAATGTGGTAGAGCTAAACGGCGGCTTTTGCTGCTGCTCGAATGGGCCGGCTCGACCGGATTGGTACCACTAACTCGCAGAATACCGGCGTGAAGTAGAGGCATCTTATGCTTCTTGCCTTTCGTTCGGTGAGTGAGGTATCCGGAGTCCCACTCCCCCTCCCCATCCCCCTCCTCCCTTCCATCTCCCAAATACCCTTAGAGGCCGGCAACGCAGCACCTCTGGTGTTGCAGATGTACGTGGGCGACGGTAATCACTTACCACCAGGTGAACCGCTAACTCGTATGCCGCCTTTCTCAAAAAAAAAAATTAGTAACTGACAAACTTACTGTTATAGTTTTTTAACACATTGTATTTAATTATAATCTGTGAAAGAAAAGCGCTTTGTTATTACTAAAAATCTTGTGATTAATTATGGACGTGTTGAAACGATGGACTTTTTTATTGGATTGGGGTAAAAAAAAACGAGCATGCAATCCACTTAATATGTGGCTACTCCAGCCCATAGACACCTGCAAACAATTTCACTCGAAGAAGATCACAGATGCGTTGTCACTCCTGAGTACAAAGATGGAATGCCTCGCGGCCCGTAATAATACTGGCTCTCTATGCCTTCCAAACCGGAACACTGCAGTAATTGCACTGCTGCATTGCGCTTCGGTTGTACAGCGTAATTAAAAGTCTATAATTGCCCCAATGCCGGTCGAAGGCCTCGTCTCAATATTATAGATGGTTTTGGAGTCGGGTAGGGCCCGCTGCTCCTGTGCGGGTCTTTCGATTTAATTAGATATTTAACGGGTTTTCTTACGATATTTTTCTTCACTACCGTACAATAGCAAGATTCAGCACCTAAAATTCTAAAAGTATAGGGTCGTCCATCTCTATCCGTAATAATTTGAGACAGACATTGCGACCCTATCCTCTCACACCATTCATTCACCCCGCATTCCCGCGATGCAATACTCGTTTTTAACGTAACTCTGACTGCATTATATTTCATTCTCTTGTACGCGAATATATAATTCCGTTTTATTTATATAACTCTATCAATGGCCTTTAAATATGTAAACTTCCTTTCGGAGTCGAACGTATTACTACATTTTTTTTTGGCAACACCATTAACATCTTCATTATAAAATAGTATAAAACAAAGTCGCAATCCGTGTTAGTCTGTGTAATCTCTTATAATTTCTAAACGTCTCAGTGGATTTGAAATTATACCATTATTTACGGATATTATGGCGTTTAATTTTGTTTATATATTCCCGAGGTTTCGAGGGCTTTACAGCAGCCGTGGTCAAGGGGGGACTGGGGTTTTAGACGTCCCGATGTCATAGACAGCTCGGGCTACCTCGAGCTTTTATTTATACATTTTGATCCGATCTACGCAGAATGTGCACACAGTAGGTTGAGGTCGTGGAGTGGTATGCTTGGTCTGGCATGGCGATAGTACGAGGCGGGTTCGAATGGGCGACCATTGGGCTGATCGCACTTCATCATTATTATAATAAAATTAGGTACTACCGTTCATTTGTAACGTTGAGCTAGAAATTAAAAACATGATTTGCATTCGTGACATGCGTATATATAAGTAGACTTATATATACCTTATGTCCTCTGATCGTCTACTATAAGACCACAGCTGGACATAAGCCATGATAGCTGGTATGTCGTGGATGGAAGACATACAAATCAAATCGATTAATTTATTCATAGACATAAGAACCGATATATTAACTTGTTAAATGTCATTTTTGAAGGAGCCGTGGTAGCCTTGTGGTTAGGGCGCACGTTTCATAGAGCGCGTGTGACCCGGGTTCGATCCCCGGTACTGGCACCACTAAAATTGTTAATAGCAATTTTAAGTGCTGTATTTACGGTGCGGTGAAGTAAAAAAGTGTAGGACGACCCCCCACAAGATGGAGTGACGACCTGCGCAGTGTTGCGGGAAGTCGATGGATGCAGGTGGCTCAGGACCGAGCTTCGTGGCAATCTTTGGGGGAGGCCTATGTTCAGCAGTGGACTTCTGATAGGCTGAAATGATGATGATGATGAAGTAAAACATCGTGAGGAAACTTGCATGTCTGAGAAATATTAAAAAAAATTATGTCGAGGATACGCACTGGAGCAGGGTGGCGGGCCCTTCGCGGTTCCAAACCCTGTCAAGTATTTGAAAAGGAGGCCTTTGCCATCAGTAGGCACTCACAGGCCGCTACTTTTACTTTAACGTCATTTTACAACTCTCCCACCGTTTCTCAATGAGGGTCCTCTGACGGAGAGGAAACGGGCGACAGAAACTGAAAACTCCCGAAGGCAAGTATATCTAGATCTATCTATCTACATGTATGGTGTAATTTATTCATTATTTCAGAATTCCAATCCTAGCAACAGGGGACATGTGACCCGCTCCCTCACTACAGTGCGCGGACAATCTCATTTTCCGCTCCGTAGCCCATATGCCGGATGGACAATTTCGACACGAAATCGTAAATGTTATTCTTACGGACCTCATCGAGAAGGAAGGAAGCGTCTGAGAAGAATTGAAAACAAATGTTCATACTAAGGCGCAATGTAGAGGGCGAGAGGGCTCGCTCCACCCTCAAGGCACCCTTGCCATCCTAACGCCCGTGTTATTCGTAATAAGACCTGAGATTCTATTAAGGTTGTTGTTGGTTCCGAACAGAGTTAGTTTAATTCTTGACGTGTGGCTACATTAGAAATGCTATTTTTATGACACGGTTAATATGGTATGACGTGGTAGAGCCAAGTGGCGGCTTTTGTTGCTGCTCGAATTGGCCGGCTCGACCGGGTTGGTATCACGGCCTCGCAGAATACCGGCGTGGAGCAGAGGCAACTTGTACTTGTGCGTCTCGTTCGGTGAGCGAGGTATGAGGCCCACTCCCCTCCGCATCCTCCCTCCCATCTCCCAAATACCATTAAAGGCCGGCAACGCGACTACAGCACCTCTGGTGTTGCAGATGTACGTAGGCGACGGTTATCACTTACCATCAGGTGTACCGCTTGGACGTTTGCCGCATTTCTTATAAAAAAAAACTCGGACTGTAAACAAAAATATCTAATCAAAACAACAACCAATCTTAAAAAAGAAATATGTTAGATCTATATGCAGTCCCCTATCTTAGCTATTATTATTAATTGTTAATTTAACATCGTTATTCTGGTAAATTTGGTTAATTTTAGTTCGTATATTTTTTTTTCGTATTGTCCAGTGTGTTAAAATCTTATAGGACAACTGTACATACAACAGTTTGTACTTTGAGTATGAGACACTTGTCTACTGTTATCCGTGTATGAATTTATGCGTTACTATATTATGTTACTAAAAGTATTCAATTGAGTACAAATAATATAGAAAGTGACGAAAACAAAAACGTGAAAATTGTTCATAGTTGAAAATTTTTGTTCAGAAGGTCACGATGACCTTGTAGCTGGAAAATAATTCCTTCAACATTTTCTTGTTTCGTAATTTACTTGTAAAGTTCGAGGCTATATTGAAATCCCTCGGTGCATCTCCAAATATTTTCTGTTCTTTACCTTTTTCCCTTATACGTTTGTTGATTGCCAGTTTTATTGGAATAAACTTTTTTTTTTAATTAAAATGGATCTTGTAGCAAATAAGGCATAAACATTTTAAATTGTTTTTAAATAATGATTTCTTGTATTTACGCGTATAGAATTGTGTTGACATTTCAAATGAAACTATTATTAACGTATTTTATCACGTTTAATTTTTTTTTAAATCCCGACCTGACTTGACTTTTGTAACAAGTACATTTTTGATTGTGATATAGTCCCAGGATTATTTTATGCTACCTCGACTCGAAAACGACTGGACCTGTTTTGATGCGGTTTTCAACTAATTTCAATCTATTATATTTCTATTTTTATTTTTAAGAAAACCTTTACCTTGAAACTCCGATACTTAATCGATCAGAACGGGATTGATACCACAAGTAATGACCCGAACAGGCTCATACACAAAAACCATAGAACTGTTCACTGAAGAACATGAATAATTAACGTGTCTATTTATTTAGAAAACTTCAGCACTTATAATTGCTATTAACAATTTTAGCGGAGCCGGCGCCGGGGATCGAACCCAGGTCGCACGCGCTCTATAAAACTAACGTGAGCGCCCATTAGGCTACCACGGCATAAATAATCACGAACGATTATTCGTTGCATCACTAATTACAAACGACACGTGGTGTTCTAGAACTGAAAGGACTGCGCGGTGCGATTTGCGTTCGAAATTGGTATTGCACGCGCGCATGCGCACGTTGCAAAATCACTAAATCATCGAGCGCGGAGCACCAGCGCCCGACAATTACGCCCACGTGCAAATCTCGCCTTTCGTAACACACCTCCGCCTTTCCTAATCGATATGCTTATAAACGATAAAACAATCTAATAACGAATCTTAAATTCTACGTAATTCACTTTGTACGCAAGCTGGACCGACTAAATAATTGCGAAATGGAAAGGTTTCCATTTATACAAACAAATGAAACGTAAGCCACTCATGCATATCACCGACAAAACCCAGCTTTCTCCTACAGTGGAGATACAAAGAGAACGAGAACGCGTGGCGAGTGTCATCGCCGGATTGTCTCTCAGGATTTCCGTGAGATTATCGTGACTTTCTTCCTTAGTCGCTTTGACACTCATGGAAAGTAAGGAAGCGGCAGTCTTACACTGCTATAATATATATATATATATATAGGATATGTTTACATAGTAATAAAGAACTATAGTTCATGTACACGGAGATGTCTGTATGTTAATATGTTAACTAATTTTTTTTTAAATGAAATGTATTTTAATATTATTTTTATTTTATTACGCGTTCTAGGTTAAGCGTCGGCTTCTGCTTCTGCTCGAATGTGCCGGCTCGACCGCTGTCGTACCGCGACCTGGCTACCGGCTTGAAGTAAACGCATCTTGTGCTTCTGCGTTTCCTTCGGTGTGCGAGTTAACCCGAAGGCCACAAGCACACCTCTCTCATCAGCCAAATATTCTTAAAGACTGGCAACGCACCAGCAGCTTCTTTGGTGTTGGTTACGTGAGCCGCTAGTTTGTTAGCCGCCTCCCATCCCACAAAAATAAAACATATACTCCTACCTCAAAGAATGTGCAATGATTTAAAAGTTATAAACCAATACACAGACGAAAACGGATAGCGACTCTGCTTCATAGTAATTTAAGGTAAAAAAAAATTAAACACGTCACAATCATAACATATCCGAATATAGATTGGATAACATAAATATCCGAATAAAATACGTCACAGAAAAATGTCGAATGACTAAATCAAAACGCTCGATTTTGACGAAAGCCGAATACATTAATAGAATACTGTCGAGTTGATTTCAGTATTATTTAATTAGGTAGGCGCGGGAGGGATTCCAATTATGTTGCGCGCGATGTTATCCGTGGGATCCGTACCGTGTAACACTTATGTACGTCCGTGACAGGCGATCACAGTGTTCACAAAATGGCTGTCGATTCAAAATGTCGAGTGTACCGTGACAGGTGACGTAATTACCCACAAGCTCACTTTCATCTGAAGACTTAATATATCAAATCTATGTTAATGTTGACGACCGGCTTTGCGGTTAGCGTACCTGACACTTCGCCATCGGTCCAGAGTTGGAATCCAAGACGAAGGCTATGTCTGTGTAACACACTAATTATTGGTTTTATGCGCAGTGCAATCGCGAGCCATAGTCGTTTTTTTTATTAATTGTATTATGTGATTTCCTTGTTAGTATAAAATCGACCAACGTTGTTACAACACACATTAAAAAAATTTGCAAAGAACAACTTAATTTCTATTTCAAAAATGGTGAAGTATTATCAGAAAATAGTTTTATGAGTTCAATTAATACTCTGATAAGCGATTTATGTGTTTATGACTGATAATTGCTAAGCAATAAGGCAATGAGTGGAAGCCATGCCTTATAACTTCAATCAGTTTCCGAGCAGCGTGAGAATGCAATATCTTCAAATAACTTATTTCCCTTGCGCAGGCGCATGTAGGGTTGCCATATGCACCGTAGTTAATGTTTTTGATTTCTTTTTACTTTTAAATGGCTCCAGTGTATGTATTCAATATCTGTTAATATAGAGAACCAAAAAAAAATTTATATACATTTTTTGTAGTATATACTTTTTTTTTGCAATAGTAAACAAAAGCACAGCATATATTACGTTACAACAGGTGTTCTTGTCACTCTAAAAACAATCACTTCACAAAACCTTCACCTAAAGAAGTAATCTAACCGAACGATTTCTTGTGTTTACGCTAACACCATACATTAGAAATGAAACTATAATTTACGGCTTTCATGGTGTTTCATTTACTTTTTTAATGCCGACGTTTCGGGTTGTTAACCCGGCTACATACAGTGCAGTTACAGACACATCGGACCAAAAGCTTTAACATTCTTCCTTTTTTTCAAAGGAAAGGGGGCACACGTTCAAGCGGCTCATCTGATATGTGATCACCGTGGGCTCACGTACACCTGCTGTGTCGATAACGCACCTGCAGCTCCCTGGGGATCCCAGGTGCGTTATCGACCTTAAAGGATATTTTGGGGAATGTGAAGGATGATAGGAAGGGGATTTGAGTTTTTTGCCTCTACTTCTAGCAGCGGTACTACTCCGGTCCGGCCGGCCCTTTCCAGCACCAGCAAAAGTCGCTGCTTGGCAAAAATATAGAAGACTAATAAAAGCGGGTGATGTTATAATACGGAGGGTTATAATTATTTATAGTTATAAAGCTGAAAATGTCACTCTTACAGATTGATATATATATTCTACCGATAGACGAGAACGTTCCTAGAAACAACATGTTTCAAACTTTGATCTGCTCACTAACGCCACCTAGTATCGATCCGTCGCGGTGCATAAGAACTTCTCTTACAATTTGTTTCGGTTCGTGCACGTGTCATTAATCTGTGACGATGGAGTTGTTCAATTTTGCTTTTAACGTTTCACATTTATATGAAAAACGATATTACGTTATAATATTATTGTAGTTATTCATGATTTAGCATACTGTGCCAATAAAAATGTTGTAAACAATTTTTGGCCAAATTTGTCAGTGAAAAATAGCAATATAAATTCAACTAGTTGCTCTTGTATAGTTCTTATTAGCGTATGCATTAAAAATTAGGACGTGCCGCCATCTTGGACGTAAGTACACATAGACCGTTGCCCGTTACGTAAAAAATAATAAATTACCTAATACAAATGGCAACCTTATATACTGTGTACTCGCTTGAGAACTGAACAGCGGCGTGTGTAGTTAAAGTCATTAATCAAAAACGCCGGTACACGAAATGATCAGTTATCAGCGAGACGAGCTAGTTTAATTCGATATGTTTATTACGTGTGGGACTCGCATCGTCAATTTGTCAAGACAAACAGCCACGGCTTGTTGAGCAACGTTAATTGGCATTGTAGTTTGTAATGCCATTGCTACCTTGTTAGCAGGACGACGCGTGGTAGTGTGTCTGTCTGTGTATTTTTACGCGGTAGAGCCAAGCGGCTGCATTTGCTGCTGCTCGTATGGGCCGGCTCGACCGGGACAGTACCACGGCCTCGCAGTATACCGGCTTCTGCGTTTCCTTCGGTGAGTGAGGTAACCGGAGGCCCACACCTTCAAACCCCCTTCCTATCATCTCTCTCTCATCCCCTAAAATAAATCCTTAAAGGTCGAAAGCTTCCCTGGTTTTGGCGACGGTAATCACTGGCATGCAATGGCAACCTGGAGCGATAGTTCACCAGCGAATCAGCTTCAAGCTCAAGATTATAATAAATACATCACACTAGCATGTACCCGGTCGCGCATCACAGTGGCCATTTTTGTAAGTGTCGGATTTTATGTATATTTATTTTGTTCCAAACCTCTCTAGTATTGAGACGAAGATAATCTATATCTATATTATAAGATATATAATAATAATATATAGATTCGAGCTCAATCGCGACACTAACTTAGACAGGCTGAATTTTTATATAAGTATAATGATTGACTCTAACCGTATCGATCTTACTTAAAGTTTTTACACACAAGGCGTACATTAGTTTCCAACCTGTTAATGGGATAAACCCGTTGCTTGCGTCTGTGTGTGTTCAATTAGTAATAGCTAGCGGACACACACATACACTAGCCCACCGCCCTCCGCTGCTTTTTATTTTCTCTTCAACCTAAACTGACAATGCTAGCGATACTTAGAACCGTACCGTCTGTCAAATTAAACAAAAATGTTGCCAATCTCGGCAGACGGATTGACAAATGCATTACTAAACAATTCACATATTAGACGTACCCATCATAGGTGCTGTATAATTCGGGCCTGCCACACTTGAAATTCTCGAAACTGGAATCTACCATCGTCTTAGGAATATGCCAGAAATGTCAGGTGACTTTTAAGACGGCCACGGTATGATATGGTACGGGGGATTGCTCTCTTATATAACGCTAATATATATATATATATACATACATAACAAAATAGTGACATTTAAATGTAAATATCAAGACGCTTCAATTGTCATGCAAAAATGTATCTAGTTCCAAAAATGGTACACCTGGTCCAGTTCTGCGTGAATGAGACCAGTTCGAGAGAAACTACCGACAGTTTTCTAACAAAAAGCACTTGATTCAAACGTGTATTGTGGATCTGCGAGAGATCTAACCACAACTAAGTATCTCATGTAACTCAGTATTTGTTGTTTTAAGAAAATTATATAGGTTAGGGTTATTGTTTCGAAGCAATGTAAAGACAATAATTACTAAGATCACATAATTTGCCAACACTCTTAACTTAAATAATTATATATTTTTTTTAATGGGAAAGGCGACAACAGTTTCACCTGATGGTAAGTGATTACCGTCGGCCACATACATCTGCAACACCAGAGATGCTACAGGTGCGTTGCCGGCCTTTAAGAGTATTTGGGAGATGGGAGCGAGGATAAGGAGTGGAATGGGAAGGGGGAGCGGGCCTCCGGTTACCTCACTCACCGAACGAAACGCAGAAGCACAAGATACCTCTACTTCACGCCGGTATTCTGCGAGGTCGTGGTACCAACCCGGTCGAGCCGGCCCATTCGAGCACCAGCTAAAGCCGCCGCTTGGCTCTACCACGTTAAAAATATATATTGCATTCCCTTAACATGAATATTTGTTTTCTTTATTGTGTTATGTAGGTTATTTTCCTTTTTTTTTAAATGGTGTCTGCTTATCTGTTCCTGTGATTTAACAAGGGCAGTGACACCGCTGCAGCATAATGCTGAGTCGAATGCCTTTTCGTTCCTATAATCCAACATATTGTATTATCTGTTGCCTTTGTTGTGTTGTAGCATCGAATAAACATTGTTTCTATCTTCTTTCTTTCGTATTTCCCGTGTGCTCCCTTGCCCGATTAAATTGGAACGGAAGGGTCATCAGATACAGCGTTGGACACTAGAGAGGCTGCATCCCATCACTAGTCTGTGGGATTTGGGTTCGTAATATTTATTTTTCGACACAGCCTCGTCTGTCTATAAGTGGGGGAGTATCTCGAGCAGGTGTGGTCGGAATTTTGGAGATAATTGTGTATTCTCTCTTACCTAAACATTACTGGTTCGTTGTTATAATAGAGCATTATAGGTAAAAGAACACACCCGCGGTATCCGCTCCAAAATGCCCGATGAATCGCACGTTATTAACGTTATTATTAGTCATCATTAACGGTGCAATTCATATTTCAAACATTTAAACCACAATAAATCAAATTCTAACATACAAGGAAAGCGAGTTCCATAATTGGCGGGAACTGTCGCATGGACAATTCCGAGCAAACACTTTTGAAACTTATGCACGCATGTCATAGAGTGTGTTTTACAACGACTCGTGCAATTCTAGCAAGCAAGAGTGCAGACCAGTCAGCCTTGGTACACTCACTTTTGTATATATCCATATTATTTGCTGCGAACGCGACTTGGTGCGAAACAAAGTAATATTAATACGGCGTGGCTGTTAAATCTATTACGTCGCGGTTACAAAATTGATTGTGCCGAGCGAACGGGCGCGAACGATCTGGGACATGTTGATTGTTGACATTTTAAAAGCATTGTACACATGTTGCGCTGGATTCTTGCGCTTTTCGCCACTACCTAGCAACTGGCAACAATTTCGCGATAAGGTTATCTATGCATTATGCATTAGTTACGAGATAGTGGTTTAAGCGGTATGTGTGCCAAATGGTATCTGGTTGCATTATGTCCTAACGAAATTGTGGCTACGTGATGAATGTCACAAACGCTACAACTAACACAACGCAGTAGTCCAACAAGGGCACAGTTCTCTTATTGTATTGGAAACTAATTCAATACGTATATTTCGTACGTGGCAGAGCCGAGACGCCGCTTGGAGGACCGGGATGCTGTCCTGTGCTTCTCCGTTTCGTTCGGAAGTTTGGTGAACGGAGGCCGGCACGTATAGAGGTCGACTACGAACCTGCGGCTTCTCCGGTGTTGCAGGTGAACGCGAGCGTCGGTGATCACTTACCATCAAGTGAGCCGCTGGATACAATTTGAGAATTGCGAATTGGGTTTACCTACAACACAACTAACTGTTTCCGATACAGGAGCGCAATAATTCACGCTATCTAAATTCGCATAGAGTAATATTTATATTAAAAGTACGAGAATAGATCTCTACATTCTCCCGTGCTTTATTCTACTATTAATATATACAGCTCGAGTCTATGGCATACGATTCAATGAAACATTGTTTTCCGAAGCGTCCTACGTCTTCGTATTCAATTATACGTATATATAAATAGTATACGCTTCAAGGGTTATTCAATCTCTATGAATTTCACCTTTCACTCACGATGTGCCTAGTAAAAGGTTCCAAATTAAATGCATTACACATACATTTAATGAATAAAGATTTGATATCTGTGTCACCTAAGACAAAACGTGCAAGGAGATATAAAATTTATTGGCCCTTTATACCATGATTGCGTAGAAGAGACAGTTATGCAGCGAAAGGGCCGCCAATTTGTACCCCGTGATTTACTTCCAATTTTTTTATGTCATCTGTACTTTTTTTGTTTTGAGATGTACAAAAGTTACATTAATATAATAAATTCATTCATTCACAAGTTTCACGATCGACGAACGACCAGTAGCGCTCGAATAACACCAAAGAATGCTTGTTGTTTTTTTTTCCGTTCCGTAATACAGACTTTTAATGCCTAACTCAGACTACAGCTCCTCACACGTCCTAGAGTATGAACACATCTATAATAAATTAGTTAAAATTTTTCATTATCCACTCATGTAAGGTCTGTTTTTGTGTGAGGAGAAATAAAAATATTTTATTTGAAATTAAACTTTTATTTACCGGTTTTATCGCGTTTAATTTTTATCTTTACATCCCCTTCGCGATATAATCCGTAAATAATAGTTTCATTTCAAATGTGTAGTGTTCGTGTAAATACAGGAAATCATTAAAAAATTTATTACAAATTTATACATTGTTTTTAATCGAATAAATAACTTGTCGATGCAATAAATTTCTAATAGAGGTTTAATTGATTGTGTATTTTTTTGGGCACATTTCAGTTTTATTCTTTACGTTAGTAATATATCCTACATTGAAGTTATGCGCCACAGTTGTGTACCAAGATAACTAACCTATCCCAATGTTACGTAATGTAAGATATCCATTACACTTGCTTTGTAGATTTATTTGATCTGTTAGTACTTGCGCAAACTGGTAGGAGCTGAGCGAAAATAAATACACGCTTGCATATATGTTTTCATTTATGTTTAAACAATGCAATATTTATTAACGTACGTGTTTTAGTTACGTTATATCTTAGTTTGATAAGAGTTTAGTAAATTAAAAAGAAATCGCAAAAGTAATGTCGTACATTCATAACAATTCAGATGCGATAATTCATCCATAGAACACAAACTCTCGCCTATAATCCAACACAGAGTAGACAAAGGTGCTAAATATTGTGACTATCAACGGACAAAGTTAATTAAACAAACACATATTATACACTAAATGCCGATGCTTTCTTGCCTTTTACAACACCCACGATAGTCAAAAGCACTCATGCCTTTAATCCACAGAGGATAGTCAAAGTTAACGAACTGCCATTTGTCAAGACAAAGCGCGGTCATATGGGCTCCTGCGACCCACTGCGCGCCTAGTCGCCGGGTTAAATGAAAATGAAGTAAATTAGCAGCCTGTATGTGCCCACTGCTGATCAAATGCCTCGTTCTCAAATATCCGAGAGGGTTTTGGAGCTCGGAAGGGTCCTCCATGCTGCTCCAGTGCGGGTTGACGAGGCTCGCATATCCTCGAAATAATATTTTTTATTATATTTCTCAGACATGCCGGTTTCCACACGATGTTTTCCTTCACAGCCGAGCACGTGGTAAATACAGAACATAAAACTGCTATTAACAATTACAGCGGTGCCGGCACCGGGGATCGAACTCAGGTCACTCGCGCTCTATGACACTAAAGTCAGCGTCCTGACCACTAGGCTACCACGGCTCTGGGTTAAATAAAGTATACTATATTAAGATCTTCATAAACTCTTCTAAGTATCATAATCTTCCATTGTCTGATAATATAAGGTTTCCCTTTCTGCGCGTTACGTAAACATAGAAAATGTTTGTTTTCACGTAAAGGTGTACGGTATTAGTACAGTACACACACAGCAACGGCATTTGTCGCTTTACGAACAGACGCTGTTGTAGTTTGAAAAAAAAAACATACAGCTCACACGACCATATGACCAATAATGGCGTGGTCAGAGGTCGAGACATTTATTTTCGTAGTTTCATCCCACTTTTCGCCATAGTTTATTTGGAACAAGGCGAAACCTTGTGTACAGGGCAACGATAAAAATCGTTCATAGATTGTAACATTTTTTGCGAGTTTCTAATGCAGCGAAGTGTTCACACATTGGCATTTCAGATAGGATTCGAACAGAGAACCTACAACTCGGTAGAAAGCACGCTAACCGCTGAGCCATGTATGCGTCAATCTTCTATCAAATAATTATATAAAACATTTCTATATTAGAAGTCGCCTAGGACATTCCTATGATGCTTTAGTTTCACAGAGCGCGAGTGACCTGGGTTCGATACCCAGCGCCGGCATCACCAAAATTGTATATAGCAATTTGATGTGAAAGAAAATATCATGAGGAAGCTGCATGTCTGAGTAATAATGATAAATATTTTTTCTTGGATATGGATATGTATAGTACGCCAACCCGCACTTAAGCACCGTGGCGGGCTCCGCCCGGCTCCAAACCCCTCTCAGATCTTCGAGGAGGCCTTTGCCCAGCTGTGACAACACACACAAAGGCTGCTATTTTACTTTACATTTTCCATAGGTATGTCACCGCAAAATACATCTCAACGTAGTTTTGTGATATATTTTTTATCATTTAATTGCTAGTGTCGTGTACTGTTTTCCGAGAAGTCAATCACAAAATAACCCAGTGCTCCGATGTATAACGCAACAATGTCAGTTAAAAGTATTTCTGAGAAGATCACCAGTGAAGAAGTGGACTATTATTGTTGTGGAAAACACATTAAGAACATAAACCGGCGAAGTGCGAACCGGACTCGCGCAGTAAGGGCTCCGGCTCCGCGTATCATATTCGTTTACTAAAAATATTGTTACAAACAAACTTTGTGCTATAGCAATTTCTGAAAAATTATGGTGCTGTGGTCACTCGTGGTGTACCACAGTCATACTGTAACGGTTCCTGTGACCTTGTGGGTCACTCGTACATCCCGGAAAGCTCGCAAAGTAAAACAACAGCCCACAGCCCACGGCCGACAGGGTCCGGGGCGTTGCGTCACCGTGAAAGCGAGGCGGACCAGCCGATTGGCTCGCTTATTTATCTAACACGCCGGTGCCAGTGTGGACAGGCCTTTGTGCTGGTCGCGTTCACAGCAGGCTGTGGGCTTGAACAGCCAGCCGCCGCCTACGTTTGGCTGTTATAGGCACAAGCTGACAGTCTAACAAGCCGGAAAGAGTTTCGATACTTGTCGTGTATGTGAGTGTTTTTGTTACGTTCATTCTGTCAAAATAGTTACTAGTGTGGAAATTACAGCTTATTCTATGAAAGTAATCGATACAGATGAGTTATTTTTTTTTTATTGGAACGGCGGCAAACGAATCAGCGGCTCATACGTTGGTAAGTGATTTACGTCGCCCGCGTACATCTGCAACATCAGAGGTGCTGCTGGCGTTGTCGGGCTTTAAGGATATTTGGGAGTTGGGAGTTGGGATGAGGAGAGGGATGGGGAGGGAGAGTGCGCCTCCGGTTACCTCACTCGCCGAACGAAACGCAGAAGCACAAGATGACTCCGGTATTCTGAGTGGTCGTGGTACAACCCCGGTCAAGCCGAACCCTTTCGAGCAGCAACAAAGACCACTGCTTGGCTCTACCACGTACTAAAATAATGAATAAATTCATCCTTTCCTGTTCAATCCGTACTTCTTTGGAATGCGCTCCCACTCGAAATCAGAGCGGCTAACAGTCGGTACATATTTAAAAAGAAAGCCAAGGAACATATTTTAAAAAAATGGCAGAAACATCTCAGTAATAGTCTATTTTTGTATATATTTAATATTTAATTTATTAATATATTAAAAATTACAAATGTATGTACGTACGTGTGTATGTATTTATTATTATATATGTATTTATTATTGTAAGCGTATTTAAATATTGCATGTACATATAGATTTACATTTATTATATTTTTTTCCTCTCTTTAGTTCTCTCTATTCTATCACCTACACCTACTTCATTTCATCTCTGCATCGTCCAAAGGTTGACTGGTAGAGAATGCTTCTGGCATTAAGTCCGCCTTTATACATTTTCATGTATATGAAGTTAAATAAAATAAATAAAATAAAATACTTCTCTGTCTAACTTCAGCCCATTTTTTCAGTAGATGCTTGACCGTCTTTGTATTCATTCCAACGATACAAATCTTACATAGTACATTCCTCATTCGTACGAGCCCTCCACATATGGACCTCGAACTCGAGTCTCCCGAGTCGGAGGCTCGAGTTCGGAGGGTCCTAACCACTCGGCGATCGTGGCAAGTATTCGTTTTAATACACCATTCAAATGGCAAACAGCAGTAGGTAACCCAGCGCGATTAACCCGGGTTCAGGATCCCCGGTACCCGGCATCACTAAGATTGTTAACAGCAATTTTATGTGCTGTGTTTAGCACGTTCTCAGCGGTGAACGAAAACATCGTGAGGAAACCTGCCATGTCTGGGAAATATTATTTCGAGGACATGTGAAGTACGCCAACCCGCATTGGAACGTCGTTGCGGACCCTACTCGGATCCTAAAACCCACTCGGATATCTGAGTAGGAGGTCTTTGACCAGCAGTGAGCGTTTATAAGTTGCTGCTTTACTTTGCCTTAAAACTGTGGCTAGGCAACGTTCAATGTAAAGCGAGGTGACTAAGATAACCGACATAGCCGTAAGGATCAGCAATGAGCCGGCCACATAGAGCGACGACCTGCGCAGTGTTGCTGGAAGCCGATGGATGCAGGTGGGTCAGGACCGAGCTTCGTGGCAATCTTTGGGGGAGGCCCATGTTCAGCAGTGGACTTCTGATAAGCTGAAATGATGATGAAAGCAAGGTAAACCAGAAGCGGAGAACTGTTACGTAAGGATGCGGGCATATATGGAAAATTATGGGCCTGTGACACGTCAATTGGTGGCTAAGTAAGGTTCTAAATTTTGCAATGCTGTATTTATTAAATCTATTTATCCTTGATTATAGTTAAGTTAGTTATCATTTTATTATTGTTACTGATATTTCTTAAGTTATGTACAATATTGTTGAAAATAATTTTCCCCGTATTTATACGAACGTCCGTACGTCGCTCGACACACAGGCCCGCTGAAGACCAGCGCTGTAGTCTCAACTGCAGCATTAAGCTGAGTGTGGTCTGTTTGCCCCGTGCGCCACGCAAAGCGTCTAGAGGAGGCAACGTTAAACATTGTTTGTGCAAATAACTGTTTGATTAAATGTGTTGCAATGTTTGTTTGTTATTGAGTGGCGTATTTGTGCAATAAATGTTTCTTTCTTTCTTTCTTTCTAAATAAGGTTCTAAATCACGAGCAACAAAGTAGACGCGTCGAGCGCAATCCGAATTTAGAACTTGATTTGCCAACAATTCCTCTGGTTAACAATTTTTGGAATGATTGAAAAATCATCAATAGATAATATGTTAAACATCAGGGCAGGGCAGTTCGCATTTAGAAAAAATATTCGATTCAAATTTAAAAATAACTTAATATCTGAATCCGAAATACATATCATTGAACGATACATTATTATTTTTCTACAGTAAGTACATGCTTAGTAGAATAAATATGTTTTCATGTAAATAATAATAGTTTAAGACGGAAGTAACTGGTACAGCGCCATTGAATTCGAATTACAAAGACAAAATCCAAATTTCATATTTTAATGTATACTTGCGTTTGTTATACAATGAAGATTAAACGCGGTAGAGCCAAGCGGCGGCTTTAGCTGCTGCTCGAATGGGCCGGCTCGACCGGATTGGTATCACGGCCTCGCAGAATACCAGCGTGAAGTAGAGGCATCTGAGTTAACCGGAGGCCCACACCCCCTCCCTATACTCCTCCTCTTCCCTCCCATCTTCCAAATATCCTTAAAGACCGGCAACGCACCTGCAGCATCTATGGTGTTGCAGACGTACGTGGGCGACGGTAATCGCTTACCATCAGGTGAAACACTTGCTCGTTTGCAATATAAAAAAAATCCCATAAAAAAAAAAGAAGAAGATGCCGTAAGGTTAAACCGGGCGAGTACTTATATAAATAAATAAAACGTGTTGTTAAACTAGTACAAGAGATAATAATAATTTTCAATTTCTTATTCCAATCAAGGTTTTCATGCTCACGTGAACATCGAAACACTACAACGTTTCGCAAAATTATAAGGTGCTCGTTAAAAACAAATGCCTTGAGGTAATTATTTTTTTCATTCTATGGTTTTTATAACAAATATAATAATAATGTATTAATTACGGATTTTATTGCATTTACACACACACACACACAGTATCTCGAATTTGTATTAAATGATCAAACACACAACGCCAAAACACCCGAAACGTCGGGAATATAAAAAAAGTAATTACACGTGTTAATATCCGTAAATAATAATATGTATCATTCGCATTAAATATAATAATAAAGAAATGTATTTTTTAATACAATTTATACAGGCAAAGTATAAAAAAAATATGTCAGTAAATTAAATCCTTTATAGAATTTCATACAACATATTCACGTTATTAACAATAGCAACACATACCGAGGAATCGAGTGCTTTGAAGAATGTTTTTACTTTAATGAAGAAACTGTCGAAGTTGCGGGCCTTCTGCTCGCGAGTATCTAACGCTGAAGCTGTGAAGACCACGGGGCCAACAGCATATCTACCGCGGGAGATTTTTATCGGTCCGGCATCTTTAACGCTGATCCCGACATGACGGGTAGGTGCGAGCACCTTTACCCCACGTTAAACTAAAAAAAAAAAAAAGGTAGCGAGACCGGCAAGTCTCCGAGAACGACTAATCATGCAGGGGAAAAGTTGCTGCTCGGTATACAGGAGTTTACAAAATCTTACGGGTATTTAATTGCATATGGACGATGTACAACGGAGCTAGTCGGAATCATATTAAAGACGAATTTACGTAATTTATATGATATAATGTATATATATTTTTAGATAGCATATATTTGTATTGGGTATAAATGATATATATACTAGACACAAGTATCGCGTTCATTTGTTTTTATTTTATGTTATGCTTATATTTCGGCTTACGTAAGATATGTTTTCAGTGTGCTTAAAATTTGAGATCCGTGATGAACATAGGTTCCAGATGAAAACCAGAGTCAGGCTCTAAAGCTTGACAATAAGCCGATCTGGAGACCTATTGGTCCAGCCGTTAGACACGTACAATGTATTATTCTTTAACTGTGAAGTCGGACTCATGCTTTTTTTTATTACTTTTAATTAACATGTTGTGTGTTGTCTCTTTATGCCGTATATTTTTCCTCCTTTCATTTAATTTATACGACTTTGTATGAATTAAACCTACGGTTTCAGTATCTATCGTCTGTTACTTCAACGTCTTTACGACGGTTGCAGTAGATTGACGTTTGGCAAAAGAAAATAATTTTCTTAAGTCATAGAATGAATATTTTTTATTGTCTTTTACTCTATCGTTGAGAATTTTAGTATTGCAATCATTGTCTCTCGTGTCTTTGCTGGCACAATGAATGAAATGAAATGAAACTATTAAATACACAATATATATCTTTTATATTTATACGCGAAAGGTATATAATACTATGGTAGTGATAAATATTTTATAAAAGTTATTGATGCGCGTCGTAGCGGTAGACAATCAGTAGCCTCTCAAAAAAAAAATTAAATCAAAAAAACAAAGAACAAATGTTAATAAAATAAGTTAAATATTTAATATCATGATGAGATAAAATTGTACGAGATTACGGTAAGTAAAAAAAAATGTATATTTAATGTCTTTAACAAAAACAAAAGTGTCCGGCCAAAGTAATGGTGCTCTACGCATAGATCTACACCCGACGTTCCCTCGTAATGCGGAATAGAATTCTGAGCCCCATAGTTGTTAACAGCCTGTTAAATATTTTACTATCGAGAAAGGGAAAAAAAACAATCAATAATCAATAGATCATTTGGCTGCCTAGCTATATGCTCTCATTGCCCAGTTAGGTTAGTGCGTGGGAAGCAAAACCAATATTCGACAATATCCACCGGTCCCGTTCCAGCTCAAAAAGCACAAGTCCGATAACCGGCGCTATCTACCCCCACGCTATACTTATCTCCGATGGCACGTTACGTTAAATTAACAGCGAAAACCTTGCCCGAGGCTTTCACGTACTTAACGTTAATGTCGATCCGAAAAAATAAACCTTTCAAATAAAACATTGGTTAATAGATTTGGCAATCATTTATCGTGCATATAGTATAGCGAAATGTCTATGTGAAGTAACAGTTGAGATATTTTAATACAGCAAGTTTTAGTGTTGTATTAAACATCGTGAGGAAATCTGCTATCTGAGAAATAAAAGAAATATTATTTTAAGGATATGTGCAGTCTGCCAAACCGCACTGGAGAAACCTGGAGGGCTCTTCCCGGCTCCAAAACCCTCTCAGATATTTGAGAAGGACGCCTTGGTCCAGCCGTGGGCACTTACAGGCTGCTACTTTACTTTTAACCGAAATATTTTAATTCATGTTTATTTATAAATGGATGTTGATTTCTAAGTGGAGGAGTCCGCCACTCTGCTCCAGTGGGGGTTGGCGGACGTCACATGTCCTTGAAATATTTATTTTTATTTATCAGACATGCAGCTTTCCTAACATTATGCGTTTGAAGGCGCCGGTATATTTTTACGTTCGTGCATTCTTTGAACGTGCTACTTCTCGAATAGGCCGGATACACTGAAGAAGTACCACGACCACGCAGAATACCGGCGTGAAGTGAGCACATCACGTGCTTCTGCGTTTCGTTCACGATTGATTTAGCCGGATGGCTTCTTTCCTCTACCTTCGCACGCATACTTTCCCTCCCCAAATGTTCTGAAAGGCCGCACCAACAGCGCCTGCAGAGTTGCAGGTGTACGCGGGCGACAGGATTCACTATCACGTGGGTCGCTTGCTAGTTTGCTCCTTTTCCCAAAATAAAAATAAATACATTAAAGACCTGACATTCGATTGGTTGGTCCATTAAGAGCAGTTTAGTATTGCAAAGTGACAACCTTGGCATTCCCTTATAAGAGACTGAATCACTTTATATCTCTAATGCACTGCGCCAAACATCCTAACATTAAACATAATAAATAAATAACATTTTCTTATCATAAGCGCCACCGCCCGACAGACAAAAGTCGTCTTTAAATATTATATAGTATAAAACAAAGTTGCAATCCCCGTATATCTTTACATTCGCTTATAACTGCT
Source organism: Bhutanitis thaidina (assembly GCA_029286595.1). Taxonomy (NCBI): domain Eukaryota; kingdom Metazoa; phylum Arthropoda; class Insecta; order Lepidoptera; family Papilionidae; genus Bhutanitis; species Bhutanitis thaidina. Next base: position 12,939,268 of record JAGSMS010000017.1, read on the forward strand.
AAACATTTGGAAAATTTCGTAAGGAAGGTTTGTTTGTGTAGCATGTAACAAAACATTCACATTTAATTTATATATTATAGATCCGTCCGTGCATAGACGGCGCTGTTCACTTGTAAAAAAAAAACACGTCTTAAGGCGTTCTCGGATCTGTTGACGACTTATGTTCATTACACAAATTCCTAAACAATAAAATTAACTCTGAAGAACTTTTAATTAACGTAGCATACTCTGAAATGTCGGCCCCAGACCTAATTCTAGAAATTGGAATATCATCTCATGTAAATTGAATTTCAAAAACGTCTAAATTTCTTAATCTTTGTATTTTAAACGATTCTTTTGATATTTTAGGAAAAAATATAAAAAAAAGTTATTTAACATTACTAATAAGGTACAGGTAATATTTTTTTCATTATTATTTTTTGAGACATGCAGATTCCCTCACGGTGTTTCCTTCACCGGCGAGTACGTTGATTCAGCACATATAATTTTGAACCAGGTTACTCGCGTTCTACTAAATTATAACGAGCACCCTAACCACTAGGCTACCACGTCCTATTTATACATATATATATATATATATATAAATATATTTCTATCGATTCGATGTATATGCATTACACTCCTCTACATACTAGTACCAATATAACAGTAACGCATTAGTTTTAAGTAATCTGCTTACAATGTTTAAAGCTGACCATAAATATATTTAGTTAGTCAAGAGACCACGCGAAAGTGGTCTTGGGACGTTAATATAAAATATTTCCCGATAATTTCTAAATAAACCTGACAATGTTTGTGTACAGACAGATTCTACGTTTTACGATTTATGTTTTAGAACAATCGTTTAGCTGAATAAACTGCATTGGCCCAGTGGCTTAACGTTTCCCTGCGCACCCGTGATGTCTCTACACAATACCAAGACCGCGGGTTTGATTCGCGTACGCAACATATATATATATAACAACAAATAATTGTTTCGAGTATGGGTGTTTGTCAATGTACAATTTAAATCCGAGTCATATTGTTTTCGCAAAAACACAACACATGCAGATGAAACCCGGGCTAATTAACTTTTCTTTTTAATTTTTTTTCTTTCTACCGCATATATATTGCAGCTGAACCGAGGTACTCTATCCACTACCGGTCTCACTGAAAATCAGCGCCAAGGCTTTTATTACATCCGCGGCCATAGCTGAGTGAGCTCCTTCTCACGGCAACGTTGCGGCATAGACAAATCGTGGCAAAGACAGCATTAAAATTTTATAGCATTTTTTTTTGTTTTCTTCTCTTATTTTTTTTGTTATCATTTGCATTTATTTCTTTTCGTCTTTCTATAACAAGCAATGTGTTGTACTTGTGTAGTGAATAATAGGTTTTCTTTCTTTCTAAAACGCCTTCACTACACGACGAAATTTCCAACTTAACCCCTTTGGATAAGTTTATAATAAAGTACTTTTTTTATAATATTAAATTAAGTAACTAGCACCTGACGGTAAATGGTTAGTACAGCTCATGGACACCTACAAAAAAACTTCAAACAAAGAAGCTACAGATGCGCTGTCACCGCGGACGAGTAACATGGATTGCCAGTATTTATACGGGCTCTCCATAACCTTGACCGGAACTCAACAGTCGCACTGCTGCTTGGCGACAGAAATCTAGAGGGTGGATGTCAAAGGACTTCTGCTAACGGAAGGGCAGGTTTTATCTAAAATTGTCTTTTGTTCGCGGCCCGTGTCTTATTTTTGTAATAAAACTTCAAATGTATCGAATTTCTTCGTTCGTTTCACTCAGAAAAACAATAGAAAATGGCCTGAAACAGTTTTTCATTTCATTTTTCTTTTTTTAAAATGTCATCTATTGAATGGTATCAAAACCAGCCAGATACAAACTGTAAAACCAAAGAGATTTAGTGACAATTTTTACAATTTATAAATTACGAAAAAAACTTATCGCCGACCTAATATTTTTAATCTTAATATCTGCTACAACAACAAAGAAGTTTTACTTCAACCACGCGTAAAGGTTAAAGAAATAAAGAAACACTGCTATATTCTAACATGACTTACATATTTTTTAATTAATCGTGTCATCTGTCGCAACGTGAAAGAAGTTCTACAAACGCGCGTATAGGTAACACACGCATGCATTCGTTTTGTTTTCCTTAAAACCTCACCTACCTACATATTTTATAAATTGTGACGAAGATAAAACTGAAACATGAGAAAGTCAGAGTTATTCTATATCCCACCGCCGCCGCCGCCCACGCTCGCCGTGTTATTTTTACGTCGTTCACGGTTACCTTTAAAATGGCAAGAGAGAAACAGAATTCTGCTAGGGTCACCATGCTGTCAAAACCTAGCAGGGATATGTCCCTAAAAAAATTGAATTGCCCTATTTTTATTTTCGTTATATTATAATTCTTGCACGATATTCATTATCTCTTAGAGCTCATGTTGTTATTTTTTTTTTATTAAAATTTTATATATTTTCTCCTTGCTATAAATTATATTAAATACCAATTCTTTATATGTCAATAATCGATTTATAAACCCTTTGTACATGTCCAATACATTCTAGACGTTTCTAAAGTATGAGCTACGTTTGGGATTGCAATGAAGAGGCGCGCTCGCCAAAAGTCTGACAAATAATTATTAAAACTGTACAGACGGACGTGGCCCGGAACGGTTCCGGACACGGAAATAAGTGGTCAATTCAACTGCATTTTAAAATTAGTATGTATTTTTAGCATTATAGTGTGTTTGTGTGAACAATAAACTTTATATTTCGTGTATATGGACTTATTAACCAACAACCTTCCATACACTGCATCCGACCACACCGCACTACGAGAGGTCTATACCCGGCTGATGTTTATTTACGATAATATTTCTTTTTTGTCCTAATCACATTTGCGAATTGGTCACACCCCAGTACACCTACGTTACATGGGGGCTGAGGAGCAAAAGCACAAAAGTCGCTCTGTACCTATTTTGTCGTGACGCAACCCGCCGACAGAACTCTCCGCCACTGCAGGAGATTGTTCCGCTTTCATATAGCAAACGCTCACCGCATTTCTCACCTCCTTGCATTTCCGCGTTGCATATGAAGCAAAAGTCGCACGTGAACGAACGAGCGTACGAGATTAGAAATAACTCGAACCGTTTCGAAAGTGCTGCCCAACATTTTCGCATATATTAATTTACTAAATGAGTAAACTATGATCGCGTTCTAACTATGTAACTATTATAGTAAGGTGCCGAAGTGTTCTCCACTTAGTATTGTTTACGGCTGTAAGGGGCATGGCGTTTTTTTTTTTTCTTAGTCTGTTAATTACAACGGCCTCGTTAGGCCCAATATGGAATACATCTCTTGCCTCATGCTATTGCAAACAATTGCCACAGTACTTAAAGTAGCAGCCTGTCAATTCCCACGGCTGGGCCACGCCAACGCCACCTCTCAAATATATCAAATATAGAAATAGAAGAAGATAGTGCGTGTTGACCGACTTCACACGTCGAATTTTTTTTTTTTAACACATGCAGGTTTCCTCACGATATTTACCTTCAACGCCGAGCATGTGGTAAATTTAGCACTTTAAATTTGCCAATCTTTTGGTGAATAACAACTCTTGCTACTGCCTGAATGGGCCAGCTAGACTGGGATAGATAAGTACAACGGCCTCGCAGGAAGCCGACGAGAGACATCTTCTCCTTCTGCGTTTCGTGCGGTGGGTGGCTCACTACCCGGCTCCTTCCCCCGCCCCCCTATCCATTATCTTTCCCATCTCCCAGATATCCTTCAAGGGCGCCAGCGCACCTGCAGCTCCTCTGGTGTTGTAGATGTACGTGAGCGACGGTAATGACTTACCATCAGGTTTTACACTTACATAATAGAACCTCTAAACACATCCGTTGACATAGCGTTGCTATTGATTCACGCTATATTCCAACGTGTGTATTTTATTTCCACAGTAATCGGCTCGTCGAATACAGAATCAGTCAATGGAACTGTCAAAAGGAAAGAAAATTCGTATTAAATCTTTCAAACGAACGCTCGGAAAAAACAAACAAAAAAATATTCACAGGCACGTGCGAAGAGTACCATTTCATTGAAAATTTTATCTGAAATATTATATTCAATACAACCGTTTACAAAACATGAGAAACAATAAGTCCATGATAGCTGAGCGGTTAGGCCATCTGCTTCATAATTCTGCGGTTTTAAGCTTAATTGGAAGGTTGACAGGAATATTAGTAATGTGACCTAATGAATAACATTGCTATGTATTCTTTTAAAAAAAAATCGAAACGGAATCCAACTACGGTCTCTAAAAAGATACGATTGTATCGTTGGCCTATACACTCATTGTATACTATTGTCAAGACGAGAAGAGATACGCTAAGTACAAAGTCGGTTGAAACAACACAAATTAATGTCTAGACCTCTGACCACCCCTGTATTGATAACACGATCGTTAACAAAACAGATTGGTCACAGAGTTTATTTAAAATTATGTTGTTGTTAATTATGACAGAGATTGCAATACTCTGTTTTCATCTTGTCCTTTGAGAGATTCATACCGAAGCAAGATCCTCGCCGAAGACGTTAACAGCGTCTCCTTCCCAGTATCTAAGCCTGTTTAAATTAGGAGCTTGTAATCCCCGTGTCACAGGGAGTCAGTGGGAGCGCTCTATGTTAATTATTGCGGGTAAAATATTTCGTAATAAAAAACAAACAGGCTACGCTGAATGGTGTTAAGTGAAAAACAGTAATCTCTGCCTACCCCTATGGACGATATGCGTGAAGATCTTGTAATTGCTCAACGCTAGAAAGAACACTACGAAAGTTATCTCTTGTTTTCAGCAAAATAGGTTTTTAGCGTATTTTAATGACGCAAAAATTTATGGTTATGTCAAGAACAACATGACAGTGAATAAAAAAAATGCGAAATCATAATCTTTACACGTAAAACAAAGCCAATTATATACAATTACAAGTACTAGCTATTGCAACCTTCGTCGCCCGGGTAATAAATAAAAAAAAAGTGTCAGAAAATAATAGAAAAATTGTGCTTTTGAGACACCATAAGGAACATTTAAAAAAAACCCGATGTTCCCTGTGTCATCCGGGATTGTGAAAGAAAATTAAAAAAAAAACAATTGTCTATGTCCCTCGCGCGGTCATATAGAACATTTAAAAAAAAACACGTTCAAAATCGATTCAGTGGCTTTGAATATTAGCCGCACAAAAAATATTACGTACTTAGGCACGTGGGCATATATAAATAGACGTAGCTTTAATGTTAACATCTATACAGCGAACTAAGATTCTACGGGGCTCATCGGTTTCCTTTGATCATAAGATGTCGCAGGTAAATCACATGGATTGTGTTGCCATTGCATTAAAGCTTTTCTAAAACTTGAATTTATTACGCGTGTTCGCAAACATTTTGCTGACGAAGCTGTCATTAAATTCGTTTACTCCGCTTATGTAGAGAGTAATCTGGACTACGCGTATCCCGTATGATCTCCCCAATAACTTACGCTTGGAGAGAAAATAAAAACGTTCACAAAACATCACCTGAATTATCTTTACTGTTTACGTGCTAGTGACATTCAGCGACTTTAGCTGCTGCTCGAATGGTCCGGCTCGACCAGGGTAGTACCACGACATCGCACAATACCGGCGTGAAATAGGCCCACTCCCCCTCCCCTAACCCCTCCACTCATCGTCCATCTCATCTCCTAAATATCCTTAAAAAAATACAACCTTCCATTATCACTGTAATTGTGTTATAAAAATATATGGAGAATGGTGTATATTTTGATTTATTTCCAAACGCTTTAATTTGAGTTTGTAAAGGGAAACCTATTAGTATCTATGGTATACCAAAACGGTTACATGTTACGATTATGTGATGTTATACGATGTTGGTTTTCTTAATAAAATAAAATAGCAAATATTTCCAAAGAGAGATCTGATGAAGGTTTAAGCTTTGAAAAACGTTTCAAGTATTAACATATGGCAACTCCGATTATTGATATTTTAATATAACGAGTATGAAAGGAACAAATTGCCTCTTTACGAGAAACGAACAGATAAATGTTTGCCGAATTGCGCAATTTATACTATGTTCGTTTTTTAAACTTTTTTTAGTTTCAAAAAGAAGAATATAAACATTTCAATACTGCCAACTTACAATAGAAGTCCTATAGCCACGGCATCAATGAATCAAAGAGTTATTACAAAAACGACATAATTATGAATTAGTTATATATTTTATTTGATATATTATTTTTGAATAAGTTTGCATATTCATTATATACATTGGGAATTAGATAACACGAGTAGATAACATTTTCTCTTAGAGAAAATGTTAGGTTGACGTAATGAAATGAATATTCGTGGATTTTGATGATGACTAACTATTTACGTTGTTCAGAAATGATGTCTGTTCCAAACATAAAAATAATACACCCGGGGACACACCAGGCTGCCTGTTCAAAATCTCTGGAGTTTATAACGTCTCCAAAACGTCCCCGTGGTCTGGACCAAAAGACTCAGCTATGCAGATCGATTGAAACTGGTTGTAAAACGTCCAAAGACGTTGAACACTCTCGTAATTCACAAACCAAAACAGTACCCGTGGGAACTCCTTACGAAGCGGCGATTGATTGTAAGAGAATGACGTTTGACAACAAAGGAAAACTATTCTCCTTACGTTGAACAATGAAGAATCTGTTTCTATTTCTCTGTCGTGAAATGATATATGTAAAACTCAAAAGCCGGCCAACAATAAAGCAGAACCAATTTATTAAAATGTCCTTCGTGTACAGTCAGGCTTTCGGGCTCCGTTACTCCATATTCGCTTCGCTCGCTCCGCAAGGTCACATTGGAATGTAACCTTATCTCCCCCGGCCCAATCTAGTCTAATATCTACCTACACGCACACCACTGCTCATTTTAAAATAATTCGTATGTCTATTAGAGTAATAACAAACAAAGAAATATCGAATAAGCCCAATTCAATTATAGAGTATTCGTCAAGAAGGAATCGAAATTTGAAAAACACAAATGTAAAAGGTAAAACCTTAAACATCATGCGAAGGTTTCCTTGTTTCCTTTTATAGGCATTTCATTAAGAAGTTTATTAAAATATCAAAAGTATAAAAATGAGATATGAAGGAGAATATATTTCTCTCACCGAATACCATTGTTTGCCAGTTGAGTTTGCCAACGAGACTCTGGCGATCGAATGAAGGCGGTATATTCATGCACATTCGCCGAACCCAAATCCCACAGCCCAGCAATGGGCAGCAGTATCACTAATGCAAGGGTGGGTGGTTCCCGACGCGCTCACCGACCCGCCGTTCCATCGTGGCAAGTATGAATTGACGAATACTGACCCTGGACTAAAATAGGCCGGTTTAGTAGACTGTTTGTAGCGACCAACTTATCCAAGGCATGACCTTACACAACACAGCTCCCGAAGGCTAGGATGAATGCCCTTGCCCATTATATGTAAAACGTGGTGGCCTCATACTATCAATCTGTGACTTCTCTATCCATCCACTAAACGTTCATACCACATCATCATACACATAGATCATGTCCTGCGAACAATGGCAACCAGCGTAGTTATTGCGCGTAGTTTTTTTTTCATCACTAAGTTGCTAAATAAAGTTAAGGCAGCCTTCTTAAATATTTGCGAGGGTTTTGGAGCCGAGAACGGTCCGCCACGCTGCTCCATAGCTGCGTGTCCTCGGAATAATATTTCTCAGACATCCAGGTTTGCTCACGATGTTTTCCTTCACCCCCAAAAAAAAGTCATAAAGACGACCGCGTGGCTAAGTGGTTGGCGTACCAGACTTCCGAGCCCTAGTTCGAATTCCATCCGAAGCCAGCCTGGTAGTGTTGTGTTGTGTTTCGTCCCGTGACTCCAACACTGCATCTGAAACTTCCTCTGATTTTATTACATGAGCGTAACATCGGAATGAACAAGTGAGTGCCTCCGTGTTCGCGTGCACATTTATGGCACTAAAATATCTTCTGCGCAGTTGACTACTGCCAGTATTCTGAACTGGGCGTGGTAGAAGTTGGCCAGGGCACATTATCATCATCATATGGTGCCCCAATACTGGGTTAGTCACGTGTAAAGGGGTGGTCAGAGTTACTTTTAGTCATTTCAATCCAACCGGATACAAATCGTACATTAGTTTCGAACTCGTATCTCCTGATTCTGAAGCATTTCCCCCTTAACCATTGTTTGTTGACATCGTTTAAAAATATGATGGACCAGGATATCATGATGAAGCACGGGGGGATCGGTACAGCAACCTCACATGGCTACCAGTAGAAAATTTGTTAAATATTAGTCTTAGTCGAGATATTTTTTTTTTAAATTTCTAAATACGTATATAACCGAAAGGAGGAGCCAGTGAGCCCAGTGTTTTAAGTCTTATTTGAAAGCTACTTTGTACGTTGCACCATTTGCATTAATTATGAACATAGTACCCATGGTACAATTTAAATACGAAGATAAAATAGCACTCGAATCAGTCGGAGTCTGCGAATGAGCCCCGTAAAGGAAATCCAGAATTATAATTGTCCGACGTCTAATGCAGACCATGTTGATTTATTTTTGTACAAGATATTTTCTACGTACTTGAGACGGAGGTGAATGTCGTAAATGGCAGAGATGAAGAAATCTAATGGCCAGAATTAATTTTATTGAAAGGCAACAAACGCTCGCGAATACCATCGCTTGTATGGAAAATGAGCTCGGTTACTTTTTAGGGTTCCGCATAGAGAGAGCCCCGCTACTAAGTATAAGTGGTCCGTTGTAATTTTCACAGAAAATGTTATAATACACGGTGTCTATGGATCGCGGTTGTCGTGAGCAAATGGTGACGGCAGCGACGTCAGAGGAGTGTGTTACTGCGTACGCCAATACGCCTCTCAAACGTGGTGATTACTTTAGAAGTGAAAAATTATTTAGATGTACTAAAAAAAGTCAGCAAATGAGTACTATAAGTAAAAAGTGTATAAGACAATCAACCAACTATAGCCAAAAACAAATCCAACACCGTAGATGCTAAAGTTCATATGCTAATGCTAAAGGTTACAATATTTTCCTGGTGACCTGAACCGTCGTTTGCATTGCGCAAAGAATAAAAAGATCCAAGTAAAGGCTAATTCTGGCTAATATTTTTATTCTTTGTTTTATTAAGGAGAAGCCGCACTACAATAAAATACTGAAGGTGGACTTAATGCCAAGACGCATTCTCTACCAGCCTACCCTTGGGTTGAGTGGATAATTTGTCATGGGTGCAGCACAAACCTACGAAGATAATCTCGTTGATAGACATTTTTTTTTAATTTTTAGGGTTTGCCCAACAGAGAAAGCAATAATGATTACACATTGTACATACATACTACATAGTGATTAGATAATTATGTAATAACCGGCAAACAAAACATGAAACAAATACAATATAGCAAGTATGATAATATGGTTAAAGATGATACTTTACAAGAAATAAATGAGATCATAGTAACTATGTGAGTTCAACAGCACTGTTTAATATTGGAGAGTCATTAAATTTACATACTATATCATATACAATATTATTAGCCAATGTGAGAAATACAATACTCATTAATTAATTTAAATAGACTTTTAATAAATACAAAGATAGATACATACGTAAATGTAAGGATGTTGACATTTTCTTTTTATTCAACAAAAAGTCGTAATGGTCTTCAAACGAACACTAAGTGTGAGATCACACAGCGAACGCCTTGCTTTTTGCAGCTTGTATATTAACTGGTAACATGTTCCAGAGTCTGACGGCGTCAGAAGTGAACGAATCGTTTGAAAAGCCAGTACGGCAGAAGGGCACATGGAGCAGGATCATCCTTAGAACAGAGTTAACGGTGGGGTGAGTCAAACTGATATTGAAATTAGCATTTCAGATATACAGGGACAAAGGGATCGTGTGATATAGCAAATAAGGAACAGCGTGTTCCGAAGGAAGGCAGTTCAGTTCTTTTCGTTGTCGAAGAAACGTGATCGAATTTACGTAAGCCGAAGTAGTGAATTTTATTTATTTTTATTTTATTTATTTATTTAACTTCATATACATGAAAATGTATATAGGCGGACTTAATGCCAGAAGCATTCTCTACCAGTCAACCTTTGGACGATGCAGAGATGAAATGAAGTAGGTGTAGGTGATAGAATAGAGAGAACTAAAGAGAGGAAAAAAAATTTATAATAAATGTAAATCTATATGTACATGCAATATTTAAATACGCATACAATAATAAATACATATATAATAATAAATACATACACACGTACGTACATACATTTGTAATTTTTAAATATATTAATAAATTAAATATTAAATATATATAAAAATGGACTATTACTGAGATCATTCTGCCATTTTTTAAGAATATGTTCCTTAGCTTTCTTTTTAAATATGTACCGACTGTTAGCCGCTCTGATTTCGAGTGGGAGCGCATTCCAAAGAATTAAATTATGAAAAATAAATATGAATACAATTATGGAGAAGACTATCCAGTTTGTTCCGAAGTTCTTGAGAGTCATCGGTGCAGTACACGTCTCCTGATATCCAAGACAGGTAGAACCAGTGTTTGTGCTAGCATTGTCTTTGTTCTTGAGGGCAGAACCTTTTAGGTGTCGATCCAAGCAACGCAGTGTGTTGGTAACTGACGATCATTTAAATTACTTCAACTGCACTGAATAGAGCGCAACAGTCGTGAAAATTTTGCTTTTTTTCTTTTTTTTTTTATATTTACAGCCACAGGATATATATTGTAAAATAATGAAATTGGGGCAAATATTTTGACACTTTAGCGAGTATAATGTTTGAAAGTATAGAATAATAAGCGATATCTCCGGAGTTCCGGGCACACGCATGATAGTGTGCCCGAAATTCGAATCCGATCCCTGTCGAAGCTGTTATTTGTGTAACATATTAAAAAAAGTAAAGTTTATCAGCCTGTAAATTCCCACCGCTGGGCAAAGGCCACCTCTCAAGTATTTAAAAGGGTTTTTGGATCGCCTTCAATTTGGCAAGACTCAGCATAGCCAAACGAGTTACAGCAACCCTCTTTTCGCCTCGACAGGAGTTAACACGTGACGCGCGGCGAGCCAGGTTGAACATGTGCTGCTTGTGAAGGCTGGTCTGCTGCTCGTGCTTGCAGCCCACTTGTGCCCTAATTGAGTGGGTCACTATGTTCTTGTAGACCGCTTTCAGTTGCCTACAGGACCATGCCTTTCGTTTTATGAAAAAAAAAAACACCAAAGTATTCTCTATTTACGGAGTTTCCTTCGTCCGTTTCTTATCCGTCAGAGTAATCTCGTTACGAAACGGCGGGAGATCAACAAAATAAATACAAATAAGAATTGACATTTGTCAAAATTAAATTATCTCTCTTACGTCGAAGAGTAGCGAATTTTCATTTTTCTCGGTAACTTATTTAATCTGTGAATTTTTTTCTCATTTCAAAAATATTCCAAAACAAAACGAAAAAGGTTTAATATCTCTGTCACATATTCGTATAGTAGTAACGTTCCGTCGGGCGGAAATTATGAAATAATAATAATGCGATAATAAACTCGATTCCGCAGAAGCGACAACGAAAAAGGATAACTGAAGAGATTCAGTTTTCAAACTGCACATATAACTGCCACATAAATTTAAATTATCTCAACAGAAATCGCGGTGACGTAACAGCGTTGTGCACTCATGTAGACATAAAAAGTAAAAAAAAAAACATAAAACACATCCGTAGAAAGGCGTAGAATAACTTGCGAGTATTTTTCTTCAACCTAGATAAATTATATACGGCATGTGGATGGAATAAAAAAATGTGCAATTGTCTCTCGCTTACGTTTATCCAATACTTTGTTGGCAATTAGCGAAACCATGTCTTGGATATGAAAACTAACACGGTATGATTTTATCCAGGAATGTCACACGGAATTTACGAGAAATATTTTCGTGGCATAGCGAATGAGGTTCCAGTCTTCATCCAGTATCGTGAGAGGCGACTTATTGAAAAGCCTTGTAAATGTCATGAACTTCGACAGAAGGGACGCCAGACGCACACCCAATAATAACCGGCAGAGTCTAAGTTGCGAGGCGCCTGGTATTGCCATCAACAATCCGTCTGCCGAACCTATGTGACAAGCAGTGGAATATTAACAGACTGATCAAAGAGAAGAGATAAATAATACCACGCCACAGATAATTACCAACAAGAAATCCTCCTTAATCATTGACGATGTACTCGTGTTCGGTTTCAACAACGACCACTTCCGATTAATATCGTCGGTTGTCAACTGCGCTGGAGATATTATAGTGCCCCCCCCCCCCCTACCCGCAAGTGTTCGCGCAAACACAGAGGCACTCGCTCATCTGTATAATGACATGTGACGGGTTAATCGGGTAAATCACATCAATTAATAACACCAGAAATTCGCCAATCCTAAAGCAAACCCAAGAAAGTGAACTGACAGTCGAGAGACGAAACCAGCGGTCGCGCAAACAAAGAAAGCAAACGATGCAAATTGAACCGCGCCGGGCCGGGTGACAACCCTGTTAATTATCCGACTAACTTGTAACCGAATTAGTTCAGGACGGGCGCGGCATGTTGGCTAGATTCATTACCTCGGTCAACTAATTGCTCAGTGATGGGGAACTTGATCCTTTGTCCAAGCCAAGATAATTTATTTTTTTATTACTCGCCGATGCACATGGCAATATTAACGCATAATCTTTGGTGTCTATATCACGAACCTTTTATGTGATAATCATACGTAAATATTATAAACGACAGTAACGAAAATAAATGTTTTTAAATTGCACTTTGAGTTGTTCCGTGCACGAGTGCGCTTGTTCAATAAGTCGAGCCTATATAATGTTTAAATCTTCATTTATGATTTCTACCTACGATATACGATTATTTTATTATTGGATTGTACAGCGTTTAATTTTGTTTTTATATTCCCGACTTATTCAACTCTAATTTCAATGAAGACGGTGGCGATCCAGTAATAAATGAAATTAAATCTAAAACCGAACATACCACTGCACGCCCTCAAGATGCTGTGAGCACATTCTGCGTAGACCGGACCCGAATTAATAATAAAGAGCTGAACGCTAACGTCATTTAACTATGACATTAGGACGTCCAACACCTCAGTCCCCCCGTGACCACGGCTGCTGTTAAGCACTCGTAACGTCGGAAATATTAAAACAACAATACGCGATGAAATCCGTGAATAAATGTCTCATTTCAAATGTGTAGTGTTCGCGTGAATATAAATCATATTCAGATAACATTGCAGCAACATACGCGCAAAAACACACTTTTGTGTTTGCTCTTCCTCATCTTCCCGTATCTGATGTAACGCTGAAGCGCTGAAGATCGCAGAAAGGGAAGGCAACAGGTGCAGTGTGTGAGAACTCCAATCGAAAACCAATCATTAGCGGTTTCCACAAACATTACTTTCGACGGTAGCTCGGAACCCGTGGCTTCGTCTCACCACATAAACATAACCTTATTGTACAGTGTTGTCATTGAAGAGTAAGAATTAGACCTACATCCAAAATATACGCAACGGACCTTGAGAACTGAACTGTCTAGGATTTTTTTTTTAAATCCATCATTCGAGTTGTCTAAACTGTCCTTAAAAAACGCGCAGTCTAAATATATACGAAGTGAACTAGCAGCGGACAGCTGGCCAAAAGACCGCTTCTCATGTTCAGTGTTTTATAGCTGGGTAGTGTCCTCCATTCTGCTGCAGTACAGCTGCGCGAATCTTAAGTCCTCCAAATATTCTTTCGTCTTATTTTCCGGACCGGTTCCCGCGCGATGTGTTCCATGACCGACCAGCATGTAGTAAATGGATGCTTGAAATCTCATCTAATTACTTTACGGGCGCCGGCACCCGGGCATCGAACCCAGGTCAAGAGCGTACTGTATTTTTCTTTTATGTGAAAGGGGAGCAAACGAGCCAACGGCCCACTCGATGGTGATTACCGTCGCCCACGTACATCTGCAACACCAGTGGAGCTAGCTGCAAGTGCGTTGCCGGCCTTAAAGGATATATGGGGCATGGGAGAGAAGATTGGGACGCGGAATAGGGAAGGGGGGAGAGGACCTCCGGTTACCTCACTTCGGTAAGTGAACGCAGAACGAGAGCGTGCAGAGAGGCACGAGATGCCTCTACTTCACGCCTGTAATCTGCGAGATGGTGGTACTACCCCGGCCGAGCTACATTAGTGCATACATCAAAAATTGTGTCATCCGTCATCAATCGATCGCTGGAGCATCGTCGGAGCAACCCGAGACCCGAAGTGGTGATGGGGATCAGCATCACCAGTGAGGGTAACGGCACAGCGCTCACTAACCCGCTTGCCCAGCGTTGCCAGTATGGGTAAACGTTTCGATAAATGCATTTAAAGGCCGGCAGCGCATCTGCAGCTCCTGTGGTGTTGTGGATGTTCGAGGTCGTCGGTGATCACTTACCATCAGGCGAGCCGCATGCTCGTTTGCCCCGTCCTTCTATAAAAAAAAAATGCTGGCTTTTGCTGATGGTTTCTTGAACAGACTTTATGTGGGCGTAAATAGACAATCAAGGGCTAGCTATCTGTGTATCACTCCTTTTATGTATATTTAAGATATGAAGAATCACGAAGCGAATTCCATAAAAGAAAATAAACGCAAAATACTACTTTAGCTAGTATTATCTTTGTGTGGGCTGGGTGACGTTTTCAATGATTTTTCATCTCGCATAAATGAAAATATGAAAGTGGAGCAGCTTCAAAGTATATTGCGTAAAAAGTAATAAAAATCACCCCCTTGCTTTCAACGAAAGCAAAACCCAATTGTGAACGTACTTCGGTGTTGATACAAAACTAGATAAGCGAGACAAGTAGTGCGCTATTATAGAAAATAAATACTTTCAAATACAATATTAAAAATAAATACTATTGGAAATGTCTAATAGCCCAGTGGTTAGAGCGTTCGCTTTAATATCATAGTACGGGAGTCCATCCCCGGTTTCGGTACCACTAAAATTGTTAATATTTTAAATGCTGCATTCACTACGTGCTCCGCGGTGCTACCTCTGAGATTTAATAAAAAATGTTATATCGAGGACGTGTGAGATACTTCAACCCACGCAGGAGCAACGCGGTGACTCTCATTTTAGAAGGCCTTAGCCAAGCTGTAAGCATTTGCAGGCTATTACTATTGATAATAATATACAAGACCTTAGCGTGATTATGCCATCTTATACCCCAAATGCTCTAACCTGCACCTACACGTCGTATACCGAGCTAAAAAACGACTCAATGGCAACCAAATTATGGCGGGAATACTAATTCAATTTACCGAACCCAAATATCACATACCAGTGATGGGAAGCAGCGTCACCAGTGCGAGGGTACCGTCGCTGCCCTCGCCAACCTTCTCACCCAGCGTGGTGAATATTGACAAACCATTCAAGAAATCCATGCTGGATTTTTCTAGCACTTTCTGTGAGATCTTTTCTGGTTCGAGTCAGCACGAACAGTTACTTAGTCGCCTCGACAATATTAGAGGTACTGACGGATTTTTATCATTAACTTATACGTAACGTATCGAACCAATATTGGCTTCGTGTGCCTTCGGAAACGCGGACCACGTGTCAACAAGCAGATACGCTCTGTATAGCAGTCATTTGTCTCAAATCTTTTGGGTTTTCTAGGTCAATATTCAGCAGAGGAGTGATACAGCGAGAAGGCAGTGATAGACGATAAAAAATAAATCAAGAAAATCGATACCATAGGATAAGACATCGGTAAGATTTTTATTAAACGGTCGAAATCTTTATTGGCTTTGTAATACTGTTTTCTTAAAATGTTATGTCTGTAGTGGCACATATCGCATACGTACTATAGGTAACATACTTCACTACTTTGACGTCAAGCCATGAAGCCGTACTTGAAAAAAAAAACTTGATTACATAAAGTAAATATGTCGTACTTGTCTAATTATTATTTACTGACGTTAACACTGTCAAGTCTAATCTAAAATTAAATCGTAATTGTTTATTAGAATCTGTAATTACTAAATGCCGCAAATATTTAAAAAAATTACTGTGTAACTATGCCGCAAACTTTAAATCGATAAAGTGAAAAAAAATTAAACAAAACATATTACTACCTGCCAGGAACGCGAAAGACACGGTCTTTGATTTTTATTTCATAACATTCTGATTGATTAGTCTTTGAGACTTTTGGCGCAAGGTCGATGGTTTGTCCTTTAATGAATTTTGTTACTTCTTATTTTCTTCTTGTTTTGGTACGTATAAAAGTCGCAAATGTTTGAGACGTGAAGTGATTGGAAAATTCAATAAAAGTTTGTTCATTTTCATTTTGGTTCTATCAGTCTAAAAAATCATAAGTAAAACAATTTTACTGTCGATATTATAAAACAATCTTACAATAATTACACATGGCGGTAAGGGTGCAATTGCGCTAGCCTTCTTCGGAAGAAGAGAATTAAAGATAATAATCGCATTTGTAATTTCCTTCCGTATTGATAATTTCCTGGCAACCCAATAAAAATTAAAAAAATAAATGTCAATTTGCGAATAAAGAAAACAAGATTTATGCGCGACAGTACAATCAAAACAATAGATAAAAACCCAGAAAATTGGAAGAACAAAGAGGTGATTTAATAAAACTTGAAAAGGATCCGCGACTTTTTAATATGGAAACCGGTTTGGAACATCTTTGAATGTTATTTCGACGTTCCCTTCACCGATGTAAATGTCTTCACAAAGTTACATTTTAGTATTAGAATTATTATTGAATAACACTGAAAAGCAATATCTAACAATGGAAACACGGCGGGATTTCATTCATAAATTCTGGCACAGTTCTTAATTCAAATATTTGAGCCAAGATTTAATTTATTTTAAAAAGGTCTTGTATTTATTAATTACATACTTACTTCCTTATTTTCTTTTTTAAAACCAAAATTGTATCAATGTTGCAACATGACCTAAATGGACCCGGTAATGTTTGATGTTTCACATAAGATAGAAAACAAAAAAAAATATGTTATAATAGGTAATGTCATGAAAAAACATGAGTAATGTGATAAATGAAAAGTACGACTAGATTAAAACATGTGCCCTAGTTTATTGGAAATGATTTCCATGATATTCAGCTGCACGATTCGTATTTGAAAATACGAAAAAGACATTATTTATATAAGTAGAACTAAGACATTGGATTAGAAGGGTCCCCTTGACGAGAGCATAATTAAATTATACATTGAGGCAAATGTTTAATTTTCACTAGCAAAGTTTTAATAGAAAGGTATTATTCAGTAAATTTTCTATATTATACAACAGTAGCTGTTTAATCAGTAGGTATCTGCGAATAATTAACGCTTACCGATCTGTTACCTAACCACGTCGCGATTTTCTCTAAATCAGGCCGTTGTGTTAAAGTTTTTGACAAGAAAAGTAATATTAGAAGGTACTTTAGTTTATGTACACTGGAGGGTAGCGGTGATCTAAGGTCTTCGATATCGAGTGTGATATCAACAAGTGAAGAAAGCCGCACGGTTGAGAGCGCTGTCCCATCGCCGACGGATTTAACAACAAACAAAGCAACTAGTGGAACTCCGGGACGGTGGCAACAATCGTGAAAACTGGACCGGACATGTGAGCCGCGGCCGTGGCCGATATACAATCACTTTTCAATTAATAAATATACAAGCAAGCACCTGCAGAATGCAACTGTCACTCGCTAAAGCGTTTTTTTTTTTTCTCAATACGCACGTTGACGCCGGTTCCCGATCTCACTTCGCTCGGAGACGCACTAGCACTGGAGTCGGCAATCGGTATGTTTACGTACTTTTTCGGAGCAACAACACAGGGCACAGGTGCACAGGGAGCGCGAGACGTTATGATATTAAATAATCACGCACGCGTACATTCCGCGCGACGGCCGGCGCGCTACTGAACTGAGCCGAAGCCGAACGCTCGCACGGCGGCGAATGGACAATTCGCAACACGAATGCTCCAATGCCCATATAACGTAACTTAACTCCGCGATATTTTATAATTTCGTAACCGTATTACTTGATTACAATGCGTTTAGATAGTTTAATCGATATCACGATTCGGGTGCGGTTTTCGAGATCCGAGGCTGCGAATACGAGCGCTTTCGATCTCATATCGGCGCTGGTGTTCAATTAGCATCGGCATGTGCATAAATATCGGCATCGAATTCGCCGCTTCGCAGACGCAGTGCGCGTTCTTAAACACGCCGATTATGAGTAACGTTCCACATCACCAGCTCTGTTGGTTTTATTGCTCTTACTGAAGCTCTACCGTTCTATTTAATCCAACGTATTATTAAACGTGAGCATGCAAGTCTCTGAGAGGCGATCTGTCAAATTAGCGAAACGTCAAAATGAAATCGAACACCGTCACCGTTGTTTACGCGATTGCGTCGCGCTGCTGGGCAGTGCAGTCCGGTGTTGAGCAGACCAGCATATCTCAGGGCCGCGGTATCGGACCCAGACATCTGTTCTCGACGCGGTCCTTAGTCCACCGAAGTACGTGACCAAACCATGCCAGCCGATTTTACTGCAGCTCATTCGGAATTGCTCGTACTTCGGAGCTGCCGAGTATGTGGGCGTTGTAGGTTCCATAACACGCCACCTTTCGCTGCCGTACAGAAGTACGGGACGAATGATGGTTCTATGTGGGCGAATATAGTGACAATTGTACCGTAACCAGACTTGAAGCCGCATTGACTATCCATGATTGTACACTATTGGCGGAGTCTCAACTCTTCAACGCGTTCAAGGAACTTAATAGTGGACACATGACTTACCTTCTTTGCTACCCCTTAACTTGTATACTCTTCATGCTTTGGAAGTATTTTACCAAGGGGAAACCCTCGGTAAAATACGGTTATCGAGATCTGTCAGCAGGTGCACAGAACGAGGTCCTGCTGCTTTACACAGTACAATAGGTATATCTACCAACGCTAACACATTGACCGGAAGCCGTAACACGAAGTGCACGATTATGGTCTTCGCCACGTGGAGAAACGTCTTCACAATCACAATAATTGTGCACTTCGCGAGGTGTTATTGGGGCAACAAGTACATAACGGGGCAGCTCTGGTAGAATAACATCCACAGACTGCTTGTTCAATAATTCATCGAAGTGGCACCACCGCCATTTCACCTCGGCATGGCAGCTAAGCAACCAACCCTGGGCATCCTTTACATAAACACATTTAGCTCAGAAGTCCAGAGCCGCTTTCTCTCACACTATCGCAAGTTTATATACGACCTTCTAGTCCGCTTTTGAATAAATATACGGGTACCTATATAGGTACTATGATATTAATATTAATATCATAGTAATACCCAATTTTTTATGGTACAGTGAGGAAACTTGCAAGCGGCTCCCCTGATGGTAAGTGATTACCATCACCCACGTATATCTGCAACACTAGAGGGTCTCCAGGAGCGTTGCCGGGCTTTAAGGACATTTGAGAGTTTGGAGGGAGGACGAGGATGGGGACGGGGAGGGGTAGTGGGCCTACGGTTACCTCTCTCACCAAACGAAACGCAGAAGCACTAGATGCCTCTACTTCACGCCGGTAATCTGCGAGGCCGTGGTACTACGCCGTTCGAGTGGGCCCACACGAGCAGCATCAGCAAAAGCCGCTGCTAGGCTCCACCACGTAGAAAAAGGATAGTAAGGAGAAGGCATAGACGCAGTAACAAAGAAACAATCAATCACAATTCGTCCGCGCTCAAAAACCAACGTCCTGGGTAATATTACAACGACTCTGTAGTAATGGGATTCGAACATCGAATCACCGACTCGCCACGATGACACAGATAAACAAAACCACGTGATTGGCAAACCATCTGCGATACATTATATATCTGTGTTTTGAACCTACGAATAGAACTCTCAATTCAATAAGCAGGTGAAGAATCAAACGGTTTTATAACTTACATAAGATGATATAACAAAAGCAGTAAAGTTTTCTTGACAAGTGAATCCACGGCGTCTGATGTTAGGTAATATTAAGAAATTTTTTCAAATATTGACCCAAATTTCTAGTCGGGCAATGGCGGGGCTGAGCGACGCGCGCTATGAATATTCAATATGGCGATAATTAAAAGTCACCCATATTCCCGCCGACGGTTTTTAAGACGAGACGTAACCAACTTTGAAAATGGAAGGAAAAATAAAACATTGCCTTGGAAGCTTGGAGAAAGAAAATAACCTAGAGTTAGCTACTGAAATAGGCATTTTTTTATGTTTTGTTTAAATATGTATATGAATACATACACGTACATAAAATACTATAAAATAAATAAAGTATCTCAAAAGATATTATTAATAAAATACTTATAGTAATATTCGGCTTATCTATTTTTGATTTTTATTATATATTTATTTATGTATCCTTTTATATACTTGTATACGTATTTGTGTATTTTATGTTATAAATATTTATTTAATTATATAGTTTATTTATATGTACTTATCAAGTTATTTTTATTGGAGTTTTTTTTTTTTTTTTATTCTTTGTTTTATACCTGCCAACTACCTTTCACCATAACAAGGGTTGACTGGTAGAGAATGCCGCTTGGCATTAAGTCCGCCCATTGTAACCTTAAGCTTAAGGCAATAAAGAATAAATAAATAAATAAATAAATTATAGCTCAACCGGACGGAAGCACTCGGTAGGGGAGACCCGACGGCCGAGGGTTAGGGGGAAAGAAACCAGCGGATGATGCGAGCGATATCAAGGAGCACCGCCTTCTGCATTTGACGGAGTTCCAGCCGCCTCAGATGTTCCGAGAGGCTCACTGGGATTAACCCATTTGCAGAGACGACTATCGGAATAATTTATTATTAATAACATTGAACTGAAATTTAGTGTTACAACTATATAATGTTAATTACTTTAAATTCAGAGAGATAGTATAACATAATTTTTTATCGGCATTTAAGGGAATAATAAAATTGTAAAAATCTTTTTCATAAATACATAGAGTATATCATAGAGTAATACTACAATATAATTTGAATCTACATCATAGAGTAATACAAATGTACATCCTACACATTAAAACTTAAAATTTTACAAATTGTCTATAATTATAACTTAGTCATAAAATAGATGTCGCAAATCATTTAATTAAATTAAAACGATATCTCAAACGCAACAATATTAAATAGTAATGGTATTTTTTTTTAATGTTATCTAAACATTTGTCTATAAGCCCCTTGAGAGGTTTATTTATTTACATTTAACGTTATTATAGCTTCGCCCTCGAGGAGAATCTTCCGGCGGATTTCCTACAAAAAAAAGGGTAAAAAAGCCATGCAATGCATAAAAAAATATAAAGACTATGATATCCTCCAGGGCGATGGTATCATTGTCTTCATTTTGTTCTTCGATTGAAGTTGTTTACCTGCAGGTGTCCATTGAGCACCACGCCACTTACAGTCAGGTGGACTGTTACCTCGTTTATCACCCCGATCCAATGAAGAAATGGTCCGCCACGCTGGTGGACGGATGGTAGATAGATTAAAAAGCGAACATTCCCTCCAGGCTTGCCACCCTGGTGAGGACAACGATTTATATAATCAACCGTTTTACTAGCTTTGGCATTTCATAATTTAGTAAATAAGGTAGGAAAAGTAAGGAATCAATAATTTTGATGGATATAGGGTACCTATATTAATAAGGTAAGTAGTTTCAATCGTGGTGAATGAGGTGGTGCTCTACTTCTCTCCGGACGAGGTAACACATGCCATTTTATAGGGTTTTTAATGCGTAATTGTACAAAGTAATTTATTTCCAACATTCTTAAAATATCGGTGAACACGCGGCGCACGGTAGAACGCGGTAGAACGCGCGTCACAATATGAACAGTCACCAGCAGCAAAGTATCCGCGACCCTTTTTTCAATGATCGATTAATTAAAAAATAATCGATGACTTCGCGGCCCGATTTGCTATAAAAACTTCTAGGTGCAAAAACCTAAAAGGAAAATGAGAGGAGTACAGGTGTATCATACGTCTCCTTGTGATACGTGCAACTATTCGAGTTTGAAGAATAATTTTCTTAGTGCTAGATCTTTTTATTGGCATACAGTAAACGGCTTGTCGTGCAAAATGTATCGAAAATATCCGACACTGCTTGGCGCTGAAGTAAGTAAATGAAAAAGCATGTTGTAGGGAGCGACATGATAAAACCATATGCAAATACTTGTAGCGTCCCGTCGGGCACCGTGCCCACTGCTCGCCGAGTAACACCGTCCGAATTTTTGCTCTGTTTTGAAAAGAGCCGTGCGTGATATTTATAGTTAGGGCACTCGTGATTCGCTAAGGGAGTTATATAGCGAAAATAACATTTTAACAATAACGAAAATATTATGTATGTGCGTTAACATGAATCCCTAGTCCCAAAGTATAGTGACAGGTATGATTTTCTATTGAGAAATAAATATAAATTAGTAATTCTAAAAATTAGAATTATGTAAAGTTAAAAAAAAACAATGTATCATCTTTAATAATATTACCGAAAATATTAAATCTTTATTAAAAATTATTTAAAAAAGCTTTTGTGTTCTAAAGCTTACTATAGGTTGAACGATTATTTTTACAAATTAAAATGTTAAAATCAATTTAGATTTAGTGTTGTTTAAAGTTCGTAACTATTCGCAGAAAGCTTTTACATTTACTGAACTAAAATAACAAACATCTACCGAAATATTAATTTAGGACAAAGGTTATTAGGACGACATCTTACAAGATCTACGAATTCTGTACCAACTTTTTAAATGGGGTTAAGCCAAGCGGCGGCTTTTGCTGCTGCTCGAATGGGCCGGCTCAACCGGGGTAACACCACGACCTCGCAAAATACCGGCGTGAAGTAGAGGCATCTTATGCTTCTTGCGTTTCGTCCGGTGAGTGAGGTATCCGGAGGCCCACTCGCCCTCCTCATTCTCCCTTCCATCTCCCAAATAACCTTAGAGGCCGGCAACGCACCTGCAGCACAAGTAATTGGCGTCACCCACGTACATCTGCAACACTTGAAGAGCTGCCGGTGCCTTGCTGATCTTTAAGGATATTTAGGGGAAGGGAGAGATGGTGAGGAGGGAAGGTGGGCTATGCCTTGTTTCAAAGCAATTTAAAAAAGAATCATTGTTATGTGTTAATCTTGTTGACCCTAATCTCTTAATCCTTAATAAATAAATAAATATATATAAGTTATTACGACCATATACCCTAAACAGAGGTGGTTAAACGTCTAGACATTTTTAAACCTTTCATCCCAAATTACACTAGATCTTATTCGGGACAACGTAACTGGTCTACCACTGACCCTCTGAACGTACAAGCCAACGATGCAAATAATAGATAAGTTTAAAATCTCATTGGTAAGAGCCCTTCACATTAAACTCGAGTCTCCTGATTCGTAGGCAGATCCTTTATCCACTCGGCTATTTAAGTCTCTTAATTATAAGCATTGTTACTATTGTAATGATAATGACTGGCTTCCGGTCGATTCGAACCACGACAACAACTTCCGAATACTATCGCCAATTGCCACCTGCACAGCTGTGGTGTACACTGTATATATATAATAGAATAGCGGCGTGAAGTAGAGGCATCTTGCGCTTTTGCGTTTCGTTCGGTGTGTGAGGTGACAGCAAGCCCCCACCCCCTTCCCATCTCCTACTCCTCGTCCTTCAAGGCTTCCCCTGCAGCTCCTCTGATGTTGCAGATATAAGTGGGCGTCGCTAATCACTTAACGCAAAGTGAGTTTCATATTAAAACAAAAATTGTTGTAAAACGGCACATGTACGCGCGACAAGAGGCCTTTACGTTCCCTCACTTCCTACATACTTTTTTTTATTGGCTTAGAGCGACAAACGTATTTACATTCCACCTGATGGTAAGTGGCTACTGGGTGGTGATGGTAAGTGCTTAGTGACAAGCACTAATGTGGAATGTATCACCGTCACAGCGTATAATTATGCTAGTTCAGTATACCCATCAAATCAGAATTCAGCAGTAGCATTACTGATTGGCAGATGTAGGTAAGCGTGTGGTACGTGGCGTGTGAAGCGAAGGAGCGTACCACCTGTATTTTAAATACGTTCGTAAATACTAGTAAATATTGTTTACATGTAAAGATGATGGAATGTGTGTCTGCGTATTTTTTAAATATAGAAGCCCAACCCATAATGCTTCTAAGAAACAAAACGTGACAGTAACTGCACATCACATGCGAGTAAGTCTTCAGGGAGCGTCGGCTGGGAATCCCAGTTGTTATTGGGCGATCAGAATGCAGGGAGTAGACGGGTTAAACCAACATATTGAAGGAATTCCCATGTCGCCGACGGAACAAGATTAAGGAAATATGGTTTTAAATTGCTGAATGTGCTGAAACAAATCTTTATATAGTATATAAAACGAAGTCGCGACCCGAGTTAGTCTGTGTTTTCACTAATAACTTCTAAACATTTAAGTGAATTTCAATTCGGTTTTCACCATCATTTAGAACATTTCACGAGAAGGTTATATATGTATAACACATTCAGATCATACTCACCACGAAGGAGGTTAAAGATGCGTTCTCACCCCTGAGGTCCAAGACGAAATGCTTCAAAGCCTGGAATTACACTTGTTCAATTTAACTTTCGAACTGCAGCAGAAATAATCAAGAGGGTGGTACCAACCCAGACGGCTGCTAAGCAAGCAACGTACTCACCATCTTTCTTTTCTATTGGGTTGTGCTGACAAACGAGCTAACAGTTCACCTGATGGAAAGGCGCTACAAGTCCATAGACACCTGCAAACAATTTCAATCATAGAAGAAGGTTACAGATGCTTTGTCACCACTGAACACTGCATCCTCTTTAGCAGTGTAACCAGTATTCAAACCGGAACACTGGTTACACTGCTTTTTGACGCCCGAAATGGTAAAAAGAAAAAAAAAGAGGGTGATACCTACCCAGACGACTCCCAAACAGAGAAGGGGTAGACCACCTAGAAAATATTTTCTGCATCGGTAATTTAAAAAAAAAATCATTATTACTGTTGACTTGTCATTCGAAGACCTAACAGTTGAAGAGACGTTGGCGGGCGTTCGTTACAATATTATGCTGTTCTCATTAAAAAAACGACGTCACCTTCTTCTGATGTTGACAGTAATTACTCACATACATGTGTATTTAAGCCGTGAGGATCAGCAGGCTGAAGTGGCAACGGGCCGGCCACATAGCTCGCAGAACCGACAACCGTTGGGGAAGAAAGGTTCTCGAGTGGCAGCCGCGTTCAGGCAAACGCGGTGTAGGACGACCCCCCACAAGATGGAGTGACGACGTGCGCAGTGTTGCGGGAATTCGATGGATGCAGGTGGCTCAGGACCGAGCTTCGTGGCAATCTTTGGGGGAGGCCTATGTTCAGCAGTGGACTTGTGATAGGCTGTAATGATGATGATAATATGTATTTATTCCGTTAGTATGTGTCTAAGTATAAATTCTGCAGAATGTGTTATATAAATTTATATGTTTAGGACATTGAACATTTGTAGGTTTTAGTTTAGTTAAGTTATTCATGTACTTTAATGTTTTGCACCTTAACAATATCTCTCCACGCCTCGGGTTGACTGACAGAGAATGCCAAAAGGCATTAAGTCCGCCCTTTATAATACTTTAATGAAGGTATTTAAATAAAGTTTTAATAAATAAAAATATAATAAAAATGCTACTAAAGTAAAATTGCGGTCTGTAAGTGCCCACCGCTGAGCAAAGGCCTCCTTCTCAAATATCTGAGAGGGTTTCTGAGCCGGGTCGTCACTCTGCTCCGGTCGGACTAAGGGTGGGCTTCACATGTACTCGCAATATTATTTCTCAGACATGCAGGAAACCATTCTCACGATGTTTTCCAGCACTTAAAATTACTATTAACAATTTTAGTTGTGCCGGCACCGAGGATCGATCCCAGGTCACTCGCGCTCTATGAAACTCAGGCGAGCGAGGCTGACCAATAGGCGATAACGATTAGATTACTGTGTTGTATTACAATAAACTGATTGTTAAGTATGTACGTACCCAGATTTAAGCAGGAGGGTATTTCTAAGTTTTACACCGACTTCTAATAATGATAAGCCACCCCAATAACTTTGTATTTATAAATGTTTACTTCTCTCGGTAAAAGGCTTAACTTATGAATATTATCAAAAGTAAATTATATTTTCTTTTAAGCTTTCTTTAATGGCAGTAAAATGGGCAGTCTAATCGCTAAAATCGTATTCTTCCAGACAGCCTTTGTGTGGACAGGATTGAACTAAATCTAAATCTTATATAGAATTGTGAAGTATTAATTGTATATTTTAATGCCCCTATTACATTATTTTTCCACGGCCCGGGTTGACTGGCAACGAATGTCAAAAGGCATTAAGTCAAAAGGAATAATTAAATTACTGTTAATTTCATTGTAGTACGTAAACAGCAAAGAAATTTTATATATGTACATTTTACATTCCTACTGATGCATAGATAATCTGTATCTATACAATACCGTGATATATAACGTATGTATATTCCAGGAAACACAATTAATTAAATGCTACTAATTAGTTTCCCAAAACTTGAATAACAACAAAATCATCATCTGAAGATGATGATATTTCAGCCTATCAGAAGTCCACTGCTGAACATAGGCATCCCCCGAAGATTGCCACGAAGCTTGGTCAAAAAACAAAGTATTAAGTTAGTTTCCCGAAACAGCGTAATATATAGATAAAATGTCATAAAATTATTATAAAACAATCCGTTTTTTTAATCTTTGTCTATCTGTCTGTTTGTTCAGGTACGACAGTACTGATTTCGCTGTACGTTAGCGTAATACTAAACTTAAATACTTGGATATTTTTAATCCAGGAAAAATACCGCTTTTCTACAAAGCGATCTTTCCCGAAAACTACTGAATCGATTTAGATAACGCTTATACTGTTCGAAAGCTAATGACTCAAGCTAGAAACTGCTAAATTTAAACTTGGAATTGACCACGACTGGATTTATTCGTTTCTATTGCCAACTTTTAAGTAACGAAACGAATGTAACATGAGTTTCGTCAATCGTACGTTAAAAAGAGCGACACATTTAATCAAGGTAAAATACCGACCAGATTTATAGTTTACATTCACTATTCGGTAGTCTGTGAAATTACACGAGTATTAAATACAGTCAATAAAACCGTTCCGTACTCATGAAGTCCACAGCAACCGAAGCTGCGGACGAAAGCTAACAGATAGCCTTGTACCTAATAAGTACCTACTTAAGACTATCTAGTACTTAGATTATTGGTCAGACCGAGTGGTAGCCTAGTCAGGGCACTCGATTTAGTTTCATAGAGCGCAAATAACCTGGGTTCGATCCACGTGCTCGACGGTGAAGAAAAACAACGCCAGGAAACCCACATGTCCGAGAAATAATATAATTATTTTTTTTCGCTGATATGTGAAGCTCACCGACTGGCTATGGAGCAGCGCGGCGGGCCCTTCCCGGCTCCAAAAACCCTCTCAGACATTTGAAAGAGGCCTTTGCCCAGCTGTGGGCACTTACAATTTGCTGCATATCTAATGACCTTTGTTGAAATTTGTTACCGCAAGCAACTCACTTTTCGTCTCTCCAGGAGAGTGAACGTGACAGGCGGCAAGCTCTTCAATGCCAGCAAAGACTGCCATGAGATATTCAAGAATTTTACCAGAGCGGCCCCTGGCGACATCCGCGGGTTGAAGTAGACGGCAGATCCTGCCATAACCCTCCCGTTCGCCATCCCACTTACCATCTTCGCGAAGCAGCTAAAAAAATTATTTGCCGAAACCCGGGATTGAACCGGGGACCTTTAGACCTTCAGTCTAACGCTCTCCCAACTGAGCTATTTCGGCTATACGAAATAAAATCAAAATATAAAATCAATGACGTCCACTTTGTGATAAAAAGTTGTTTAATTTGTAATAAGCTATATTATACACGAGTATATATAATAACATACTGACCATTGAGACATTTCTACTTTATTTTAGACGCCTTTTATTAGATTTTCTGTATGTATGTATCAAAGTAATGGTATCTGTAATTTAAATTCCCACCCACTTCCACACATACCATACAACAATATGGTATCATCGAGCCGGGGCCTTATGCATTTCATCTGATGACCAGGACCTGATGAAAAAGGAAAGAGGAATTGATTTTTATTACAAATTTATCGTTTTCAGGTGTCCAACTATTATAGTTTTTTATTCTTTGTTTTGCACCTGCCATCTATTTTTCACCATAACAAGGGTTGGCTGGTAGAGAATGCCACTAGGCATTAGGTCCGCCCATCGTAATCTTTAGCTTAAGGTCAACAATACACAATAAACAAATATACTATGTAATTTTATTTACATTACAACTCTACTTTGGCGTTCCTCTGTGTTTAATTTATACTTGCGATTCTTATCACTTGTTGAAACTTCGACAAATTGACATTGTTATTATTTCATGTACTAGTTTCATAACACAAACTAGTACAAGAGATAATAATAATTGTCACTAAGTGTTCAAAAGCATAAATGTTCTATAAAACCGATATTTTTCCCTAAGGCAGAGTTTACGCCCACCCACTCAATTAAAACCATGGCGACTTCCTAAAGAAGAAGTGGGGCTGTAAAATTCAGCAGAATGGTAACAGTTTACCAAACGAATGTTACAGCGCCACCTATTACTTAAAAGCAACAACCTAAATTCTAGAATATTGCATTTAAATATATAACTTCGTTTTGTGCCTACCCACGATTTTCTAAATTTTATTATCGCTACATAACACTAATTAACATAATTCGTAAACCAGAGTACAGTTTGTAATCATTATTTGAATACCTGCAAAATTCATTATTTAATTCACTATAGAATCAACAACGAAAACTTATAGTAATTATGCAGGAAATAAAAATACAACCGGATAGGTACACGCCATTGTGACAGCGTCACCGAGTAAATGTCCTATTGGCCTTAGTCTGATGTCGGATGCAGTGTCAGAGATACAGGATTTAATCACAAGACTGAAGATCCCAAAAGCAATTATTCGTTTTGCAAAAATATTAGCACAGGCTTAGAATTGGATCCATGACCCACGTCAGTCATGCAGCAGACCACGGCTTCTGATTCCGCAACTACGAAAGTCCCGCACATTTTTTCATTACTGAAACATTCTGAAAAGGGCAAGCTTCTAGACTTGCGCGTCTATGGGCCGGGCGGACAATTCGGTGGCTGGAACTGGTCTCGTACACGAGGAACAAAGAAATACGAGTAGAATGCGAGGTGCAAAAATAAGAAGTTTCTTTTGTCCGATGAACCATGTCGCGATTACGTTTTGAATATTAATTAAAAAAAATTTACTTGACTAGTTTTACTACTAATTTTTAAAATTATTTACACTTCCGCTTCTACTAAAATTTACTATTGAAATCTGTTTTCGCTTCTGCTTCTGTTATTTATTTATTTTTTATGGAAGAGACGGCAAACGAGCAAGCGGTTCACCTGATGGCAAGTGATTACCGTCGCCCACATACATCAGCAACACCATAGATGCTCCAGGTGCGTAGCCGTTCTTTAAGGATATTTGGGAGAAGGGAGGGAAGAGGAGGGGAATAGGTAGGGGGTATAGGCCTCCGGTTACCTCACTCACCGAACGAAACGCAGAAGCACAAGATGCATCTACTTCGCGCCGGTATTCTGCGAGGCCGTGGTACCACGGTCCGGTCGAGCCGGCCCTTTCGAGCAGCAGCTAAAGCCGCCTCTTGGCTCTACCACGCTTAAAATGTTATGACATCACTATTGCACTACAGCACTATAGCACCACTAACCCACCCTAGTAATTTAGCGAGACTTTGTGTCATGAATGTGCGTTTGTGTGTGTACGTACACACACACACACACAATTGTGTACCAAGATTTGAGTTCTTCTAACTGTCAACGGTGGGAGTGAAACTCCCACAGAGCAGTGACAGATAACCAGAGTAGTATATATTATGCTATGTGCAGTGCAGATGACTGACCACGTCCGAAAGTCAATACTATAGTCACATATTAATTTAATAATTATTTAAAAAATGCATTATTAATAACCGCAAAACATTTGATCGTCTAGTCTAAACGACTAAGATGTAGGTCACACGTGCAGAAAATAACGCCCATGCGGCAAAATGAAAATTATGAATTGAAAAATTCAAACAGGTTTTCCGATTATCTTGCATTTACTCGATTTAAATTCTATTTACCTTTCAATATCCGATATCGTCGACAAATGTTATTTGTCCCCTGAGATATCTAAAACTGTGCACGGGTTCAGCGTAGGTTGATACTAATGCTCGTAAAACTCGAGCATTGAGGAATTACCATAAAAACCTCTGGACCAAAACCTATAACCACCACACATGTAGGTACTATGTATATAAGTGATTGAAAGTTGAGGAAGAAAGATTCTTGAGTAGCAAACTCTTTAAACGAAGTGTAGTGTCGAAAAGATTCTTATTTTACAGGGTAGAAAAAAAAGAGAAAAAAAAGCGCCGGCTTTTGCTACTGCTCGAATGGACTCGAACTCGACTAGACATCGCAGAATATTGGCGTTAAGTAGACGCATTTTGTGCTTCTGCGTTTCATTCGACGAGTTAGGTAACCTCCTCTCCCTCCCCTCTCACTTTCTCCTCCTTTCACCAAATATTCTAAATGGCCGGGAACGCAAGTGCAGCTTCTCTGTTATTGCAGGCGTGTGTGGGGCCTTTCTTACCATCGTAATCACTTAAACAAACACCAAAGGAAGGAGGGTAAAAGTGCAAAAACCCAGAGCTTTAGATGCTTTGGTGACCGTTTGATTGGAATTATTGTTAAAAGGAACTTTACTGTCATGATGTCTACACCCAAACCTCTTGTGAAGTTTACTTTGTTTAGGGTTTGGTTCTTCAGGATGTATTCAAAATTTACGAGTAAAAGTTACTATGTTAGTAAGCAATATGTCTCGAAACGATTAAGATCATCCTGTAGGACCCTAAGAGGAGATCAAGAGTTAGTAACTTTATCGGTTAGGTTACTCTTTTCATAATTTTCAAGATTTTAGGAAGTAAGAAATAGGTAAATACCAAAGGCCCTAATAAGGATCCTCGGGGAATTCCAGAAGGTTTTATATTCCATGGAGAGCAGAAATCGTTGAATGCACTATCTGAGATTGATTTTCTGTATAAGACGTGAACCATCTATACAAATTACCATAGATTCTCATTAATGGTAGCTTATGAAGTAGAATTGTGTGATCTGTACTATCGAAAGCCTTACTATAATCGGTATAGATGACAACTACTTGATCATAATGATCCATACAATTGAAAATTAACCCATTACAATTAATAAGATTTGAAACTGTTCAAAAAAAACCACTTCTTAAAGATGGCGTTACAGTTAGCTATACAATTTATGTATCGTCTTTTCATCTGATCACTGGCTTGAAGAACTTTTCTAGTAGAAAATACTTTCTTTTTCTTCTTTTATCTTTTGCGTCTATTTCTATCTGTCAATAACCAGTTTTTAAGTTTTGAATCTAGTGTTGAAAACCAAGTCATTTCACATATCGTATCCAACGTGTCGTCTATCCTTGGCAGTGGGTAACTATCCTCCTAGGTAGCGTTATGGAAATGTCTATAATCAATTCAAAATCCAGTTGGGCAAACCTTCTTCTTGACTAGAACAGCTAGAGACGATTCTATAATGCTTATAATGGCAATCCTTAAATACGTCTATGATGTTTTGGGTTGCTTCCTACATTTTGGCATTAGACACGTCCGTAGAATTATGAAGTCACGAAATTTCTTCGCAAATCACTATAGGAGTTCCCTTCTTGATTATCTGCTCATGGTTCCTTACTTTTATAGAATTGGTACTACAGTTTTCGGCTGGGTATAAATCAATGTTGTCTGGTAACTATAGTTGGTTTTCTACCCTCTCCACCAAATCTTTGAATGTTACCTTGGTTCAATGACAAACTAACAAGTACTAAGGTTTTTTTATCTCGGGAGTAAGTTGATTGTCTCATAATGATTTCTTGTATTATTAAACAAAAGCTGAAGGTAGTTGAGAGTTGACTACAACATCTGGACGTCTAACACCTCAGTACCCCCGTGGCCACGGCTGTTGTAAAGCTCTCGAAACGTCGGGAATATGAAAACAAAATAAAACTCGATAAAATCCGTAAAGTGTAGTTTCATTTCAAATTGTTTGTCTCATGACAAACTTCTCACGTAATACTGCCTTATATTGGAATTTCTTGGCTTTCACATCTTAACACTCCAGCTAGCTAATTGATTTCACAGTGATAGGTCCACAAGAAGTCCAGACCAGTAATACATACATCCAGGATATTAGTGACAATTAGTTTATGCCAATAAAGTTGCTCACCCATTTTTATTGCCATCCTTGGTTCACCTAGTAACGTTATGCGCTGGCCGGTAGCTGTAGCAGTTCAGTTGTAAAGTCCCTAGAGAAGACAACCGTTTATAATCCAGTTGTCGCAATGTTTTACTGCTAATTACACTCCGCGACACTCCGGTGTCCAACGTCACATTGACTAATCCTTTTAATAAGTGGCTATTCACACAGGTCCGGATGATGACTAATCTGAAAATGCTGTCATAATTAAGAGCTCCACGAAGAAGTGTTCAATAAAATTAGCACTGTTACAGTCTGAACAGTCTACAGGAAAACACTCAAGACGGAGCTAGTTCTAGTGGTCTTCAACATGTAAGCAGAATCGGTGCTGTTGCCGAGAATATAATGCTCGAAATATAAGTTTTGTTGCATTTGTTGTTGAACTAAGTAAAATGACCAACAAATTGCAAATTTTTTCAAAAAATATGGCCATTGTTTAGCCATTTTACTGTAGTTCTGCCTTTCTTAAAAATTTGAGTTTGCAACTCTAACTATTCTACTCTATGGTTTCAAGCCCGAAAAAATGTCAAGGCAATTTTAAAGTTACTTTGAAACTATTTATATCTTTTCTTTACTTCTGTTGATTAAAGTTACTTATTAACTTAACTAAAAGTTCAACAATAAATTCTGATTTCAAGTGCATAGTCCAAGTAAATTAAATCAATGTTCTTTCATCATGGGTTATCAATATCAGTTTTTTGTATCAAAGCTAATTAGAATTGCAGATAAGATAACACCAACTTTAATTCATTCAACAAATTACAATTATCATTCATTTTGGCTGTGGTTTTTAGTCAAAGTGGTCACCTACGAAAATGGCTAGTTTGTTGACAAAGAGAAGTGTTAGTATAGGAAAAATAGCTAAATATGTGAACGACTATACAAAGAGACTTTCTTCCCATTTTATTTACTATCCAGATCTTGAAAAACCAGTCAGTGGTGAGTTTTATTATTACTTAAGTAATATACTTACAAAAGTTTCATAAGTATGTTTGTGATGTAAATTTAATATTTAATTAATTTTCTAATTATTTATCAAAGTAAAAAATATCTAATACTAATACATCACATTCTCTGATATTGCCTTTGGTCTTCAGTACGTCTATACCTCTTATGAACCTATTAGTACCATACTAACCTTATGTTTACAACTTTTGTATAAATTTAGTTAGGATGTTTTGATTTTTTTTTAATATTTATGGGACTATATACAAATAACACTTTACAGAGCATATTTTGCAAATAATGTACCTAATTAAAAGATGTACATCTGTGTAATAAATTTTAATTATCAATTTACAAAATATACAATTTTAACATTCAGTTGATAGAAGGTAGAACAAATTTTGCAACATGATGTTAATCTGATATATATTACAGGTGAAACATCCAAAATGAACATGATGCAAGCAATAAACAATGCGATGGACATTACATTGAGAGATGATCCCACAGCTGTAGTTTTTGGTGAAGACGTTGCATTTGGTGGGGTCTTCAGATGTGCTCTAGGATTGCAAGTGTGTACTTTATTTAATAAAAGGTTTGATAGTGATTGAGATATGACTAAAAGATCTGTGTTTGTTTTTATTGTGCTGTGTGCTTTAATTGCATTGAATTCGAATTTTTATAATAATCATGAATTTAATTATGTTTATATATATTTCATTTTATATGGTGTGTGAGGTGGAGTATGTTGCCCAGAGTGGTCAGTATGGGTAAACCTTTCAAGAAATACATGCTGGTTTACTAGCACTTTCTTCGAAAGACCTTTGTTTAGCTGTAAACTTAAACAGGCTGATGAAGAAGAAGGAATTAATCTTATTACTTATTAGTCGTTAGTGCACCTCAGTATGGAGCTCAGTATGGTCCTGGGTTCTCTCTCTTCAGTGTATTCAATTCAAACGAATAATGAAAATAAAAATGTGTTGTGAAACTAGTACTAAAGATAATAATAATTGTTAATATTAATGTTTTATTTAAATGCACAGTTCACATAATTTATTTCTAATTTCACAGGACAAGTATGGTAAAGATAGAGTTTTTAATACACCACTGTGTGAGCAAGGCATCGCTGGGTTTGGCATTGGACTTGCCACTGTGGGAGCCACTGCAATAGCCGAAATACAGTTTGCTGATTATATATTTCCGGCATTCGATCAGGTGACAAACCAATGCCTATGTTACAATTTTAATTAGTTTACACTATTTGATGTATAAAAATCTTTGTACTTGTGTGTCAACCAATAAGTTACGATCAGTACATGTACTGTTGATTATATTGAAAACAATTCTTTTTACAAACATACAAGGATCACCACATACCACATAGTGTGTTTTGGATGACCTGTTGGGCTTTACTGAGTCTTGTTCCAAATGGAACTTTGTAGTCTATGCCTAATCTTATGGGTGTAAAAGCTTTATGAATGTACTACCAGAAACAAATGTACTTAAATAAATTCATTGTTATATTTCAGTTAGTAAATGAAGCGGCAAAGGCTCGCTACCGCTCCGGCGGCCAGTTCGATTCCGGAGCCCTGACTGTGCGGGCCCCATGCGGTGCGGTGGGTCACGGAGGTCTCTACCACTCTCAAAGCCCGGAGGCTTACTTTGCACACACTCCGGGATTAAGAGTAAGATTTATTTATTTATATAGAAAACCAGCAGCACACACATTATAACATTTTCATATAATGAGATATGTATAGTAAGAATTCAGATATATGCGCCATTGTAGGTGACACATCATTACAAAATAATACTGTGAATTTTAATAAAATCACAAAAGCATTGCAGTTAATTAGAAAAAATAACCATAAAACTATAATAAATTCATCATGAATGAATGAGAAAAAGCCTAAACTAACTTAGAATATTACAATTACAATATGGGAGGACAATTATTAGTGGTTACATTTATAATAATGATCCATCACTTTCTTTTGTATGCTTGGGCTGACATTTATCAAGGCACCATTTTATTTAACAGTAAAAATACAAGCAGCAACCTGAAAATGTTCCACTACTGGGCAAAGCCCCACTCAGTATTTGAAAGAGTTTTGGAACCAGGTATGGTTGTCATACCAAGCAATGAGGGTTGTCGGGTTTCACATGTCCTCAAGAGAATATAATTTTTTAGTACATCTCACACTACAGAGCATGCGGTAACTTCAGCACATAAAATTGCAAATTAATTTGAGTATTATCTGCATTGAAATTTCGAAATCCCGGTCGAATTTTAAATTTCGTTGGTCACTGTTCTTTGATAAAAAAGATATATAGCCACAAGGAAAAGGGGTTAATAGCCCAAAATTGCGGTAATTTAATTTTTTTTCCCATAACAATGGAAATATATGAGGTTTATAGAATGTAAGTTATAATAAAATATTTTTTTTTGACATTTGCTAATAGTACTGAGTAGTACAGTGCTAAAACAAATTCTATTCTTTATTTCAGGTGGTGGTACCGAGAGGTCCTATAACGGCAAAGGGTCTTCTGTTATCCTGCATAAGAGAGAGAGACCCTTGCATATTCCTGGAGCCTAAAATCCTTTACCGTTCAGCCACAGAGGAGGTCCCAGTGGAAGACTACACGCTGCCACTCGGAAAAGCACAGGTTCTAAGACAGGGTATACACAATTTTCAAATGATTTTTGTCATTCATAGAAACATTAAATAAAACACATACATATACATTCACAGGTGTGAGTTCCCATAGATAAGCGAAGATATAGACAAAGATTTATTTGACATCTTACACTCCACACCGCACAATAAATAAAATGCTTCACAAAATTATATAACAAAAATTAAAATAGGAAACATTCCCTGGATGTTGTGTTCCCAATCTGGACACCGACACAACTTATGTCTCTAAGGGTTGAAATGCCCCCGCGTGTCCATCGGATGTGTGTAGGTTCTAATTTCTAATACAATAGAAATTAATAATAAAAAATACTACAAATAACTAACTGAATTTAAACAAGCTTTAGAGAACGTCGAAGTGGCTGTCTGTGGTTATAAGAAATGGTTCGACACGCAGAGAGAGTTGATTGTTCTTCTCGGAGAGTCCAGACGATATGCAGGTCCGCTACCCGCTACAATCGAAATATTTGTCATAATATACATATCTTCAACCACTGTTTTGTCCACCCTTATGGTTAAAATATTTTCTTCAAATTAAAACGGTACCTTCGCGGAGGTACAATATAACCTATGCAATAAAAAATAATTATAAATATCCAAGACTGCCTATGCCACTAAATATTTCGGTATGATTTTATAAGAGATTCACACGGAATAGTGGATTAGAACCCTTTTTATTTATGGGGAATTGGGGGGAGGGAGGGGAGGCAAACGAGCAATCCTATATCTGCAACAGCAGAGGAGCTGCAGGTGCGTGGCCGGCCTGTGAGGGATATGTTCGGAGGGGATGAGGAGGAGGTCGGTTACCTCACACACCGAACGAAAAGCAGGAGCACAAGATGCCTCTACTTCACCCAGGCCCACCAGCAGCAGCGAAAGCCGCCTCTTGTCTCTACCACATTGAATATAATTAGATTGTAACAGACTGGTTGCCGGAACTTTGATTAAGATTTAAACATATAGACAAACATACTAATGGTAAGAGCACTGCAGCCCGTGCAGACCTGCTAACAGCATCAATCCAAGAAGGTGACAGATACGTTGTCACCACTGAGGACCGACATGGAGTGCCGTGCGGCCCGTGACTATACTGCCTCTTCCGTGATTATAGCGACAGAAATCCAAGCTCTTTCAGAAAAGCCCTGGGCGTTACCGGTGTCTACGGACAGCCTCCAACCTTCGCATGGGACGAGACGTTAAGCCATGCGTTCATCGGTTTGTACGTCGAACAGTTCGGTAGGAACCGGTTGCTGTGCTTTACAGATATATATACACCAGTGATCAGCACCTTGGAGATGTCTACCATCAAGGCTTTAATAACCCACCACCCATGGCGACATAGCTACCTTGCGACATACAGACCGAACCTCTGCTTACGCTCACGTTACTTGTCGGGGCTCTTCACCGTGCGCGCATTCTTGACTCTAGAAATTTCCTTTTAACGTAGATCTAGTTCTGTTTCACTTTTTCTTCTGGGACGTGACGTCACAAAGCCTCCGCTGCGCGCTGATATCCCTGTGCCAAGTGGCATCCATTAACCATTCCTCCACTTTTTTTTTTATTCCGAAAACATACTGTGATACTTAGCTGAATAAATTCAAAATTATTGTGGTATGTCTTCCTGTGCAGTGTCGAGTGGGGTCCGTCTGGCCAGTCCGCACTCGATTTGATTGTGTTAAAGTGCCACTAGGTGGCGGGACTCCTCGGAACTGTCACTACGCGCCCACTGTCGAGAGTTCCGGTATAAAGGCCGGTGTATGTACAGCCGGCATAATTACACGCTGCGTGACCCTCGCATCTTATTCCTCGGTGATGACGACGACCTGCTTCTATCGAAGCTGGCTGCAGGTGTCACTTGCCGTCAGGTGGACCGTTACCTAGTGTATCATCCCAATCCAATTAAAAAAAAAATACTATTAATGTGACCCGAGGACTGTGAGTCAGTGCTCAGCCTTGGTTCACTAACAGTTGAGCAATGGGTCCTCGCACGCTTTTCACGCCCCCATCCCGCTGTGCACATTGTCGGACAGGGGACGCCGCCACCCTGCTGGGCTGGGGCACGCAGCTGCACGTGCTGTTGGAGGTCGCGCAGATGGCCGAGGAGCAGCTGGGTGTGCGCTGTGACGTCGTCGACCTCATGTCCATACTGCCCTGGGACGAGGACACGGTCTGCAATGTGAGTTCCTATAAGATATTACCCCGCGCCATGCAACCAGTTTACACACGGAATATGGCAGACCCGGTATGTTTGTTTGTAGTATATCATCTCTCAGAACCGACAAATAACATCTTTTAGAGATATCAGATAGAGCATGAGTCCCCTATGCATCCCACAGCTGGACGTAGGCTTCTGACGAATTGGGAAGGTTCTTAATGAACGCCGCTCGAGTTGGGGATCGCCGCACCAGACTGCTCGCACATAATACGCCGCTGATAACAACGGTGTGCCATATTTGGGCCAGTCGGGGGAGGGGTGGGGGTCACAGACGTTTTCAAGCATTTGCCTACCTAGACCTAGATTGATTATGAAATTCTAACCTGAAAATATGATACTACTATATTAGCCAATTTTAGTCCACTGCTGAACAAACGCCTCCCCAAGAAAACGCCAACAAAACTCGACTTGCATTACTTAAAAGGTTTACCGATACCTCACCATCACCGTCACTCACCACTCACCACGCTTGGCGAGTAGGTTGGTGAGCGCAGTGGCGTGCATTCCATATACCCATAGCAATTTCTCAATACCTGTTTTATTATACAAATATACCTACTGCCTATCCATGATCGAAGCCCTATGCAGGCCACCGCTCGCACCAGCGATGCTTCTGCAAATCCGGACATGATGGACATTCTGCCATTCGTTCGGTCGCCAGAGCCTCGTTCGCTGGCGAGGTGCATCGCGAGAAAGAGATTGTATATACCCCTTTCACCCCATCGTTGTAGGAAAACTAATCCTAACAGGAATTATGTGGTGGTCGGTGTAGCCTCGATCGGGCGAACGATCAAGCGTCTCTCCCGATGGTAAGTGGCCACGTACATCTGGAACACCAGTGATGCTGCCAGTGGCGTTTGCCGGCCTTAAAGGATTTTTGGGAGATAGCAGGGATGATGGGGCCCTTCCTCATCATTGGGAGTGCGTTTAGAGGGTATTGGAGGATGGGTTGAGAGGGTGGGGGCTCCGGTGAGATACCTAACGAAACGCAGAAGCAAAGGATGCCTCTACTTCACGCCCGGTATTCTGCGAGGCCGTGGTACCAACCCGGTCGAGCCGGCCCATTCGAGCAGCAGCAAAAGCCGCCGCTTGGCTCTACCAAGTACAAAAAAACCTTTCGTACTGACATTTTGGTTTGAGATGGGTTAATACTCCATGAGATTATCGAGGCTTTTTCCCTTTAGTCGTGTCATGCGGCACGACGGCAGGCTATGTCATCATCATCATCATCATTTCAGCCTATCAGAAGTCCACCGCTGAACATAGGCCTCCCCCAAAGATTGCCACGTAGCTCGGTCCTGAGCCACCTGCATCCATCGACTTCCCGCAACACTGCGCAGGTCGTCACTCCATCTTGTGGGGGGTCGTCCTACACTGGGTTCGCCTGTACGCGGCTGCCACTCGAGAACCTTTTTTCCCCAGCGGTTGTCAGTTCTGGGAGCTATGTGTGACTTTGTTATTACAGTCGGTGAAGAAAACGGGCCGCTGTCTCATAGCGCACGAGGCGCCGCTCACTTCCGGGTTCGGGGCCGAGCTGGCGGCGACCATACAGGTGACCTTGAACATGATACGTTTACGAACACTATTGCAGCTCTGCGTTCAAAGAGTCGCGACAGCCGCGTGGTGAGGCCATCCGCCTCCGAACCAGGAGACTCGAGTTCGATCCCCTGTGTAGAGAGCTCGTACGTATTGTCCTTTTGGAGCTTACGTACGATTTGTATCCGGTCACATTGTTCTAATTTAGCTCTGGTGAAAGGTGGGTTGTAATGCCTATTGGATATACGGTCCTGAGAGCTTATTTATTTATTTATGTACAAAAATGTCTTAACTTATTAAATTAGTTTTGTTACTTTAATTAATTGAACTCCTTACCCCTGGCGGGTCACAGTCCGGGCGCTCGCTTTCTATTTTATAGTACACTAGGGTCCGCTCGCGACTTCGCCGACATGCGACACGATTTTTCCTTTACCTAATTTGAGCATGACTAGATGACAAACGTACAAACATTCACATTTGTATATTTGTCATTCAACGAAGTAGGATAAAACGTACGTACGAAGCGCTATACTTCTGTTACCATAAGGAACATTTTAAAAACTTCCCTCAAAGCACTTGATTCAAGATTTCAAGTTGAATACGTTCAATGAAAAATGTACCGTTGGTTGGATATCAATCGTAAAACTTTTACAAGAGGATGGTTCATAGCTGCGCTTGGATCAGATAGGTGGCGCTGTAGTTCAGTTATTAACACATCCCGTATCTGCTTCACCGTCGTGCACGTGGTGAATTCATTTAAAATAGCTATTAACAGTTTAAACGGTAACGCGCCGGGACCGAACTCGGGTCGCCCGCGCTCTACGAAAGTAAAGCGGGCGCCCTGATCGTTAGACTACCACGGCTCATTACTTCAATATTTGTGCAAAGTACAAACTTTTCGTCTTCGGGTCTGGTCGTGTTGTGTAGCGTCCCACGGGACACGCCTCTGGCACTGCACGTTACATTGCCTCCGATCTTCGACCTGCAAACTCTCCCTGCCTCGTCACCCGAAGGCCGTTGGCAATAAGAAGGCGAGCGCTCATAAGCATCCAAACTTCCTGGCGCCTCTATGGCTCTGCCGCCGATCACGCTTGCCACCACACCCCGCCCGGCTGTTGAACCTTTTTCGACACGGGACCTCTTACCGATTCTACTATGATCGCCGCGGACCTTCTAATAATAATAAAAATCATCTTGTTTCTAGCTTGAAAAATATATTCACCGCACCATCTCATTTGCATCGTAATCGCTTCGGAGTAATTCAGGTCTCATTTGCATCAACGATACTGTCAACTGGGTGCATGTCGTCACAGCGCGCCTGTAACTCCTCGCGGGATAGGGCGGGGGTGGGGGGAAACGCTGAACTAACCAAGTGCTCGGCGGCTGATGAAAAAAGATTAACACCATGAGCTAATGAAAGAACAAAATATCCCAAGGGCATGACATATCTGTCGATTCTCACTAGAGCTCCTTTCCCATAAAACCCTTTAAATCCGCACATGAAGAGGTCTTCGCCTCACCGTTGATGAGACATTAACCTGCTGGTAATTTACTTTTTAGAGCAGTAGTAAAGTGGAAGCCTGTAAGTGCCCATTGCTGGGCGAAGGCCTCCTTCACAAATAGCTGAGAGGGTTTTGGAGCCGGGAAGGGCCCGCCACGCTGCTCCATTGCGGGTTGTCGGGGCTTCCCATGTATGCGGAATATATATTTTTTTTAAATATCACACTTGCCAGTTTATAGCACGTGGTAAATATATCACCGGGGATCGAACCCTGGCCACACGCGCTCTGTGACTACTATAAGTAAAGCGTGCGCCCTGGCCACAGCACGTGACCGGTTAACATGCATGTGATACTTTCGCAGGAGGAGTGTTTCCTCCACTTGGAAGCGCCAATCGCAAGAGTGACGGGCTGGGACGCTCCGTTCCCCCACGTCTTCGAGCCGTTCTATCTGCCAGACAAATGGCGTTGCTTCAGCGCGCTCACGAAACTCATCGAGTACTGAATACAATTGTTATTTTGTCACGAAAGATCTATCCAAGAATGAATGAAAATGTTAATTTCATGTAAATAAAAACGTAAGAAATCAATCCGTGTTTAGATCAGTTTTGCCTCAACTCCTAGAAGTCTCTCATAAAGCAATATTGGTGGAGTTAACAGTAGATCCAATAGATGTCACCGTTGTGCTCAATACAAACTAAGAAAACTTTAAAATCAGATGTTAAATTATTATCAAAATTTACTTTGGTTTAAGAATTGACTCTATTGACCGTGTCAGGTGTACAAGGCGATCTACCGCATTCCAATGTTAATTTTCTAATGAAATTAGCGAGTCGGTTAACTTATTTAAATTGGGTAGGGTCAATAACTTATCTATATAATCATTGTTTTATTTATAAGTATAGTATTCTGTAATGGGGTATTGTTTATATTTTTACATAAAACAAATGATAGTTACGTTGCCTACGAAAGATAAGACACTATTTAAAAAATTCCATCATTATTGTACATCATTTGGCACATATAGTAATACCATTTGCATGCTTTACGAATAAAAGACGATTTTCCGCTATTATTTATTGAAAAGTAAAAATCAATCCATAAAAATAACACTAGGGTGAGAATAGAATTTAGTTAGAGGTACTTAAAATAAAATTAATGTCAACCTTACAAAATTAACACACTTGGTATTCAAAGACGTTGTAACAATGTAAATAAAATAACATACATTGAAATGTTCACAGAGATATTTTGTTTTTAAACTTATCCTACTTAAAAGCTAACATATCTCAAAACAATTTTGTTATATAAAACAGTTATAATCAAGTAACAAACACCATTCAAAATCAGTAACTTAGTCATTGTAAAAAAAAAAAAATATTTGAAACTTGTGATGAGAATATTTACAAAATGTTGAGTGCTGAATTCTAAAAGTAAGGCATTATTTCTCATTTAAGTCTTACAGCTAATTTTAAGGTTACATATCTCTGATATAATTTTTACCTTGCTTCGAAAAATTATTACTAATTCTACTTAAAATCAGCAGAGTTAATTATAGTGTGTTTAATAAGTCAAAAAGTATCATGTCTTTAGTAGGCAGGCTA
This sequence comes from Bhutanitis thaidina, assembly GCA_029286595.1. Taxonomy (NCBI): domain Eukaryota; kingdom Metazoa; phylum Arthropoda; class Insecta; order Lepidoptera; family Papilionidae; genus Bhutanitis; species Bhutanitis thaidina. Next base: position 12,982,397 of record JAGSMS010000017.1, read on the forward strand.
ATATACAGAAATGAAATAATAATAAAAAAAGAGCTAAGGTTGTATGTTTTAAACATATTGAAATTCATCATGTGTTAATATAATATGTAAATGATAATATAAAAACCATGCTGAATAATTCAATCATAGTCGAAACTAAACCACTGAAAACAATTACAAATAATTTAAACAGTATGTTTACGCAATAAGTTACTTGTTCTGGTGATATGACAATCTATGTCAAAAACTAGTATTTTTTTCATTATAAATCACAAAAATCATTCATTCCTCCCATGATCGCTTTGGGCGAGCTATCTTCAAAAACGGCCCCATTGCTGGCGAATTTGGGAATCTTTGCATGTATCTCTCTAAGCGTAAGTATTTAACAGTAATAAGACTGCCTTCGTACCACCACCCATGTAAACTTCTATAAACAACACCGGCATCAACTGGTGTAGCGCATTTGACATAAACGCAACAGGAAGTCCTTTCTATATCAATATGCAAAATGTTGCATCGGTCGCCACATTTTTCCAAAATTGCATCTTGGATGACTGTCTTTAGATTTGGGTTGGTGTCATTTTTATCAAACATATATCGGATCTTCAGGCAAGGGGTAGGGGACACAGAAAGATTGTTCACTGAGCCTTCTTGAGTTTCAAAGGCCTGACCTTGCCATGCAGCACTACGTTTTGGGCTCCCATGGGGTGATATCCACCGCCACACTCTACAGTCCTCACCATCAACTGACTGAACTTCCATTCTCACTCTGCTTTCATTTTTTTGTATAAATTTAACAGCAGCATCCCATGTTGAGGCCATTTTTTCTCTGTTTTGCGGAGATATCAAAGTATCTCTTACATGATCAACTGATATATATGGTTCGCCACTGTCTTCAGTTTCTTGAGAGATTATATCTATGATCTGTTCAACCATGGAGTATATTTCTTCACTTTTCTTTTTCTGATACCTCACATAATATGTGTAAAATCTTTGTAGACCAAGAACAATAACGCTAAGAAGCCCAATTACAACAAAAGTTGACCCAGCAGAGTACAGAGTGTTAACAAACAAACAAGATAATGGGGTAGAAGGGTCTGTGAGGGTTATGGCCACGCTCCCTTTATGACGTTGTTGGACAACAGTATCAGTTGAAGTAAGAGGAGTGTAGTCAACATCTTTTGTATACAAACTTTTTAATTGTACAACAGAGAGGCCCCATCGAGGGTTGTTTACAATCAATACTTGCAAATTGTTCAGATCTGTACGACATTGACTAATATCTACAGTCTCTGCCCTGGCACTTGCAACATCAATTATTTCCTTTTCTGTTAAGTATGGCATTGCTCCCGGTTTACCACATTTGTATGAAGCAATTCTAGATGTTAGTTCCGGATGTATGACTTTCAAGAGATCTTTTGCATAGCTGACATGTTCACGGGGTACACAATTAATGCCGGGCCTGTTCCCAGGTATATTTAATTGACATATAGGTATGACACTGTTTTGGTCATCTGCCACTGATGTGATATCATTTTTCTTAACTAAATACATAAAGAATAAGCAAAAAAAAAAAAGTGCTACCGATACAACCAGTGCGAGAGATACAAGGTTATTCTTCAAGAATTTTTTATCATTCGCAGTCTTATAATCAACAACATCAGATCTTGAAACGCCAGTGACAAAGGACCTGCGTGGCAGTACTGTGGTTCCATTGTTAGTGTCTCTGTCTAAATATGAAGGTGATTTGGGAAGATCTGTCTTCAAGCTAGACAGGCGACGAGTAAAATTGCTTAAATATGGAGACTCTACTTCGTCTACTGATGACGTTGTTGGCTGATAAGTACTTGTCGCATAGCTTGATGTATAATTACTTACGGAAGGTCTGTCTGCCAAAGATGAAGTTAATCCAAGTCGTGACCTTATTGAATTCAAATTATCTGATGAAGATAGTGAAGATGTGTAATTAGAAGGTGAAATTGATGGTCGTGAAAATAAAGAGGGCTTAGGAGGGCTAGTGGCTGCATCATTAGTAGGTAAGGTACTAGAAATATAATCACTGGACCGAGAGTTGCTCCTGTATGGGCTGGCAGTTTTCTTGTCACTATCAACATCACTGTCGGAGCCAGTCTCATAGTCGTCTTGATCGTTACTATAAATACGTTTAATTTGACGCGTGGTTACCGTTTCAACCTTTTCACGGATGCGTACGGGAGATTTCTCTTCTTCAGATTCAGAGCCCTTGTCGGAGTCAGGTTTAATAGGGGTGTCTTTTTTGGCGGGCAAACGTCTTGATGTTTTGCTGCTTGTAGGTGGTAACATAGATCCACCAGTTGTGACACGACGTCCGCGTTTCTCTTTTGAACTTGTAGCATCTAAATCTGACTCCTCGCCGCTAGAATAACGCGCCAGCGACCGCCTGCCCTCAACTTTAGTGTCAACGCTGTTTCGCGGTTTACTTTTGTTATCGAGAACTAGTTTGAGCTTTTTCACTAACAATTTTCTGGTAGAAGCAGTAATCGGCATAATTGGGAACCCATGCTCAGCTAGTTTAGTGCGGAGTTCCGCATCTGACATTGATTCTACCTGATCGGCCATTGTGGAATCTGTAAGAAAACGGACACAATTATTTCACATTCCTTCACAATAACACTTGTTGATGTGTATATAAATAATTATTTTTCACCTCAGTTTCTCGGTACGAAATAAAAAATTACGTCAAGTCTTTAAAATAAAAATTCACCGGCGCGTCATCTCGCACGCGCTAAGAACTCGTTACATTGGTCAGTGTTGCCGTTTTTCAATTTCAAAATGATGCCAACTATCAAAAACGTAAAAGTCTCCACACACGGGACGATTTGTGGTCACGATTCGCATTTTCAGACATGTGATGTTCTAAGTTAGTTTCAGATCGATTGAAAAACAAATCGACATAACCCACAGTGTTTGGTAGTATCCTTAACGGTTTACTTGATCAAAGACGATATCGGAGATCAAGTATAAGATTGAAGTCTTAACGGATACTTGTAGTATAAGTACCTTTAGACTTAGCCATAAAATTAGGTACAAAGTATAGAGTAAGATCGCTATATTCAATCATTTCTCACAGATGTAACCATTTTAGTGCCTTTTACTTATATAACCAATAATATCTAATAAAATGTGTGCGCCTATCTTTTTTATTATATAAAAAATATTTATAATTTATTATTATATAAAAAAACTTATATCAAATTCTTAAAGCAAAATTAATCATACCCAAAATATTAATTTCTAGTATTTACAAGAACACTACATATTTGAAATGAAACTATTTTATATTATTTACGGATTTATTCGCTTTGACAGTGTGACACACTGACCACGTGACCACTGAAACGTCGGGAATGTAAACACAAAAACTAAACGCGATGTAATTCGTATATAATAGTGTCATTTCAAACATACCCAAAATTTTAATGAGTCTCATTGAACGGGCTAAAAATTTAATGAGAAAGTGAAAATATATCGTGTGTAGAACGCCAAAGTGGGTGAAAAAAATCTTTTGAATTAAGCTTTTACTTCGTGCAGTGTAACAATTGGTCCGAGGTCTGTCATAGGAATTTACTAACGTAGTCTATAATCACAGATCACTAGATATGTAACACAGATGAATAAACGTTCGCGCATGTTACGACGTCACAACGGGATGACGCATAGAGTTATACTAATAGGACCGCGGACTTGGGTAAATAGTATATAAACAACATGAGAAACTTGCCGGTGATCCCAAGAGTAATAGTAATATACGGGAACCGTGATGAAACTATCGCCGTCTCTTTACTGTAAGAATTTCTCCTGCACCATTAAATATAACAAGCAATCTGCAACAACAACTGCGGTAATAAATAGTTGGAAATATCAGATACAACTACTTTTAATATTCTGTATAATAATTTTTGGCATATTAAGGGTCTTGAGAATAATACAGTAAGAGTTGAGGAGACTTATTGGTCGATAATAAGAGGTATTATTGCGGAGGTTTGTTAGGTTTTGGGATGCCTATGACGTTCCCTTCCCTACATCGTGTTATCCCTGCGTGTTACTTCCGCGCCCACCTGCTGCCGGTGCCAATAGGCAATGCAAATAATAAATTAATTAATTTTTTTTTCTTTTAAGATTTTTTTTTTATTTTATTACAGTCTGTTTGTACAGTTGACCTGTGTTGAAAAATTTCTTTCCGTGAATTTTTTACACGGCTAGACTTTTTCAAAATGCCGGTAATTTGAATAAAAAATGCGGTGTAAAAAAACCTGTGTGCCAAATTACTCAATAAAGATTTCAATCTGGGGATCCGGGAAGAACTTTTTATGCTAAGGATAGTTATTATAATTAAATCCAAGACCAAGCATACCACTGCCTCAAGATATCGTGAGCTTATTCTGCGTAGATCGGATCACAAATTAATAATTGTAAACCTGACGGTATCCGGGTTAACGATGATATCAGGACGTCAAACACCCCAGTCTCTCCCGTAAACATGGGTACCCGAAAAGTCAGTATACAAAAAATACAGTAAAATACTATATTATTAAAACATATTTAAATATATAACCTAACATATCTTCACGAACACATGCATATACAAATACATACTAGAATATATACATAAATACCTACACACGAACACATTCATATATACATATATAATAAATCAGAATAAATACAAGTATCAGATGGTTTTAAAAAGTGTTCGCGTACCAATCGTTTGAAAGAAATTTTATATGGGGCTTTCCTAATGTTTTCGGGCAAGGAGTTCCAGTGAAGTGTAGCCTGAACGGTGAAGAAACCACCAACATAATCGGTAGCATAGCAGAGGAACGAAGGATGATAGGGTCATGGGCAGAAGAGAGATACTGAAGTTTATTCTTAAGATAGGAAGAAAAGAATTCTAGAGTCACGCCTTTGCTGGATAGTGAGCCGTTTAAGGCGAGAACGGTAGTGAGAGATGTGATCACGAATTCTATCGAAGCAAAATATTCTTACTTCTGCCGTCTAGGTACATATAATTCTTCCTAAGAATTAATTAAAAATTAAACAATTATTTATTACGACATCGTTTATTTACATAATAATAACAAAATTACATCTTAAAGAGCGTGTAAAATGTTTTATCTACATACAAACAATTACCAAAAACTTTTATCTACAAGTCGTGATTACTTCACAGCACTTTATACCTATATGATAAAACATTGTAAGTAGAAAGATAGAAAACAAGTGTTTATTATTTATCGTTACCTACCACAAAATAACATCATAAATGTGAAGTTATTAATAAAGTGGAAACAAATTAACTAACTTATACTTAGATCCATTTTAAAGCGGTTGTTTATCGATGTTACGCGTAATGTAAGAAGGAAGCGTACCGAGTTATATAAGGTGAAACTATAAGTTTGTTTGTTGTTTGTTGAGGTCTGAGCGCATGTAGCCCCTCTACTATATAGCTAATTAGCATGTAACCCTATTTTTTAAACCAATAATATAAGAGTGTATTACTTAAAATGTATGGTATATGCGAAAAATCATTGACCGCTAAATAAGTAACGGTCTATCTCAGTGAAAATGGTCCGTTAAACCACAAACCAAACATGGAAGTCATCTACTTCGCGAGAGATCAGCGCTCAAGATTCCTATCGATATCATAAAGGTCAATGCTCAACATAATCGATTAATTGTAATTGCGATAAAGATGATAATCTGTCATCCAATCTCGGTCACTTCACTCGGTCTCGGTCACTTGGTCTGTGATGACTAAGGGAATAAAAAAAATCGGAGAGTTAGTAGTTTGCAAACCGATAGCTAGTCGCAGTACCCATATAAACTTATCGACGTGAATTTATGGAAACACATTAGTTCAACAGGAATGCTCATGAATTGTTATCAAAGTGCGGAAAATCGATATTTAGCGTGTTTTCACACTAAAATACACGAAATGATATCAGTGTAGTTTTTAATTTTCACTATATCTATCGAGAAGATCCAATTCTCTTAACATCAGTTAAAATAAATTATATTAATAAAAAACCATTTATTCATTACAGCCACAATAATATATGAAAATTATCACAGTTTTTATGCACAATACCAGATAGTATATAATGTACATGGTGTATGTAGGTGTAGGTTGTCATTGTGATAAAAAAAAATTGACACATTTTTGAACCTTGCAACAGCTTCTCGTGTCACAATGTGTCAATCCAATTTAAAATATTCCTTTGTCACTGCAACCACATTCCGCAGTATTAACATTGTTCAATAAAGTACTCAAAATCATCATATAAATATAATACAATGAAAAATATTGTCTCCGATTTTTAAACTGTTTCAGACATTCAGTACAGACCCGAGGTCAGACTTCTGGCCCATACTCAAATAGCCATCACGAAATAATTAATTAATAAACACCATAGCGATGGCTATGTCGTTAATTATTGATTGTGTGTAATGTTGATTGCGTATTACGCCGCGTATAACTTGTGAATACTGTCGAATATTATTTATTCCCACCTAGGAATATTATCTCCTAGAACAGTTGATCTCTTTTATCATTGTTATCACCAGAGACAATAGACCCCGGGGACTGTGCCCCCTGGTCACAGACGCGTTTATGGCCGTTTCACACAAGGGCAGAGCAGCGAAACAAGAGTAGTGAGCGGAATAGTACTGTTGCTATTTGGAAGCGAGTGAGAACAGTAACCAGCACAGAACCATTAATAGCCTATCGCTATTTTTTGGCAGTTCGCTTCCTACACTACCTTTCGCACTCTATTCTCGTAACAGTTGGTCCGCTGGTATCCTATAGCTGTCAACCTGTACCTGTCATTATGTAGATGTCAACCTGAATCTGTCATTCCGTAGCTGTCAACCTGTACCTGTCATTCTGCAGCTGTCAACCTGTATCTGTCATTCTGTAGCTGTCATCTGTATTTGTGATCCTGTAGATGTCAACCTATACCCATCACTGTTTTGTATTGAAACTTAGGTTACCAATGCTCGTGTTGTTGAGTTTTTTCATTTGAAGTTTATTTTGACTACTACAAAGTCGTAACAGGGCTCCCCCTAAATTGTCTAAAGACGATAATACACGTATGATCAGGCTATAAATAAAAAAAAACTTAATAGTTTAGGATCTTCTCAATGATCTGTATTTTTTTATTTCTTCTGTAACCAGAAGTGAGTAGTCAATCCGAGGTGTTCTCGCAATCCGATTTGGCAAACAAACATTTTCTTTCTTATTTATTTCCACATTCACGACTAATTGTGTACCCTTTATTAATAGATCGGTTATAATAGAACGTGATTTGCGTCGCTGCTTCACCGCTTGCGGCACAGCGGTCTTATCTGTGTCCTGTCTCCGTTCGAAATTTGAACGTTGACTGTTCCGCTCACCGCTCTGCGTCGCTGCTCTGCCCTTGTTTGTGTGAAACGGCCTTAACTCACGTCTTCATTATTATGCATTGACAAACGTTCGTGTGACAGTGACAGGTCGTTTTGGATATCCAAGTCCTTCCTGACCAGTGACGGACGTTTCTCTAAATCTATCATTACTCTATGGTATTATTAATATCGTGAGTGACACGTCTATGGATATGAAAACATCAGATACGATTAAATCGTATCCTTAAATATCATGTAAGAAAATTAACCACGCCATACATGCGGTTTATTGACGAAAAAAGAGTTCCTTTTATCATGCACAAAATTATGAGGGAGGTCGCCACCCGCCAAAGCCGACCTCGAGCTGCTTCGCAACCGCCAAACACAGCCGGTCTTGGTATGGGCCCGCTATAACCTGAAACAATGGAAACGTCATTAATTATTGAAACAACCGAATGGTTACTACGTCATACTGTTTGGCAACTTGGCCGTTTGTTCCCTTGAGCGCCGTAAGGAGCGACTGAGGCAAAAGTTCTGAAAATCTCTTGGCGATTACCGGTAGCGAGCGGGCCACGAGAATCGCTTCCTGTAAAGTTTCAACAAATGGGTTACGGGAGCCTGTCCAGCCACGCAGAGTCGTGCAAATGCGTAATCTCTGCCCTTCCTCTAGAGACGATAGACGACGTGAGCGCGTCTTAAATGTTAATAATCTTTTTTTTTTTATTTATTTATGTACACACAAAAAGGCATGAAAAACATTAAAACATAGTGTTAGTACAAGGGTACTACTTATTCCATACATTGAAATTTCTTCCAGCAGACCCTAACAGGAAATTTTATTGAAATGGCAAACTTAGTGCGTACATTTCAGAATATGTAATATATAATAAATACATAAATAATATGTATACAATTAAATAAATAGGATTACACATATATATATATATATATATATATATACATGCATACATAGTCGTAAATATTCAATATATATTCTTTTAACACGAAGCTAAGTAGCGGTCCTTTACACGTTTCTTAAATGAAAGTATAGTTCCGGAATCTCTTATGGTAGGTGGTAGTGAGTTCCACAACCTAACTGCATGGACTGCAAAGGAATAGGAATAAAAACTGGAATTATGGATAGGATAATTAAGGAGTGTCCTGACGTGCGATCTGCATGGCACATCTGGAGGGTGAACGAAGGAAAATAGGTTCCTGAGGTATGACGGAGAGGATGGGTTGTGCCAGATGTTATAAAGGAGATATAATAATCGAGTGTTCCTGCGAAGTCGAATTGGGAGCCACTTGAGGTTCTTGCGAAACTGAGATATTCGGTCAAATTTCTTGAGTCCAAAGATGAAACGGATTGACAGATTTTGCAAGCGTTCAAGTTTATTTAGTAGCTCATCTTGTTACTCAAAACCATATTATGTATATATAGAATAAAACAGCTTCATGAAAATTGGGGTGCACGGTATGGGTTTGTTTATGGTTCGGTTGTCGGGTTGGTGAGCGCAGCCCCAGCGCGTCGTGCGGCATGCAGTGCGGCACTGTACCTGTATAGCGACCGGCAGCCCGGCGTGCAGCCCGAGCGGAACGGCGACGGCGGGCAGCCCCAGCACGTTGTGCGGCATGCTGTACAGCACGCCGGCAGCGCGCGCGAATACGCGGCCGTGCCGGTGCGCCACCCCGCAGTGCACGGGGTACAGCAGCACGCCGTTGGAGCCCAGCGTGCTCTGGCAAATTTCACTGAGTACAAGACGTATGAAGTAGCCATAGGTTCTGGATATTTAAGCAGCAGCAACCAAGTGGCGGCTTTTGCTGCTGTAATCTGGACATCTGGACATCTTTAAGGCCAAAGTGAACAGACACCTTCTAGGCAAACGTGTACCATCCTAGGCCTCATCTTCGCCTTCCATCGAGCAAGATTGAGGTCAAACGTAAGCCTATTTCATATTAAAAAAAATATATAATAACTCTTATTAACGAATCTTCAACTAAAAATCCTGGACTCGAAAGTGTAGACAGGGCCTCGATAGTGTAGACAGGGCCTCGATAGTGTAAACAGGCACTCGATAGTGTAGATAGGGCCTCGATAGTGTAAACAGGCACTCGATAGTGTAGATAGGGCCTCGATAGTGTAGACAGGGCCTCGATAGTGTAAACAGGCACTCGATAGTGTAGACAGGGCCTCGATAGTGTAGACAGGGCCTCGATAGTGTAAACAGGCACTCGATAGTGTAGACAGGGCCTCGATAGTGTAAACAGGCACTCGATAGTGTAGACAGGGCCTCGATAGTGTAAACAGGCACTGATAGTGTAGACAGGGCCTCGATAGTGTAGACAGGGCCTCGATAGTGTAGACAAGGCCTCGATAGTGTAGACAGGGCCTCGATAGTGTAAACAGGCACTCGATAGTGTAGACGGGGCCTCGATAGTGTAGACAGGGCCTCGATAGTGTGAACAGGGCCTCGATAGTGTAAACAGGCACTGATAGTGTAGACAGGGCCTCGATAGTGTGAACAGGGCCTCGATAGTGTAAACAGGCACTGATAGTGTAGACAGGGCCTCGATAGTGTGAACAGGGCCTCGATAGTGTAGACAGGGCCTCGATAGTGTAGACAGGGCCTCGATGGTGTAAACAGGCACTGATAGTGTAGACAGGGCCTCGATAGTGTAGACAGGGCCTCGATAGTGTAAACAGGCACTGATAGTGTAGACAGGGCCTCGATGGTGTAAACAGGCACTGATAGTGTAGACAGGGCCTCGATAGTGTAAACAGGCACTGATAGTGTAGACAGGGCCTCGATAGTGTAGACAGGGCCTCGATAGTGTAGACAAGGCCTCGATAGTGTAAACAGGCGCTCGATGGTGTAGACAGGGCCTCGATAGTGTAAACAGGCACTGATAGTGTAGACAGGGCCTCGATAGTGTAAACAGGCACTGATAGTGTAGACAAGGCCTCGATAGTGTAAACAGGCACTGATAGTGTAGACAGGGCCTCGATAGTGTAAACAGGCACTCGATGGTGTAGACAGGGCCTCGATAGTGTAGACGGGGCCTCGATAGTGTGAACAGGGCCTCGATAGTGTAAACAGGCACTGATAGTGTAGACAGGGCCTCGATAGTGTAAACAGGCACTCGATAGTGTGAACAGGGCCTCGATAGTGTAAACAGGCACTGATAGTGTAGACAGGGCCTCGATGGTGTAGACAGGGCCTCGATAGTGTGAACAGGGCCTCGATAGTGTAGACAAGGCCTCGATAGTGTAAACAGGCACTCGATAGTGTGAACAGGGCCTCGATAGTGTGAACAGGGCCTCGATAGTGTAAACAGGCACTGATAGTGTAGACAGGGCCTCGATGGTGTAGACGGGGCCTCGATAGTGTAGACAGGGCCTCGATAGTGTAAACAGGCACTGATAGTGTAGACAAGGCCTCGATAGTGTAGACAAGGCCTCGATAGTGTAGACAGGGCCTCGATAGTGTAAACAGGCACTGATAGTGTAGACAGGGCCTCGATAGTGTAAACAGGCACTGATAGTGTAGACAGGGCCTCGATAGTGTGAACAGGGCCTCGATAGTGTAAACAGGCACTGATAGTGTAGACAGGGCCTCGATAGTGTAAACAGGCACTGATAGTGTAGACAGGGCCTCGATGGTGTAAACAGGCACTGATAGTGTAGACAGGGCCTCGATGGTGTAGACAGGGCCTCGATAGTGTAGACAGGGCCTCGATAGTGTAGACAGGGCCTCGATAGTGTAAACAGGCACTGATAGTGTAGACAAGGCCTCGATAGTGTAGACAGGGCCTCGATAGTGTGAACAGGGCCTCGATAGTGTAAACAGGCACTGATAGTGTAGACAGGGCCTCGATGGTGTAAACAGGCACTGATAGTGTAGACAGGGCCTCGATGGTGTAGACAGGGCCTCGATAGTGTAGACAAGGCCTCGATAGTGTAGACAGGGCCTCGATAGTGTAAACAGGCACTGATAGTGTAGACAGGGCCTCGATGGTGTAAACAGGCACTGATAGTGTAGACAGGGCCTCGATAGTGTAGACAGGGCCTCGATGGTGTAAACAGGCACTCGATAGTGTAGACAAGGCCTCGATAGTGTAAACAGGCACTCGATAGTGTAGACAAGGCCTCGATAGTGTAAACAGGCACTCGATGGTGTAGACAGGGCCTCGATGGTGTAAACAGGCACTCGATAGTGTAGACAAGGCCTCGATAGTGTAAACAGGCACTCGATAGTGTAGACAGGGCCTCGATAGTGTAGACAGGGCCTCGATGGTGTAGACAGGGCCTCGATAGTGTAAACAGGCACTCGATGGTGTAGACAGGGCCTCGATGGTGTAGACAGGGCCTCGATAGTGTAAACAGGCACTCGATAGTGTAGACAGGGCCTCGATAGTGTAGACAGGGCCTCGATAGTGTAAACAGGCACTCGATAGTGTAGACAGGGCCTCGATGGTGTAAACAGGCACTCGATAGTGTAGACAGGGCCTCGATAGTGTAAACAGGCACTCGATAGTGTAGACAGGGCCTCGATGGTGTAGACAGGGCCTCGATAGTGTAGACAGGGCCTCGATAGTGTAGACAGGGCCTCGATAGTGTAGACAGGGCCTCGATGGTGTAGACAGGGCCTCGATGGTGTAAACAGGCACTCGATAGTGTAGACGGGGCCTCGATAGTGTAGACAGGGCCTCGATGGTGTAGACAGGGCCTCGATAGTGTAAACAGGCACTCGATAGTGTAGACAGGGCCTCGATAGTGTAGACAGGGCCTCGATGGTGTAGACAGGGCCTCGATGGTGTAAACAGGCACTCGATAGTGTAGACAGGGCCTCGATGGTGTAAACAGGCACTCGATAGTGTAGACAGGGCCTCGATAGTGTAAACAGGCACTCGATAGTGTAGACAGGGCCTCGATAGTGTAGACAGGGCCTCGATAGTGTAGACAGGGCCTCGATAGTGTAGACAGGGCCTCGATAGTGTAAACAGGCACTCGATAGTGTAGACAGGGCCTCGATAGTGTAGACAGGGCCTCGATAGTGTAGACAGGGCCTCGATAGTGTAAACAGGCACTCGATAGTGTAGACAGGGCCTCGATAGTGTAGACAGGGCCTCGATAGTGTAGACAGGGCCTCGATAGTGTAGACAGGGCCTCGATAGTGTAGACAGGGCCTCGATAGTGTAAAAAGGCACTCGATAGTGTAGACAGGGCCTCGATAGTGTAGACAGGGCCTCGATGGTGTAAACAGGCACTCGATAGTGTAGACAGGGCCTCGATAGTGTAAACAGGCACTCGATGGTGTAGACAGGGCCTCGATAGTGTAGACAGGGCCTCGATAGTGTAGACAGGGCCTCGATAGTGTAAACAGGCACTCGATAGTGTAGACAGGGCCTCGATAGTGTAGACAGGGCCTCGATAGTGTAGACAGGGCCTCGATGGTGTAGACAGGGCCTCGATAGTGTAAACAGGCACTCGATGGTGTAGACAGGGCCTCGATAGTGTAAACAGGCACTCGATAGTGTAGACAGGGCCTCGATAGTGTAAACAGGCACTCGATAGTGTAGACAGGGCCTCGATAGTGTAGACAGGGCCTCGATAGTGTAGACGGGGCCTCGATAGTGTAAACAGGCACTCGATAGTGTAGACGGGGCCTCGATAGTGTAGACAGGGCCTCGATAGTGTAAACAGGCACTCGATGGTGTAGACAGGGCCTCGATGGTGTAAACAGGCACTCGATAGTGTAGACAGGGCCTCGATAGTGTAAACAGGCACTCGATAGTGTAGACAGGGCCTCGATGGTGTAAACAGGCACTCGATAGTGTAGACAGGGCCTCGATAGTGTAGACAGGGCCTCGATGGTGTAAACAGGCACTCGATAGTGTAGACAGGGCCTCGATAGTGTAGACGGGGCCTCGATAGTGTAGACAGGGCCTCGATAGTGTAAACAGGCACTCGATAGTGTAGACGGGGCCTCGATAGTGTAGACGGGGCCTCGATAGTGTAGACAGGGCCTCGATAGTGTAGACAGGGCCTCGATAGTGTAGACAGGGCCTCGATAGTGTAGACAGGGCCTCGATAGTGTAGACAGGGCCTCGATAGTGTAAACAGGCACTCGATGGTGTAGACAGGGCCTCGATAGTGTAGACAGGGCCTCGATAGTGTAGACAGGGCCTCGATAGTGTAGACAGGGCCTCGATAGTGTAGACAGGGCCTCGATGGTGTAAACAGGCACTCGATAGTGTAGACAGGGCCTCGATAGTGTAGACGGGGCCTCGATAGTGTAGACAGGGCCTCGATAGTGTAAACAGGCACTCGATAGTGTAGACGGGGCCTCGATAGTGTAGACAGGGCCTCGATAGTGTAGACAGGGCCTCGATGGTGTAAACAGGCACTCGATAGTGTAGACAGGGCCTCGATAGTGTAAACAGGCACTCGATGGTGTAGACAGGGCCTCGATGGTGTAGACAGGGCCTCGATGGTGTAAACAGGCACTCGATAGTGTAGACAGGGCCTCGATAGTGTAAACAGGCACTCGATAGTGTAGACAGGGCCTCGATAGTGTAGACAGGGCCTCGATAGTGTAAACAGGCACTCGATAGTGTAGACAGGGCCTCGATAGTGTAAACAGGCACTCGATAGTGTAGACAGGGCCTCGATAGTGTAAACAGGCACTCGATGGTGTAGACAGGGCCTCGATAGTGTAGACAGGGCCTCGATAGTGTAAACAGGCACTCGATAGTGTAGACAGGGCCTCGATAGTGTAAACAGGCACTCGATAGTGTAGACAGGGCCTCGATAGTGTAAACAGGCACTCGATAGTGTAGACAGGGCCTCGATAGTGTAGACAGGCACTCGATAGTGTAGACAGGGCCTCGATAGTGTAGACAGGCACTCGATAGTGTAGACAAGGCCTCGATAGTGTAGACAGGGCCTCGATAGTGTAAACAGGCACTCGATAGTGTAGACAGGGCCTCGATAGTGTAGACAGGGCCTCGATAGTGTAAACAGGCACTCGATAGTGTAGACAGGGCCTCGATGGTGTAAACAGGCACTCGATAGTGTAGACAGGGCCTCGATAGTGTAAACAGGCACTCGATAGTGTAGACAGGGCCTCGATAGTGTAAACAGGCACTCGATAGTGTAGACAGGGCCTCGATAGTGTAGACAGGGCCTCGATAGTGTAGACAGGGCCTCGATGGTGTAGACAGGGCCTCGATGGTGTAGACAGGGCCTCGATAGTGTAGACAGGGCCTCGATAGTGTAAACAGGCACTCGATGGTGTAGACAGGGCCTCGATAGTGTAAACAGGCACTCGATGGTGTAGACAGGGCCTCGATAGTGTAAACAGGCACTCGATGGTGTAGACAGGGCCTCGATAGTGTAGACAGGGCCTCGATAGTGTAAACAGGCACTCGATAGTGTAGACAGGGCCTCGATAGTGTAAACAGGCACTCGATGGTGTAGACAGGGCCTCGATAGTGTAGACAGGGCCTCGATAGTGTAGACAGGGCCTCGATAGTGTAAACAGGCACTCGATGGTGTAGACAGGGCCTCGATAGTGTAAACAGGCACTCGATGGTGTAGACAGGGCCTCGATAGTGTAAACAGGCACTCGATAGTGTAGACAGGGCCTCGATAGTGTAGACAGGGCCTCGATAGTGTAAACAGGCACTCGATAGTGTAGACAGGGCCTCGATGGTGTAGACAGGGCCTCGATAGTGTAAACAGGCACTGATAGTGTAGACAGGGCCTCGATAGTGTAAACAGGCACTGATAGTGTAGACAGGGCCTCGATAGTGTAAACAGGCACTGATAGTGTAGACAGGGCCTCGATAGTGTAGACAGGGCCTCGATAGTGTAGACAGGGCCTCGATAGTGTAAACAGGCACTGATAGTGTAGACAGGGCCTCGATAGTGTAAACAGGCACTGATAGTGTAGACAGGGCCTCGATAGTGTAAACAGGCACTGATAGTGTAGACAGGGCCTCGATAGTGTAAACAGGCACTGATAGTGTAGACAGGGCCTCGATAGTGTAAACAGGCACTGATAGTGTAGACAGGGCCTCGATAGTGTAGACAGGGCCTCGATAGTGTAAACAGGCACTGATAGTGTAGACAGGGCCTCGATAGTGTAAACAGGCACTGATAGTGTAGACAGGGCCTCGATAGTGTAGACAGGGCCTCGATAGTGTAAACAGGCACTGATAGTGTAGACAGGGCCTCGATAGTGTAAACAGGCACTGATAGTGTAGACAGGGCCTCGATAGTGTAAACAGGCACTGATAGTGTAGACAGGGCCTCGATAGTGTAAACAGGCACTGATAGTGTAGACAGGGCCTCGATAGTGTAAACAGGCACTGATAGTGTAGACAGGGCCTCGATAGTGTAAACAGGCACTGATAGTGTAGACAGGGCCTCGATAGTGTAAACAGGCACTGATAGTGTAGACAGGGCCTCGATAGTGTAAACAGGCACTGATAGTGTAGACAGGGCCTCGATAGTGTAAACAGGCACTGATAGTGTAGACAGGGCCTCGATAGTGTAAACAGGCACTGATAGTGTAGACAGGGCCTCGATAGTGTAAACAGGCACTGATAGTGTAGACAGGGCCTCGATAGTGTAAACAGGCACTGATAGTGTAGACAGGGCCTCGATAGTGTAAACAGGCACTGATAGTGTAGACAGGGCCTCGATAGTGTAAACAGGCACTGATAGTGTAGACAGGGCCTCGATAGTGTAGACAGGGCCTCGATAGTGTAAACAGGCACTGATAGTGTAGACAGGGCCTCGATAGTGTAAACAGGCACTGATAGTGTAGACAGGGCCTCGATAGTGTAAACAGGCACTGATAGTGTAGACAGGGCCTCGATAGTGTAAACAGGCACTGATAGTGTAGACAGGGCCTCGATAGTGTAAACAGGCACTGATAGTGTAGACAGGGCCTCGATAGTGTAAACAGGCACTGATAGTGTAGACAGGGCCTCGATAGTGTAAACAGGCACTGATAGTGTAGACAGGGCCTCGATAGTGTAAACAGGCACTGATAGTGTAGACAGGGCCTCGATAGTGTAAACAGGCACTGATAGTGTAGACAGGGCCTCGATAGTGTAAACAGGCACTGATAGTGTAGACAGGGCCTCGATAGTGTAGACAGGGCCTCGATAGTGTAGACAGGGCCTCGATAGTGTAAACAGGCACTGATAGTGTAGACAGGGCCTCGATAGTGTAAACAGGCACTGATAGTGTAGACAGGGCCTCGATAGTGTAAACAGGCACTGATAGTGTAGACAGGGCCTCGATAGTGTAAACAGGCACTGATAGTGTAGACAGGGCCTCGATAGTGTAAACAGGCACTGATAGTGTAGACAGGGCCTCGATAGTGTAAACAGGCACTGATAGTGTAGACAGGGCCTCGATAGTGTAAACAGGCACTGATAGTGTAGACAGGGCCTCGATAGTGTAAACAGGCACTGATAGTGTAGACAGGGCCTCGATAGTGTAAACAGGCACTGATAGTGTAGACAGGGCCTCGATAGTGTAAACAGGCACTGATAGTGTAGACAGGGCCTCGATAGTGTAGACAGGGCCTCGATAGTGTAAACAGGCACTGATAGTGTAGACAGGGCCTCGATAGTGTAAACAGGCACTGATAGTGTAGACAGGGCCTCGATAGTGTAAACAGGCACTGATAGTGTAGACAGGGCCTCGATAGTGTAAACAGGCACTGATAGTGTAGACAGGGCCTCGATAGTGTAAACAGGCACTGATAGTGTAGACAGGGCCTCGATAGTGTAGACAGGGCCTCGATAGTGTAAACAGGCACTGATAGTGTAGACAGGGCCTCGATAGTGTAGACAGGGCCTCGATAGTGTAGACAGGGCCTCGATAGTGTAAACAGGCACTGATAGTGTAGACAGGGCCTCGATAGTGTAAACAGGCACTGATAGTGTAGACAGGGCCTCGATAGTGTAAACAGGCACTGATAGTGTAGACAGGGCCTCGATCACTCACGGGCAACAACACGCGCCGCCCGGCCAATGATGTGCGTTGCAACTTTCGTGACGTTTCATATTTTCTAAGTTATGTTCACGTCCTAAACGTGCCTAAAGATGCTTCGCTTCAATATTCTTTCACAAAATAAGTTATAAAAGTAAATTAGCAGCCTGTAAGTGACAACTGCTGGGCGAAAGCCTACTTCTCAAATTTCTGAGGGGGTGTAGGAGCCGGGCCCGCATCGCTGCTCCATTGCGGGTTGGCGGGCTTCACATATCCTCGAAGTAATATTTTTTTTTATTATTTCTCAGATATGCAGGTTTCCTCTCGATGTTTTCCTTCTGCGCCGAGCACGTGGTAAATACAGCACTTAATTAAAAATAAGTTACACTTAAGTGATTATTGTATACTCACTTTAGGGTTCGCGGGGTCCTGCAGTAGGTTGGGAATGTCTTTCATAGAGAAGAATAGTGAAATGGACATCTCTACCGAATCCTCCAAGTCTTCAAATTTTTTCTGAAATAAAAATAGTTATGATATCGAATGAATGAAATAAAACGCATTGTTGTTAGCTATGTAAAAATTGATACATCATTCAAATGATCAATGAAATAATTCAAATATATAACTTATTCGAATATATAGCTGGTTGGGACATGTGGAGAGGATGAATGAAAGTAGGTTGACGAAACAAGTATATGAGTCGAGTGTAAATGGTGGAGTCGGGAGAGGAAGACCCGGGCGAACATTTCACGATCAAATCGGAGACGTTCTGAAAAAAGGCCAGATGAAGAGTACTTTAAACCAACGAGCATGCATGCGAAGATTGATGAAAGTGGAAGAAGCGAAAGACGTACGTCAGGACCGTAGCAAGTGGAAGAAGATTTTCTCTGCCTACCCCGTTGGGAACAAGGCGTGAATATGTACATACATACATTCGAATATAAATATGACGAAATGCTAACTTTTAAATATATAGCAAATGTTTGGTAGCTCGTTGCTGAGAACTGACCGGCTTTAAATTAAACATAGAGCTATATATATCTTATTGAATAAGACACCGGATACTTTCACACAGCATTTGAATACTGCACGGTGGAAGCCGCGTGCAGGCGCTAGATGAGCGATACAAGTGAGCCAGAAGCCCGCGGCGCTACCTCGCTGAGCCGCGCGCCGCAGTGCGCGTGCAGGCGCTAGATGAGCGATACAAGTGAGCCAGAAGCCCGCGGCGCTACCTCGCTGAGCCGCGCGCCGCAGTGCGCGTGCAGGCGCTAGATGAGCGATAAGTGAGCCAGAAGCCGCGGCGCTGCCTCGCTGAGCCGCGCCGCAGTGCGTGCAGGCGCTGGATGAGCGATACAAGTGAGCCAGAAGCCCGCGGCGCTACACTCGCTGAGCCGCGCGCCGCAGTGCGCGATGCAGGCGCTAGATGAGCGATAAGTGAGCCAGAAGCCGCGGCGCTACTCGCTGAGCCGCGCCGCAGTGCGCGATGCAGGCGCTAGATGAGCGATAAGTGAGCCAGAAGCCCGCGGCGCTGCACTCGCTGAGCCGCGCGCCGCAGTGCGCGATGCGGGCGCTAGATGAGCGATACAAGTGAGCCGAAGCCCGCGGCGCTACCTCGCTGAGCCGCGCGCCGCAGTGCGCGATGCGGGCGCTAGATGAGCGATACAAGTGAGCCAGAAGCCCGCGGCGCGCTACCTCGCTGAGCCGCGCGCGCCGCAGTGCGTGCAGGCGCTAGATGAGCGATAAGTGAGCCAGAAGCCGCGGCGCTACTCGCTGAGCCGCGCCGCAGTGCGCGATGCAGGCGCTAGATGAGCGATAAGTGAGCCAGAAGCCGCGGCGCTACTCGCTGAGCCGCGCGCCGCGGTGCGCGTGCGGGCGCTAGATGAGCGATACAAGTGAGCCAGAAGCCCGCAGCGCTACCTCGCTGAGCCGCGCCGCAGTGCGTGCAGGCGCTAGATGAGCGATACAAGTGGGCCAGAGCCCGCGGCGCTACTCGCTGAGCCGCGCCGCAGTGCGCGTGCGGGCGCTAGATGAGCGATACAGAGTGAGCCAGAAGCCGCGGCGCTACTCGCTGAGCCGCGCGCCACGGTGCGCGTGCGGGCGCTGGATGAGCGATACAAGTGAGCCAGAGCCCGCGGCGCTACTCGCTGAGCCGCGCCGCAGTGCGCGATGCAGGCGCTAGATGAGCGATACAGAGTGAGCCAGAAGCGCGGCGCTACCTCGCTGAGCCGCGCGCCGCAGTGCGCGTGCAGGCGCTAGATAAGGCGATACAAGTGAGCCAGAAGCCGCGGCGCTGCCTCGCTGAGCCGCGCGCGCCGCAGTGCGCGCGTGCAGGCGCTAGATGAGCGATACAAGTGAGCCAGAAGCCCGCGGCGCTACCTCGCTGAGCCGCGCGCCGCAGTGCGCGTGCAGGCGCTAGATGAGCGATACAAGTGAGCCAGAAGCCCGCGGCGCTACCTCGCTGAGCCGCGCGCGCCGCAGTGCGCGCGTGCGGGCGCTGAATGAGCGATACAAGTGAGCCAGAAGCCGCGGCGCTGCCTCGCTGAGCCGCGCGCCGCAGTGCGCGTGCGGGCGCTGAATGAGCGATACAAGTGAGCCAGAAGCCCGCGGCGCTACCTCGCTGAGCCGCGCGCCGCGGTGCGCGATGCGGGCGCTAGATGAGCGATACAGAGTGAGCCAGAAGCCCGCGGCGCTACCTCGCTGAGCCGCGCGCCGCAGTGCGCGTGCGGGCGCTGAATGAGCGATACAAGTGAGCCAGAAGCCGCGGCGCTACTCGCTGAGCCGCGCCGCAGTGCGCGTGCAGGCGCTAGATGAGCGATACAGAGTGAGCCAGAAGCGCGGCGCTACCTCGCTGAGCCGCGCCGCGGTGCGCGTGCGGGCGCTAGATGAGCGATAAGTGAGCCAGAAGCCCGCGGCGCTACACTCGCTGAGCCGCGCCGCAGTGCGCGTGCAGGCGCTGGATGAGCGATACAAGTGAGCCAGAAGCGCGGCGCTACCTCGCTGAGCCGCGCCGCAGTGCGCGTGCAGGCGCTAGATGAGCGATACAGAGTGAGCCAGAAGCCCGCGGCGCTGCCTCGCTGAGCCGCGCGCCGCAGTGCGCGATGCGGGCGCTAGATGAGCGATACAGAGTGAGCCAGAAGCCGCGGCGCTGCCTCGCTGAGCCGCGCGCCGCAGTGCGCGTGCGGGCGCTGAATGAGCGATACAAGTGAGCCAGAAGCGCGGCGCTACCTCGCTGAGCCGCGCCGCAGTGCGCGTGCAGGCGCCAGATGAGCGATACAAGTGAGCCAGAAGCGCGGCGCTACCTCGCTGAGCCGCGCCGCAGTGCGCGTGCGGGCGCTAGATGGAGCGATACAAGTGAGCCAGAAGCCCGCGGCGCTACCTCGCTGAGCCGCGCGCCGCGGTGCGCGATGCGGGCGCTAGATGAGCGATACAAGTGAGCCAGAAGCCCGCGGCGCTACCTCGCTGAGCCGCGCGCCGCAGTGCGCGTGCTGGCGCTAGATGAGCGATAAGTGAGCCAGAAGCGCGGCGCTACCTCGCTGAGCCGCGCCGCGGTGCGCGTGCAGGCGCCAGATGAGCGATACAAGTGAGCCAGAAGCGCGGCGCTACCTCCGCTGAGCCGCGCGCGCCGCAGTGCGCGTGCAGGCGCTAGATGAGCGATACAAGTGAGCCAGAAGCCCGCGGCGCTACCTCGCTGAGCCGCGCGCCGCAGTGCGCGTGCAGGCGCTAGATGAGCGATACAAGTGAGCCAGAAGCCCGCGGCGCTACCTCGCTGAGCCGCGCGCCGCAGTGCGCGTGCAGGCGCTAGATGAGCGATACAAGTGAGCCAGAAGCCCGCGGCGCTACCTCGCTGAGCCGCGCGCCGCAGTGCGCGTGCAGGCGCTAGATGAGCGATACAAGTGAGCCAGAAGCCCGCGGCGCTACCTCGCTGAGCCGCGCCGCGGTGCGCGATGCGGGCGCTAGATGAGCGATACAAGTGGGCCAGAAGCCCGCAGCGCTACCTCGCTGAGCCGCGCGCCGCAGTGCGCGTGCAGGCGCTAGATGAGCGATACAAGTGGGCCAGAGCCCGCGGCGCTACCTCGCTGAGCCGCGCCGCAGTGCGCGCGTGCAGGCGCTGAATGAGCGATACAAGTGAGCCGAAGCCCGCGGCGCTGCCTCGCTGAGCCGCGCGCCGCAGTGCGCGATGCGGGCGCTAGATGAGCGACAAGTGAGCCAGAGCCCGCGGCGCTACTCGCTGAGCCGCGCCGCAGTGCGTGCAGGCGCTAGATGAGCGATAAGTGAGCCAGAAGCCCGCGGCGCTACTCGCTGAGCCGCGCGCGCCGCGGTGCGCGTGCGGGCGCTAGATGAGCGACAAGTGAGCCAGAGCCCGCGGCGCTGCACTCGCTGAGCCGCGCCGCGGTGCGCGTGCAGGCGCCAGATGAGCGATACAAGTGGGCCAGAGCCCGCGGCGCTGCACTCGCTGAGCCGCGCGCCGCAGTGCGCGTGCAGGCGCTGAATGAGCGATACAAGTGAGCCAGAAGCCTGCGGCGCTACCTCGCTGAGCCGCGCCGCAGTGCGTGCAGGCGCTAGATGAGCGATACAAGTGGGCCAGAGCCCGCGGCGCTGCCTCGCTGAGCCGCGCGCCGCAGTGCGTGCAGGCGCTAGATGGGCGATACAAGTGAGCCAGAAGCCCGCGGCGCTACTCGCTGAGCCGCGCGCGCAGTGCGCGTGCAGGCGCTGAATGAGCGATACAAGTGAGCCAGAGCCCGCGGCGCTACTCGCTGAGCCGCGCCGCAGTGCGTGCAGGCGCTGAATGAGCGATACAAGTGAGCCAGAAGCCGCGGCGCTACCTCGCTGAGCCGCGCCGCAGTGCGTGCAGGCGCTAGATGGGCGATACAAGTGAGCCAGAAGCCCGCGGCGCTACTCGCTGAGCCGCGCCGCAGTGCGCGTGCAGGCGCTAGATGAGCGATACAAGTGAGCCAGAAGCCCGCGGCGCTACCTCGCTGAGCCGCGCCGCAGTGCGTGCAGGCGCTAGATGAGCGATACAAGTGAGCCAGAAGCCCGCGGCGCTACTCGCTGAGCCGCGCCGCAGTGCGTGCAGGCGCTAGATGAGCGATACAAGTGAGCCAGAAGCCCGCGGCGCTACCTCGCTGAGCCGCGCCGCAGTGCGCGTGCAGGCGCTAGATGAGCGATACAAGTGAGCCAGAAGCCCGCGGCGCTACCTCGCTGAGCCGCGCCGCAGTGCGTGCAGGCGCCAGATGAGCGATACAAGTGAGCCAGAAGCCTGCGGCGCTACCTCGCTGAGCCGCGCCGCAGTGCGTGCAGGCGCTAGATGAGCGACAAGTGAGCCAGAAGCCTGCGGCGCTACCTCGCTGAGCCGCGCCGCAGTGCGTGCAGGCGCTAGATGAGCGACAAGTGAGCCAGAAGCCTGCGGCGCTACCTCGCTGAGCCGCGCGCGCCGCAGTGCGTGCAGGCGCTAGATGAGCGATACAAGTGAGCCAGAAGCCTGCGGCGCTACCTCGCTGAGCCGCGCCGCAGTGCGTGCAGGCGCCAGATGAGCGATACAAGTGAGCCAGAAGCCTGCGGCGCTACCTCGCTGAGCCGCGCCGCAGTGCGTGCAGGCGCTAGATGAGCGACAAGTGAGCCAGAAGCCCGCGGCGCTACTCGCTGAGCCGCGCCGCAGTGCGTGCAGGCGCCAGATGAGCGATACAAGTGAGCCAGAAGCCCGCGGCGCTACTCGCTGAGCCGCGCGCGCCGCAGTGCGCGTGCGGGCGCTAGATGAGCGATACAAGTGAGCCAGAAGCCTGCGGCGCTACCTCGCTGAGCCGCGCCGCAGTGCGCGTGCAGGCGCCAGATGAGCGATACAAGTGAGCCAGAAGCCCGCGGCGCTGCCTCGCTGAGCCGCGCCGCAGTGCGTGCAGGCGCCAGATGAGCGATACAAGTGAGCCAGAAGCCTGCGGCGCTACCTCGCTGAGCCGCGCGCCGCAGTGCGTGCAGGCGCTAGATGAGCGATACAAGTGAGCCAGAAGCCTGCGGCGCTACCTCGCTGAGCCGCGCCGCAGTGCGCGTGCGGGCGCTAGATGAGCGATACAAGTGAGCCAGAAGCCTGCGGCGCTACCTCGCTGAGCCGCGCCGCAGTGCGTGCAGGCGCTAGATGAGCGATACAAGTGAGCCAGAAGCCCGCGGCGCTACCTCGCTGAGCCGCGCCGCAGTGCGTGCAGGCGCTAGATGAGCGACAAGTGAGCCAGAAGCCTGCGGCGCTACCTCGCTGAGCCGCGCCGCAGTGCGTGCAGGCGCCAGATGAGCGATACAAGTGAGCCAGAAGCCCGCGGCGCTGCCTCGCTGAGCCGCGCCGCAGTGCGTGCAGGCGCTAGATGAGCGATACAAGTGAGCCAGAAGCCTGCGGCGCTACCTCGCTGAGCCGCGCGCCGCGGTGCGCGTGCAGGCGCCAGATGAGCGATACAAGTGAGCCAGAAGCCTGCGGCGCTACCTCGCTGAGCCGCGCCGCAGTGCGTGCAGGCGCTAGATGAGCGATACAAGTGAGCCAGAAGCCCGCGGCGCTACTCGCTGAGCCGCGCCGCAGTGCGTGCAGGCGCCAGATGAGCGATACAAGTGAGCCAGAAGCCCGCGGCGCTGCCTCGCTGAGCCGCGCCGCAGTGCGTGCAGGCGCTAGATGAGCGATACAAGTGAGCCAGAAGCCCGCGGCGCTACTCGCTGAGCCGCGCCGCAGTGCGTGCAGGCGCTAGATGAGCGATACAAGTGAGCCAGAAGCCTGCGGCGCTACCTCGCTGAGCCGCGCCGCAGTGCGTGCAGGCGCTAGATGAGCGATACAAGTGAGCCAGAAGCCCGCGGCGCTGCCTCGCTGAGCCGCGCCGCAGTGCGTGCAGGCGCTAGATGAGCGACAAGTAAACAACAAGATTTGCAGACTCGAGCTGATCAGATTACTAACAGTCCTGGACATGGACCTGCAGCGCCTTTCTCGTCCCCCTCACACACCCAAAAACGTACGCGTACACGATGTTCGGTTACGGATCCTCTTTATTTTGCCTCTCAGCAGTATGTCGCCAACGGGGTCCGTCTAGAGCCTTAGTTCCCAAAGTGGTCCAGGTGGACCCCCGGGGGTCCACGGGAGACTCGACGGGGTCTACGTTGGCGTGACAAAAAAAAATGGGGGTTCACAATTCGTAAGCGGGGGTTCACGAAGATTAATTTGCTTTCGATAGTGAACAACTGAAATGTTGGCTCGACTTCACCAGTCAATGTTGCTTCAAATTTCGAAAAGAAAAATAAAGTAAAGTGAATCGATGTTAGTGTTTGCCGGTGTCAGAAAAAGTAGTTAATTCGTGGATGGAATTCAGCCGCAACCCAAATTTCCATAGTTAAATCTAATCTTCACACTTTTTGTCGAGTTTTGGGAATATGGTAAAATGTAGCTGCAGGGGGTCCACTGGAACTAGCTAAACTTTGAAAGTGGTCTACGCGGAAAAAATTTGGGAACCTCTGGTCTAGAGCGTCCCTAGCCTTTGGGATTTCTCACCCTATTTTTACCGATTACTCCGTGTGAGTTCAAATGCCTGTTTTGGCACAAACTCATTCGCAGACGGCCGGTATTCTAAAACTTCTTATACTTCCTTAGAGTTTAGACCGGTTGGACAGGAACATGAATAACAATCGATACATTTGTAATTTTTTTTTATTATCTAACATTTTTACGTTTATTAAAAGACGATATAGAATGTATGGTACTTTTAAAGTTCGGCTGTTTAACGCGTTAAGGGCACGTTATAGTTTTAAACTCCAGCAAATATCAATAGTAGTTAAGTGCCAAAGGGCGTACCTTAAGTTTAGAGATGTCGACGGGTTCATCTAAGCCGAGCAGGTGCTTCTTATCGCCGGCCATAACGTTCATGAGCAACGGCAAGTCTTCCGCGTGCCGGCACATCGGCCCGACGGTCAGGAACTTCGGATACTTCTCATCTATCAAGGTCGGGATGTGACCATCTATCGGGATTATACCTGGTGAATGGGAACTTTTGTTACATCCTAATCTGTTTATAACTTGACCATTTTTAACGATGTGATTGTAAGCAACTGTTTACATAAAAAAAACATTAAAATAGTAAAGTAAAGTACCAGCCTGTAAGTGCCCACTGCTGGGCAAAGGCCTACTTCTCAAATATCTAAGAATAAACCGCTACACTGCTCCATTGCGGGTTGGCGGGTTTATTTATATTTTTTTATTATTTCTCATACATGCAGGTTTCCTCACGATGTTTTCCTTCACCGCTGAGCACGTGGTAAATACAGCACTTAAAATTGCTATTAACAATTTCAGTGGTGCCAGCACCGAGGATCGAACCCACTTGCGCTCTATGATACTAAAGTGAGCGCCCTGACCACGAGGCTACCACGGCTCTATTAAATGTTAACAAATGGATTGCTATTGCGTCTTGTGAATTTGGTCAAGAATCTGTAGACTGAAGTGGCAATGCACAGGCGTCATGCAGCAATCGACAGAAAGAAATTTAATGTGATTAGTTTTATAAGCATTGAGTCAAAAAATTTACTTGAGTAAAGATCATTCATATACACGAGAAATAAAAATGGGTCCAGAATAGATCCCTGTGGCACACAGGCTTTATATTGTTTAATATAGTTATTAAAATCTGGCGTTACTTTGCCGAAATACATTATTTGAAAGATGTAAGAAAAAAAAATTTACACGATTTCTTCCATGAGAAATTTATAAATATGAATAATAAATATTGATTATGTATGCGGAAATGTGGAAAATTTTTTTTCTAAATTTTTTGTCGTATTATAAGGATTTGATGAATCCATATAAATCAGGTAGGTGTTGGCTCAATTGTCACTCTGATGTATTAAAATAAAGGACAGTACAGTACAGTAGAGTACAGTGCAGGTGCAGCTCACCGGGCGTGGGCTTGTGTCCGAACAGGCCGCAGAAGGCAGCGGGGATGCGGATGGAGCCCGCGATGTCGGACGACACGCTCAGCGGGGACGCTCCGCTGGCCAGCAGTGCGCTCTGCACGAACAAATCTTTACGTTACACAACTAAAATAGTACAAATACAAATACAAGCGCCATTAGCCTAATGTACTTGAGTGCAGACTGCGAGAAATGACGTCGCACCATTATTGATGCAAGCTTTTAAGCTCAGGGCGGTATCAGCATTGCTAATATATTTTTTTAACCGCTTGTGGTAGATTCCCTTAAGCCGTCATAACTTATTTGTCTTGCTATACTGACGTCACTGGTGTCATCTGCCGATTGCTATCGAAGTTCGACTTTGTTCGCTGTTGGAAACGATAGGTCATGATTAGACATAGTCGTCGGCGTAAGAATGTGCCACAGCCATTGATCCCGTGGGTGCCGTAAAAGGTGACAAACAGCCTTGAGAATCCCAATGGCTGCCGACAGATGGGGAGCAGGGGGGGGGGGGGGTATCTGGTACTGCGATCGCCAAGCGTGGCCATTCATAAGTAAGTCATACCGGTCAAAGATAAAGTATCAAATCTAGCTTATATTCTATCTCTCTCCCACGTCATGATGTCTTTCCTCATTGTCGTATACGATTGGATGGAACTTAATATTGCAACGAACAATTACTCTAGCGCCGGCACCGGGCATTGGAATCAGATTGCTCGCCCAATTATTATTAATTGGTTTTGTTAAAATAAATTACAAGAAAGAGGATACCTTCGGAGTTTCTTTTCCATCAGCGGAACCTCATTACGAAACGGTGGTAGATTAAAAAAAAATATGAAAGATATGTGAAATTTTTGTTTCCTATTTCGACGAATGAACGATTCGATTTGATGGACTCATGCCAAAGCCACGTGCAAATAAAATGTTAGCTCCGGCTTCGTCGCCTACCTGTCATGCTTTCATAGGATATTCTGCCCGCAAGCGATTGCATAACCGCTAAATAAACATTATCTGTGCCGTGTAATTATGGACCGCGCTATACAGCGCTCGTACTTTGCTCCGTACGCGTAAACATACATTTACCCGTCGGATACAAGGTATGAATAAGGCAGGCGTAATTACAAAAACAAAAAAAAAATATTTTAGACGCTCAAAGTAATGAGCTATCATTGCTCCTTTTTTACGCCATCAATATATATATGAGCAGGATCTCCATTCTATGTGCCTCTTCTATTTATTCACGGGAACAAAATATGGTCTCATGACAGTACACCCAATACTGGTCAGGAGTTTACTTTTCAATAGAGGTCATTGGATACAACGAGACGAATGACTCTGTCGCCGTCCTAGTGTTCAGGCCAGCGACAGTAAATCATTCATTAATTTAGAGAAACTTATTGGTACGCGCGCCCTCGGAGAAGAGGATCGACCTCATGTCTCCCCATTCGACTGCAGACGAATGAATGAATGAATGAAAATTATTTATTGTATGTCAGAAATGTAATTTCGTTTGTCAAATATTATCATGAATTTCTTTACTACCACCGTTTAGTAAAGTGAATCCTCTGACGGGGAAGAAACTTCGTAGGTATGCCCTTTATTGTTTTTTTTTTTCAATAATTATGATGTAGGCAACTGAAAGCATATTACAAGAATACAGTGATCCACCAAACTAAAGCTCAAGTGCACGGCAAACTCGAGTGGACCAGCCTCCACGAGAAGCACCTGTTCACAAGTATGACGCACGCCATCGCCTTCCGAACCATTTTAAGGGTAAGTGGACGACCCGCTACACGAGGCCGCAAGATCCCCTTCATACTCGGATATCTTGGCTGTTACACAAGGTAGAAACTGAATAAAACTCCCCTGGGTGTCGTAAGAGACGACTAAGGGTAGATCCGTGTAAATCGCAATGGCTTCCGACCGATGGCGGGATAACCATATCGAGAAACACCAGCAGACAACCAGCTGTAAGCGGGCCGATGACGGGCAGGCGTCTGGTACTGGAATTGCCAATGTATTGTGGTATGTAACTCGCATAACTCACGGACACAATTTTGCAATGTTGTATTTATTAAATCTATTTATCCTACATTATAGTTGAGTTAGTTTTCATTTTATTATTGTTACTGAAATTTCATAAGTTAAGTTAAATAATGTTGAAAATAACGCGGACTTTCCCCGTATTTATACGAACGATATCTATATATATATATATTACGAAAATTACGAAAATATATCTATAATATAGATATATTTAATTATATGTAATCTTATTTATTTAATTGTATATATATTATTTATTAGAAATGTACGCACTGAGTTTGCCATTTCAATAAAATTTCCTGTTAGGGTCTGCTGGAAGAAGTGTATGGAATAAGTAGTACCCTTGTACTACTAATACTATGTTTTAATGTTTTCATGCCTTTTTGTGTGTACATAAATAAATAAATAAAAAAAAAGAACGTCCGTACGTCGCTCGACACAAGGGCCCGCTGAAAACCAGCGCTGTAGTCTCAACTGCAGCATTAAGCTGAGTGTGGTCCATTTGCCCCATGCGCCACGCAACGCGTCTAGAGGAGGCAACGTTAAACATTGTTTGTTTAAATAATTGTTTTGCGATGTTTTTGCAAAACTCTTTTATTCTTTTTTAAACAATATCACAATACATCTGTTAGAACAGCTCGGGCGCGATCAGCTCATTCCCCGAGGTAATTATCACCCGTTTATACCTTTATATTGTAATAACCATTTTTATATTATATTTACTTACAGCCGTAGTTTGGCGCCAGCCTTATTTGGCGTGGTACCGTCAACGCAAACAGTTCACTTAGCATCGTGAGTACCGACCAAAATGCTACGCCGCGCCATCGGAATTATAAAATGCGGATTGGAATTACTTATCCTCTAACAGCCTTAGAAATATGATTTAAGAGCGTAAATTTAAATATAACTTGACTAATATCAAGTATTATACTTCCGTCGATTTTTGAGTGATCGACAATCTAGAAAACTAACGCTAAAAAACCACTTCATCCACTTGAAAAAAAAAATATTGTAATCTGTTGCCGTGGTAGAGACGGGAGAGAAAGGCCTAGGCGAACATTTCACGATCAAATCGGAGACGTTCTGGAAAAAGGCCAGGTCAAGAGTACTCTAAACCAACGAGCGCGCATGCGAAGATTGATGAAAGTGGAAGAAGCGAAAGACGTATGTCAGGACCGTAGCAAGTGGAAGAAGAACGTCCCTGCCTACCCCATTGGGAACAAGGCGTGAATATATACATACATATAATGTTGTCGTGAATCTATTTTAGATAAAACTTTTTTCCTAAATGGCAACCTCACTTAGTGCACTCTGGAGGCGGTGCTTGTGGTGTTGTTGTATATGAATTGAAATTGGTTGTTGACTTACGTGCAGACTGTTATGAAGTCCTGTAACGCATACGGTGAAAGGGAAAATATACAATCTTTTTCTGCGAGGTCAACCCCTCTCCTGCATGCTATGCTATGAACCCTGGAGATTAACACATGACCAACAGACCAGCGGAAGATTCACCCGAATGTGCTAAACTCAAACTTCACTTGTCTGTTATGGAGAGCAGCATCTCTAGCGCAAAGGTACCGGCACTTTCCGCCACAAAGATCACCCGTCGATAAATATAAATAAGATGAATAATAAATTCTTGTTTAAGTAATGTTAGGTCGAATTGAACAATAAGTTTCAAACTAAACTTTTAGGTCCTTTCGTGGCGGTGGATTGTCAAGATAACTTTTCTTCCTCAACTTGTATTAAAATGGGGATCATGTACGTTTGTGGACATGCTTGGATGTTTGCCAAAGCGCTCACCTCGATGGTAATCTGATAGATCAGCGAGGTCATGAGGACAACTTTTTCTAGATAGCGGCACGCATTTAAAAGTTTATTTAATTATACGTCTTCACCTGGATCGAGTCAAAAAATGTAAAGTGAACTAGAACTATTTAAAAAAAATGGAATTACCAAATGTTATTTTATCTGTGTTCAACTAACATTATAAAAATATATGTTTGTTTGATTGTAAAGAATATTATTGAAAATTACCAACAGGATTTTTTTATAGAAATTACGGCTCTCATTTATTCCGTGATTTTGGTTCCGCATTATTTGTAACTAATGCAAGAGAAGTCGTTTCTCTAACCCAACCGACAGCTCGTTTTGGTGGACCCAACAAAAGGTATCCTTATACCTAATTTGGCACACATAAATTACTAACATAAAGATATAACGTCTTTCCTAGATGTCCATGAGCTTTCACAGTTCTGCTGTTGTGTCTCAGTACCGTCATAAGGATGATTTTAGCAATATAATTAGGCTGCGGAAGAGTAAACCATAATTATAAACGTGTGCAAGGAAAGACGCGAGTTAAAATTAATATCGTTAAATGTAAATATGAAGAGCGAAAAATATGGGACCGGGGAACGCGATGTGCCGCGTTGCTGGGAAATGAATAAATCATGAATGGTTGGCATTAATATTTAGCGAGTGGCGGCACTCGTTATCTTTGTTGTTTATTTAAGGCAGTTGAGGAAGTTTTTGGAAAGACACGGATCGAACGACCCGTGTTATAGTAACACGAACGTTATAGCGACTACTCACTCACTTTGAATAACAGTTTCATTTATGTATATTTAAAGTATCACTGTAGCGTATGCCTTAATTGAACGTCACCATAATTGAGTGGCATATTTTTTTTCTATGGGAAAGGCGGCAAACGTCGCACACGTAGATCCGCAACACCAGAGGTGCTGCAAGTGTGTTGCCGACCTTTAAGGGTGTTAGGGAGATGGGAGGGAGGAGGAGGAGAGGGATGGGAAGGGGATATGGGCCTCACTCACCAAACGAAACGCAGAAGCACAAGATGCCTCTACTTCAAGCCGGTATTCTGCGAGGCCGTGGTACCAATCCGGTCGAGCCGGCCCATTTGAGCAGCAGCAAAAGCCGCCGCTTGGCTCTACCGCGTTTTAAACATTTGGTATATATAATACGTAGCACATCTCCGTCTTCGATTATGGAGACCGGATCGGTCACATGTATGAAGGGCTCGTGTGGACCCGGGAATATTTCGAAACTTATGGAAGGTTTGTATCTTTGACCTTATCACTAAGACAGCGACCGGCTAACTAACTAACTAACCTGTCATGTTGTGCTAAATTAGCTAGTGTGAAAAGTGGGTTGAAAGGACTAAACATAAATTTCTAAACTTCCGAACACCTCAGTATTGAGTACATTAACATCGTGCTTCAATTGTCTCTGATCAATTGATTTTCAAAATGGGGAGGAGGAGTGAGCTTCCAGATACCTTACACGCCGAACGAAACGCATAAGAAGGCATAAGATGCCTCTACTTCACGCCGGTGATCTGCGAGGTAGTGGTGCCGACCCGGTCGAGCCGGCTTATTCGAGGAACACCGATGCTTGGCCCTACCACGATACGAGTACAGCATCTTAAAATGTTAAGAGATAGGCGTCAATGACAGTTAATACTACTGCATTTGTTGCCGTCCTCTATTGTTTATGGTATGAAAGAAGAAAGAAAGAGATAGGCTCTTCTCTTAGCAGTATCGCCTCTATTATGTATATATCTCTGCTTAGCCTAATGGTTGACTGGGAGAGAATGCCTCTAGGCATTAAGTCCGCCATATGTACGAACTAGTGCATAAAGATTAAATAAATAAATAAATAAATAAATAAATAGGCGTCAATGACAGTTAATACTACTGCATTTGTTGCCGTCCTCTATTGTTTATGGTATGAAAGAAGAAAGAAAGAGATAGGCGTCAATGACAGTTAATACTACTGCATTTGTTGCCGTCCTCTATTGTTTATGGTATGAAAGAAGAAAGAAAGAGATAGGCGTCAATGACAGTTAATACTACTGCATTTGTTGCCGTCCTCTGTGTTTATGGTATGAAGAAGAAAGAAAGAGATGAGCGTCAATGACAGTTAATACTACTGCATTGTTGCCGTCCTCTGTGTTATGGTATGAAAGAAGAAAGAAAGAAAGAAAGAGATAGGCGTCAATGACAGTTAATACTACTGCATTTGTTGCCGTCCTCTATTGTTTATGGTATGAAAGAAGAAAGAAAGAGATAGGCGTCAATGACAGTTAATACTACTGCATTTGTTGCCGTCCTCTATTGTTTATGGTATGAAAGAAGAAAGAAAGAGATAGGCGTCAATGACAGTTAATACTACTGCATTTGTTGCCGTCCTCTATTGTTATGGTATGAAGAAGAAAGAAAGAGATAGGCGTCAATGACAGTTAATACTACTGCATTTGTTGCCGTCCTCTATTGTTTATGGTATGAAAGAAGAAAGAAAGAGATAGGCGTCAATGACAGTTAATACTACTGCATTTGTTGCCGTCCTCCATTGTTTATTGCATGAAAGAAGAAAGAAAGAAACATTTATTGCACAAATATGCCACTCAATAACAAACAAACATTGCAACACATTTAATAAAACAATTATTTAAACAAACAATGTTTAACGTTGCCTCCTCTAGACGCTCTATATCTTGTTTAAGTTCAAATAATTTTGTGATTTAAATTAATTTCATAGTGCGAGAATGACCCGGGCTTAAAAATTAAGGAATTTTGAGTGCACGCCTGCTCGGTGGTAAAAGAAGACATGGTTAGGAAACCGTGTAAACTTGAATGTCGGAGAGACTTTAATTAATTTATTGAGAGATTTTCCTCCGGTAGTGGATCATTTTTGGTTGTTACTTTACTTCAATTTCATCATAGTTAAAAGAGGATACTGGCCAAAGATTTTTCAGCACGTATCTTTTTCGCCTTATTACTAAACAGTGGTGTATTGAAAAAAAATTTAATCATTTCATTGTCTCTTCGAAGTAATTGTTTGCGTTACATATGGGCCATACCGTATTGCTTGGCTAAATTTCGTTATCTGTTAACATTAATACAGTACTTAGTTAAAGTTAACCGAACGCATCGTCAACCGTAGACTTACATTTAAAAAGGTTGAGGAGGAAAAAAAATTGTGAGTTTTAATAATTGGTTGTCACGCACCTCGCCCCCCGACGAGCCGCCGGGCGTGACGTCAAGGCAGTAGGGGTTGTTGGTGGTGCCGTGCAGCAGGTTGCTGGTCTCCCAGCCCAGGCACAGCTCGGGAGTGCTGGACACGAGCAGCGCCACGCCACCCGCGCGCCTCATCGCGCGCACCGCGCCGCCGTCCCGCGGCGCGCGCCCGCCCGCGCGCTCCAGGCATCCCACCGCGTCCGACAGCCCTGCGGTCGCAAAACTGACTAACGACCTGACACTCCACTAGTTTTGTTAACGGCTCCTGCAGATCCTGTAGCCCCGCTGCTGGACACCTGCAAACTCGATGGAGGTTGCAGATGCGGGTTCTATAATCCTTTCAAATCAGAACACAACAGTGGTTGAACTGGTGTTTGCAAGCAGACAAACAAAGAGTTTTACCATCTGGCTTCTCCCCTCCAAAAAATGACTATTATTTAAGATTAAAAAAGAACTTCTTTCGCTAAGATCCGCATACAAAAAAAATATAAGTCACACCAACAGAGATTTAGAAGACAAAAAGGATTTACATTTGCCACGACACGGCATAACCACGAGTTACCAGAACTCACTTTTCGCGTCTCCGGGAGATGGACCGTGATAGGTAGCGCGTCTCGTCATGCCTGCTATAAACAAAAATGGTAATCGTACCATGAGATTTATAAAACTTTTCCCTTAGTTGCCTCTTACGACATCCACGGAGCAGATTCTTACGCGCAGTGGAGCAGCAAGTCATAAGTATTTTTTGTCACAAAAATTTTCATAAACGTTATACGCGAAGGAACCACCGTTTGTACTATCAAACATGATGTCATGTCAGGCGACCAAAAGATCTAGGATGCGGAACACTACCTTCGAGGAGTCGAAAGAGAAGCAATTTAACCACATATACAAATACTCCTGGAAGTCGAAAATCTCATCACATATTTAGTTTTTCTTATAAATATTATGTCGTGAAGAAAAAATCATACTTACGCTTAAGAAATATATATTCCGATGCTTACGGAAATACAAATAGGTATCAATTGTCATTGCCATAAGAATCTGCCTATGTCCTAAGAGTCGACTAAGGGTAAAACCTTGATAGCCGAATGGCTACCGACTGATGGCAGGATAATCATCTCGAAAAATACCAAACTGCTCGTAGAATTAAGCAGACCGATGACGGGCGCCAGCGTCTACGGTGCCAGGTGTCTGGTACTCGTAGTAAATGCTTGGCGACTTTTGCCTGCGCTTTCTTTCAGAGGCCTATGTCCAGCAGTGGACTAAAATAGACTGATGGAGTACTAAACATGTGGTCTCAGCACAGTGTCTCTCATTTGTGATGATCATCGCGTACGCAGCAATTGCGTGTAAGAATAGGATATTATGCACGGCGCGTGTGTCCCAACCATGTTGCCGACATTTGCCAATGCTCCGTGAGCTGGAGCCGCGACGCAGTGGCAGCCAAACGCAGGAAGGACCCCCCCCCCTCCTCTCCCCCTTCTTTGGCAGTATGCGACGTGAACGGTCACAAAATTACATCACCATTTGGACGATTGTGGTGGATACGCAACGACATCGATACGTTTATTTTTATTTTCGTTTTCCTTCTACAAACTGTTTATGCTAACGTGAAGGTTTTCTCTGTAAATCATAGAGGTGTTGTTTTATTTTCTTTCTGTAAACATGTTTACTATTAACTACCGAGCTATGAACATAACCTTATCGTCCAGTTACTCACGGTTGTTTATTCTCCTCAACCGACTTCAAAGAAAAAGGAGGTTATCGATACCGTCTGTATTTTTTTTTTAGTTCGAATGTTGCGCGATGTCTTCGGCGAAAATCCTCCTCACGGGCAAGGCATACGTCCAGCAGTGGACTATACAGACTGTTAAGAACAAGGAATTAATGTTAGCATACTGGGCAAGACTTCGACCAACGAGATCATGGCTACTAACAAGAACTAAAATATTTAGGAACTTTAGTAAACAACAGAATAAGGCTCACCGGCGAGAGAACAGCTCTCCTTAACAGTGAAAGGTACACCGTAAAGCGGCTTATCTTTCAACAGCTCCTCCAAACTGCCATTCTTCCTTGCTTCTTCCATCCGCCGGTCCAGTGCCTGCGCCTCCCGCACGGCATCTCGGTAACGCTCATCCACCACGGCGTTGAGGTACGGGTTCACTTCTTTCACGCGTTCGATGAATGCCGTCACCACTTGCTCGCTCGTTAGCTGTGCGAATAATATCGTGTACATATTGTCTGGGATCTGACTCCGGAATACGGTTCGTTACCCATAGGCCTCTCCAAACTTATGTACAATATGTTTCTGTGCCAAGCTCACCGACTGCCACATGGTTACAAATAGGCAAGGCATACAATAGGGCTCTGGAGAAAAGTGGGCCTGAATAGCAAAAATAAACATCTCGACGCCTGACCACCACGGTATGGGTATAGTGTCTTGATTGCTTAGATTTTCATAGCGCCTTATAATAATAAATAAATAAATAATCTTTATTGCCCTTAGTATTTGGAACACAAAGGGGTTAATAACCAGTATTACAGAGGTCTGTGACTTCTCCCAAGTAGATTAACAATAATCATTTCTTATAACAATACATCATACTGAAATATAAAATCTTGTATCTACATATACTGAAAACGTCTGTGTATGTGTGTGAGTGTGTGTGTGTGTGTGTGTGTATTATGGTAGCGGCGTTAGAGATTGTATAATTTCTCATCCCTTGGATGTCTAATGATAATGATAGATACAAGTTACTCAATGGCTTCCAACAAATGGAGGTGTAACCATCTCAAATAAGACAGTACTAAATTATCCAAACCGTTGATGGCTTCGATATATCATGTATCGATGGAAAACGGTCCAGCGATCCCATCAGCTCGCCTGGCGTAGCAATTTCAGTAAATGCTCCTGACTTGGTAGATGATTATGTCCAGCAGTGGACAGTTAGGAAGACGCTAATGATCACGATTATATACTACATAACAAGTAGTGTACTTATTGTTATATAACAGCCTATTTTAACTGCTGAACATAGACCACTCCAAGAAAGCCTTCATACATTCCATGGGAGATTTGCCCATACTGACCGCGCCGGACAAGCGGGCTGGTGAGCGCAGTGCTGTTACCCTAGAACCGGTAATGCTGCTCCCCAACATTACTCTGTGGGATTTGGGTTTAGTAAACCTAGATTGATATCCGCGATAGATCGCCAGAGCCTCGTTTATTTGCCAGCGTGGTGCACCACAAGTGGGTGGGGACGGCATTTGAAATAAGAGATGCTATATACTCCCTTATCGCCCACATGATAACACGCAAAATTGTATACAGTATCATCAACGTTACAGGTTGTCAGTAGTTTGTTTTACTTTATTAGTTATACAGTTTTAGCGTCTGTTCAACTTATTCGCTATACTGTAAAGAGCGTTATCGAATTTTCGAATCAGCTGCCTCTTATGCAACAATCAAATATCGGACCTTGTATCGAGACAAGCAATGCAATGCGTCCCCACATCGTAAGCCCTTTTAGAGTAACTTATGGTAGCCAATGCCAAACATTATAAACCGGCAGAGGGGACCAAGGGCATTTTTGTAAAAACAAAACACACATTCACACCCGATCCTTCTTAACTGGCGGTGGTTACATCATTGAAGGATCCAGTTACCGGTGAATCGTCAGCGTTGGAGACTCAGTACGCGTAATAAATCTGTCCCTGTGAGGATGCGATTTTCATTGCTGACGATTGTTTTTGACGCCCGCCTGTGTGACTTGATCAGGGTCAGGCTCAGCGAGGGTCAGATGCAGTGTTATGCAGCTACTAGACAATGCGATGTCGCCAGGTTTCGGCCGAGCAGACATTCTAATCTCGAAATCACCAATCTCCCGAGACCTCGTAAATGGCGATAATATTGATTTTTCTCATAAATTGTATATATGTATGTATGTTTTTTCGGCATGCCTAAATTCGTCTCCGTTCGTCTTCATGGTGGGAGTGACTTGAGGTATAATATTTAAATATGGCGTTTTCGAATCAAAATATGAAAGATATAAAAAAAATTCAAAAAAAGCACCCGGGTTTTTTTTTAATTATAATAATTTGTTCCCTGTAATGTACCCAGTGCAGTATATTTAACGGGAGGTCACTAAGAACGTATTGTCACTTATTTAAAGTGAATGATAGGCTTGCCCCCTTGCATCACTTATTCACTTGGTAACATTTTACCCTTTAGCTATACACGTAGAAGTTGGTTTAACCAAAGACAGCCGAGCCTTGAGTCCTTGTTTCGAATGTCAGATGTAGCCAATATTTGTGTCCCGAAGTTGTCGCATAAGAGTTACATCGGGTACGGGAAGGCAAGGACGAATCAGTGCCTCCGGTGTTTGTGCCAACATTTACGGCACTATAGCATCTCCTGCGCAGTTGACAACTGTCGACGTTATTCAGAAGTTGTCACCGTGGTCTAAGTCGGCCAGGAAGACATAATAGTCAATTAATAGACACGTCGTGGTGTTTATTTCGCTGAGGGCCGTCGGCCGCGCTCACCTCCCCGGCCCGGATGCCCCGAGCGAGACTGGAACCGCTGCGCAGGAGCAGCGGCCCGCGCAGCGTGGGCAGGCGCCGCGTGTCGCGCGGCAGCAGCCAGTACAGCGGCGTCATCAGCAGGTTGAGCGCGCGCAGCAGCACGCCGATCAGCCACACCGACACCTCCATGCTGATGAACAGTTCTCACATTAAACGAATAGCCATGTGACCGTCGAAGACGTCGGAGTTTAGTGGTTGGCGAACCTGAACGCTGAGCCTATTTGTGCGTGCACACACTTTTGTATATTAGGGTCTGGTTGTGCTGTGCGTCCGGCGTCTGGCATGCGATGGCATCAGCGTGTCATCGGATATATATTTTGGTAATCAGGCTAGCGGCTCACCTGATGGCAAGTGATTGCCACTGCACACGTAGATTTACGCAACAAAAAAGAAGCTGCAGTTGCGTTGCCTTGAGGATATTTGTGAGTTGGAAGGGAGGATGAGGACGGGGGATGGGGAGGTGGACTCGAACGAAACGCAGTGCAGCGGTGCTGCACCGGGTCGCGCCGGTCCATTCGAGCAGCAGTAAAAACCAAAACACCATAATTAAGATTGTTGGACTCTTTTATAGCGTAAGCAAACACTTTCCCATGGGAGTAAAATAGGGAATGGTAGATTTTTTTTTATGCAAACGGCGGCAAACGAGCAAAAAACGAGCAAACCTCATGGTAAGTGATTACCGTCGCCCACATACATCTGCAACACCAGAGGAGCTACAGGTACGTTGCCGGCCTTTAAGGGTATTTGGGAGATCTGAGGAACGATATGGAGTAGAATGGGGAGGGGGAGGGGCCTCCGGTTACCTCACTCACCGAACGAAACGCAGAAGCACAAGATGCCTCTACTTCACGCCGGTATTCTGCGAGGTCGTGGTATTAATCCGGTCGAGGCGGCCCATTCGAGCAGCAGCTAAGGCCGCCGCTTGGCTCTACCACGTAAAAAAATGAAATAGAGATTGTATGAAATAAGGAACATGGAATATAACGGGCATCTGAATAGGAACATATACTTAAAAATCTAGTTTGTAATATAAGACCACGCGGAATATTTAACGCCGGTGTTCCGATCGAGGCCGTGGTACGAGCTCGGTCGATCCGCCCCCGTCGAGCAGCAGCGAACGTCACCGCTTGGCTCTACCACGTACAAAACTACTTAGATGAAATTCCTCACATCCTGCACTCTATACCCTTATATAAAAGTGGTTGCACTGCTGCTTATGGGTAGAAATATGTAAAAATAGGTCTACCTACATAGACTCTAAGACAGACGAGAAGATACCAAGTGAACCTCTAGTTTTTAGTTTTTTTAATATGATTTACGAAACTACCCTCGATTACCGTTTAGTTCTGCTTCCGTGCCAGGAGACTCTAGTTCGATCCCCTATGTGATGAGCTCGTACCAATGAGTATCTCAAAATGTGTGTACGATTTGTATCGTTGGCATGGATACTGAAACGGCTATAAGCGACAGCTCTGGTGAAAAGACTAAATATTTATAGACCTCTGACCACTTGACCAGAGACCCCAGCATTGAGTCGCGAGAGAATTTTTTTGTTATATTTACGACTCGCGACGCCAGGTCGTCGACAGAACGAAAAGCACGTGTTGTCACGCCGAAAGCGGAAGTGCTACCAGGCCTGGGCCGATGCATCGGCGTCTCGGGATGCAAAAACCAGTGCTCTTAAAAACGAGTACAACTCTGCCTCCAGGTCCTTCAAAAGAGTTATCGCTGCGGCAAAGTTAAAGCACATTGGCAGAATTGGCGAGAGACTAGTTCGCCTCCCATCGGGATCCCGCGCATTCTGGTCTCTCGCCAAGGCTGTCCAGGGGAATTTCTGTCAGCCATCTCTCCCATCTCTACACAAGGAGGATGATTCGCTGGCCCATACTGCAAAAGAGAAAGCCGATCTCTTGGGCTCTCTTTTTGCATCAACTCGACTCTTGATGACCGGGGAAACTCTCCACCTACCATCCCGTGGTGTAAGTGCTCCATGCCGGAAATTCAGTTTCTGCAGAGCTCAGTGCGAAAGGCACTCCGCTCCTGGACATTCATAAGTCGAGTGGGCCGGACGGAATCCCTCAATTGTGCTGAGGATGTGTGCCCCTGAGTTGGCACCGGTTCTCACGCGTCTTTTCCGGCACTCCTACTCTTCAGGCGTCGTCCCGGAATCTTGGAAGACAGCATTTGTGCATCCAATACCGAAAAAGGCGACCGCTCTGATCCGTCCAACTACAGGCCTATTGCCATCACCCCCCTGTTATCTAAAATAATGGAGTCACTCATCAACACCCAGCTCCTGAGGTACCTGGAGGAACACCAGCTGATCAGTGACCGACAGTACGGTTTCCGTCGCGGACGATCAGCTGGTGATCTTCTAGTTTACCTGACTCACCGATGGGCAGAAGCAGTTGAGTCTAAGGGGGAGGCTTTGGCGGTTAGTCTGGACGTAGCGAAAGCATTTGATAGGGTTTGGCATAAAGCGCTTCTTTCAAAGCTTTCATCTTACGGGGTTCCTGAGAGATTGTGCAACTGGGTCACCAGCTTCCTCACGGATCGGAGCATCAAGGTTGTTGTCGACGGTGCATGCTCGGACCCCAAACCCGTGAATGCTGGTGTTCCACAAGGCTGTGTGCTATCTCCCACTCTGTTCCTTCTGCATATCAACGACATGCTACAAATCAGTAGCATTCATTGCTATGCAGACGACAGCACGGGTGATGCCCTATATACAGGCCGTGCGAATATTTCTCGGGAACACGTCGACGAGTGCCGGAACAAACTTGTGTCTGAAGTCGAGACCTTGTTATTCAAAGTCTCGGATTGGGGTCGACGTAATTTGGTCCTATTCAACCCCAAAAGACACAGGTTTGCGCGTTCACCGCTAAAAAGAATCCCTTTGTCGTTTCTCCTCTTTTGAGAACATTCCCTTATTGCCTCAGCCAGTATCAGAATCCTTGGCGTTGACATATCGAGCGACGTTCAGTTCCGTGGTCACTTGGAGGAAAGGCCAAATTGGCCTCCAAAAGCTTGGTGTGCTCTGTAGAGGCAGGACAGTATTTCATGCCGGTCCACCGTTTGCAACTTTATAAGGCGCAAGTTCGGCCCCACATGGAATACTGTTCTCATCTCTGGGCAGGGGCACCCCAATACCAACTCCTTCCATTTGACCGCATCCAACGTCGAGCGGCTCGAATTGTCGGCGACCAAGCTCTCTCTGATCGGCTTGATCCTTTGGCCTTGCGAAGAGATGTTGCTTCTCTTTGCATTTTTACAAAATTTTCCACGGGGAATGTTCTGAGGAACTGTTCGGATTGATCCCAGCTGCTGAGTTTCACCATCGTACATCGCGACTGAATTCGAAGTTCCATCGATACCACCTAGATGGTTGGCATTCCACCACAGTGCGTTTTAATCGAAGTTTTCTGCCACGCACTTTGACTTTGTGGAATCAGCTGTCGCCAGCAGTATTTCCGAATAGTTACGACTTAGGGACCTTCAAGAAAAGAGCTTATTCCTTCCTTAAAGGCCGGCAGCGCATCTGTAGCTCCTCTGGTGTTGTGGATGTTCGTGGGCGTCGGTGATCACTTACCATCAGGTGAGCCGCACGCTCGTTTGCCCCCTTCTTCTATAAAAAAAAAAAAAAAAAGACATTAGCATCATAAAAGCCGTGTTTATGAGTCGATTTGGTTGTTCGCTGTTGATGTCTATGATTATTTAGATTTAATGTTCAACATTTTGTTTAATATAGTAACATTTATCTTGTTAATGGCAGTCCTTAGAGCCGTGCTACATAACAAATTTATGTTTGTTTGAAATTCGTGTTTTTTTGAAGTAAAGTAAAGTAGCGGCCTGTAAGTGCCCACTGCTGGTCAAAAGCCTACTTCTAAAATATCTGAGAAGTTTTTGGAGATGGGAAGGGCTCGTCACCCTGCTCCAATAATAGTTTTTATTATTTCTCAGCCATGCAGGTTTCCACACTATGATTTACTTGACTGTCGAGCATGTGGTAAATACAGTATTGTAAAATACAAATTTAATTCTTTGAAAAGAGAAAATTGAAAACCCTCTTATATGTATGCGCCCCCCCCGATTTCGAGAGAAATAATTTTACTGGATTTCTAATTCTCAAATTTCGGTTATTTTGGGCGATATTTATATACCAAATATCTCAAGTTCAGGTATGTAATTAATTTCGTCTACAAGCTAGAGATACGTAACATATAAACGGACAGACAGACACAGACAAAAGGACAGTCCGACCGCAGAGTTACATTAATAGGCCATCCTTTTGTCCTCGAGTACAGAACCCTAAAAATGGTTACATGTGAATATATATAGGCGAGTGTAAATGGTAGAGTCGGGAGAGAAAGACCTAGGCGAACATTTCACGATCAAATCGGAGACGTTCTGAAAAAAGGCCAGGTCAAGAGTACTCTAAACCAACGAGTATGCATGAGAACATTGAAGAAAATGGGAGAAGCGAAAGACGTATGTCAGGACCGTATCAAGTGGAATAAGATTGTTTCTGCCTACCCCGTTGGGAACAAGGCGTGAATATATACATACATACAATAATAGTAATAATAAGTAATCGTTTTAGATCTAGCCGTGCAAATGCGACGCTCGACGGCCCGATAGCCTAGTGGTTTGCGAATGTGCCGTCGAAGCCGGGAGTCGCGGGATCGAAACCCGCCAGAGGCAGCACATTTGTATGGTGGATTGGATATATAAATGGCGGTATCCAAGTCTGAAGTCCCAAGTCATGGATGTTTATATAATGTAGCCTCGAGGTATCAGAATCAGTCCATAATCGCCGAAGACATCGCGCAATATTCAAACTGAAAAAAAAAAACAGACGGTATCGATAACCTCCTTTTTCTTTGAAGTCGGTTGAAGAGAATAAACAAACGTGAGTAACTGGACGATAAGGTTATGTTCATAGCTCGGTAGTTAATGGTAGACATGTTTACAGAAAGAAAATAAAACAACATCTCTATGATTTACAGAGAAAACCTTTACGTTAGTATAACCAGATTATAGAAGGAAAACGAAAAAAAAAAATAAACGTATCGATGTCGTTGCGTACGAAAATCGTCCAAATGGTGATGTAATTTTTGACCGTTCACGTCGCATCTGCACTCTACTATACTACCAAAGAAGAGGATGGGGGGGGGGAGAGGGGCGGAAGGGGGTCACCTTCCTGCGTTTGGCTGCCCCTGCGTCGCGTTTCATGTCACGGAGCATTGGCAAATGTCCGCAACATGGGTGGGACACGCGCGCCGTGCATAATATCCTATTCTTACATGCAATTGCTGCGTACGCGATGATCATCACAAATGAGAGACACTGTGCTGAGACCACTTGTTTAGTACTCCACCAGTCTATTTTAGTTCACTGCTGGACATAGGCCTCTCAAAGGAAGCGCCGGCAAAAGTCGCCAAACATTTTTGCCAATAATATTAAGCATAAGCATTACATACGCTACTTTGATCATAAACACGTTTTATTTACATACACAACCACGAGCTCATGTTAAGGTTCAAAAATTTCAAAACTTTTTGTTATTCACGACTATAGACGCTTCTAGAATCATAGCTACTTTGTTTGGCTAGTGCTTTAACAATGTAACCTTAACGTGCTAGAAACTATCCATTGCAGAACATAGGCCTCTCCCGTTAGGAGGGTTGATCATAAACGCCACATGGGGATTGGGGATTTGCAGCACCAGATACCTCGCACAATACACACTACCGCCGGTCGTCGGTCTGCTTCATTTTACAAGTAGTTTATCGAGTTGGTTATTTATTTAAACTTCATTTGCACATTACAGAACGAAAAGGCGGACCTTATGCCAAGAGGCATTCTCTGCCATTCTACCATTACACTGAACAGAGAAAATGTAAAAGGATTCACAAAAATATTATGTTCATATATACATACTCGAATATTATAATACGATACAATACTTATAAATGACGGTACTTAGATATACATGTAATTATAGTTGGTCATTATTTAAAACACATTACACGCTACACATACATATTCATATAATTATATATATCTGTATATATATAAATATACACAATGCATACGTAAACTTACATGATATCTTATGTTATAAAAAAAAATATTCTTCAACTGCACTACTATTACATCGCTAGGTAATAATCCCAAAGTAAACGCTTGATGGTGCCTTTTCTGGTGGCTGTACGTATATTATTTGGCAGCTCGTTCCAGAGTCTGACAGCATCTATCGGTGGCCATCGAAATTTTCAAGGTTTGTCCCTTAGTCGCTCTCTTAAGACACCCACGGAAAGAAAGGGT
This sequence comes from Bhutanitis thaidina, assembly GCA_029286595.1. Classification (NCBI taxonomy): domain Eukaryota; kingdom Metazoa; phylum Arthropoda; class Insecta; order Lepidoptera; family Papilionidae; genus Bhutanitis; species Bhutanitis thaidina. The sequence goes on from JAGSMS010000017.1 coordinate 13,026,725, forward strand.
TTGGCGGATTCCACACGGCAGGTATAATCTAACTTGAAAATGAAGCATACAATAATGATCCAGATAAATATCAGACCTCAGTGCATTCCAAACACGATCCGAATATTAATTACACAATACGAACGTACGGAAAAATCGTTATGTACAAGGTTTATATTCGGTGCATTCAAGGTGGTAAAAAGAACTTTAAATGAAAATTGCCTATCAAACGACACCATGGACCATTAACGAGCTGTACCCGTAAATGCATGAGCCCAACACGCTGGCACCACACCCTGCCCTTATCCCTAATCTCACAGTCCAGGCTCCACGTTGCAAACGGGCTTAGGACCGAGCTTAGGTTACTGCAATATAGGTTATATAGGTTAACGCAATCGCTAAAAACATTAACGTATGATGAAACGGAGACACTTTTGGAATACGTGAAATAAATTGGAAAGCACTACCACATATACACTTACTTCACACACGCACACACACAAACAAACAAACTCTGCACGCATGTTACTTAATAATTAATATTTAGGTAAATATAGATAATATATTTAGCTAATTTAAGATATGGAAGAGCGGTGTCGTGGTACAGGGACTTATTTGCTTAAAAGGAGACTCCAGATAAAAAGTAAAAACAGAAAATTACATCTATTTTTTATTTATTTATTTATACTTTATTGTGTACAGCAAAAGGATTACAAAAGGCGGACTTAATGCCTTTTGGCATTCTCTAACAGTCAAGCCAGGGCGTGAAGAATTTGTGGTGAAAGGTGCATCAAATTTGAAATAATATAAATAGCAAAAGGCTAATTGAGAAATATACTACATAATTAAAACATATATAAATGTATTAGCATACATATCTACACAAACGCATACATATATATATGCTATAATATATACATAAATACCTACACAGATATATAAGAAATCAGAATAAATACTAACAAGTATCAGACGGTTTTAAAAAGTGTTCGCGTACCAATCTTTTGAAAGAAATTTTATATGGGGCTTTTCTAATGTCTTCGGGCAAGGAGTTCCAGAGAAGTGTAGCCCGAACGGTGAAGGAACCATGTTATCTGTTTACGTAAATAAAGATATTTTCATTTCATTAAGAGCGCTGGTTGCGATGTTGTACTCCACGAAATATTTTCAATTTCTTTCACATACATATTTCCGCACGATGTTTGGTAAATATAGTAGAAGGCGAATGTACTTGTAAGGCATCACTTAAAAATTGAACAAACACCGGAGACCAAACCCAGGTCACTCGTGTACTTGAAAAATTAAATCTAGCACTCGGCTATTGAGCAATCGTCGATTCGATTGAGTTAACCGTCTCCAACCCAGGAGTGTCCAGTTACTCGTACCAATAAAATTATCAGGTACAAATGTCTCGTTCTCTGCCTACCCGTCAAGGTTGAACGGTCGCACCACCTCTATAAAGGTCATAGTATGCTACCAAGGCAGCAGGATATGTAAGAGATAAAGCCAGCATTCCGATTGCTGTAGTGCAGCGATGTCGCGTATTGCGACGTGATCCAAAATCAAATTGGCTCATATGGTCCGCAGTGTTGCAACCATCACACGATACTTGTAGCAACGAGGTAATCATTGCTATACGAATCGTGGGCCTGTTTAACTGTAATTAGCAACCCGCGTGGGTCAAGTTCCCACACAGCGTTGTGGACTTGCAGGGGTTACGATGACGTAATACGTAACAACGATGAGCTCTTTTGTTCTTCTCGTGTGTTGTCTTTATCAGACTGTGTGATTCCACAGCTGAACATAGATAGGACTTACAATGATGGGACCTCTACTCGAGGGAGTCCGATGCCCACGGGGGGTCGTGGGTTCGGAGGCAGAGTTGGTAGTTGGTATATCTCGGTGGGAGAGGGAGAGGATGCTTTCTCTCTCGAGAAGGAGTCGTCGGCTGGCGTTTCCGTGACCCTGCCGATATACGGCGAAGTTGGAACACCGCGGGCCTCCCCCGCGACCATGTATGTGTGAGGCATACTTCCATGTTTTCTTAATCGGCATTTTCAAAATTCATTATAATGACACTTTTGAAATGAAACTATTATTTACGGATTTCATCGCGCTTAATTTTCTTTTTATAATTCCAACATTTAGAGTGCTTTACAGCAGCCGTGATCACAGAAGAGACTTTGCTAAAACTAAATGAAGTTATGTGATATATATATATATATATATATATGTATATTTTGAGATAGAACTAAACTTGGTTAAGTTAATGAAGATGCAGAGGATAATTTCTTATTCAGCGCTCCAAAAGATTATCGCATCTTTGCAGTTTCTCGGGGAACAAGATTATTAGCTTAGCAATGTCTGTATCTACTTAAGCCTTTAAAAGATTAAAAAACAATGAGTAAATTAATAACTTCATTTTCGTACATTTTAATTAAATAAGATAAACACATGTAGTTGTATAATGGATAAAAAAAAAGCTTTTTCTATTTCATATCTGACTCTTTGTCTTCTGTAACATTTACGTAAAAAAAAGTTATACATCAAATAAATTTGATTGTGTGTGTGGAATAAGTACAAGTTGATTAATATCTTATTAATAACAGATATGATCAATAGACAATAATTTTTTTCCATAACTTTTATTTAGTTCCTAGGTTAGTTAGATAGCAAGCTGTTTAAGCATGAATAATTTTAAGTTACAAAGCATACACAGTATCAGGAATGACTTTTATCAACTGTTACGTCTTCGAATGACAAGTCAAGAAAAAAATGTTTTATTAAATGCCAGTCGAACGAAACTTTGGTAGGTGAATAAGCGGTGGCTTCACACTTGGAATACATGCATATTTCATTTAAAAAAAAAAATCCGGAATATTTTAATAAGCGCAATCTTCTTATACAGGTTTTTATAAAGTTACCAGGAGATTACTTACCTTGTTTTTTATTTTAATGTTCTCGGTTCTTGGAATGATAATTACTTTTTTTATTCTAATATAATCAGCGAATCTAAAAGAAAGTTACGCTGTGCGGCGGGATAAGAGAATCTGAATGACTATCGTATAAATGCCAAATAGAATAGCCAACACAAAAATCTTCAATTGTAGATTATTCAAACAATGCCAAAGAAAGGTGATATTCTAAGAATGTATATAAAAAAAAACTGTCAAGCAAAGAAAAAAATTTGTTTAGGCTACACCTTACAAACCACATTACCGAGTAGGTACTTTCAGGATTTGTTGTTTAAATACAGCATATGGTACATCAAAAAAGTCTAAGCAACATGCATGATATTACAAATTTACCATTTATATTACTTAATTTCTAAGTCTTTACTCACTCAAAGTGCGTAGGTATGTAAACTTAAAAAAAACGGTAGAAAAAAAAATTCGATTATGTTTTGTTTTTTTCATAAAATTAAATGAAAGGGAATTTGTTTGAATTTAAGTGCGTTTTTATTGCTACGTTTAGTCTTGATTTTATAATTTTACCAACCATTTGAATAAAGTTAGCGACAAAATTCAATTGTTAGATATTCTTTACGTCATGGAGCGACGTCATTTGACGGCAAATGAAATGCAAAGAGCTGTAGGGATGTTGCAAGCGGGAAGTAATCAATCTCAGGTATCTCGGCATTTTGGCATTCATAGAAGTGTTATATGACGTCTTTGGCAGCGCTACAATAATACAAGAGAATCCGCTGAACAGCATTCAGGCCGTAAAAGGAGTACAACCACTCGGCAAGACCATTTGAGCCATTTGAGCGGCAGCAAAATCCACTGCTTGGCTCTACTACTACTAAGTCGTCTCTTTTACATAGAGCAAACAGAAAGATCAAATAACTCATGGCTGATGTAGCACGTAGACGCTCTTGGAAGTCTGCAGTCTGTGATCATATTCTACCATAAGAACGAGGTTTTTTTTTAATTAAAGAATCTAGGTAAAGCTCGATGCTGTATGTGTGGATTGGGACCACATCTTATTTTTTTTTATTTCTCGATCAAAAATGATCCTTTGCATGCAGCCCTTTTCAATTAAAGCTTTTTGCAATTAATAAGATTATTACTAAGATTACCGGTGTTGGTATCGAGCATCGACTGCTTCAATTAGCAGCGCCCGGACCCTCTGAACTCTATAATCTACACTTATATCATATAATATAAAAAAGAGGAAAGATTTGTATTTTTGTATATTTGTAACGAATAAACTCAAAGACTACTGGACTAATTTCAAAAATTCTTACACCATTAGAATGCTACGTTATCCCTGATTAACATAGGCTATATTTATTACTAGAAAATATTAGAGATCCCTACTGAAACTTCAATAATTCGAAAAGTAATCTACAGGTATCGAAACAGTCTTGAATACGAAATGATTTATTTGGATGAGGATTAATATAAAGGTAGGAAAAAAAATCCTACTTATGTTCTGCAAAGATACATTTACTCTACGTTTATCCCAAAATGTTTAAAAAAATAAATGTTCACGCGTGCGAAGCCGGGACGGGCCGCTAGTAAATTATAAATGTGAGCAGATGCAGGCGATCCTTTGATAGCGGCACACTTGCATGTAAAGGAGCTTGCATATTGCATAGTTTGGCAGGAAAATGTTTATCAATATTATAAGCAACGCTCAAACGTACGTGAGAGGATCGGCCCGATGAAAGAAGTACACCGCCTAGGGCTGCCACCCTTCACAATCTGGTACTTATTGTATTGGTCTCTTTAGAAGATTGTACTTTATAGCCGATGGTGGATCGGTAGTGACCAGTGGCACTGCGTTGGGGTTGAGGGTTTCATGAATATCTTCTTTTTTTTTTTTTTTCTTTGTAACCGAGTCATGTATATCTGTATATCTATTATCACAATCCTTCTTTGGGATTGCATGTTGTTTGTCGTATCGGAAAGAATAAAAAGATCACTAAAAAGAATACTCTACATAATTAAAGAAATCAAAAATTTAGGTATAATACCTCGAAAAGGCCATCGAACAAAGCTAAATATATATAAAATAAAGGTTAATATCATTTTTTTAAAGAATACTAGCAATGTTTTTTTTTAAGTAACATTACTAATATTCCTGTTAACCTTCCAACTAAGCATTACAGCTTGTATCTGGAATGGACTAAGAATTACCACTAAAGACTATTAATTTCATTTAGTATATTTGTGTACTTTTTAAATTTAAAGCTGGCAACCATAACCACGCTGTGGTGAGGAAAATAGGAACAATACACTGCAACGTTTTGTAAGGCGAGTGAGGTGACGAAGACCCAATTTGTGACCACGAGGCATTCCACCATAGTCCTCGGGGGTGACAAACACATCTGTGTTTCGATTTTTCATCAGATACAGGACTCCATGTCATCCGAGTGCTCGTCCGCTACCCTCTCGCTTACTTCATAATCACCTTGAAGTACATAGGTATATAATAAATCTCGTATAGGTCTTTCCAAGACGGCGAATTTTTTTTTCTTTTATGCAATTGTACCCTATCATATGAAAAAGTCCCTTACCCGTAAACAGACTGCAAATCGATTAAGACACCACATGCTATATTATTTAAAACGACTATTATCTGTTATTCAAAGGTCAAAACTATGTTATACAGTGCCCGGCGGCTTAGTTTACACAGACAAACAAACATAGCTAGTTGTCGTTATGTTCCAGCGTCGCGAGCCGTCGGTACGTTAGCTTGTGTACAAAAGTAATAAGTAATATTTGCAGCTTCGCGGTCCATGACGATCTGCCCTTGCAGATGTTCATTTGTACTTCATTTATCTGCGTAAAGATCTATCTTAAAGATCACTAAAAGAATACTCTACATAATTAAAGAAATCAAAATTTAGGTATAATACCTCGAAAAGGCCATCGAACAAAGCTAAATATATATAAAATAAAGGTTAATATCATTTTTTTAAAGAATACTAGCAATGTTTTTTTTTAAGTAACATTACTAATATTCCTGTTAACCTTCCAACTAAGCATTACAGCTTGTATCTGGAATGGACTAAGAATTACCACTAAAGACTATTAATTTCATTTAGTATATTTGTGTACTTTTTAAATTTAAAGCTGGCAACCATAACCACGCTGTGGTGAGGAAAATAGGAACAATACACTGCAACGTTTTGTAAGGCGAGTGAGGTGACGAAGACCCAATTTGTGACCACGAGGCATTCCACCATAGTCCTCGGGGGTGACAAACACATCTGTGTTTCGATTTTTCATCAGATACAGGACTCCATGTCATCCGAGTGCTCGTCCGCTACCCTCTCGCTTACTTCATAATCACCTTGAAGTACATAGGTATATAATAAATCTCGTATAGGTCTTTCCAAGACGGCGAATTTTTTTTTCTTTTATGCAATTGTACCCTATCATATGAAAAAGTCCCTTACCCGTAAACAGACTGCAAATCGATTAAGACACCACATGCTATATTATTTAAAACGACTATTATCTGTTATTCAAAGGTCAAAACTATGTTATACAGTGCCCGGCGGCTTAGTTTACACAGACAAACAAACATAGCTAGTTGTCGTTATGTTCCAGCGTCGCGAGCCGTCGGTACGTTAGCTTGTGTACAAAAGTAATAAGTAATATTTGCAGCTTCGCGGTCCATGACGATCTGCCCTTGCAGATGTTCATTTGTACTTCATTTATCTGCGTAAAGATCTATCTTAAAGATCACTAAAAGGATGAAGAATAAACTCAATTAAGGTCAGAGGTCTAGTCTACATTTTACTCTACTAAATTTCCATCATAGCTTATTAGGTACGAAGCGACAAGTGACGAGCCTGCCGCTGTCCTAGTGTTCAGGTCAACGATACAAATCGTTCGTAAGTTTCGAATAAACTCCTTGGTATCTGCCCTCCAATCGTCTTTCGCGGCTATAACCTCTCCAAATACGAGGATTAACAACGATACCCACGTTTGGGCGGCAAGTCGGTGACCGCGGTACCAGACATCGCCTCTAGACCGACAAAGTCGCCGACAGGCTCACCACCTGTCAGACGTTGTCTCAACCGAGCTCTGTTGATGTACCCCAGTATAGGTTGCACTGATACTAGCTCGTAGAGACATTATACAGACATACATTTACACCGTATGACCGTTGTAATGTGGGTGTAATGATAAAGGGATACCTAATTTTATTGCAATCGGTATCGGTTCAGCGGTTTAGCCTTGAAAATGTAATAGATAGACGGACAATGTAAAGTTTTAATAATATTAGTATGAGTTGAGTACTTGTCCCTTGCGGAGATCTTACCCGCGCACCGACATCCTAACTCTACTAAAATATTACAAAGTATTTCAAATCATCTTCTATTCGAATGCCGAACTGGTTTAAAATCCAAGCAGTTTTTCTAAATTTGGTTACGAACTAAATAATCTTTTCTCTCTCTCTCTCTCTCTAACTCAAACATCAGAGTAGTCCGGACAATACAGCGTAACATTCAGTAAATGCGGAAGTGTTTTAAATAATAAACTCTTTGTATAATTACTAATATAAAACAAGATGACTGTTGTAAAATATTTGTTTTTGAATTTGAAGATTCCAACCCTGCCATGTACGAATAAATACAATATTGGGACTGTAAATATTTGTTATCCTAGATTTTATAATATACTGGCAGGAAGACCTCGGCGTTATGAATCCCGTAATGAAGACAGACTGTTACTAATAAAGTCAAAACTAAAATTAGATTTTTCCGGACCCTACAAAGTAGCAGTCTGTAAATGCCCACAGCTGGACAAAGGTTTCCTCGAATCTCTGAAAGGGTTTTGAAATCGGGAGGGATCCGTCACGCTGCTCCAGTGCGGGCTGACACGGACTACACATATCCTCGAAACAATATTTAAAAAGGTTTCCTCGCCATGTTTTCCTTCTCCACCGACTATGTGGTAAATTCAGCAACGGGGATCTAACCCAGATCACTAACGACTGAATTGCCAGAAAATATAAAGAATGCAGAGATTATTAGAAAATATAATAAACTTTTAAATCAATTCCATTCCAAATGAATTTAAATCAATTCATCCACAGCCGTAATTGTTGTCTAGTGGTCAGGGCGTTCATTTTAGTGTCATAGAGCGTGAGTGACCTGGGTTCGATCCCCGGTGCCGGCACCACTAAAATTGTTAATTTTAAGTGCTGTATTGACCATGTGCTCAACGGTGAAGGAAAACATCGTGAGGAAACCTGCATGTCTGAGAAATGAAATAAATGTTTCATAGATTTACGAAGTTTATGTATGTATGTATATATTCACGCCTTGTTCCCAACGGGGTAGGCAGAGACAATCTTCTTCCACTTGCTACGCTCCTGACATACGTCTTTCGCTTCCACTTTCATCAATCTTCGCATTCTTCGCTCGTTGGTTTAGAGTACTCTTGACCTGGCCTTTTTTCCAGAACGTCTCCGATTTGATCGTGAAATGTTCGCCTAGCTCTTCCTCTCCCGACATTTACACTTCGCCTCATTTATGAAGTCTTATAACCTAGTGGTGCAGCGCGGCAGCTCTGTGCTGGTTTATAAATGACTGTCTACCTTACGTACCTATAATTTAAAAACATTAAATAAGCTAGCAGTATAAAATTAAAAGATAAGTTTTAAACCGCTTATATCTGTTTTTCAGCTTAACTAAATTATAAATTAAAAAGAGCTTCGTACTTCTCTCAGGAGTTGGATAGTACTAAGCAACAACACTTTGCTTCGACATCCAAGAACTTTAAATATCATTAAAAGTGAATGCTTTTGACAACGAGTAAGTACGAATTCGAACCTATAAGCTTAAACCATGACAGGTGCAGTATGGCGAATTCCCCACTGTTCCAGAGCTGTCTTAAGAATTAGAAGAGACTAATAATCGGTTGTGGGCATTGATAGGCCCTACACGACAAGTCCATTGGCCTTCCTCAAAGATTGTCCCGAGCCAACTGCATCCGTCGACTTCCCGCTTCACTGCGGAGGTCGTCACTCCATTTTATGGAGTGGCTGCCAAACCAGAATGTTTCCTCAGTTCCGCGTGCTTTGTGAGCGCCTGATTGCCACTTTAACTTCCAGATGCGATCTCTTTTTCAGTTTTAAAATACAGCAGAACCTGAATTTTGCGTAAAAAAAATTCTTATATTAATGCTGTTGTAAGTCATTCTTAAATGGAACAAGTCACCTTATCGACTCATTTGAGTGAAGTCGTTCCTCATTAAATTCCTACACGTGTTATTTTACATAATAATACAGCTTTATCGCAGTGAAGGATGGTTTAAAATAAATACAGTAGTTTTTTTTTTTAAGTTTCTTCTTAGTTTAACAACAAACACATATAATTTATTTATAAATTGGTATATTAATTAATCGCTAATAATACTATTTATCTATACAGAATTTAAAAATACCTCATAAATTTAATGATTCTTTTAATTTAAATATTTATTATGAACAAGATCTCATTATATTACACAAATTACAAATTAAATACACTTACTTGTGATATATATGTTGATGATAATGAAGTCGACAATATATAAATCTTTAAAAAAAAATATCGATAAACCACATCAAGTGACAAAGGAAAAGCGCGCGAAATCGACGTAGCCGCGTAAAGCCGTCGATGTCGCGGCAAAGACTAAACTATACTAAACTCGATTTCAGTTGGCAGCCATACGTCAAATCGGTGCTAAATGAAAAATGGTAATGTTGTTTAAATTTTCCAGTAACTTTTCATTGTGACTCACGAAGACCATAAACTATGAGACCTTACTTTCAAGTCCTAAATGATATCCTCGCTGTGTAGCTGTTTTCGAGGTCTCGCTGTGCAGGGCCAAAAAGCCAAGTTTCTATGCTGGTGGCTTCACCACTCAAACTGTTAAGTGCTAATTTATATAGTTAACATTATCGAGGGGAAAACACATGCAAAACTGCATGTCTGCGTAATGAAATAAATGTTTCATAGATTTACGAAGTTTATGTATGTATGTATATATTCACGCCTTGTTCCCAACGGGGTAGGCGGAGACAATCTTCTTCCACTTGCTATGCTCCTGACATACGTCTTTCGCTTCCACTTTCATCAATCTTCGCATGTATGCTCGTTGGTTTAGAGTACTCTTGACCTGGCCTTTTTTCCAGAACGTCTCCGATTTGATCGTGAAATGTTCGCCTAGCTCTTCCTCTCCCGACATTTACACTTCGCCTCATTTATGAAGTCTTATAACCCAGTGGTGCAGCGCGGCAGCTGTGCTGCTTTATAAATGACTGTCTACCTTACGTACCTATAATATAAAAACATTCAATAAGCTAGCAGTATAAAATTAAAAGATTAGTTTTAAATCGCTTATATCTGTTTTTCAGCTTTACTAAATTATAAATTAAAAAGAGCTTCGTACTTCTCTCAGGAGTTGGATAGTACTAAGCTATATACCTACAACACTTTGCTTCGACATCCAAGAACTTCAAATATCATTAAAAGTGAATGCTTTTGACAACGAGTAAGTACGAATTCGAACCTATAAGCTTAAACCATGACAGGTGCAGTATGGCGAATTCCCCACTGTTCCAGAGCTGTCTTAAGAATTAGAAGAGACTAGTAATCGGTTGTGGGCATTGATAGGCCCTACATGACAAGTCCATAGGCCTTCCTCAAAGATTGTCCCGAGCCAACTGCATCCGTCGACTTCCCGCAACACTGCGCAGGCCGTCACTCCATTTTATGGAGTGGCTGCCAAACCAGAATGTTTTCTCAGTTCTGCGTGCTTTGTGAGCGCCTGATCGCCACTTTAACTTGCAGCTGCGATCTCTCTTCAACTTTAAAATACAGCAGAAACTGAATTTTGCGTAAAAAAAATTCTTATATTAATGCTGTTGTAAGTCATTCTTAAATGGAACAAGTCACCTTATCGACACTCATTTGAGTGAAGTCGTTCCTCATTAAATTCCTACACGTGTTATTTTTCACATTCAAGCCATGGTTTATTTGCTCGTAACCATGTCTTGTATAAACGAAACCATGTTAAAAACTAACACTGTATAATTTCATCGCGGAATGACGTAACACGGAATGTTTGTGAATTTTTTTTTTGTGGTACAGCGGATAAGGTCTGCGGCTAAGAAGAAAAAAGTTGATGCATTCGGAAATAATGAAGACGATGTATGTAGATGTATTTTCCACAATTATTGAGACATTTATATATCATTAGACAGCAATTCCAATTAAACGGCAACAAGCAAGAGGTCATTTGCGAATACATTAATACGAATGAGTTGGGTGAGGAAGACCTACGCGAACATTTCACGGTCAAATCGGAGACGTTCTGAAAAAAGGCCAGGTCAAGAGTACTCTAAAGCAACGGACTACTCTAAATCTATGGTAAAAGCGTCCGAAGGGCTCGGAAAATATGAAGACAAAATGAAAAAAATGATATATACTAGATAGATGTAAGTGTCTTTTTTTTTTATAGAAGAAGGGGGCAAACGAGCGTGCGGCTCACCTGATGTAAGTGATCACCGACGCCCACGAACATCCACAACACCAGAGGAGCTACAGATGCGCTGCCGGCCTTTAAGGAAGGAATAAGCTCTTTTCTTGAAGGTCCCTAAGTCGTAACTGTTCGGAAATACTGCTGGCGACAGCTGATTCCACAAAATCGAAGTGCGTGGCAGAAAACTTCGATTAAAACGCACTGTGGTGGAATGCCAACCATCTAGGTGGTATCGATGGAACTTCGCATTCTGTCGCGATGTACGATGGTGAAACTCAGCAGCTGGGATCAATCCGAAAAGTTCCTCAGAACATTCCCTGTGGAAAATTTTGTAAAAAATGCAAAGAGAAGCAACATCTCTTCGCAAGGCCAAAGGATCAAGCCGATCAGAGAGAGCTTGATCGCCGACAATTCGAGCCGCTCGACGTTGGATGCGGTCAAATGGAAGGAGTTGGTACTGGGGTGCCCCTGCCTAGAGATGAGAACAGTATTCCATGTGGGGCCGAACTTGCGCCTTATAAAGTTGCAAACGGTGGACCGGCATGAAATACTGACCCGCTCTACAGAGCACACCAAGCTTTTTGGAGGCCAATTTGGCCTTTCCCTCCAAGTGACCACGGAACTGAACGTCGCTTGATATGTCAACGCCAAGGATTCTGATACTGGCTGAGCCAATAAGGGGAATGTTCTCAAAAAGAGGAGAAACGACAAAGGGATTCTTTTTAGCGGTGAACGCGCAAACCTGTGTCTTTTTGGGGTTGAATAGAACCAAATTACGTCGAACCCAATCCGAGACTTTGAATAACAAGGTCTCGACTTCAGACACAAGTTTGTTCCGGCACTCGTCGACGTGTTCCCGAGAAATATTCGCACGGCCTGTATATAGGGCATCACCCGTGCTGTCATCTGTATAGCAATGAATGCCACTGATTTGTAGCATGTCGTTGATATGCAGAAGGAACAGAGTGGGAGATAGCACACAGCCTTGTGGAACACCAGCATTCACGGGTTTGGGGTCCGAGCATGCACCGTCGACAACAACCTTGATACTCCGATCCCTGAGGAAGCTGGTGAACCAGTTGCACAATCGCTCAGGAACCCCGTAAGATGAAAGCTTTGAAAGAAGCGCTTTATGCCAAACCCTATCAAATGCTTTCGCTACGTCCAGACTAACCGCCAAAGCCTCCCCCTTAGACTCAACTGCTTCTGCCCATCGGTGAGTCAGGTAAACTAGAAGATCACCAGCTGATCGTCCGCGACGGAAACCGTACTGTCGGTCACTGATCAGCTGGTGCTCCTCCAGGTACCTCAGGAGCTGGGTGTTGATGAGTGACTCCATTATTTTAGATAACAAGGGGGTGATGGCAATAGGCCTGTAGTTGGACGGATCAGAGCGGTCGCCTTTTTTGGGTATTGGATGCACAAATGCTGTCTTCCAAGATTCCGGGACGACGCCTGAAGAGTAGGAGTGCCGGAAAAGACGCGTGAGAACCGGTGCCAACTCAGGGGCACACATCCTCAGCACAATTGGAGGGATTACGTCCGGCCCACTCGACTTATGAATGCCCAGGGAGCGGAGTGCCTTTCGCACGGAGCTCTGCAGAAACTGAATTTCCGGCATGGAGCACTTACACCACGGGATGGTAGGTGGAGAGTTTCCCCGGTCATCAAGAGTCGAGTTGGCTGCAAAAAGAGAGCCCAAGAGATCGACTTTCTCTTTTGCAGTATGGGCCAGCGAATCATCCTCCGTGTGTAGAGATGGGAGAGATGGCTGACAGAAATTCCCCTGGACAGCCTTGGCGAGAGACCAGAATGCTCGGGATCCCGATGGGAGGCGAACTAATCTCTCGCCAATTCTGCCAATGTGCTTTAACTTTGCCGCAGCGATAACTCTTTTGAAGGACCTGGAGGCAGAGTTGTACTCGTTTTTAAGAGCACTGGTTTTTGCATCCCGAGACGCCGATGCATCGGCCCAGGCCTGGTAGCACTTCCGCTTTCGGCGTGACGCTATTTTGCAGGTGCGACCAAACCAAGGCTGGGATTTACCTCCGACAGGCACTGCAGAGAGTACATTTATTTAGTATATATCTACATACGTACAGTCGATATCTCACAAAGCTCGTTTGGCTGTGCATAGAGGGGTATTGGTACCAACACTAACATATGGAAGCGAAAGCTGGGTATGGCAGAATAGGCATGAAAGCAGTATAAATTCAGTAGAGGTAAGAGTTAATGCGTTAAGAAGTATTATTGATGTGAACATAACTGACAGGGTTCGTAATAATAAGAAAGTAGGTTGACAAAACAAATATATGAGAGAGGAAGACATAGGCGAACATTTCACGGTCAAATCGAAGACGTTCTGAAAAAATGCCAGGTCAAGAGTACTCTAAACCAACGAGCACGCATGCGAAGATTGATGAAAGTGGAAGAAGCGAAAGAAGTATACGAAGATTGTCTCATCCTACCCCGTTGGGGACAAGGCGTGAATATATACATTTCAGACGATACATATATATCATTAAACAGCAATTCCAATTAAAACGGCAACAAGCAATAGGTCATTTGCGAATAAATGAATACAAATGAAGATTAAATTTAGAATTTATTTCCACTTATACGGAGCCACTAAAGTTAAAGATTAATGTCTTTTTTTTACTAATTTACATATTCTTATTTAACTTTAAAATAATTATTTGTTCATTTTTGAAAAGATCTCATACATCTCCTAAATGACTTCGGTCCAGTGCAGAAAAGAACATTTTCCAAAAGCAAATTAAATTAAAAAACAGGTATATTCCATATTCCAATTGCAAGGAATGATACTTTTTACAACGTCCTAAATAATGCGCTGTACACAGCAGCGCTAAACGCTAACTGACAGGATTCGAAATAATGTGATCAGAGAGCGTTGTGGCGTGAAAGACGATGTAGTGACACGAATTGAGAAAGGGATGCCGAATGAAAGTAAGTTGACGAAACAAATATATGAGGCGAATGTAAATGGTAGAGTCGGGAGAGGAAGGCCTAGGCGAATATTTCACGATCAAATCGGAGAGGTTTTGAAAAAAGACCAGGTCAAGAGAACTCTGAACCAACGAGCACGCATGCGAAGATTGATGAAAGTGGAAGAAGCGAAAGACGTAGCAAGTGGAAGAAGATTGTCTCTGCCTACCCCATTGGAAACGAGGCGTGAATATATACATATCTACATACGTTTAAAATAAATGTGTTCATATTAGTGTGGCGAATCAACGAGTCGAATCGTGACAGTCTGTCGCCGCATGAGATAGGGGTCTTGAATATACATCAAGTGTCTCTTTTAGAACTCTGTATATTAAAAATCAGTTCTACTACCTTTTTTCATCAACCTGCTAACGCGACACTATTGTAAACAAACTTTTTTTTTTTTAATATCTCAAATAGCGACATACGGAACGGGTTTAACAGGGAAAAACACAAAATGTAATATTAATGTAATTTTTAATTCCTTCTTATTTCCAATCCAAAAGCAACAGAATCTCGTGCTGTTTATCTAGATTTCTCGTAAAGTATTTTACATATAAATCTTTACACAAGTACGTTACATAACTAAATATGTTTCTACTGGTCTTGAGTATTAGACTTCCCGGAGAATAAATCAAACTTTTGTTGTTATTATAATAACTATTTATAGTACATGTACTAGACCCATGCGGGAATAGAACTCGCCGAAAGAATATGCTGCCGAGAATGCTTCGCGACTTCTTCACAACATGAACAAATAGCCTTCTCTTACTTATGCCTTTTCAGCATTCTAAGTGACAGCGTAACTTTCTATAAAGTACATTCACGATATATGGCCTATGTATATCATCATCATCATTTCAGCCTACCACACGTCCACTGCTGAACATAGGCCGCCCCCAAAAATTGCCACGAAGCTCGGTCCTGAACCACCTGCATCCATCGACTTCCCACAATACAGCGCACGTCGTCACTCCATCTTGTGGGGGGTCGTCCTACACTGCGTTTGCCTGTACGTGGCTGCATCTTGAGAACCTTTTTTCTCCAATGGTTGTCGGTTCTGCGAGCTATGTGGCCGGCCCATTACCAAGTTGTAAACAAGTCCTGTCCGCGGAGTCTATTTCTAGAGTACTTTTTTTATGGTATAGGGGGTAAACTATCAAGCGGCTCACCTGATGGTAAGTGATTACACCCACGTACATCTGCAACACCAGAGGGTTTGCAGGTGCTTTACCGGCTTTTAGTAATATTTGGGAATTGAGATTGGGAGGGGGAGTGGGCCTCCGGTTACCTCACTCACCGAACGAAGCGCAGAAGCACAAGATACGTCTACTTCACGCCGGTATTCTGCAAGGTCGTGGTCCTACCCCGGTCGAGCCGGCCCATTCGAGCAGCAACAAAAGCCACTGCTTGGCTCTACCATAGAGTTAAACATTTGCATTACATTATTGTCTATCGTCCCATAAACAACACTAAGTAACACGTAAATGTAACACGATCTTACGAATAAATATAATTGGTGCTTAAAGGCTTTGCAACATTATAAATGGATTATTCCGCTTCGACTAACGTACCATTTATATACTATAAATAACAATTGTCTACAATTGAATGCGCTCCACATTCCACATGCGAAAACGTAAATAACATCGAGTACCACAATTATTAATACAAACAATATAAACAACATTATTCTGGTGCATGTTTTTTTAAAAAACCTGTGTTGCCTCACAGCTAGGCAACGGTCTCCTTCAAATCATTCCATCTGTCTCGATCTACTGCATTCTCTTGGCAATGTTGAAAGGTAGGTGTCGAGCTCGTCGCGTTACCTTCTTTTACGCCTTCCACAGCCTCGCCCTCCGTCATCCATAACGATACTATTCTTGCCCATCTATCTTATCACATTATCACCAGTTCCTTACGTCTGGATGCCTTACAGCACACGTCTGCAATAACGGTTGTTGAGCGCAGCGTCGTGCTTCGAACCCTATTCGTCCTTTTTACGTCTAAGACACTGCGCTACATCGCTCGTTGACGGACCGTGAGCTTGGACTGCAGGGCCTCGGACGGTGACCAGGTCATGGAAGATAGAATACCCAATGTCATGTTTATGAAAGCGGAAGATTACCCTTCATTAGCGTCACTATTGTGTGCCGGTTACCTAAGTCGCCGAACCAAACGTAGATGCACAAAATGCCCCTGTCATTTTTCTTCTCCTCACCGTATTCGGCGAGGCAGCGGTGATGCACTGGGTCGCGCCGGCCCATTTCTCCAGCCGTAAAAAGCAAATCACCATAATTGAGATTGTTGGACTCTTTTGTAGCGTAAGCAAACACTAAAAATGGATAGTAAAAATTCCTTTCCCATGGGAGTAAAATGGGGAATGGTAGATTGTATGAAAGAAAGAAATAAGGAACATGGAATATAAAGGGTTTCTGGATAGAAACATACTTTAAAATCTAGTTTTAAATATAAAAAAAACTGGAAGCTTCTTGTTATTGCATCTGTGTTTAACAAGTCGTCTAAATAATGCAAACGCCTCGACAGTGGACTGGTTAGAGTGGGGTCTGCATTCGAATCAGAATACTCAAGTTGGATCCCCAGGGCTCTTACCAATGGGGTTTTCTAAACTTATGTACGTCGTTGGCTTAAACTCTAAGACGGTCACATGCTACTGTAATGTTGTCTTAAATAAGCTCTAGTGTAAAGTGGGTTGTGAGTATTATATTATAGTATTATATTATATTATATCTAGATCTCTCACCACCTCAGTATTGGCTATACGGTCGAGAGAGCTTTTGCTATATTTTTATATGTTTTACAAATTATGTCTAATTAATTCTTTCGGATCGTATCCTAGTTCATAGCCCAATTGTTTGTTTATACATTAATGCCTTGAAATCTTATGCATGCACTCGATTCACAGAATTTTTTTTTTTAGACAGCAAATGTCATGGAACAGGTTCGGCATCAACATTCAGTTACATAATGTTAATATGGACAGCAAAGTTTACGACGCATAATATATATATACATATACATTTAAGATTATGCGTTATTATTTGAGAGAGATTAGGATTATTATTTATTTATTTACTGCCCGGGTGACTAACGGATATTACAAAAGAAACACAATTGGACACAAAAAAGCATTAGCAATCATATTCGTTCGAAAGGAATAAAATTTAAGCGGATTGTTTTGTTGATGTCATTAGAAAAAAAAACCAAGTTAAATATTGAAAAATAGACATTGTCAACTAAACAGAATAATACGTGTACGTGGTAGAGCCAAGCGACGGCTTTTGATGTTGCTCGAATGGGCCGGCTCGACCGGGGTTGTACCACGGCCTCGCTGAAACCCGGCGCGAAGTGAGGTAACCGGAGCCCCCTTTCTTCCATACTTTATGGCCGGCAACGCTCCTCTGATGTTGCAGATGTACACGGGCGTCGGTAATCACATGTCATCGGGTGAACCGCATGCACGTTTGCCTTCCTTCCCATAAAAAAAAAATATCAAATACGAAATAGTACTCACTACTCTATATACAACAGTACTACAGAGTAGTTAATAGTGTTATATTGGCATTGTGCTAATGCTAAGGAATAGCTAACTACTAATGCCCTTTGAGAAAAGCCAACAAAAAAAAGAATAAAATTTTTATACAACACTTGTTCGTTTCGTACGCGCCGGTATTCTGCGTATATATCGCAGAATACCGGCGCGTGTGAATTAGAGGCAACTTGTGCTTTTGCGTTTCGTTAGTTTAGTGAGGTACCGGTGGCCCACTAACGAACAATTTGACGGCTCGGTGGCGTAGTGGCTAAGCGTTTAGCTGCAACGCTCTGGGTCGCGGGTTCGATTCCCGCACGGGACTAGTATTTGTATGGACTACAAATAATAGTTCCCGGCCTGGGTGTTTGTCCATGTGCAATTCATGTATGTAAACTGCCTCCGCGACACAGGAGAAATTCCTACAGCGGAAAGTAACGTTTTTAAAAAAAACAATCGAACAAACCATAACCGTTTCGTATATAATCTGGTTTTATAACATTGATATTTAGCGAGGAAACAAGCATATAAATAAGCAATAATACAATATAAATGTATCAAGTCGTACCTTTTACTTTATGACGTTGTATGCATTACAATTATCGAAAAAAAAAAAAAAAAAAAAAAGGATACCGATATAGTTTCTTTCGCCTGTTTCTTCTCCGGCAGAGGAACCTCATTACGAAATGGTGGTAGATTAAGAAATATTTACAGGACTTGGATGCACGGTTTGTTTGTTTTTTTGTTTACCATGCACTGGAGAAGGTGGACTCTCCTCCAAACTTTTTCAACGAAGAAAAATAAAAATTTTCTTTTTTTTTTGCTTTACGAATATAATGAAATTGTCCCATGTCCAGCGTATATCTGCGACAAGCTCTTGACGCGTGGAACGTTAATTTCCCGCGGGGGTTCAAACTTTAATTCGAGCCCGTGTAAGTTTTATTGGCGTTGGAAGAAAAATAAATTCGGTTCGGAAGTTTAATAAAAAAAAAAAAAGTTTAGTGCAATCATTCTGGTACACTAACATAAGCGGAATGTTGATTCCCAAAGTTACAACATACTAAACACATCCCACATAAGGAGATCGCTTGTTTTTTTGATTTTTTTTTAAAGTGTGTTCAATAATATAGTTAAAAAATTTAAACACTGAGATATCGTTTTTTGTAAACAAAGACTATAAAAAGGTTTATTATAATATAAAGGGTATTCCATTATGGATGATAATAATGGGAATGAGTTGTTCACTACCATGGCGTTGCTAGAAAAACTCTTGTAATATTAGATTATTAAAACGTTGTGTCAACAGTTTCGGCCTTTTTGAAGTGTGGTGTGCTAAAGGTAGCTATCAAATTGTTATAGAGTACGACCACCTCAGAAGACACACAGACCGACGTCATGTAGCAGCGATATAATCGTCAAGTCGATTGCCGAGCGTGGCGTTTGTGGCAATTCCCATGAGGAGAGTCCTATGTCCAGCAGTAGACTTCGAAAAGGGTGATGAAGAATCTGTATTTTGCATGGGCTTGCCTTTTTCTACAGAATATACTTTATTATGACAGACATCATAACAATTAATAAAAAAAAAACATAAACATATATAACATATGAATAAAGGACAACTCAATTTTTTTGTTAAATACTTAACAGATATATGTGTTGGTACGGAACCCTCGATGCGCTAGTTTGACGCTCACTTGGCTGCTTTGTTTTTATAAGCCAGCGGCTAGCGGTTAGCGGAAGAAAGAACGTGACGGGTGACGAGACTTGTCGTAAAGTTTTCCTTCCCTGAGTCACCTTTTACGATACGCAGGAAAGAAAGGTTGGGTGGGACAGATTCTTAGATCATCACACAACTGGTAATTACCAAACAGACAGGCAATTGCGTTCTTTTGTTATATTTCACATTTAAAGAGAGGGTGTTTCCATTCCGTGAAACGGTCTTTTCTGTATTATGTTATGGTCAAATCAATAGATCAGGGTATTACCTATTTAGATAATTTGTTTGGGAATTCGCAGTTTCTCGTAAATTAATAATAAAAAACGGTCAGTGCTAGCTTTTTGTTTTCATTTTGCCATGTCCATAATTTTAATGCATGTACGTTTTAAAAATATTACATGGATATTCTCCACACTTGGGACATTTCAACGTGACATGACTCCGTGACCGTGAGGATCAGCAGCTGAACAGGCCGGTCACATAGCTCGCATAACTGACAACCGTTGGGGAAGAAAGGTTCACAAGTGCCAACCTTCACAGGCAAATGCAGCGTCGGAGGATCCCTCATATGATGCAGTGACGACCTGCACGGTGTTGCTGGAAGATGCATGTAGCTCAGGATCGCATTCTTTGATGGATGTGTTCCCTATGTTCAGCAGTGGACTTGTGATAGGCTGAAATGATGATGAAGTAATTAACATTATGGTAAGTTGTTTCTCTTTTTTGCTACAGTACAATGTCATATACAACTAATAATAACATCAATATACAATCAGATGTACATTAGTATATTTATGGAAAGAAAAAAATAAATTCAGAAAAAAAAAATATCTATGGAATTAAAAATAAACACATAAATTCCTGCTGTACATATAGCTATAATGCACATATTTTTACATATAATTTCAAACAATGATGTCAATGAAAACTAAAAGATGTATATTGCCACTTTTCGTAAAACTCAAATCATAGATAATAAAATAGAAACTTATGTATGGAAAAGAAACTTACAATAAAAGGTGTAACTAGTTCCATCTGATCCATAGTTCAAATAAACTTGGACACCTGACAAATAAAAATAAATTTATTATTAAAAAAGCTTAATGTAACCCAATGCAATCAAATATAAAAATAGAACATGCATAATTAAAGTTGTTTTAACAATAAAAAAAATAAGATCTAAATATCTTATTTTTTTTATTGTTATAAAGAATTGCTATATTCATTTAATAAAATTCTGTGAAATGGTTATGGTTTATTGGCTGATTTATATAGATAAAAATTGATTTATATTCTTTGTAATTTAAATAATAGTTTGAAATCATCTTGGGCAATAGTAAATAACTTAAAAAATAGTATGAAATGTCAAAAAATGATAATGTTGTGTCTATACTAATTTGCACATCTAAAGCAACACTTTCCTTTTAACAAGTTATCCCTTTACATAGCACAACTTGGAATCTATTGAAATTCAATTGTTATAAGTCATATTAGGACTTATAACGCTATGCTTCTAACATTAACGAGGATGATTTTAATGATTTTTAATAATAAAAGTTTTACTTATTTTGTAGTTGGCTACATGTCGTTATTGTGTAAAATTATGTATACAAACTTTATTTCCTACTTATTTAATATACTTAAAGTAAACTATCTGCCCACAGCTGGGCAAAGGCCTCACAAATATTTGAGAGACCTTAAGAACCAGTGTTTTTCTAATCACCGCTGAGCTCATAGTAAATTAAGCATTAAAATTTCCAGCAGCCAGCATCGGGGATCGAACCCAGACCTTACGCGTACTACTATTAATTTATTTTAATTACATTACATTATGTCATAAAAATTACAAAAATATAGCAAGCTTTAGAATATATCATATAACAAAAAAAAATGAATATACCTAGCTAAATAAAAGAAATTACTTCTTACCTGATTCCGTTACGTTCAGCTGCTCAACTTTGGGCGCAAAAACCACCTGCAAAATCGGTATATATTGAAAAAAAATTATTTGGAATGCCCATTACCACAGCTCTTCTAAAACAGTATTATTTTCGATATAAAACAGCTTTTAATTACTATTTTTTATTTAAAAAAAAATCTTACAATTTATCGGTAACTTAGCAAAGAGAACAACAACAAATTTTGAACAACTTACTTATATGATATAATTCATGACGAATTAGAACAATAGATATTCTATTGTATTAAAAAGTCACCACATCGTACACATCACTTTCACTTAAAAATAACATAAACTTTAATACACTAACCAATAATATTTTCATCGAGAACAAAACCAAAACAATGAAATTTTCAGTTTGACACTCGGTGCTTTGACACATGACAGTTTTACTCTGCTGAAAACAGAACGTCAATCAATAAAATACCTTTGGGAAATGAATCCGTATGTCGTAAATTCTGCTACTATAGAATGAGAACACATATATACATATTATCTATGCAAACTCTACGTTGGAATAGTACCTAACTAAAACGTATATTCGTCGATAGTTCTAGTAAGTTCATATTTATTCATCTTTTTGAGGAAACTAATATTTTTTATTAAAAAAAAAATTGCTTGGAAACAACATTCATTTTGCTAAAATAAGCGATGCGAACAACCTAAAGTTTGGGACCTCGTAAATCGCTAACCACTCAGGAGAATGAGACACCTCAGAGAATCAGGAGACCCGAATTCGATTCCTTACGTGGAGGGCTATTTAATTTTAAATAAACTATTTAAACCTAACATTATTCACGTTCTCATGATTTGAAATTTGTTTATTATCTACTATTTAAGGTAAGTCATTAATATAAGTAAGAAATAGAATAGGGCCGAGAATCATGCCCTGCGGAGCACCTGTTGAAGCTGTCGACCTGAAAGAACTAGCACCGTTAATAAGAACTTTTTGAATCATGCTACTAAAATCTATCTTTTTTTTTATGGGAAAGGCGGCAAACGAGCAAGCGGTTCACCTGATGGTAAGTGATTAACGTCGCCCACGTACATCCGCAACACCAGCGCTGCTGCATGTGCGTTGCCGGCCTTTAAGGATGTTTGGGAGAATAATAAGTATAAGTCCAGTACTCCTTATACCCTAATGATGTAGTTTTTTCATGTGTTTTATGATAAAACACAATAAAATATGTATGTATAATATAATAATCAAAGATCACGGAAATTTTTAACACTTTCAGTATATATAGATATGTTTTATCAGACCCAAAATATATTTTTTTAAGATTAATAAAACTTAGACCTGCGTAGTTTCTTTCGGGCCTGTTTTTTCTCAGTCAGAGAAACCTTGTGAAAAGTGGCCATCTTTTCATAAGTTTCTTCTCGTTGTGAATAAAGAGACGTATGACAAATAAATTTCTTACGTCAACAAAAAAAAAATCATTTACGAGTATAAGTGTAGTACGAGCTTAGCTCGCTTAGTATAATGAAATAAAAGAGAAAAAAACGGTTGATATGACAGGTAAAATAATATACCAAAATTGTGTGAAACATTTTATTTGCAGTTGTAAAAACTGTACAAATCCTAACAAACTTAAATATTAACATATATTATGGACCTTCGCATGGCACAGGCGATACAAGCCAAAACTTTTTGATAATCCCACTGTACTCCTTAGAACATGAAGCGTAAAATAAACATGGCTTTATGTAATAACATCAGTCGATTTGTTACTTTGATGTATATGACAGATACGACTGCAGGTCATATAAGATATATTTTAATCTGTACAAATCTTCTATTTCACAGATGTCTATGAAATCATTCGCTAACATAGTCTAAGGTTATATGGATTTTGACTTTGCTATTGCTATATTAAATGAATATTCTCTCGGTATCCTTTATGCTTTAAATTTAAAATTGAATGACGAAACAAATATTTGCCTGTCTAATATTGTTGGTAAAAGTGAAAAATATTTATGTACAGAATCCAAAGCACCGTTTTTGACACGTGCGTTGCTATATTTTTTTTCGAGCGCATGCTTAGAAATGTCATTTTGGTGACATTAAAATTCCAAACCACAGATGAGCAAAAGTTCAACTTTTTTTTCCATAACACAGTTTAAATAATGAAACGAAATGCTATTAACGATTATTTTATATTGCTGCTTTAGATACAACACTAATATATCGGTATCAAAAGCATTTTTACGTAATCCGAAATTAGTATCAGTTCACTGTTAAGAACAAATTGTAAATTATGAATAAAACTTAAAACTGCTTACGGGGTAGAGTATATTCGAATAATATATTATTTAGTTTATTAAATAAGGTCAACAAAATTTATTTCAATCAATTTTATATACAACAAAATAAGACTTAACGGTTGTCTATTGATACAGGCTTTGTATATTTGGATAAGTTATTTTTTTTTTGCAATCCTGCCGCATCTCAAACACTAGCAATTTCTGAACTGATACAAATCGATTTTATTTAATTAATAAGCCTTGACACAAAATCACCCTTTCCACCTCCTACATATTGTGTAATCGAAGATATTTTCTAAAATTAAAGTAATAGTGACAAAATGTAAGTTATATAAAGATGGAAGAGAAAGAGAAGAAAAATGTTAAGTCTTTGGTTTGTTTAGTAGAAAAAGTGAAAATATGACACGATACGCTTAATTGTTATAGCTTAAAATCGAAATACGGGTAAATAAAATCATCTATATTAATTGAAATGAAATATGAAAATCTAAAGACTTGCTAGTGTTTGAGAGGGCGATGGCTATAATAATTGTGCATGGAGTAAATAATATAATAAATAATTGAATTTCTTTACTAATACTGCAAGTCATTTTCATTCATGTAAGTGTTAAGAAATATTCCAAGAATTGTTCGTCGATATTTTAATATTATATACAAATTAAAGTCACTTCCCATTTACATTATCTTTTAAGGTTCACCCATGAGCAATTTGTCACAGTTTCATGTTACATGAACAGACATCAAAAGTTTCTGCTGTCACTGAAATAATGTACAACAAAATCACACATAACAGAAATATTTGAGCTTAAACATTTCCAAAAAAAAAGCTTCCAAACGGGATTTAGTTTCTAAGAGAAGAAAATAACAAAACAATCTTTAAGATAGGTCAATTCCAATGAAATTCCATGTAACCCTAACACCATATTCATAGTGACTAAAATGTGTCTCTAAAAATATAATTTTATTTACAATAAAAACTGTTACAAACCGTTACGAAGATAAAACATGTTAAATATAGTAAACGGGTAAGTCGTTAATTCATTCGTTGTAATACAACACATAATAAATAATTATAGATCTCTAATAACGCTCAACAACTAAACACTAAAAATTATAAACAAATAACGAAGTGTGATGCGATCTCGCGCGTTATAATTATAACGATATTTTAAAAACAAAAATTTCGAAATAAATAATAAAAAAAAAAAAAACACAAAACACTTCGCGTTGATCCCCGCCCCGAACGTTGCACGAGTTTCCGATTTATTTTCACGTACACTGAGAAACTCGGTAGGGTTTTCGTATAGATCGCATATAATGTCCACGGCTGTAACGCTATAAGTTGTGCAGCGTGTTTAGCAGCGAGCCCCGAGCGCGCCGCTCATATAGGCCGCGTGAAGTTCGCGGGGAACATGCCCTTCTCGTTGGTGGTCTCCTTTATACCCATTAGCCAGCCTTCCTCCTGAAAATTTGCACACAAGAAAATGTTTGTTGATTGATTCAATATGCAACACGTTCTGCCAATGTGCAGCGACTTTCACATGATTTTTATGCTTTTATTTATGAATTTTCTCAGATACACAGATTTTAAATATATATATCTGTGAAAATTTTTTATGATTATAATTTTTTTTTAAATGTGTATTGTGCACAATAACAATTAGCCGTACATATGTTTTTAGTTAAATAATGTTACCAGGTTAGGCAAAAGTTTTATAACATTTTGAACAATATGGGATTATTGTTTAAAAAGTTGATTGACGAAAACCTGAAAGATGGGTTTTTTTTTTTATTTGATGCATATTTTGAAATTTTTCATGAACATTTCGTCTATTTACGTTGCACACAATCCGGTCTCCAGAAATGAGTAACGATTTCAATAATTAATTATTTCGATAACGATAATATTGTTGTGCATTTTTCTTCTTCTTTATCCTGTACAAATCCACAGCTGGACTTCGGCCTTTCTATGAAAGAGCCCACAATAACCATGCACATAATATTATAAGCCCACACTCATGACACTGATCGCGCTAGGCAGGCGCGCTGGTGAGCTTTGCTCTCCGTGGATTTGGGTTCAGCACATTCGAATGGATTTTGCTCCATCAGTCGCGCGCCTCTGCCTCGTCCGTTGTGTCGTCGGGTACAACGCGTGCAGGTGATGTTGACCTTTCCAGGCGAGTTTCCCCCGGTGCAAAAACTAAATTGTTTTTAGTAAATCGATGATAACCTATCGCCCCATGACCTCAGTTCGCGAATTAATTTTAAACGGTAGATGTTTTTGCACACTTGTCATCTATTAACGCAACGTACGCTTCACCTTTTAAAGTCTGAACCGACCACTGCTTCCATACTACATTCAAACATCGAATATCGTCGCAACGAAACCGTCACCTGCTCATCGGGGTCGTCGTACTCGACCACGCGTATGATGTCGCCGACGTCGAAGGAGAGCTCGTCGCTGTCCTCGCGCGTGTAGCGGTACGTCGCGCGCACGCGGTACAGCGCGCCGGCCGGCAGCCCGGCCAGCGTCGCCCCTGCGCGCGCACAGAGCGACAGTCAGCGGCGCCCTTTCGCGGGGAGACACCGCAATGCGCCCCGAGAAGGGGCACCGCAATCAACGATTACATACAATTGTTAACAGTTTTACCCCGTTGGTAGATGATGGTGCAACCGCTCTTGACAGAAACTTTTACATAGCATCAAAATATAACACAATCGGCTCATCGTTGCTCATTGGATATATTTATATAAGCACTCAAATCGGTCACATCGAAAGATATACGAGCTTCGTCACCGTATTCCTGAGATTGTCATTTGATTTTATCCACTTCTTGCGACACTTTCAGGAAGAAAAGGAGTAGCAAGTATTCTTACACTTCCACCACAACAGCTCTGTATCAGACGTGGCGGCGTATGGTGTACATACATGATGTATACACCAAGATTGCCATTAATTGCCTTTTTCGACACAGTTTTAGATGGTGCAGCTACTTTATTCAGAAATACACACAGAATATTGACGATTTGATCTTTGATCTTGCCTTGTTTGTCACCCGGGCACCACGTGCAGGTGAGGATTGCATAGTTAAGGAAACATTTGTATTTCCCACGTAATAAAAATAACCGCGAATCATAAGACCGTCGAGATCGCTCAGCGATAATTAACAAACATGATAGCAACGGCGCCCTCTTATCGGGCGGCGTCGCCTATCCCTATAATGAAAAAAAAAACATTATTTTGTACTAAACCTTTGTAGCTGTGTGATCATCTAGTATCTAACACACAATCTATTATATTCGAGTCTACTAAAGGTATTGAAATTAAACTAAAATAGACATCTTAATTTAAAGTTACTAGCGACACGCTGGTCACACATGCAACATGAACAATCTAAATACAAACCACATTGATGTTATTAAATTAGTGCAAGTGAGTAATTTAAAACTGCCTGGAAACTTGTGCAAACACATTAAAACAGATTAAAGATAACGCCCACCTGAAACTAAATATATATACATACACAAATAAAGAAAAAATCATATATTTTAAATACGTACAATAAAATAAATAATAAACTATTGAAGCGATTAATGTCTTCAAACTTCAAATATCAATACATACGTTTATAATATACTTTCATAATTTCTGCGCAACCTAATCGGAGACTGGTAGAGAAAGCCTATTAAAGCGAATAATTTTTTTTAATACATAAATAATAATTAAACCAATGGAAAACATCCACCACTGTTAATAATTATCATTAAATATTTGCTGCGACATCATATTAAAATGCAAACAAAAGTTTGTTTCACTAAAATTATTAATTATACTATTACCTGAAGCCGATCGTTAAAAAAATGTGCACTTTAATGACGCACAATAAGAAGTCAGTAAATGAATTGACAGAAGTTTTTTTTTAATTTATAATATTGAAAATCGAATACAGCAATGTTACAGTAAGAGAAATTATAATTTTCATCGTACACGGGCACATAGTGTTACAAAATTATTCGCAACAAATATTATATACGAGGTCTTTTCACATCGCTGTGATAATCGAATATAAAACTGATAAATTATTTACGGTACTATATTTTCGCTCACCGTTATTAGTAGAATAAATCAAAGTTAAAATGTAACAAGAAGACGTGAAGAGACCACTGAGTCGGCACTCACCCACTGGTATGTCATAAACGTCTTCGCTCTTGTTCTGATTCTGATTTTCTACATCTTTCTTCTCCTTCTCTTTCTCTTTCTCCTTTTCAGTGTCTTTTTCTTTGTCTACCTGCTCTTCGGTCTTCTCATCCACGTTATTGTTGATACTCTCCGACGGTGTCTGCGATTCTGAGAATGTCGAGCAATCTGTTTGCCTACATCCAACTCAAAACAATCTAGCATTCCAAATATTACAAGTTAATACTAATTTATTTATGGACAGTTAGACTTATTTAGGGCTCAAGATATACAACTTCTAGCTTACAATTACTCTAAATGCTAGTTTAAACAACTTTAACATGCTGCAAATATACTGATATAATGTAAATTGTTCAGCATAAAACGTTGGAACTGTTTGTGTTTTATGTAAGAATTCCTACTATCTATTTATATTATATATATATATTTATGTCTGTAAGTACTTATTATCCAATATGTTACAATATCTTCAGAATGAAGATCGGAAATCGTGTAGATTATGTGGTTTGATTGTAAATTGTCAAAAGACTAAGAAATTATGTAATCATTGCGTTTATATCTCATGCTATGATGCTATGGAAAAAAACTTATTTACTTTGACTATGTAAGTTTTTCAAATTATCAAACTTATTGTAACTACCAGGCGCGCATACTTACGCAGGTACGATCCCTAATGTGTCATTCTTGAACTCTCCTATTTGCTGTCCCGAGACGACAATAAGTAACCGGCGCAACAAGTACCAGGAGCGCATACTCACCGACAGGTATGTCGTATATCTCCTGCAGCTTAGCGTCGCCGTCGCCTGCGTTGTTATTGGCGGAGCGGGCGGGGGGCGTGGCCGGCGGGGCGGGGCTGGCGGGGGACGCTGGGGGCGACGGGCCCGTTGGACTGTCGGCCGCGCTGCTGGCCGGGCTGCGCGCCGAGCTCCGCACCGAGCTGCGCGTCGAGCCGTTGAGCGCGGGCGAGCCGGGGGCCGCGGGGGGCGGCGCTACACACACACACACAGGCACACTCACACGCATGCCAACGCACACAGGGTTAAGGCCAGGATGGCTGGACGCCATCCTGCGTTTAGGAAATGCACATTTGCACGGACTTTACGATCCTCCACTAATTTCTATGGCAAAATGAAGGTTGGAATTATTACTTAAAACTCACCAGTTCATTAGTACTATTGCAAATGTTGCAATTTCCAATATATCATAAAACTTAAGTTCACGAACAATCTTTGCACTAAGGAATAAGAATATATTACGTAAAACACAAGTAATCCGGAAACAAGTGTGCACAGCCCGAAATAATTTAAATTGTCAAATCCTTAGGTGTTAAAAACATTTCCTTTGAAAACAAAGCCATTGCAATATATTATGCTTCGACTGATTGAGCTAACTTAGGTCATTTTAATTTCAATCATTAGCAAAGCAAATACAAAGTAACCTGCGATCCGTCAAACGTATTTAGATATTGTTAAAACAAAGTTTGTGTCACACATTACAACACTTACGAAATAAAGATAATTTTCTACTAAACTAATATTTTCGCACATTTAGTAAGGACGGTATGTAACACTGATAAGTGAAAACTTGCTGGTTTTTTTGCACTGTTCACATCTTATTGGAACGATAAAGACCTTCTCGAAGTCGATATTGAACATTTTTAACAGAAAACCTTTGAGCACTGAGATATATTATATTATTATTACTGTAAATTGTCTCTGCCTACCTCGTTGGGAACAAGGCGAGAATATAGATATATATATATATATACATACATTACTACTGTAGTATATTTGAGCCTACCATAAAATTTCACCACACCATAGGTTGACTGGTAGAGAATGCCTATAGGCATTAAGTCCGCCTTTTGTATCTTTCGATATAAAACCATGGCAATAAAGATTAAATAAATAAATCTATTCTAAGCGCCCTTATTTTGTTTTATAACATTATTATAATCGATATAAGATTATAATAATGTTTATCTATTATTAAGGTTCCAATAGAGTAAAAAGTATCCGGCTCGAAGGACCATTTTTTTATAATTAATAACAATGTACGTACTGTTGATAGATTTTTTGAGGTACAATTAAGGCTCAGTCCATTTACATGGTATTGATGCCTATATCGTTCGGCAGTTTATGATTGGCGTACACGCTCCAAACTGCCCATGATACAACCGTGCCCAAAATTAACATTATAAATACTTATATATACAGGCACAATTCATGCTCTTATGAAACTCAAAATCAAGACGGAGCGCTGGTATAAACTTTAATAAAGAAGACCCAACAGTATACATTGAAGGTTATAAACTATAGTTCAGAACGAAATGCTTTTATTTCAACACGAATTTTCCTCCAAGTAATGATCGATTCTGTAGTATAGTAAACATTCTTTAGTTTCAGTTAAACTCATCTTCAGCATTTTTAGTAACATCGCCTGCAATCGTCACGAAGCAGCCATTCTTGTTACGCGCCGGTGCAATGAACAGACAACACAGTTAAGTAAGCACAGAGCAGTGACAGGGCGGAGCACTCACTCTGCACGTCGGGACGCGCGGCCCCGTTCTGCGCGTGCGCGGGCGGCGCGGGCGGCGCCGGCAGCGCCGCCACGTTGTTCGCCTTCTTGCTGTACGAGCCGCGCTGGCAGTCCGTTGCCAGCTTGTCCGTGATCGCCTCCAGCTCCGCGAACACCTACCGAGTTAACAGTTCGCCTTCTTTATCACCTCCTAAACATTCCACTGCTATTTTTTTTTAAAATGAATTTGGGTTAAAAATGAGCTAACAGTCCACCTGATGGTGCACCGCACTGCAGTCCGAGGCCATATGCAAACAACTTCAATTAAAGATGGTTACAGATGCGCTGTCACCCCTTTTAGATATTTATTTTTAAGGACAGAATAAAACAAAATTTGAATATTCTGGATTTTAAAATGCAAAAAAAATTTTTGTTTTGTTATCGTCAACTTCAGAATTAATTTACATTTGTTAAAATATATAAGTATCAGGAAAAGCCAAAACCGATCTAGTAATCTTCGACAGGTGAAAAAAAACAGGCCTTGAGGAAATCCATTATTTTAAAGATGTTAGAAAAATGTTTATTAGCTCAATTCCGCCAGCAACACATAATAAATAGGTATAGGTCATCTAGTTAGCAGAGGATCACCCTTCCATGCCACTAATGCGTGTACTGCTTCTTCCACACCATGCACCTTCACCACAACAATAACCCACGCCAGCAAGACACCCGACACGCGTCCTGCGGTTGGGCGTCGGAGTTAAATTGATTTCATTATTTTTTGCATGCGGAATTGTGTGAAGGAAAATTATATATATATGTTTGTATACACGTTAGTAAAGCGGACGTACCTTGGAGCTTTCGGAGTGGAACAGCTGCTCCGAGGAGAACAGAGTCTGCAGGTTGTTGACGTAGAACAGCACGCGCGAGTCGAACAGCGCGGGCAGCTCGTCGTGCAGCTCCGAGTTCATGATCTCGTACGTGCGCTTCGCCTCCTCCAGCTGCTCGCGGCCCTTCGTCACCTGCAGTGCGTTGAGTAATTTTCATCGGCCCAATTTCAGTCAACTGCTGAACATGAACAACCGCCTCGCCGAGAAAGCGCTAACGAGAGCCGGCCATGTAATACTTGAAATGTTTGCCCGTGGGCCAGTCTCACCAGTGGGCCTGGACATAGGCGGCTCCGAGCTAGCGTCAGCAAAAGCCGGCATGCATCTCTTGAAACGGGTCGAAGAGCTTAGTGCCGGTACCCTAGCGGTAGTAATGCTGCCCTCCATCACTGGTGGGTGGGAATTGGGTTGGGATGGATTTTTGGGCATCATTCGGTCGCCAGAGCCACGTTTGTTTGCTAGGAGCAAGTGCAGGTGAAGGTAGCATTTTTCTCCCTTACTCCACATAATATGTAAATATATAATATAACTGTACATTTGACGCTCAAACAATAGAACCATAAACACAGAAGATACTGTACCTTGACGTCATCCCGCCTCTTAGCGGCGTTGGACTGTAAGTTCTGGAAGCTGTGTCTCTGTCCGTCGTAGTCGACTAACTTGCGTCCGCGTTTCTCAATTTTTTTCTGGAATATTAATAATACACCATGTATTCCTTAACGAAAGTACACTGCAAGAAAATGCCAATTTAAATTCATTTTATAATATCGGGCATAGGATAGTAGCATAAGGTACTACCATATAGTAGAGTCGGGAGAGGAAAAGACCTAGGCGAAAATGTCACGATCAAATCGGAGACGTTCTGGAAAAAGGCCAGGTCAAGAGTGCTCTCAACCAACGAGCATGAATGCGAAGATTGATGAAAGTGGAAGAAGCGAAAGACGTATGTCAGGACCATAGCAAGTGGAAGGAGATTGTCTCTGCCTACCCCGTTGGGAACAAGACGTGATTATATGAATGAATGATATAGAGTAATGTTTTAGCCAATCAATAAAGTCTAATGACTGTAATGACCATACAAATTGCTAAACAGGACAAAACGTGAAATTGACGTGGATAGCCCCGCAACAGTGTGTTTGACGAACAACAATAGCATTACTTAATTCTTCACACTCACCCTGACCTCCGGGAACTGGTTGGTATACGTATTGAGCGGTATGAGCACTTGATCGCCAAGTTTGTGAGAGAAGTCCTGCCACAGCATCTCCATGTTTTGCGCCTGCACGTAGAGCAGATCATGGCCCGACCAGCTGCTTTCGTAAACTTCCGTTATCGCCTCCATTAGAGTCTTTGACGCTGTCTGTACAGCTGAAAATTAGAAGTAAATAGATAGAATAGCCTACAATAATGTTCAGTTTTGTACACGTAGCACAGAATACCAACGTAAATTAACAGCATAGCGCCGTTGCCGTGGCTTAAGAAAATATACCACGCACTCTCTTTCGGTGGGTGCCATGGAAAACCCTAAAATATCCCATGGTGTTCGCGTGGCGGTAAAACCATCTCAAACATGCCAGAATAATGTCATACCGCAGGCCACCGCAGTTTAGGATATAAGACGTTTAGTATTGAGATTCCAGAATCCATTTGCTTGGCGTCGCGATTATGACAAATCCTTTCGCTGGGAGAGGCTTAAGTCCAGATTGCTGGACCAGACCTTTGGGTCTGTTAATAGGCTGCTGAAGAACGCCGGTGCGTTCCTTCTGGTGGGGGTACCAGAACTTGAGATTGTACTTGCAAGAAAGCAAGGAAAAAACGTCTCAAGATAAAGTTTACCCCTTTTAGGTTCATTACTTTATCTCTCCAATCTTTATCCAATCAGAATGCATTTGTAAATTGTAGAAATTTGGCTTATCAAAGTTACGGCAAAACTTCGCTACTTTCAGTCCCTAAAAAAAATCAAGTATCCGTTACAAATACCACATGGTGCGTGCGGTATACGCAAAACTTTAAACACAAAATATGGAGATCATATGTTCTTATGTTCGACATGTTTCGACCATATGTTAAAGATAGCGGAAAACACTTTGATTTAGATTATTTTTGCTGACTCTCTAGATTACAACTTGTTGATATAAATGTTGACGTTGGTAAATGTTTTCAAAAGCAACATACAACTACGGCTTAAGACAAGTCCAGTGGCATAGATAAGACTCGAAGGTAAATAGACATAGACGCATTATTCTTTAAGGTGGTATACTCATGACAAAAGATTTTTATGGTTTCAAAAAGTCAAGAATTATCTAAACCTAGCTTATACATTGTTCTCTTTACTGGCGAATTCTTATCAAGTAACAGAAATATTTTTTATTAAACAACTACGTTCCTCTCAGTCGATTTATGCTGTTTCAATTATTGTATAAATAATTTGTTTTCGGGTCT
This sequence comes from Bhutanitis thaidina, assembly GCA_029286595.1. Lineage (NCBI taxonomy): Eukaryota > Metazoa > Arthropoda > Insecta > Lepidoptera > Papilionidae > Bhutanitis > Bhutanitis thaidina. The sequence continues at coordinate 13,060,735 of JAGSMS010000017.1, forward strand.
GTGTGTATAATCTCCTAGGCTGCATCCAGTCCCGCTGACCTTATCATAGAGGTGCTGCCTCGGTTCGAAGAAAGAAGACAAATATTTAACCAAAACCAAAATAGACCAGGAGTACATCGTCACGTTCATTCTCACCTCGTATACACCTGATGTAGTTGTTGAACTCCTTCTGAAGGCGCGTGGCTTGCTGATGTTGCCGGTTGAAGTTCTGAAGGTGCTCCTCGAATATGTCATCGAGGGTTCGGTCCACCTTGCCCAAGTTTTGGAGAAGCTGAAAACAAATGAACATTTTATGTTAATATAGTTTGTGACGTTTTTAAAAATTATGTAACAAAAGCATAATAGCGGCTTGTAGTCAAATATGCATTTCGCAACAATTCCTGAAGTAAGCTCTAAGGAAATATATTTAATTTTCGAGTTGTCAAATTCTCCCTAATTGTTAGATTATATAAATAATACGCTGTAAGGGAGAATATGCCATCTATATCTCCATAAGCCAACATCACCTGCACGGCATCTGCTGGCAAACAAACGAGGCTTTACAGACTGAATGATGACTGAGTATTCGTCCAAATTTTCCGAACTCAAGTCCCACAGGATAGTGCTGGGGAGCAGCGTCTATGGTGCGAGGTTTCGCACTACGATAATTATATGCGCAACACCCAAACGATTGGAGTCGAAGATTTCGAGTCTGGTCTTATTGTATTGTACTCATCCGACTTCAGATACGGTCCGATCAGGCGCGAAATCAAGTGTGTATTGGGTTTTTTTTTTTTGGTAATATTTGTGGAAGAATTTACAAGTACGGCCAGTGTTATAATATAACATACACGTTTTGTCATTTATCTTACAACATCAAGGTCTGTTATGTAATAACAGAGATCGCGATTGTACGAGCACGATCGAAATGACTAGGTATTTTTGTATAGCGTATAATTTTTTTTTTTTATGGGAAAGGCGGCAAACGATCAAGCGGTTCACCTGATGGTGATTACCGTCGTTCACGTACATCTGCAACAGCAGAGATAGTTGCCAACCTTTAAAGGTTTTTGGGAGATGGTGAGGGGGGACTGGGCCTTCGGTTACTTCACTCGCCGAACGAAGCACAAGATGGCTCTACTTCACGCGGATATCCTGCGTGGCCGTGGTATCAACACGGTCGCGCCGGTCCATTCGAGTAACAACAGAAGCCGCCGCTCGGTTCTAGACGGCGCGGGCGACGACGCTAAAGCAATAATTGATAACCGATTTGATTTCGTGAATGAACATGTTCCGTTCATTATACGGTCGAGAATTAATCATTGCGTGACGCCTGCGCGGTCGATGATTGGAATGACGAAATCAGTGTTAAATTGTCAGGGTTGGCGGGCCTGCAAAAGAAAATGTTTTTTTTTTTAATTTTTAATCGGGATATGCTCTCAAGTGATGATCTTGTATTAGTATAAATTGTGCTCTCATGTGAAGTGAATTCTATTGTAATTCTTTAATGAGAATAAATATCTAAAACCAGATAGGACTATGATCGTGATAGTGTGATTTCCTGGCTTGTATTCACTAAGGGCTTTAGTAGACCTTTAGTTTATTATCAAACATTGATAACTAACGAGGATCCAGCTCTTTCTGTATGTTCTAAGCGGTGGATGCTTTAAGTGATGTGATTAATAAGAGATCGAAGACGTTCATATCAGAAAATTATTTAACGCTTATACAATTTTTGGAGTTAGGAGCTAAATCCACTGTCTTAAGGACTCAAAAGAATTAAAAATAAAAACATTATTTTTATTTTTAATAAATCTGACACACGCAGACTCATTTTAGGAACTTTACATCCAAAAGATACTGTGATGAGACTCGGTATATAGATTATGACTTAGACCTACACAAGAGATTTGAAAAAGATAATCGTGTATTCTAGCCACTGTGTTTGTTATATACGCAACAACAACCAGTCTAAGAAAAGATTATTAATACTTGACGTGTTTCACAAAGGAAGTTCTGTCGTGATGGGTTGTAAAGGGTACAAGTGAAGTGTTATATGTGCAAGTAGCAGCCCTGTCAAAAGAACAGCATTAACGTACAAGTGAGGAGTTGCGAAAGTTGAAATACAGGCTGAAATATTAGACAGTTGTCGCGCCCACTTAGTGCGACGTGGCTAACCGAGGAGACGTGACGTGACGTAACGTAATGTAACGTAACTAAGCTAAGACTACAACTAATCATTTTATAATGAAATAATGTGCTAAAGGTCCCAATACAGATACGAAACATATTAGAACTCGGGAACTTTAGAATAATAATGCCTGGTCTTCCGAGGATGACATCACTTGAAACCGATGTGTTGGTTCTACTGGAGAGTGTAAACACACTTGTCGTGTTTCGTACTGGACGATACTTTAAGGCGCTGTTATTCGAGCCCTGGAACTGTGTTCAGAATTCAGATCATTCAAGTTCTAAAACTTCAAGTTTTATGATATTCGTAAAAAGAAGTAACTTAGTATTTGCGAAATTTTTGAATCTAACAAGGTAAACATAAACTTAATTACACTAGACAAAGTTCAAGTTTGTCGAAAAAGAGGTAGAAATTATGATCGTGTCGTGGGTGCCTGGACTCTCATCAGTAACTGTGCTTGACACTGGCCAAGGCTTCATGTAAATACATACGTATTTAATCATTTAACTTAGAACAAACGAGAACGATTTAGAAACGGTATGCTCTAACTGAGAGTTTTAAAGGGATATTGCTGAAGATTATCCAATCTCAGGACTTCTCAATCTCAATTGTACTTTTTTATTTTATTTATTAAAAACAGAACATGTCTGATTGATGATTATACACGTAATTATAGATCACATTATACGCGTCAAGTTGAACAAATGTTTGTCAATCGATTTAATAAAGTAACAATGTAATAAAATAATATGTTTGCCAGCTGTGAAGTGATATAAGAGTACCGTATATTACCTAGGTGCTGTTATTATTCATATTGTTGTTGATATTATTATGGAAATCAAACTTTAGAAATCCAACTATTTTGCTTAATGTCTGTTTCAGACTTATATAATCGTTATCTAGCATTTTCTGTCTACTCAAAGAATAAAAACTGGAAATTGTTTTCTTCGGCGTACTTAATAGATAACAGATTAGAAGTTAGGTAACATACGTGTTAAAACGAAAATGACTACATCGTTATGGCTCAATTAACTACATATTTACATAAGATGTACTGACGTAATCTCAAAACAAATATAGGAAACAATTTATGGAAAAATATTAAGAGATTAGCACAAGGTATCCCAATTAGACCGATGCTATTCAATTAATATACCATAAGAACTGCGTACCGGGCATGCGATTTACATCTGTATTACAGACGGTTGTAGATGATAGATGTAAATAGTTTGCATACAATGCGATGCAGTGACTGTCGCGCGCAAGGTCGCTGCGTGACAGACCGATATGAAGTTATGAAGCTTTTTGTGAAACCCGAGGTCGGTCTCGTTAGAACTGGTTTTGGGAATTGTCTAACTAATGCTTGGGATATCAAATATGCTAAGATTGTATACGAAAACAAGCGGCCGCTCGTGTGGTCACAAGTTTTGACAGAAGACAGATATTTTAGTTATTCTTTCCCTTGCATTTAATCCTCTGTATAATCTAAGTCTCTGTCAAATTTCATTCACATCTGTTGAGGTCTTTAAACGTGTTTGAACGACAAACACATCTACTTTCTCATGTGTAATATTAAGCAGGATAAAACATAACCTTACTTATGGAGTCATAAGGATATTTTAATATTTTTAAAAGTGATATGGAAACCTGAAGTTGCAACAATTTTATATATAAGTATATAAGTATAGATGAGAATTTACGATGGATGGATTAACACGAGAAAAATATACAAATATAATACGAGTTGTCGTGGCAATCTTTGGGGGAGGCCTATGTTCAGCAGTGGACTTCTGATAGGCTGAGATGATGATGATAATACGAGTCTCGATGGCCGAGTGGTTAGGGGATCTAACTCCGAATCAGGAGACTCGAGTTCGTACTAATGAGTTTTTTCGAAATTACGAATTATATCGTTGACACTAAGACGGAGACAGGCCACCTGTCACGTAGTCCCAAATAAGCTCTCCTGGAAAAGTGATTTGAAAGTGTTAAAATGTCTCAATATCTGACACCCCAGAATTGAGTAAAAAGGGCGTGAGAGCCTACATTTTATGTAAATTTTTTACTGCATCAATCTGTTTCAACGAAAACAAGCGTTTAAGATTATGTTTCCTTATTATAGTCGTTAAGCAGTGTACAACAACTAAATCTGAATGCGGGAAGTGTGTAAGTGAAACAAATATAAGTAGTTCAATTGAGATATCGCAATGAGCTTGTTGGACTTGTTCAAATTAAAAGTATCTTAATTTAAAAAAAAGGAGACAAACGACGATGATTATTTAAAAAAAAACCTGTACGGTTCTTTCATTTGGCGCATACCTTCGTGTTTAGTTCAATACAGTGCATTTTATAAATGAAACATTAAATGTGAACAATACTTAGATGGTAATGGCAAGAACCGGAGCAAAGCTAGGTCGGTGTGGAGCTGTCGGCCGGCGCGCTGGCCGTGCACGCCACGGGCTCTCTCAGCGATGTCGCAATGAAACCTGATTCTATTCTATGCAAATGTCAAAGTAACGCGCGCTGATACCGCGGACACTGTCAACCAGCATCGGAATTGATCTGTCTGTTGTGCGTCACTTACAATAGTACATCAGTTGAAGTAAAGTAGCGGCCTGTAAGTGCCCACAGCTGGGCAACGGCCCGCCACGCTGCTCCAATGCGGATTGGCGGACTTCACATGTGCTCGAGATTATATTTCTCAGACATGCAGGTATCCTCACGATGTTTTCCTTCACCGCCGAGTACGTGGTAAATACAGTATTTAAAATTGCTATTAACATTTTTAGTGGTGTTTAGTGGGAAACCAGGTCACTTACGCTCTATGATACTAAAGTGTGCGCCCTGAACAGCTATCAGTTGGAAGGATAACAAGTATTCGATATGCACATCCAAATACTCTTAGAACATCTAATAAGAGAATCCATCATCTCATTTCTCGCACGTTAGACGCATTTACGCTTCACTATCCAGCCTACATACGCTGGAAATAATCAATGTATTGGCGCTGATGTGTAAACAAATGAATTGCAAGGACCAACGGATGAATGATTGAATGAGATGTAGGTCGTGCCATAATGTTACAACAAACGTAAACAAGTCCTAGTTTAGACACGAGGAAATTACGAGGTTTTTTTTTTTTAAATTAGAGTAACAAACGAACAAGACAATTGTAGAAAATTGTATAAATATATACTAAGACAAGTAGCACTGTTCTTAGAAGCGCATCCAATAAATGCGTGGTATGAGACACACTGACTCCTCGAAGGGTCTGCTAGTGGTCGTAACATGCTAATGACCCATTGTGTCACTGGCCCCGCGTTTCCTGCTAAGCGTGAACTGAGCGAATGTGAGAAATTGCATCGATACGTTTATTTGTATTTTTTTTTTATGGGAACGGCGGCAAACCAGCAAGCGGTTCACCTGATGGTAAGTGATTACCGTCGCCCGCGTACTACTGCAACACCAGAGGTGCTGCAGGTGCGTTGCCGGCCTGTAAGGGTATTTGGGAGATGGGAGGGAGGATGAGGAGGGGTATGGGGAGGGGGAGTGGGCCTCCGGTTACCTCACTGAAGTGGTCGTGGTAGTGCCCCGGTCGAACGGGCCCATTCGAGCAGGAGCAAAAGCCACCGCTTGGCTCTACCACGTAAAAAATATATATGTATAACATTTTCCGTTGATAATGAGATATCGTTCCAAGCTTAATTGGCTTCCTATTCGTCAAAGGCGTAGCTCTAGAATTCTGTGTTTATTGTATTCTGTATTAACTGATCCTAATTCTCCTTCTAATCTTATGAATAATTTCCAATATCTTTATTCTGCTCAACTTAATTAATTTGCATTCCACAACATAATACAGGATACTATAACTCTTCTTTTACTGTTCAAGCTACAGTCCTCTGGAACGCCCTGCCCGATAACATTAAAGCAGCTCCTAACAGGAAATCATTTAAGAGTCTAGTTCGTGATTACCTAATAGATCATTGACAATATTCGGCTTATCTATTTCCGATTTTTATTATATATTTATTTATGTATCTTTTTATATATTTGTATACGTATTTGTGTATTTTATGTTATAAATATTTATTTATTTACATAGTGTGTTTATATGTATTTATTAACTTATTATTATTGGAGTCTACCTATAGTTTTTTTTTTTATTCTTTGTTTTGTACCTGCCAACTACCTTTCACCATAACAAGGGTTGACTGGTAGAGAATGCCACGTGGCATTAAGTCCGCCCATTGTAACCTTAAGCTTAAGGCTAACAATAGAGAATAAATAAAAGAATATACTATTCGTTTGCGTGTGATTTTCGTATTTAAACAGTTTTTCACGAATCGACAGAAGTGTCCACGCCGGGCTCGGATCAATGAGAAGTCATCGCATACGTAATCTGAGTACTTTGCCAATTAGAAATTAAATAAGTTTTGAAAATAAGCTCTCGGTACGAAATTGATAGGTTTCAAAATGGCGACACGTTTTTTTCCGGATAATTAGCTCATGCGTAACATGATAAGTAGACAATAGTGATTGTGTTTAAACAGCGGTTTGTCTGTGTGCAACATTTTCTATGTTACTAGGAACAATGTAATAAGCTAAATTTCATGGAAAGACATTCGACGACATTTTACGAAATGAAATTAATTGAGGTATGAAATTTATATTTCATTTTCAAATGCCGTTTCGCAAGAAGATTCCTCTTACAGAATCTTTCTCATTGTTGGCATTTTGTTTTCCATTGCCTATGGAACCATACCTTTTATTTTATGATATTAGATACATAATAATAATTAAAAAAAAATTATCATGAATGAGTATACCTACGGAGTTTCTTTCGCCTGTTTCTCAGAGGTGTCTCATTAAAAAACGGTGGTAGATTGTGAAAAAAAATTAACAAAGAAAATTATCTTTCTAAAGACGAAAAATATTTTATTTTTAAATTAAATTATTTCTAATAACATTATACTTATATAATCTGATATAAGAACATCCATGCCTTGTTTCCGGTGCTTGTCCCGAGAGTCGACTAAGGGATAAGCCAACATCTCATGGCGTCAGAGAGATGACGGGTGAACCATCTCGGACCATGGCAAAAATATTCAGAGTGACGATGACCAACAATCTGTGGCATCTGGTGGTACGATCGTCAACCCGTCCGCTAAGCGTGTCGATTATCCCATACAAATTTTTGAATATGTATTTAAGATTGAAACGTCATGCTGTTCCTTAGAAAAATAGCCGTGAAGCTGAAAGGCTAGACAGACGGACGGACAGTCGGTAAAAGAAAGTTACGTGATCACAGGGATTTTTGATAATTGGGGGATTTGTCTAATATTTTCTATAGCCATATTCCATTACTGGCTTGAGATCCTGTATCATGCAGATAATCCACGTTCACGCACGCACGCACTGTGGCGGTGCTCTTCCGCACGTGACGTCACACATCCGCGGTAGCTACCTTTCGTTTTCGATTGTCTTCGACCGAGGCCTCCAATTGCGAGCATTGTCCCCAAGCAATAAGCACGCGACTATACATTCACCCCGGCGTTCGTTCTTGTCGCGGCGGTATCGATCGGACGTACGTTTTCAATTGTTTCAACGTGGTTATGTTATCGGTGTCGGGATCGCGGCGTATCGGTCATTCGATTAATCGGGAGGTCGATATCGTTTGACGACCACGGTGCACTCGGTGAAACCCGATCAATCAATACAATCTGTGTGTCTCCCCGTATGGATATACTATTAGAATCACGTCCGTGAAATGTTATAAAAAATACTTCGAATTTGCACGAATCTAAAATGCACGCGAACAACGTCTGATGTCCCCCTGGCGCTCATGCGCTCCTGGTAGATCCCGACCTCGGCGACAACTTCCAAATCGGCGTTTGACGACTGTGTTTGAATTATGCATAAGCTAGAGATAGATGTAGTGTCGGGAGACACTACACAATAGGTACAACCTGATACGAAGATCAATAATTTGTGAATTGCATTAATATTGACTGCGGCTGGGATTAAAAACCCAGGACCCGTTGCTCAACAGTCAGGTAACCAAGGCACTGAGCACTAAGCCTCGGTCCTATATTCACATACACAGTTTTTTTTTTTAATTGGATTGGGGCAATGAACGAGCTAACAGTTCACCTGATGCTAAGTGGCAACTTCAATCGAAGAAGGTTACAGATGCCACCCCTGAGGCCTAAGATAAAATGCCCCTCAACCCGTAATAATACTGGCTCTCGATACCCTTCAAATCGGAACTACACCAATGTAGTTGCGCTGCTGAGCGTCGACAGAAATGGTTAAGATGGTGTTAGATAACCAGATGGCTCCGAAGCAGGGAAAGAGTGTACCACCAGTTTTTGTCCATGAAATTGCATTCGACTTGTATCAATCATTAATTATCTTTAACTAATATCAATGAATTTAATCTTTTTGTTTATGTTCCTATGTAAATAGTAAGTGTGAAAAGACCTTAAAGAACATAATTTTTAAATATACGATTTTAAACATAATCAAGTAAACGAAGTCACTATGAGTTATTTTTATCTCATAGCTTCTTGTCTTGCAATGAAACATTGGTAGGCAAACAGATGTATATGATAAATTTCAAAGTCGTTGATATGTTATGTGATTCAAAAAGTAATAAATATAACATAAATAAAATAGATGTTAATGTCTGTGATATCAGCAATTGTTACAATCATGCGAGCGATCAAAGAGATATACGTTTGAGAGTAAACTAAACACTGAAGAGAATGCGTTAATTACTTCGTTATTAAATTAGCTCTTTTTTTTTTATAGTAAAGGCGGCAAACGAGCAAGCGATTCACCTGATGGTAAGTTATTACCGCCGCCCACATACATCTGCAACACCAGGGGTGCTGTAGGTGCGTTGCCGGCCTTTAATGGTATATGGGAGATGGGAGGGAGGATAAGGAATGGGATGGGGAGGAGGAGAGGGCCTCCGGTTACCTCACTCACCGAACGAAACGCAGAAGCACAAGGTGCCTCTACTTCACGCCGGTATTCTGCGAGGCCGTGGTATCAACCGCTTGGCTCTACCACGATTAAGCTCACTTAATTCGAGATCAATCACACAACAATGGAGGCCATTACGAAATTAAATAAAGACGAATTAAACGAGCTGATCGTTAATTTGATTCTGTAACCAATAAATATCTGTTTCACACCGACGGCCTTCTAATCTAATCATACCATTTAATACCGCCGGTTATATACAAACCAAACTAAAACGACGATACAAACCAATGATGGCACCTTATTTACTTCTAATGTACAGATGGGTAACAATTTTGTACAAAAAATTATCAACAGATTATCTATCAGACAGCGGTTATGGTGCTAATGTTTCCAATACTGCGATCCCCAATCCATCCGCTTATAAAGCGTGACGATTTGTGGCGAATCCTCTCTGCGGGAGAAGTCAATCTCCAGCAGTGGACTATTTCTTTCCATTCTTTGGAAGAGCCTGTCTTACTCCACTGCTAAACATTCAACCCAAATTCCGAGAAGCGCCGTTTAAAGTCTGACATGGTGGGCAAGTGGGTTTGTGTGCGCAGCACTGGTACTTGTCGGTGTCTGCATAATTGGAATGGATACCATAAATCAATCGCCTGAACCAATACACATTAGGAAAAAAAAAACATATGCCCCTTTAAACCCAAGAGGCTATTTAACTGCTGTTAAAGAAATACTTCGTATTTTAATTCTTATTTATTGAGAATGTCGGCAACCACCGTTTCACAATTAAATAATTATTTAAATTGACCCCATATTTAGTAATAGATATTGTGCACACATATTTCTGCTCACTACGCCTTTAATTTATATTGTACTGTAAAATACTGACAGAAACTTATTTATTCTACGAAATACTTCAGAGTATTTTATAACAAAACCTGAATTTCTATAACAATTATGACATTACAAACGAACACCAGTTGCATTATTTTTACTCGTTACTTTGATTGCTCCATACCGTTATGTCAACGGTATTAAAAAAAAATAGATATTATGAGTTTATTAATAAATTTGAAATCAGACCTAATCAATGGACATGCTAATGAAATTTGTGGTCATTTAAGTTTAAGGAACGATCTAGAATATAAATACACTGCAGAAAAGTGTACGGTGTGTGTTCGATCTCCCGGTGGCCATGAGTGCTGCAAAGACTTGGAACTTGAACCGTCGGGCTTTAAAAAGGTATTACCTTTTTAAAACGCAGTAAATTCCTAAAATAATATTGTCTACATTAAAAACTAGATTCTGTGATACCGATACCGGCAATACTAAAATTGTTAATAGCAATTTTAAGGTGCTGTATTTACCACGTGCTTAGCGGCGAAGGAAAACATCGCGAGGAAACCTGCATGTCTGAGAAATAATAAAAATATTATTTCGAGGATACGTGAAGCCCGCATTGGAGCAGCGTGGCGGACACTTCCCGGCTCCAAAACCCCTACAGACATTTGAGGAGACCTTTGCCCAGAAGGCTAATATATTTTTTTTACTATAGTACCATATTGCGAGACCTTGATACGTCACAGTTTTACTAAACGATGAGATGCCCATCGGAACTAATTACAGCCAGTAAGATCCTCATCCTTCCTTCGACAATCTCCGCGCCCAACAGCGGGAAGCAATTCATATTTGAATAATCTGTGCTCGAGTCATTACGATCATGCGAAGAGAACGCTTCTTAACTGCTCATTTCCTTTGCCAATAGTTTTCCTTACAAATACAAATCACTAAAATGTAAAGACTAGTTCACAACGCCCACAAAAGACGCACGAGTTTTTATATGTCGACAAGCGTCTGCCCGCGGCTTCGCTTAAGTGGCCACAAATGTTCGTTCGTTCCAAGAGAATCTCTCTTATTTATTAGAGAGAAAAAAAAATACTCTATAACCTATCCATAATCATAATATTTGACATCATCTACACATACAGCGTCTGCCAAATTTCGTTCCTATCCGTTCAGTCCTTTAATCGAGATTGAATGAAATACATGTAATATTTTTCTCCATTTCAATTCAGTGCTAATTACATGTTAATGGTTCGGTTAAGTAGGGTAAAACGTAGCCTCTAGCACTCCTGGGACATGTTTTTTTTTATGCAAAAAGGGGCAAACGAATAAGCGGCTCATTCGATGAAAAGTGATTACCGTCGCCCGCGTAAATCCGCGACAACTGAGGGGCTGCGAGAGCGTTGCCTGCCTTCCAGCCTCCTTCGGAGTGAGAAGAAGGAGGGGTGGAGAAAGGTGGAGGAAGGAGACGACCTCCGGTTACATCACACACCGAACAAAACGCAGAAGCTCTACTTCACGTCGGTATTTTGCGAGACCGGACAATTTTATTTTAGTAGCAAAAGCCATCACTTGGCTCTACCACTTAAAAAAAAGTTCCATGAAAATCCGTCGAGTAGTTTTCCAGTTAAACCCTTTCAAACATTTTGTATATTAGTATAGATATTAATAGGAATACTTGATGTACTTGTACAAGGACACCGTTTGGTGGCGGCGTAAGAGAATCTGCCACCCAGTGCCGACCCGTGGGTGTCGCGAAAGTTGAGTAGGCGTAGTTAAAGAATCTTATGGCATCCGGCATATGCCGAAGATCAATCTCAAATCAAAGCACCAGCAGCGTCGGAGGCGCGAGGTGACTGGAATTGTGATCGTCCAACCCGCTCTCCGAGCATTTCGATTACCAATACGCTGGCAGATGCCAATTTCCAGCAACTGGCTAGGAATAAATTTTAATAAATTTTTTTTGTTGTGTGTTTTGACCAATCATCAAGGCATTTAAAAGCAGCAGAGATTTTACTTAAGGGTAAAGGGTAAGCCCTTGCCAAGTGTAAGGTCATGGTATCTTCTAGCATACAATGTAAAACATAGGTTCCGGGAATGGACCGCGGTGCGAATTATAACCTCTTAGGCCTTAATATAAAGCATACATAATTTTCACTTTTCGGGGCTTATTAGAGGTCGGGTATGTTAAGTACCTTACAATAGTAGCCTTGAAAGCTAAATTAACGACACACTCCCGATACACAGAGCGTTTGTAATGCGTTCAAATCATTCATGTGAACACGGCTCAAGCCGTAAGTGTACCAGTAGGATAATGCAAATGCAACGGCGTCAACGCTGGCGCACACGCTGGGCCGTGGGCCGCCTGAATCAGCCTATAAATAGTCCGCTCTGCAACACTGACGTTAGCAGACGGTGTTTTGTTGTTGCAATAGAAAATAATGCGGCTCAAGCGGATGCAGTTTATGCTTCCTTCAAATTCTAGTTTCTTAGACGTAAATAAGATATTTTATATATATTCTATTGTATACATTCTCGATTATATTAGTTTGGTTTTAAAGGCCACATCGGTCTTGTTGTTCCAGTTATTCACATACGTTGGTATAGATATTTGCAGTGTGGTGGACGGCATCAGAATCTGGCACCTTTTCAAAAGTAGAACGCGTAAAGCAAAAAAAGTGGATTACAGAAATCAGATAAGCTCTACACTACGTGGGGCGGAATGTAAATTTGCAACCTTTGACTGTCCTTAGTGTCCATTTCAGCATTTATACCAACGACTGAACGTAACAAGTACTTAAACATGTTTCGTTACAAACTGTCGTTAATCTTTATCGAAGGTATTGATATTTCTAAAGAAACTTCCTCAGTGCTCGTCGCAGAAGACGACACGCGAGGCTCTCTCGCGCGAACACGCGAACGTGACGCTGTGCATGATACAAAAGCTATGTAAAGCTAAACGGTGTTACGTAAAGACATAATTTCTAACAAGAGAGTGGCAATAGACATTTTAGCGAGTGGACGAAGATCGCAACAATGGAGATTGAAGCACGCGATGTGAAAGACGTTGGATAAGTCCCGGGTTTCGTTAAATAAATGTGCTCTATTGTCTTCCCTTTCAGCATCTTTACAACTACACTGCTGGATGTAAACCGCTTCGAAATAGTCAAGGTAATATCGACATATATTTCGAAGAGACGCTGTGTTAAGATTTGGTGAACACTAATAATGCTACTTAACATCGCTAGTCTATTAAGGTTTCAGCATTTAGAAAAGCTTAGTTTTCCGTTATGAAGCCGGCTTGTTTATGTCATAAAGTGACGCTCTTCAACTTACATGATTGATCTTTGATAAAATAAAGAAATTAAAAAAACAACTTCACGTGTACGTGTCATCCATCAATACAGTGCTGAAGCAACAAGTCGCCGGAAGGGTGAACAGTCGCAAGCTGAGTCAAGTAGGTCATCAGACGCCGGGACAGATTGGAAGCTTTCCAATAATAGTGCAGGAAATAGATGCGATTCCGTCTCTGACGAGCGCGAAATCTCGCAAATATAGGTAATAAAATAAAAGACAAATCGCGCAAAACTAATTCTAAGATGCCACAGCTCTGATATTTATAGAGTTAATTTTACAATAGTAGAACTTGTTGTTCATTTAATTAGTACAGTCAGATATAAGCTAACGAACATATCCTTAACAAAATGGCAGAATCATCTCAATAATAGACTATTATTTTAATGTATATTTAATATTCAAGTTATTAAAATATTTAAATAAATATAAATGTATGTATGTACGTGTATATGTATTTATTATTGTATGTATGCGTATTGAAATATTGTATCTATATATAGATTTACATTTATTATAATTTTATTTCTATTCTATCACCCACACCTACTTCATTTCATCTCTGCATCGTCCAAAGGTTGACTGGTAGAGAATGCTTCTGGCATTAAGTCCGCCTATATACATTTTCATGTATATGAAGTTTAATAAATAAATATAATAGTCCGAGTAAATAGTGTGGTAAAGTAAAGGGAATATACCATCTGATTCCTCACCTACAGGCGGTGCAGCTTATAAACGAGTCTCCGGCGACTAACCGACAGTGTAAAATCCATCCGGATTTGCCGAACCCTAATCCCAGACTGTTGATGAGGAGCAGGATGCACTGGTACAAGGGTACTGGCATTGAACTCACCAACCCGCTTACTAGAAGCAGTCTAGCAGTGGTATAAAATAGTCGAAGAAGTATACGTCGTAAAATATGATTTTGCACCAATGATTCGTTCGCTTCTTATAAAGTAATAATTTTGATTTGAAGTAGACGTTAAATTAAGGTAACGCAGGGGCTCCTTTGTCCTTGGAAACAAAGGCCGTTAAATAAATAAAATAATTAAAAAAAAAACAAAAATCAAACCTTTGACATAAGCAACTAGTATGAATGAAAATATTAAATAAAGAAACATTAAGTCTATGGCTGCAGCATGAGGCTGCGAAGTGGACTGGATACAGAGACAAGTTCAATTGTCAAGATAGGAAATCTTAACCCCGAAAATGTAATTTCGTCTGACCCACACTTTGAAGCAACCCGTGCGGCTATTCTAAAAGCCCATTAATTAAAAAAAAAAAATAGATATCAGAATATGTTTGCTGTGAATGTAATAGAAGTGCAAACACTGTCACCTTTACATGCACGAAGCAACATTGTGTGGTATGAACGGAGTAAAAGGTCAGATACAAAGACCCGAGACCTATACATTCAAGCCGGTAATCTAACAATTCATAGGTAAGTTATGTCAAGACCGGCTCAGGTTTCGATGCAGCGGGCGGGTGCTGCGCTCGCCGCTGCGTCGTAAACACAATCAATACACATCAAGATGAAAACGTTAAAAAATTAACGTAATGGTCGATTACTAGACCAGGGTCGCAACGGTCCAAAGAGCGGAGTAATTGTAGCTTCCCGGCGGACAAGCGACGCCAATTAGGCAATAAAGGCGAAATACGATGGGACACGTGACTAGGTCTTTTAAGTTGGTCGAGCTGAGCGACGGCCTTTGCTGCTGCTCGAATGAGCCGCCTCGACCGAGTTGATACCGCGGCCTTGCAGAATACCGGCGCGAAGTAGAGGCATCTTGTGCTTCTGCGTTTCGTTCGGTGAGTGAGGTAACCGGAGGCCCACTGCCTCGTCTCGCTCTCGTCTCCCAAATACCCTTAAAGCCGGCAACGCATCTGCAGCACCTCTGGTGTTGCACGTATATGAGAGCGACGGTAATCACTTATCATCAGGTGAACCGCTTGCTCGTTTTTCGCCTTTGCAATAAAAAAAAATCAGCAAAGAAATGCTAATACACAAACCATTTCGAAGGCGCACGAGTACCGTCGAATAAAACTATGTCGGTAAGTTTGTTTAATCCCAATTGCTGACGGGTTCCGAATGAAACTGCTGTGACGTTTATAACAATGGTTATTTATCTCATCGTTTTGCCAATAACGTACTTGTTTCGTTCGGGATTTTTTTCAATAGATCGTGATATGTACGAGACAATATATTTTCTTCATCTTACAACATATGCAATTATTCTTACGTAACGACATGCTATTTCCGCTTCCGCTTGTTTGTGTTTAGTAAAGTGACTTACGTGCATCATCTGAAGTATTTTGAAGTACGTCTATTGAATAAAAACATTCTGCATTATCCATTGAATTGCTTTATTTCTGTCTTTACCTATACTGTGCATAAATACATCTAATATAAATTCTAACGTCTGGACAAAACAGTTTTAACAGATCGATGATCGATCGATATATTTCTTATTGCTCTTTGGACTCGTCGTTTTCTTATCTCCTTTGGATTGCTTAACCTTTTACACTTTTGTTTTGTCTCACATCAGCTTCCAACGTAGATATTGGAATCTTATAAACATCTAATGCCCTATTACTCTTAATGCACGTACACAAATCTGGTAGACGATTAAATAAACATTTTAGCATCACGTATATTTAAATTTCCCCACAGACGGCAGTGACATCATGTTTGAAAAAAAAATTAGAACTAGAATCCATTACATGCTCTCCGTTTATTTTAAGAAATAGTCCCGCGGACGTTGCGAAATATTTGTGGTTAGATTTGTTATCAACGATTATTGGAATACCGTTCCGCGCACCAACTGCTTCTTCTCCTCTTGTGAAGAAGCGACTAAGACAATAAATTCATTCAAGTTGAATATTGTGGCGAACCTTGTCTCTATTAATGCATTCAGACCTTTGTTCTATAATATATATGATATTTAAGAAAGGCTTTTTGTACTTGGTAGAGCTCGACCTCGTCGAGTACCGGCGTGAAGTAGAGGCCTCTTGTGCTTCTGCGTTTCGTTCGGTGAGTGAGGTATCCGGAGGACCACTCCCCTTCCTTATCCTCTCTCTCATCCCCCAAATATTCTTAAAGGCCGCCGACGCACCTGAAGCTCCTCTGGTGTGGCAAATGTACGTGGGCGACGGTAATCACTGCACTAAGCAGTGCATTAGGATAAATAGTTTGATGTAGGATACGACTGTACTACAAATGGCAACATCTTGTTGCAGATGAAACATAGTGCCGTGGCTAAAATCGACAGCTTAGGAGTCCATCTCTCTCCTCTAATTCTATCAGATTTCAATGGTAATTTCTCAAATTATACATTTTGCTTTAGGTTACGTCAGTTAAATAAATGCATCTTCAATGCACTCGTACCTCCGACGCTGCTGCCATCGACTATAGGTCTGAAATTTAACATTCTGGTTATTAAAACGACGATTTTGGACAGACGACGTTTGCTACACCCACGGGGAGGAGAGAGCTTAAATAATTACTGACACTGCATCTTATACCACTGTGTAATATTGTGATTTACATATGTTTAATACTTAAAAACATATATACATTCAATGAGGAAGGAAATCGTGAAGACTTTGTCGACATTAAACAATACAATTTCTTATGGGGAGGATGTGACGAATGTTAAAGCAACTCAAATAAAGGATTGCGCGGCGAATAAATAGCTTCGGACGTGACCAATACACGGTTCGATTTCATAACAAAGGCTATTGATATTTCTCGATCTCTGAGCGCAGTGTGCACTGCTAACCACAAATACTAGACTAGGGGTAACCTCGTGATTGCAAGAACCGAATGCGATACGGCAACATGATATGAAGCCGGTGCCAACGTAGAATATAACTAAACTTAGTTTATTTGGTATTGCATTAGCTCTTTAACAAGATATGCCTGTATGAGACGATTTCAAATCGCCTTTATTTTCATCTCATATAAATGTATTGGTTAAATGTTTCCAATTATTATGACAACGCAAAGACAGCATAGCCGTGGTAACCTAGTGGTCAGGGCGCTAGCTTTAGTTTAATTCAGCGCGACTGGTTTGCACTACTAAAATTGTTGTAATTTCGAGTAATTTCGACAACCCGCTCTGGAGTAGCCTATCTTGAGATATATGAGAAGGAGGCCTTGGACCAGCAGGTTGCTACTTTACTTTTATTTAAAAAAAAGCAGTATCGGCTTTTCTTCTGCATGGAGCAGGAACTCCTCAAAGACTACGAGAATACGGTATCACATCACGGATATGGTAACGTTTGTTTGTATCAGTATTACAAGTGATTGTAGTACTACCATGTTAAGAAACTTTTTTAGATTACCTAATTTCGATACTAGTAATTATTCTATTATCTTCATTACAAAATTCTTAAATTACATTTTCAACATCAGACAGTTTGCTAATTGCTTGTTTGTTAATGTAAACCATTATCAGGATGCTCCAACACAGCGGTTACGTTTAAATTTCGAATCATATTTGGGTGTTATAATTAACCAATTTATCACACGCAACTCGATTCTGAAAATTCAGATTCTATTAGATTTTATATTGCGCAAATTCCGATTCGTTTCGAACACATTTATTTACATATTTGTCGATAATTAAAAAAAAAAAATGGGAATTCCTAAATTGGAACAAAACTAATATATAAGACGCTGCAAAACCGATTACGGTACATAATGAGACAATTCCACGCCCGTTTGACCGTTAGCGGACATCGGGCGGCTGACGAGAGAAAGTCGCTAACCAAAACAACACATGTTAAAAGTGTTGTCGTGTATGGCACCTCGTCCGACCGACACGAGTGGTTACCAGAGTCCGCTCCCTTCTCAAACTCGACCCTCTGCTCGACAATCTACAATAAAGGATATTTTCGGTACTATTGTGCATGAATTGCCACTTGTTGTGCCGTTCTACAACGGATGGCTCAATGTTCAATGTAGTCCATCTGCAGTTTCATGGGCACCGGATTTGAAATATTGTACATAGAATCAGGCGTTACTTTGCGGAAATCCATAATTTAGAAAGAAGTTGAAGTTAACCTCAAAACAAATAGTTTTAACTATCATAGTATAGTGAAGAAAAAGTATTTATAATGGAGAGCTCATTAATGGAGTGCAAACTTGAAATAAAAAAACGAAAGTGTCCGTCCGTCTATCCAACAAATGGGAAATTTTCCGCCATTGGCAATGTTCCAAGTCGATCGGTTTGTAATCGTACAATTTCTTCTAACTAGCTCAATGTCCCATTTGACATGAACATCATAGAAGAATATAGCACAAATGTAGGACTTGTTAAGCTCGAACGACCTGAAACTGGCGATCCTTTTAATGGCTAGCAAGTTTGAAATATGGATCCGTGGTAGCCTAGTGGTCAGGGCGCTAGCTTTAGTTTAATTCAGCGCGACTGGTTTGCACTTCTAAAATTGTTGTAATTTCGAGTAATTTCGACAACCCGCTCTGGAGTAGCCTATCTTGAGATATATGAGAAGGAGGCCTTGGACCAGCAGGTTGCTACTTTACTTTTATTTAAAAAAAAGCAGTATCGGCTTTTCTTCTGCATGGAGCAGGAACTCCTCAAAGACTACGAGAATACGGTATCACATCACGGATATGGTAACGTTTGTTTGTATCAGTATTACAAGTGATTGTAGTACTACCATGTTAAGAAACTTTTTTAGATTACCTAATTTCGATACTAGTAATTATTCTATTATCTTCATTACAAAATTCTTAAATTACATTTTCAACATCAGACAGTTTGCTAATTGCTTGTTTGTTAATGTAAACCATTATCAGGATGCTCCAACACAGCGGTTACGTTTAAATTTCGAATCATATTTGGGTGTTATAATTAACCAATTTATCACACGCAACTCGATTCTGAAAATTCAGATTCTATTAGATTTTATATTGCGCAAATTCCGATTCGTTTCGAACACATTTATTTACATATTTGTCGATAATTAAAAAAAAAAAATGGGAATTCCTAAATTGGAACAAAACTAATATATAAGACGCTGCAAAACCGATTACGGTACATAATGAGACAATTCCACGCCCGTTTGACCGTTAGCGGACATCGGGCGGCTGACGAGAGAAAGTCGCTAACCAAAACAACACATGTTAAAAGTGTTGTCGTGTATGGCACCTCGTCCGACCGACACGAGTGGTTACCAGAGTCCGCTCCCTTCTCAAACTCGACCCTCTGCTCGACAATCTACAATAAAGGATATTTTCGGTACTATTGTGCATGAATTGCCACTTGTTGTGCCGTTCTACAACGGATGGCTCAATGTTCAATGTAGTCCATCTGCAGTTTCATGGGCACCGGATTTGAAATATTGTACATAGAATCAGGCGTTACTTTGCGGAAATCCATAATTTAGAAAGAAGTTGAAGTTAACCTCAAAACAAATAGTTTTAACTATCATAGTATAGTGAAGAAAAAGTATTTATAATGGAGAGCTCATTAATGCAGTGCAAAACATGAAATAAAAAACTAAAGTGTCCGTCTATACAACAAATGGGAAATTTTCCGCCATTGGCAATGTTCCAAATCAATCGGTTTGTAATCGCACAATTTCTTCTAACTAACGCAGTGTTCCATTTGATATGAACATCACAGAAGGATAAAGAACAAATGTAGGACTTGTTAAGCTCGAACGACCTGAAACTGGCGATCCTTTTTAATGGCTAGCAAGTTTGAAATGTGGATCCGTGGTAGCCTAGTGGTCAGGACGCACACTTTAGTTTCATAGAGCGCGAGTGACCTGGGTTCGATCCCCGGTGCCGGCACCACTAAAATTGTTAATAGCAATTTTAAGCGCTGTATTTACCACGTGCTCAGCGGTGAAGGAAAACATCGGGAGGAAACCTGCATGTCTGAGAAATAATCAAAATGTTATTTCTGGAGCAGTATGCCGGGCCCTTTCCGGCTCCTGAACCCTCTCTGATACTCTTATTTGAGAAGGTGGCTTTTACCCAGCAGTGAGCACTTATAGGCTGCTACTTTTTTTTTAAGTTTGAAATGGTTAAATCTACTTTGCAATCGCACCGGTGTTCATTTCATGTTTGGTGGTTTTGTCTGTCGGCAGCGACCATAACTAAAATGTGGCATACTTTTAGTATCGAATCTATTGCGGAAACTCGATTACCTCACTGAATTCTATTACAACTTATAACGAAATCGAAATATCTGACCGAAATGGTAAAGCTTCATAACGGTTATTTTTCTCGCTTCCAATTATAGGCGGCAAACGAGTATACAGCAAGAGTTGACTGCTTGCTGAATAGACTTTGGCAACAAATAACTTTTAAATTATTGTTTGTCTGCTTGCCTTCCAAAAATGAGCGCGAAAGCCATGTGAAAAGCGCAATCACGCTTAGCTTGAGGAGTCTGTTGTTATACAGGAGGAAGAAAACTGACAACGGCAAATAAATCAATCCCCAGCTATACGTACCAAAAATCAATTTATAAGCCACGTTGTATAAAGGCAAAGGCAGTGTGGGACGACACCCCACAAGATGAAGTCACGACCTGCGCAGTGTTGCGGTGATGGATGCAGGTGGCTCAGGAGCGAGCTTTGTGGCAATCTTTGGGGGAGGGCTATGTTCAGCAGCGGACTTGTGATAGGCTGAAATGATGATGATGATGATGGTGACGATTGTATTAAGCTCGATTCTGAAACGCAACCTACAGTATATCGACAGACAGGACAATCGGCGTCCGAAACTTTTCATGGAAGAGTGAAGCATCGCCTAAAAGCTTCTTAGCGCGCTTTTCTGTCTAGTCCAATACCAAATCTGATTGGAGCATTACTCCACACAGGATCAGCTTCGGTTTTAAAATAAGTTTCAAATATTTTTGTTAAATCAGCGCTCAGTGCTAGATTTTTTGAGAACTGCGTGATTCTTTGTTGCATTTAATTCAAAAGGAAATCAGCCTTTTCTTTTTGATATTGATCTGAAATTCAAGTTTATTTCACATGGTTAGTTACCCTTTGAAGACAGTAACATTGCTTTATTTCAATAAATGACATTCGAACATGACGTGAACAAAATTTCGATTTGAACGGTTAAAAAAACACGCAGTAGATCTTTCAAGTTTGAAAATGTTGTATATGATCCGAAACTTAATTAAAATTTTGACTATATTTAAAACTTTAGAGCGTAACAGACTGATTAGAGCTTTAAAGGAAAAACAAAACCAACGATGCTTTCATATAGCAACCTTCGCATATCAAACGCTTTCTTCGATTCCACGAAATATACACACGCGTGTGCTTCGCGTGGGGCATGTTTCATGGCGTTTAACGAAAACACTGGCGTTGAAATGTAACAAAATAAGAAACCGGCCCCGCGGTGCTCTAAACCGGCGTTAATAACACCTGACTGGGGCAAACAGTGCACCGGTGCGTTGGACTTAATTCCTAGCTCGTCGCGTACGTCAATTGCGATCGGACGTTACGTGGTCGTTCGCAGTGTCGAATGCGCTTTGCAACGTATCATGACGGGGAAATGGGGACGCGAATGCAATGTGGTGGATTGCATAGAGGGAGTCAACGGTTAAATACAATACATCCGGTTTGTTCAGGTGGGTAATGAGAACTGAACAGCAAAATTCATCATACATTTCATTGGCGTCAATTGTACGCTTTTATTATGTGACACAGATCGTTTGTTTGTTTGATTATCACAGTTTTAGCAATATATGCCATAATATCGGACCCGAAGTATAGTAAGTGATAAGCGATAGTGAGAGATTAGAAATGAAACTGTCATTTACGGATTTCATCGCGTTTTATTTGGTTTTTGCTGCTGTAAAGCATCCCTTAGTTGATATTTTTTTTTATGGAAGAGACAGCAAACGAGCAAGCGGTTCACCTGATGGTAAGTGATTACCGTCGCCCACATACATCTGCAACACCATAGATGCTGAAGGTGCGTTGCCGGTCTTTAAGGATATTTGGGAGATGCGAGGGGAGAGGAAGGAAACAGGAAGGGGGTGTGGGCCTCCGGTTACCTCACTCACCGAACGAAACGCAGAAGCACAAGATGCCTCTACATTCACGCCGGTATTCTACGAGGCCGTGGTACCAATCCGGTCGAGCCGGCCCATTCGAGCAGCAGCTAAATCCGCCGCTTGGCTCTACCGCGCTTATTTACTACACTGACGTAGTTAATCCAGGGAGTTCATTGATTATGGTTTCTTTAGCTTAGTATGACTTTTTTCACAGTCTAAATAAATGACCACGAATAAAGTTTATTTTCATTTAGAACAATCTGCCAGGCATCTGAGTCAATTGAACTCCGGTCCGAACATCAGAATCAGACAGTTATCTGTGTTACAGAATTATGTACATCCAGCGCGCGTGTCCGGTGAGCGCAAGCGGCGAACAATCACGCCGCGTAAATGCAACCGTACAAATGCGCAGTTCACCGCCACAATGCAACGCCTGCCCAATAGAGATACACTAGCGGCGTCAATAACATTCGCAGCGTATAATGTACCAACTGAATCGATACTGAAAAGTATGCTCGAATGCTCCGCGGACCTGTCTGCTCTGATCTAGTTCAGTGCCATGCTAATATCTGTGATCAGCACCAATTGATATGTATATATATGTAGGCAGAGTCAATCTTCTTCCAATTGCTACGTTCCTGACATACGTTTTTCGCTTCTTTCACTTTCAATCAATCTTCGCATGCATGCTCGTTGATTCACAAATGGTTCTCTTATATTGATTTCCCTCGTTCGCGTGTGTCTGTTACTGTTTTCAACCAGTTCTCGGACCTTGTTGTGCAATCGTTACATTGGATGCGGGAAGGTCCTAATACCTACAGGGTCCTTTGTATTTGCATAAATACTTAAGGCGCTATAATGTATACTGCATCGATGAAAACTTCTCGTCATTAGTCTGACGACGTGAAAACGTGAAACTAATTGACGCATTTTCATGGAACAATTTTTAAGTAGTAGGAGCAAAGCGGCGGCTTTTGCTGATTCTCGAATGGGTCCGCTCGACAAGGGCAGTATCACTTTTTTAATTTTTTTTTATAGAAGAAGGGGGCAAACGAGAATGCGGCTCAACTGATGGTAAGTGATCAGCGACGCCCACGAACATCCACTTTAAGGAAGGAATAGGCTCTTTTCTTGAAGGTCCATAAGTCGTAACTGTTCGGAAATACCGCTGGCGACAGCTGATTCCACAAAGTCGAAGTGCATGGCAGAAAACTTCGTGTGCAACGCACTGTGGTGGAATGCCAACCATCTAGGTGGTATTGATGGAACTTGGAACTCTGTCGCGATGTAAAATACCTGAGTGAACCTGGTCGAATGCCTGTCTGAAGTAAAGGCCTCTTGTGCTTCTGCGTTTCGTTCGGTGAGTGAGGTAACCGGGGGCCGGCTGGCACCTGCATCTCCTCTGGCGTTGCAGATGTACGTGGGCATCGGTAATCATTCACAATCAGGTGAGCCGCTAGCTCAAAAGAAATCGGCCAGGAGATCCAGCATCATGCATTACACGTTAGTAACATTAATACGCATTTCATGTATTCTTAGAGATTTGGAATTTAATACTTTCGACTATTTATCGCATTCGACTACACGAACAGCGCTGCTATTTCAATTTTATCAATTTTATCTCAAAATCACCGCTAAACATTGACTGTGATGTTCTGGATCATCGCGCTCTTCGCTCTTTATTGTGAAAGTAGTCAATCGTTATTCTCAACGGCCGCATCAATGGGCGCGGGCTATTCTGTCCCGACGCACCCACCCTTGCACAATTCATACACACACATATATACACATACGTTCATATCCATTATTCTTTAAATGTGTACCTATACGTGTGCCATAGTGATTGATGTGAACCGTTTCGAACTAGGGTATCAAGTTATAAAGAGCGGCATCACTTGTGCTAGTGCTGCCTTAGTAGCCGTCGCTCGGTCAACCGAAGTGAAGCGGAGTGGGCGGGCCCGAGGTGACCGTTTCTAGTTGGCCCGGCGAGCCCGCATCGGATGCGAGCTGGTGAATATGTAATAGTGAAAAAGAATGCATGAAAAACGTGATGGAAAAGAATACCTTTGCAGCTGTACAATAAAAATTTATTTAGCAAAAATAAGCATACAGTGCAGAAAGGATTTTTCTCCTAAAACTAGCCAAATAATTGTGACGGGAGAAATAATCGTGAAACGTCAAAAGTTAAAGCACCTAAGTATATAGTAAGTTTAGATATAGGATTATGCACAAAATGTACACTTTTTTTCACTCATATGCCAATAACGAAGCTATCGACAAAAGCATTGGGTCAAAGATGTATTAGACGAAAATAGTGATACTTAAAGACATTTTTAGTGTTCCGGTTTGATGCTGTGAGTAGTAAAGAATTTCATTGTTCCGGTTTGATGCTGTGAGTAGTAAAGAATTTCATTGACATTCAATGAGATTAAAAAGAATGTGTATGTATGTGTGTTTTGGCCACACAGTTTAATATAATATAACGAAGTTTAATTCTTTCCCGAGAATGTACACATATGCAACATCATGAAAAATAAATAAACATTTTCTTCGTCCAACTTTACAAACTCAGAAGCTACCTGGCAGGATGGAGTCAACACTCCGCTCATTACAATTTCTCACTAAGATTACAAAATGATTCAGATGCTGTGACAGAGACACGGGACATTCGTATGACAGATAGTTCCATTCTCACGTGACCGACAACGAACAGATAAACCTACCACTGAACTAATCCGATGTCAGAATAACCGTATCGAAGACTATCGATAAAACAAAAACTACCAGTAAGTGTTCGAACGTAAGCAAAATCGATGCAATGGCCGAACGTAAACTTGACCCTGCAGACAGGTTCCAAATACGTAATTAACATATACCGAATAAAATCAGCACTGCGATCCGTATGTTCGAAATTTAAATTTGATACATCGTCCGTGTGAAACGCAGAAACATACCGAGTAGATAGACGTCGAAAATAGAAAGCAGCGGAAGACATGGGATGTGTGTCACTAAGACACAGGTGGACTCTAGAGGGGAGGGGGGGAGCGTGGAAGTGAGATAAAACGTGGACAGAACAAACACATGGTATAAAGGAAAGAGACGGAAATACCTCGTTTAACAAGTTTAGCACATAGAAAACATTCTTGCGTTCGAAGAAACTAGAGAGATGTATTGGATGCCCCGATTGACTATTCGATAGTTATGATGAGTGAATTGACCGCGGAGGATTGTGCATTAACTGTGTTGATATTGAGTTTAAATTTGATAAATTACTTGTTTGTTGGCCGCGTTTGGAAGTTCGTTAGTCAAGTTACAGACAGTAAAATCGAGATTCTCTTCGATCGACTTTATAAAAAAAATATCACGCTTTAGTTTCAAGATTCAGGATTATTTTGTTTCAGGTCCTAAAGATCCGATTCTTACTTCTGAAATTCCGTCTACAAATTCAAATATCTGAGATAGTGAATCGTTAGATTATTAATATATGTAGTTAGATAGATAGGACCGAGGAGAGTTATTGCAACAGACAAAACAGTTTTGAACTTTGATGTTTTGCTCGAGTTTGTGTATCTCCTTCGGACAATCTATATAATCCAAGATACGCAAAAACAAAAGATTCACTCGTGTACTTCGAAGGTACGTGTCGAAGATCGTAACGTCGCCATAGGCGGGGGCCACGACTCCATATCGTGACATTTGAGACGATTACAGCAACGTAGCACCGGGGGCTTCCATGTTGAACAACCACTTGGGGCCAACCCATTCGAGCAGCAGCAGAACCCGCTACTTGGCTCTACCACGTTTAAAATCTTAATTTGGTACATACTTGATTACCGATTTGATTTCGTGAATTAAGATATTCCATTCCATATATTATTAATGTTTGCATTTAATTATTACTGAATATTCGTTACAATTTAGTTATTCACCTTTTAAATTTATAGACAACATCCATCTCACTAATCAATCTAATCTTTATAGAGATTTATTATAAGGAAAGTGGAGAAAAAAAGTAGTCATGAATTTAATCAACAAGGATCCTATTGACGTTTGTCACTTTTCGAGAAACATAACATATTACAAATCTAAGCAATCATTTTATTACAGTCTGAACATTGAAACATATTTTGAATAGCGTGTTTTAGAAAATCAAGCTTCATAGGATTATTTAAAAGTATTTATATATATATATATATATATATATATATATATATATATATATATATATATATATATATATATATATATATATATATATATATATATATATATATATATATATATATATATATATATATATATATATATATAACACTCCGCTCATTACAATTTCTCACTAAGATTACGAAATGATTCAGATGCTGTGACAGAGACACGGGACATTCGTATGACAGATAGTTCCATTCTCACGTGACCGACAACGAACAGATAAACCTACCACTGAACTAATCCGATGTCAGAATAACCGTATCGAAGACTATCGATAAAACAAAAACTACCAGTAAGTGTTCGAACGTAAGCAAAATCGATGCAATGGCCGAACGTAAACTTGACCCTGCAGACAGGTTCCAAATACGTAATTAACATATACCGAATAAAATCAGCACTGCGATCCGTATGTTCGAAATTTAAATTTGATACATCGTCCGTGTGAAACGCAGAAACATACCGAGTAGATAGACGTCGAAAATAGAAAGCAGCGGAAGACATGGGATGTGTGTCACTAAGACACAGGTGGACTCTAGAGGGGAGGGGGGGAGCGTGGAAGTGAGATAAAACGTGGACAGAACAAACACATGGTATAAAGGAAAGAGACGGAAATACCTCGTTTAACAAGTTTAGCACATAGAAAACATTCTTGCGTTCGAAGAAACTAGAGAGATGTATTGGATGCCCCGATTGACTATTCGATAGTTATGATGAGTGAATTGACCGCGGAGGATTGTGCATTAACTGTGTTGATATTGAGTTTAAATTTGATAAATTACTTGTTTGTTGGCCGCGTTTGGAAGTTCGTTAGTCAAGTTACAGACAGTAAAATCGAGATTCTCTTCGATCGACTTTATAAAAAAAATATCACGCTTTAGTTTCAAGATTCAGGATTATTTTGTTTCAGGTCCTAAAGATCCGATTCTTACTTCTGAAATTCCGTCTACAAATTCAAATATCTGAGATAGTGAATCGTTAGATTATTAATATATGTAGTTAGATAGATAGGACCGAGGAGAGTTATTGCAACAGACAAAACAGTTTTGAACTTTGATGTTTTGCTCGAGTTTGTGTATCTCCTTCGGACAATCTATATAATCCAAGATACGCAAAAACAAAAGATTCACTCGTGTACTTCGAAGGTACGTGTCGAAGATCGTAACGTCGCCATAGGCGGGGGCCACGACTCCATATCGTGACATTTGAGACGATTACAGCAACGTAGCACCGGGGGCTTCCATGTTGAACAACCACTTGGGGCATTCACTCGCCTCGTTCCTACCTTCGATGTGATAATAACTCTCTCAGAATAACTATTCACGCTCATCTTGAATGTTAATAGTCTAATCACCACAACACTGCCGTTTGCGTATACGCATAGAAGTATGTTACGTACGCATAAAAATGTTCGCAAAATATTCATTATCAAGTGAAATTGAGTTTAGCGAACAGCGCATAGGGTTCGTAGATTAAAATTATGGATATTTAAGATGACTGTTTAAAGGACAATATTATTGAAACATTCACTGAGGAGGACGCATGAGGCCGACAAAGCAAGCAGGCGAATCACCTGAAGGTAATTGATTACCGTCGCCCACGTACATCTGCAACACCAGAAGTGCTGCAGATGCGTTGTCGGCCTTTAAGGGTATTTGGGAGATGGAAGCGATGGGGATGGGGAGGGGGGGAGTGGGCCTCCGGATACCTCACTCACCGAACGCAGAAGCACAAGATGCCTCTACTTCACGCCGGTGTTCTGCGAGGCCGTGATACCAACCCGGTCGAGCCAACCCATTCGAGCAGCAGCAGAACCCGCTACTTGGCTCTACCACGTTTAAAATCTTAATTTGGTACAAACTTGATTACCGATTTGATTTCGTGAATTGACATGTTCCATTCCATATATTAGTAATGTTTGCATTTAATTATTACTGAATATTCGTTACAATTTAGTTATTTACCTTTTATATTTACAGACAACATCCATCTCACTAATAAATCTATATAGACATTTATTATAAGGAAAGTGGAGAAAAAAAAAAGTAGTCATGAATTTAATCAACAAGGATCCTATTGACGTTTGTCACTTTTCGAGAAACATCACATATTACAAATCAAAGCAATCATTTTATTACAATGTCTGAACATTGAAACACATTTTGAATAGCGTGTCTTAGGAAATCAAGCTTCATAGGATTATTTAAAAAGTATTTATATATATATGTAATATATATATATATATATATATATATAAATATAATAGGCTTACGTTTGACCTCAATCTCGCTTGATGGAAGGCGAAGATGAGGCCTAGGATGGCACACGTTTGCCTAGATGGTGCCTTAAAGATGTCTATTTTTAGAGATTTATATTTAAATGTGTTATTTCTATTGTAGCAACACGTTACATATGAAATACTTCCATTAAAGGCAATCGCTACTTATGACGATTTCGAATGATCAACGGTAAAGTTTAAATAAATAAATAAATAAATCGCAGAGCAATTTATTTATTTATTTATTTAAACTTTATTTGCACATTACATGACAAAAAGGCGGACTTAATGCCAAAGAGGCATTCTCTACCAGTCTACCATTAGATTGAACAGAGAAAATGTGAAAGGGTGCACAATAATTTTATGTTCATATATATATATATACTCGTATATTATACTACAATATAATACTTATATATGACGGTACTTACGCAATCTCGAAACATTAGATATGCTAATCGATGCGTCCATTATAATGGCGTTTTCAATTCCGAACGCACGCACTTGACGCAGCACCGGGGCTTCCATGTTGAACAACCACTTGGGGCATTCACTCGCCTCGTTCCTACCTTCGATGTGATAATAACTCTCTCAGAATAACTATTCACGCTCATCTTGAATGTTAATAGTCTAATCACCACAACACTGCCGTTTGCGTATACGCATAGAAGTATGTTACGTACGCATAAAAATGTTCGCAAAATATTCATTATCAAGTGAAATTGAGTTTAGCGAACAGCGCATAGGGTTCGTAGATTAAAATTATGGATATTTAAGATGACTGTTTAAAGGACAATATTATTGAAACATTCACTGAGGAGGACGCATGAGGCCGACAAAGCAAGCAGGCGAATCACCTGAAGGTAATTGATTACCGTCGCCCACGTACATCTGCAACACCAGAAGTGCTGCAGATGCGTTGTCGGCCTTTAAGGGTATTTGGGAGATGGAAGCGATGGGGATGGGGAGGGGGAGTGGGCCTCCGGATACCTCACTCACCGAACGCAGAAGCACAAGATGCCTCTACTTCACGCCGGTGTTCTGCGAGGCCGTGATACCAACCCGGTCGAGCCAACCCATTCGAGCAGCAGCAGAACCCGCTACTTGGCTCTACCACGTTTAAAATCTTAATTTGGTACAAACTTGATTACCGATTTGATTTCGTGAATTGACATGTTCCATTCCATATATTAGTAATGTTTGCATTTAATTATTACTGAATATTCGTTACAATTTAGTTATTTACCTTTTATATTTACAGACAACATCCATCTCACTAATAAATCTATATAGACATTTATTATAAGGAAAGTGGAGAAAAAAAAAAGTAGTCATGAATTTAATCAACAAGGATCCTATTGACGTTTGTCACTTTTCGAGAAACATCACATATTACAAATCAAAGCAATCATTTTATTACAATGTCTGAACATTGAAACACATTTTGAATAGCGTGTCTTAGGAAATCAAGCTTCATAGGATTATTTAAAAAGTATTTATATATATATGTAATATATATATATATATATATATATATAAATATAATAGGCTTACGTTTGACCTCAATCTCGCTTGATGGAAGGCGAAGATGAGGCCTAGGATGGCACACGTTTGCCTAGATGGTGCCTTAAAGATGTCTATTTTTAGAGATTTATATTTAAATGTGTTATTTCTATTGTAGCAACACGTTACATATGAAATACTTCCATTAAAGGCAATCGCTACTTATGACGATTTCGAATGATCAACGGTAAAGTTTAAATAAATAAATAAATAAATCGCAGAGCAATTTATTTATTTATTTATTTAAACTTTATTTGCACATTACATGACAAAAAGGCGGACTTAATGCCAAAGAGGCATTCTCTACCAGTCTACCATTAGATTGAACAGAGAAAATGTGAAAGGGTGCACAATAATTTTATGTTCATATATATATATATACTCGTATATTATACTACAATATAATACTTATATATGACGGTACTTAGGTAATCTCGAAACATTAGATATGCTAATCGATGCATCCATTATAATGGCGTTTTCAATTCCGAACGCACGCACTTGACGCAGCACCGACGAGCGCGACTCCAGAAATAAGGCGACCGCGCCGGCTGTGGAGTCTTGACCCGATTTCTTTTTGTGAACGCTTAGCGGCCATTTATTTTCGGGTGTCAACGCTTTCAGCAACACGAAAATTATAATCTGCGGCCTTGAATCCTGTACCTTCGTATTGTTTTTAGCATTTCCATAGAGGAATTCATTGACAGTTGTTGTCCGTGTGGCGGCCACACTTGCCGTGTATAACGGCAACCCTGTCCGACCATGGGTGTCGTAAAAGGCGACTGGTGGCGAGAGGTGGCCTATGTTCAGCGGTCGATTTGTGATTGGCTGACTTGATTCACTGCTGAGCACTTCGCGTATAACTGTATTACAAACTGTTTAAATAGATATTATCCACCTACAGGAGTATTGCCAGCCAGTGAAAACGCAATTTAATTCTTCTTATTTAACCGTCTATGCAAGTCTAATGATGGATATGTAGATAATGGTGTGAAAGAACTAGCATATCTGACATCGAAGTTCTTCCTCCCCATCTTGAGACGCATGTTAGCTTTGTATGGGTTTGAATTCTGGCCTAATGTGCTGCAGAAAACGTAAGTCTTTAGCAGCATCCTCTACATATCTCGTTACTAGATAAAGGCCAGTTTTAATTTTTGATTGGAATTGTATTGAAAGAGTTTTGTTTCCGTAACTTGCTCTGTACTGTACGGAAAACCATTATTTTAAAGACGTTGGCAAATATGACAACAAGCAATAAAACAGCATATATTACCTAGTTCGCCTCGTTGTAAGTTGAAACACGTGTCGCTTGTTAAATGCTGGTGTTGTGTATTACACTGTCGTGTTCAGTGCTTGTGTGGGTGACAGTTCTGCTGAAGGAGTTCGGTGCTTTTTTACTCTTCGGATCAGGTTAATATCATTATGGCTGTTTTTACGCGGACTTGTGCAGTCTTTTTTTTCTCTAACATTTTTAAAACACGAACATGTGTTTGTTTTATTTACCAACATACTAATTAATTGGTCGACGGCATGGCAACACTAACACTAACGGTAACTGAAACAATACAGCGATCGGAACATCGTGTGGGAACTGGCGTTGTTACTTTCGAAGCCGCAATAGTCCAAATATTCAGCCGGCGTGGCGACCTTGTTTTCGGTTTCGTTCGAGCGTCGCGCAGAACGTTCACGCCGGTTGCATGCGACTAATCAGTGACATAAGACGCCGTTGAAATATTACAAATGGTGCGATGAACGATTTGCGAGTGAGTCACGACGCCATTGTTGAAACGGATTAAACGCAGTTGAATGTAAATAAACGGGGGATCGATGCAAGATCGTCTGCAGTAAACATTGGCTCCTCGGCAATGTTATAAGCGAATACATGATCTATTGTGCTGTACTTACATTGAAGCGATGTGCATTTTTATTTACAGCGTTTTCATCTTCTCTAGTATAATTTAAAAGATACAACGATTTGAAACTGAACATAAGAATATAATCCATGAAAGAAACTTACTAAATTGAGTATTTTGTAATTATTTATTTATGCTTTATTGTCTACACAAAAGGCGGACTTAATGCCTTTTGGCATTCTCTAACAGTCAACCCAGGGCGTGAAGAAATGTGGTGATAGGTGCATCAAGTTTAAAATAATATAAATATGAAAGGCTAATTGAGGAATATACTACATAATGAAAACATATATAAATGTATAGGCATACATATATACACATCCACATAGATACACAAATACATACTATAATATATACAGAAATAACAACACAGATATATACATACATATATAATAGATCAGAATAAATACTGACAAGTATCAGATTGTTTTAAAAAGTGTTCGCGTACCAATCTTTTGAAAGAAATTTTATATGAGGCTAATTATCGTTGAAAAACCAGATAATTTCATTATCATCATCATTTCAGCCTGTGACAAGTACACTGCTGATCAAAGATTGGCACAAACCACTGTCCTGGGCTACGTCGTCTTCCAGCAACATTGTGAAGGTTGTCACTCGAGAACCTTCCTTTCCATCGCTTGTCGGTTACACTACCTCTGCTGCGAATTCTGTCACGCAAACAAATACCGAGCATAGCCTTTTCCATAGCCCGCTGAGGAACATTGTGCTTCTTCGTACCGCCTGCAGTGAAAGACCACGCTTCGGTACCAAAAGACATCACTAGCAACACGCACTGGTTGATGCTGGACACATTCTTGAGGTTATGTGGTAGACAGAATAGTAGAACATAAATATTGTGCCCCACTAAAGCTCTAATCGCAGTCATAGATAGCTGTTCTGTCTATTGGTAACTTCGTTTATGAATTAACCTTCAATTACATATATAATATATGAGAAATTTTGATCGATACGGTGAGACAATTACTTTTTATTCTAAAAAAAAAAAATTAAAAGCTTCACGGATTTCGGTTATTTTCATAGTTTTAATATCGCGACACTAGACTTTATATTAACAGGCGTAAAAGAAAAGCCGTGTTACTGTGCGAAGTTCAAATAAAAAAAAACGCACAATTTGATTTCTCACGTCCAATGAGAATCTTAGCAGGAGAACATTAAACCGAAATAAAACTATTTATACAAACATTAACGGGATACACGAGCGGCAGGGCAGACGCGTTGCACCATGCGGCCCAGTGATAACGCACCACTGACAATTCTAAATTTGTATTTATGCCGTTACGCATCGACCTAGTTCTTTCTATGTTACATTCAGAATTTTTCCCACTTTTACACCAGCGAACGGGCGCGGCTTGCGAAAGTGGGGCGCGGACGGTTCGGGCTCGACTTCCAGATCGGGCATTACCTTCTGTAAAATATACAGCAGTTTCAACCATTCAAGCATTGAGCGGCATTACGGTACGGTACGGCTGTTCATACGCAGAAACACGCATGCTTGCCGCACCTGGCAGAGACTGAGCCGTCGAAAGTTTCCGTTCGACACAACACACAGTATTTGTTAGCGCGAGCATCTGGCATAACAAGGGCTAATGTAACAACAGCGTCAGGGGAGACGCAAGCGCCTAATGTTCCGGAGCGCCGCATTCCACGCGCCCGATCGAGCGGAATGCATTGGAAAACGCAGCATAGGCAATTGCGCCGGGGCGAAACTAGTTTGGACTGGTCTCGGGTCGAGCGAGCGCCGTGTTGACTTTGAACGCGGGCAGGTTCTATGCTATTTTTTTTTGGACCACACCGCGATGCCATCCGACAAGCTAGTTTGTCTTATTTAACACTCTCTGAACAAACACACGATTTAGAATAAATACTTAAAGTATTTAAATATTATATATCGGTCTCAGCAACTAGAAGATTTGAGACATTGTGCTATTAGTGTCCGTTGCAGGTCAGTGACCGTGTTTTTTTTTAAATCATATCACATTTGAGACCTTGAAAAGATTTACATCGTCTAAAACTGACAATTAAAATTTTAATATCTGAATCAGTAAACTGTTGACTTAGGCATTATATGGTGAGCCGTGGTAGCTTAGTGGTAAGGGCGTTCGCTATAGTTTCAAAGAGCTCGAGTAACCTGGGTTCGATCCTTGGTGGCGGCACCACTTAAATTGTTAATAGCAATTTTAGGTGCTGAATTTACCACGTATTCGGCGGTGAAGGACAACATCGTTTGAGAAATTCGTGGACATGTGAAGTCTGCCAACCCGTACTGGAGCAGCGTGGCGGACCCTTCCCGGCTCCATACCCTTCTTAGATATTGGAGAAGGAAGCCTTTCCCACTGCTGGGCAAATTATGTGGATTAAGGTCAAGTTTTCGAAACCTCGAACAACAATGGTAGAACTGCATTTCAGCCAAATACTGTCCAAATTGAATCGGAAATCCATGTACTGGTGACGTGGCATTACATCTCAGTCGCCAGGAGTGACAAGGCATCTGCTATTCGATTTTACATCAAGGATGGATGTATCTCAAACATTGACGACCACTGTCCAGTTAAGACTATGTACGGATTTGTCACCCCTGCTTCCACTGAAAAATCACTTTCGATTACCAAGTCGCTAATGGCATTTCTCCAAGAGATCGTGATTGAAAATGAGTAAATAATTACTTTTCTTTAATTTTAAATAAATTTGATTTGCCATAAACACCATTACGCTGGGCAGGGCGGAGTACTAGACACCTCCCACCTAAAAAGCTGAGACCTTATCCTTTATGGTAAACGGAGCCATGACAAAAAATGACACTACGATTCTAGTGGGGAATGATGGCACACACGGAATTATTGTGTTTTTTGTTGTGGAATAGGCGGGATAGGGCGCCTGGTTTCTCGTCATCGATCATGAATACATCATCGCCATTCATTCGTCTGAACAACTACAGTTGCTCCAAGAACTTGCCAGTACTTAGTGATACTTTTTTTTTATGTGAACGAGGCGCAATGTGCCAACGGCTCACCCGATAGTAAGTGATCACCGTCACCCACGTGCACCGGAGCAGCTGCAGGTGCGTTGCCGGCCTTTAAGGATATTTGGAAGATGTGAGAGGATTGGGCGAGAAGGAGTGGGCTTCCGTTTACCTCGCTAATTGAACGAAACGCAGAAGCACAAGATGCCTCTACTTCACGCCGGTATTCTGAGAGGTTTTTTTTTTATGAGAAAAGCGGCAAACGAGCATGCGGTTCACCTGGTTGTAAGTGATTACCGTCGCCCACGTACATCCGCAACACCAGAGGTGCTGCAGATGCGTTGCCGGCCTTTAAGAATATTTGGAGGATGGGCGGGAGGATGAACAGGGGAGGGGAAGGGTGCCTCCTAATCACCTAATTCACCGAACGAAACGCAGAAGTACAAGATATGCCTCTACTTCACGCCGCTATTCTGCGAGATCGTGATTCTGCCCCGGTCGAGCCGGCCCATTCGAGCAGCAGCAAAAGCCGCCCGCCCCCGCTTGGCTCTAAAAGATGTAACGAATAATAATGACAAAACGATTCGAAAACGGAACGCGGCAGCGGCGATGCCATTGTCTGGAATCGATCGCGCCAAAACTGACCAGCGTTAGGCCGTTTTGGCCAAGTAATATATTCATTCAGTGCGACTGATGGAAGCATTGTAAAACGTTCGCGAACACCGGCTTCGGCTGTGATAAAACGCCGCTACAATTGGACGACGCGCGACTGAGTGAAGTTTGCGTGCAATCCGAGACGGTATCGAGCTTCGCAGACGGGAATAGTCGCTTCCCTGGCCTGGCCGCCGTCCATATCCGATGGCTGAACGGCGCGTGGTGACGTAACCCGCGAAACATCTTAAAGCAAATTTTCAATCTTATCCGATCGGTCTAAGGTCGCTTTTGCTTCAACGCAAGAACGGGAGACGCGTGAACGCGTGGAGTAAAGGACGGATATAACATGCGTATGCGCAGGCCCTTACGTAATTTTCAGTTGACGATGAACTCGATACGTCACAGCGACTTTTCCGGATGACGGATTGCCGGACCTGCACGGACCCATTATCATAAATCGCAGGATACTAACAATGGTCGGCTGCAAGGTCAATTGGACCTCGTGACGATGCTCGAGATTAGAATAGAAGTTTCATTTGATAAACGGAGGCCTGTTCCGCTATGCCACAAAAAATATTCTATTTCACAACAATTTCGAATGAAATCATTCCTCGATAGAATCATACACGTGTTATTTTTCACGTCCAAGGCATGGTTTCGTTTTTGGTAACCAAGTCTTACATAAACGAAACGATGTTAAAAAATAACAACACGGTATGTTTTAATCGGGTAATGACGTCACACGAAGTACAGTTCGCGAAAAAAATTGTTTTGGAATAAAATGTTCCTTTCCGTCTTATATTTTATTTACAGGCATATGACGTATAAAGATCGAGTTTCATGTATATATAGTTTTGTATATACATTATGATACCGAGGTAGCCTAGTGGTCAGGGGGCTCGCTTCAGTTTCATAGAGCGCGATTAACCTGGGTTCGATCCCCGTTGCCGGCACCACTAAAATTATAAGTAGTAGTTTTAAATTCTGCATACACCACGTGTTCGGCGGTGAAAGAAAACATGGTGAGGAAACTGCGTATCTGAGATATATTTTATTTCGAGGACATATGAACCCCGTCAACCCGCATTGAAACAGCGTGGCGGACCCTTCTCGGCTCTTAAAGGTAGACTATTATATATTTCAGAAGAAGTAATTTGCCCAGCAGTGGGTATTTACTTGACGTCTCTATAAGTTGTCAACTGAGCCTCTAAAAGTTTTTAAAGCGCTCAAATACAGAGGAACTCAGTAGTTTTTAACGTGGTAGAGCCAAGCCGCAGCTTTAGCTGCTGTTTGAATGGGCCGGCTCGACCGGGTTGGTACCTCGACCTCGCAGAATACCGGCGTGAAGTACAGGCATCTTGTGCTTCTGCGTTTTATTCGGTGAGTGAGGTAACCGGAGGCCTACTCCCCCTCTCCAACTCCCTCCTCATCCTCCCACCCATCTCCTAATTATCCTCAAAGGCCGGCAACGCACTTGCAGCACTTCTGATGCTGCAGATGTACGTGGGTAGACGGTAATCACTTACCATCAGGTGAACCGATTGCTCGTTTGCCGCATTTCTCATAAAAAAAAGTAAACAGTCTTCTTAGCGTACAAACCTCCTTAACTAAAGATATGAGTAATGCTAGGTTCAAAAGCTTCAGTATCAAACTTTCACCACTTACATGGAAAGTTCTTCTAAGGGCAACTTATAATATACTATTTATTTGTGTATATGAATATAGTTAATTAATAATTTTATTAAAATATAAAACTAATTTTTTAATGCACTTATTACATTATTTCTCAACACTCAGGGTTGACTGATAGAGAATGCCAAAAGGCATTAAGTCCGCCCTTTGTAATAATTTTTAAGGTAGATAAAGTTTAAATAAATAAAATAAATAAATTATTTTAAAATCTGTATCTTAAATATTAAAAAAAAACAGCAACTATACGCCGCGACGTACCACATTCAACCTGTCCTTTTGCAGTTGATCGTGATCTCTTAATTAGGAAGCGACGGTCTACACCACATACTTATATATAAACATATATGTACATACATACATATTTGTGTGTGTGTCTGTGTCGCAACAGCAGATACATTAGTGGGCTAATGTTAAACAAAATGTTGACGAAGTGACAAGTTTCAACTTTCGTTAACATTGGATCCAGTAGACATAAGAGCTTCCGATTGTTTCGTCTCCCTAGTTCTAGTGATGCACAGCTCACCGTCGCTAGCCTGTGACATATGAATGGATACATCAGCGTGGGCTGCCAGGGTCTCGTGTGTCAGCGCTTGTAGGGCGCACCACGTGGTGCAGGTATGATATGGTATATGGAGTAAAGGGTGGTATGCACGCTCAAGCTAATGTAAATGGTTGAAAATCTCGAGCTGATGAAATAGATTAACGTCCAAAGGGACACAATAAAGATATAACTGAGTACTTTTAAATATACAGTGATAAGCATTGTTGACAACATTTTGACATTGACATATTTTAATGGTCTAATATTATTATTATTTTATACGGTTGAAATTTTATATGAATGAGAGATGTAAAGCGAAATTTTCAATACGTAGTAGAGCCAAGAGACTGCTTTCTGCTGCTGCTCGGATGGAAATAGGATGGGCTCGCCGGGATACATTATGCTTTTGAGTTTCGTGGGGTAACCGGAGGCTCACTTCCCGAGCCAGGCCGGCTCCCTGGATGCTGCAGGTGTGCGTAGGCATCGATGATCACTTACCATCAGGTGAACCGATTGCTCGTTTGCCGCATTTCTCATAAAAAAGTAAACAGTCTTCTTAGCGTACAAACCTCCTTAACTAAAGATATGAGTAATGCTAGGTTCAAAAGCTTCAGTATCAAACTTTCACCACTTACATGGAAAGTTCTTCTAAGGGCAACTTATAATATACTATTTATTTGTGTATATGAATATAGTTAATTAATAATTTTATTAAAATATAAAACTAATTTTTTAATGCACTTATTACATTATTTCTCAACACTCAGGGTTGACTGATAGAGAATGCCAAAAGGCATTAAGTCCGCCCTTTGTAATAATTTTTAAGGTAGATAAAGTTTAAATAAATAAAATAAATAAATTATTTTAAAATCTGTATCTTAAATATTAAAAAAAAACAGCAACTATACGCCGCGACGTACCACATTCAACCTGTCCTTTTGCAGTTGATCGTGATCTCTTAATTAGGAAGCGACGGTCTACACCACATACTTATATATAAACATATATGTACATACATACATATTTGTGTGTGTGTCTGTGTCGCAACAGCAGATACATTAGTGGGCTAATGTTAAACAAAATGTTGACGAAGTGACAAGTTTCAACTTTCGTTAACATTGGATCCAGTAGACATAAGAGCTTCCGATTGTTTCGTCTCCCTAGTTCTAGTGATGCACAGCTCACCGTCGCTAGCCTGTGACATATGAATGGATACATCAGCGTGGGCTGCCAGGGTCTCGTGTGTCAGCGCTTGTAGGGCGCACCACGTGGTGCAGGTATGATATGGTATATGGAGTAAAGGGTGGTATGCACGCTCAAGCTAATGTAAATGGTTGAAAATCTCGAGCTGATGAAATAGATTAACGTCCAAAGGGACACAATAAAGATATAACTGAGTACTTTTAAATATACAGTGATAAGCATTGTTGACAACATTTTGACATTGACATATTTTAATGGTCTAATATTATTATTATTTTATACGGTTGAAATTTTATATGAATGAGAGATGTAAAGCGAAATTTTCAATACGTAGTAGAGCCAAGAGACTGCTTTCTGCTGCTGCTCGGATGGAAATAGGATGGGCTCGCCCGGGATACATTATGCTTTTGAGTTTCGTGGGGTAACCGGAGGCTCACTTTCCGAGCCAGGCCGGCTCCCCTGGATGCTGCAGGTGTGCGTAGGCATCGATGATCACTTACCATCAGGTGAGCCGCTTGCTCGTTTGCTTCCTTTGCCATAAAAAAAAAACCTGGTGTTGCATCGATGAAACCATCAAGATCTAGGTAAGCCCTTGTTGGTATTTGACGGCCCTTTCTGTCCACATCACAACACCTTACGAACTATTTCTTTCGATAAAATTTTACAAAACCCATTTACCAATCGTGAGTTTCATATATACTTTTTGGAGACGATTTTACTAACATCCAAAGCTCTTCCTTTTTTACGTTATCGGACAAAGGCTCGAGTATTTATAATGCCAGTTGACTCCACACTAATTTCACATGTAAGCGGGATTTACAACCCGAGACCATATTAAGTTAAACACTTATAAGCGGGACATTTTAAACTTAAAGGGATTGGAAACTAGAATGACGCTCACTTTGCCTTACGGAATTCGCAACGTCCCTGACGGCGAGCTGATCGCGAGGAATTTAATGCGAAACCGTTTACTTTGAGCATATGTTATAGGAGAGATCTAAACAAATGAAGTAAATATACGAAAGATATTGGGAGAAACGCAATAATATACAATATAGATTAATTTAACGCCACTCATAACCGAAATAAGAAACACTTTTCCAATAATTTTTTTTAAATATCTTGAATACATTTATTAGCAAATGAAAACTTAAAATAATAATATGCACGTGATGACCTTTTGGAGGATTTCGTCTACAACGGCCACTTGCGAATAATATCGGCAGTTGTCAACTGCGCAGGTCGTCATAGTGCCGTAAATGAACGCGCATGCCCTGGCACTCAGATCAGCGGTACATCGCATGTTCCCCACATCCGATGTAAGGCTGATGCATCAAAATGGGAGGAAGGGTCAGATGCTGTGTCAGAGAAAGAATTTTTATTTTTGCTTCTATATTTATCTATTTATCTAAGCTGCATGCACGAAGTGGTACACATGGCGGACTTAATCTCTAGAGGCATTCTCTTCCAGTCAACCATTAGGCTAAGCAGAGATACCATTAGGCTATATATACCTAAATAACATATTTCATATTTATCTATAAAAAAATTTGCAAGGCTAATCAAAGCAGATGCCAATGAACGTTTATTACTTATCGGACGTCGGTTGAGGCTAGTTCAAAACAAAGGCGTTGGGGCGTGCTTTCCATATAGAGTACCGGTGAGGTTATTCCGAAGCGCGTGGGCCACGAGGGCATTCAACCCCGGACCCTGACTAATACCTCCCTCGCGTTGGACCATATCCAAAAACAGTAAGCGATGGTTCCAATGAAAACGTCCAAATTGCGTTTATATGGACAGGCTGAATACATAATTCTGTGGGCCAAGACAAACATTGTCAATTATAGTAATGAAATACAAACGCCTCGTTTATTATAACTCTAAATTTGTTCAAAACATCCAGATGTTTTACTACACTAGAAAAATACGGCGATGGACCACCTTACACAGATAAAGTTAAAACAAAATGTTGACGAAGTGACAAGTTTCAACTTTCGTTAACATTGGATCCAGTAGACATAAGAGCTTCCGATTGTTTCGTCTCCCTAGTTCTAGTGATGCACAGCTCACCGTCGCTAGCCTGTGACATATGAATGGATACATCAGCGTGGGCTGCCAGGGTCTCGTGTGTCAGCGCTTGTAGGGCGCACCACGTGGTGCAGGTATGATATGGTATATGGAGTAAAGGGTGGTATGCACGCTCAAGCTAATGTAAATGG
The DNA here is from genome assembly GCA_029286595.1 of Bhutanitis thaidina. Taxonomy (NCBI): domain Eukaryota; kingdom Metazoa; phylum Arthropoda; class Insecta; order Lepidoptera; family Papilionidae; genus Bhutanitis; species Bhutanitis thaidina. The sequence continues at coordinate 13,102,388 of JAGSMS010000017.1, forward strand.
TTGAAAATCTCGAGCTGATGAAATAGATTAACGTCCAAAGGGACACAATAAAGATATAACTGAGTACTTTTAAATATACAGTGATAAGCATTGTTGACAACATTTTGACATTGACATATTTTAATGGTCTAATATTATTATTATTTTATACGGTTGAAATTTTATATGAATGAGAGATGTAAAGCGAAATTTTCAATACGTAGTAGAGCCAAGAGACTGCTTTCTGCTGCTGCTCGGATGGAAATAGGATGGGCTCGCCCGGGATACATTATGCTTTTGAGTTTCGTGGGGTAACCGGAGGCTCACTTTCCGAGCCAGGCCGGCTCCCCTGGATGCTGCAGGTGTGCGTAGGCATCGATGATCACTTACCATCAGGTGAGCCGCTTGCTCGTTTGCTTCCTTTGCCATAAAAAAAAAACCTGGTGTTGCATCGATGAAACCATCAAGATCTAGGTAAGCCCTTGTTGGTATTTGACGGCCCTTTCTGTCCACATCACAACACCTTACGAACTATTTCTTTCGATAAAATTTTACAAAACCCATTTACCAATCGTGAGTTTCATATATACTTTTTGGAGACGATTTTACTAACATCCAAAGCTCTTCCTTTTTTACGTTATCGGACAAAGGCTCGAGTATTTATAATGCCAGTTGACTCCACACTAATTTCACATGTAAGCGGGATTTACAACCCGAGACCATATTAAGTTAAACACTTATAAGCGGGACATTTTAAACTTAAAGGGATTGGAAACTAGAATGACGCTCACTTTGCCTTACGGAATTCGCAACGTCCCTGACGGCGAGCTGATCGCGAGGAATTTAATGCGAAACCGTTTACTTTGAGCATATGTTATAGGAGAGATCTAAACAAATGAAGTAAATATACGAAAGATATTGGGAGAAACGCAATAATATACAATATAGATTAATTTAACGCCACTCATAACCGAAATAAGAAACACTTTTCCAATAATTTTTTTTAAATATCTTGAATACATTTATTAGCAAATGAAAACTTAAAATAATAATATGCACGTGATGACCTTTTGGAGGATTTCGTCTACAACGGCCACTTGCGAATAATATCGGCAGTTGTCAACTGCGCAGGTCGTCATAGTGCCGTAAATGAACGCGCATGCCCTGGCACTCAGATCAGCGGTACATCGCATGTTCCCCACATCCGATGTAAGGCTGATGCATCAAAATGGGAGGAAGGGTCAGATGCTGTGTCAGAGAAAGAATTTTTATTTTTGCTTCTATATTTATCTATTTATCTAAGCTGCATGCACGAAGTGGTACACATGGCGGACTTAATCTCTAGAGGCATTCTCTTCCAGTCAACCATTAGGCTAAGCAGAGATACCATTAGGCTATATATACCTAAATAACATATTTCATATTTATCTATAAAAAAATTTGCAAGGCTAATCAAAGCAGATGCCAATGAACGTTTATTACTTATCGGACGTCGGTTGAGGCTAGTTCAAAACAAAGGCGTTGGGGCGTGCTTTCCATATAGAGTACCGGTGAGGTTATTCCGAAGCGCGTGGGCCACGAGGGCATTCAACCCCGGACCCTGACTAATACCTCCCTCGCGTTGGACCATATCCAAAAACAGTAAGCGATGGTTCCAATGAAAACGTCCAAATTGCGTTTATATGGACAGGCTGAATACATAATTCTGTGGGCCAAGACAAACATTGTCAATTATAGTAATGAAATACAAACGCCTCGTTTATTATAACTCTAAATTTGTTCAAAACATCCAGATGTTTTACTACACTAGAAAAATACCGCGATGGACCACCTTAAACAGATAAAGTTAAAACAAAAATTGCATAACGTCGGACCCTATCTCTGTCGATAGAAATATACAACAAACGACGAGAAAATATAAGGATTCGGAGAGTATTCAAGAAATATTATACCGTCGGCGAATATTTAAATAGCAATTTTGACATATAAATGTCATGTCTGCCTCTCTTCCGCATAAATTATAAATAAATCTACCAAATGTTGGCTACATCAACTATTTTATTTTAACAGAAATTGTAATCGTGATCGTCTTAAACCCTTACATAAAACCACAATTTAGATAACTACAGTAACAGACACGAATATCAATAATAATAATAAACTCTGAAAAGGTCAGCAATCAAAGATAATTCGTAATGAAAACTAACGAAGCAAAACGCAAGGTTACACAAAGTGTTTAACAGTGAACGTCCCGATGGCAAGAAACGAATTGCGCAGTCGGATAGGGTATCATTCATTGATATCGAACCGAGGGGAAACATCGAAAACAATAAAACAGAGAGCGAACGAGATAAGGGAGCAGACGGCGCTATCGTCGACACTTAATACGGCAATATGTTCAAATCGCGAAACCTATTCGAACCCGATCTCTGAATAACAATAAAAAAGACCAACGACAAAGGAAACGAACGAAGTTGAATCCCTAAGCCGAACTTTTCGCAAGCTGCACTTGGAAGGACTTCACATAAATAAATAAGCTTTCGCGATCGTAAACCCGAGTCTCAGAGGCTTTTTCACACCACTTATCAACAGAATACTAGGAACGGAACAACGTGACAGGTGGTGAACCTATCGCCATCTTAGATTTTTATCGTTCAAGCTACCGATAAAAATCGAAAAAATCGGTGCTAGCCCTCAACATTGGAGATCAGAAACAGGTCTTCTGATTCGGAGATAAATTCAATTCAAGTTTGTAATAGGTTGAACATTTATTCAAATCTATAATAAAGAAATCAAGTATATAAATTCAGAATGTGTTATTGATTCACTGTATCGGCACACAGGTGACAAAACTGCGTAGTCGTACGTGGTACAAATTAAGATAAATCTGTAAATGATGAGGCTTACAGCGCCTGAACAGTTTATTTTATGTAGTTTATGAGAAGAACAGAAATTGATCTTTCTTTGAATTACCATTCTCTGGGTCTAGTCCCTCTAACCACCGACTGATGGTAAAAATCCATTCGAATATGTCGAACACAAATTTTCTGTTTCAAATTATGATTTCAGTGATGCTCTCTGTTGAGAGAAGTGCGTTGGGAAAGCCCGTTAGTTTAGGCTGCGTCGTGTCTAATGGAATTCAGTAAGCACTGCCTACACCCATGAATGACATGGTGGGCTTATGAAGTAGCAACTAATAATTTTAAGCTTTTTGCTTCTTTTGACATCTAATCCAATTACAAAACAATTGTGTCACTAAATAGATTCTTAGCGAGAAACGTGCCCGTAATTAAAGCCATTTCAGCGTAGGGCCTTGGCTCGTATGGAGAGCGCTACATTGAGCTGTCAAGTCACGTCGATCTTATCAGATAAGACTAAGAGGAAAAATTGTAACGAGATGGGAACATAACAGCAGCGTCCGTAAATAGAAAAACAAGTGATAGTGAAACCAAACAATAGAATGTTTCACTGGTCCGGTACGTAACAACCATTCTTATCGTAAGTACGCGCAAATCGAATTATAAAAATAGCACAAATGAATTATGATTGTCAAAATTTAAAACAACACAGGCTGCTACTTTACTGTCTTCGCGTACCCCTTGGTATAGCACCACGAATTCGACATAATCCGAAAGGAGGTATTCAAAATTCACATGTATGTGGATTCTACAACCGTAAAACACAAAAATATGGCTTTAGGACAAGTAGCCAATATTATTTACACGCCATGAAAAGGCAGCGATTAGGTACGATCCGATGAGTCAATAAAAGAAATGACACAAGCAGTCAAGGCAGAAGTTAATAAAAAAAACAATTTTAAATGCTCTTGGTGTTATGTAGGACATATAAAATTTCTTGAAAACAATTCATTGTTACATAAGAGAATGACTACTATCATAAACAAACAGAAAAATAACGACGTAGTTTTAAAATCCAATTGGTTAATCCGCTCTTTCGATCAGCCTTTAACCTGATGGAAATAAGCCTCCAGACAAAGAAAGAATTCGTGAATTGTTAATGAATTTAATTTTATCATTACATGGTACATTTTTATGAACATTATTCACTACATCCACATTTACTAAATCTTACAATGGTCAAAAAATACACTGACATCTTTTTCGTCACCAAACATAGGTAGGACTATTGATAATAATAGTCCACTGCTGAAGGTAAGTCCCACGGGGAAGATTTGTCATGATTGACATGCTTGGTACCTAATACACTGCTGTGTATTTTCAATCTGGCACTTCTTGAGATCATTAATACATCATCTTTCAGTCGCTATGAGATTTCCAAGTATTACTACGCAGACAAGACATGAAGAATGGTGGTGGTTACATTGCCTTAACCCAAAACCATGCATCAATGTAATTAAATTTTACTTTATGAGGCCTTCTTAGACAAACTAATAATGAAATTAATAGTTTGCAATAGGTAGGCATGGTAGTTGGTATGGACACTACAGAATGAACTGAAGTAATTCTTGAAGTTTCGAAAGAAGCGATTCCGCGTTCACAATTACGATTGTGAAGTGGGCATTGATGACGTTTGAGAAAGTACAAGTAGGAGAGAGGAAAGTGCGTGAACGCAAAAACACGTCTGTCCGCCCATCGAGTTGGTATTTAGCACAACGGTGAACCGCGGGCGGTGAGATGGGGTCACATAATGTGTGTAAATATACTGATGCATTACACTTGCGGAATTTAAAGCATGAATTAAAATGACCGACCAAATTGTATACACAGAATACTTTAGATATATTCATCCTTGGCTAGATTCAGAGGAACTACAATATCATATCGCAAGCAAATTATTTCTAATGAACATTATTTTAACTAAACCATAACATACACAAGAATATATTCAGGCATAACAGAGGATCGACGCCCAATGAAGTGGTTTCCGAATTAAAATGTACAACTGCCTACGTGATAACATTCCTAATAAAAATAAAAGCCTACACGAACATGTTCTTAGTTGAAATTATTACGAAATTTGGAAATGAAATAGGAACCGATTAACATGTACGCACAGTCAAGGAGAACTTGTACTGCATTATTCAAATATTTCTATATTATTTCGATTGTTGTCACTTGTGTGACAATTATTATTATCTCTTGTACTAGTTTAACAACAGATTTTATTATATTTATATAAGTAACCCATCGGTTTCGCCTTATAGCATAATAATAATGCGTAATGCTAAGAGATATCTATGTTTCTATGTATTATCTATTTATCATCGCTGCTTGGACCTTCCTCAACAGGCTGCAAACAGTCCACGGCTGGACAAACCCCTTCACTACATGGAAGATTTGCTAGAATTGGCACGTATGGCAAGTCGATTGGCGTATTAAACGCTACTGTTCGTCACGGATGTACATCTTTAAAATAACGTGTAATAGTTTTTAAAGAAATGATATGAAAATATCATATAATGTTGTCAAGTCTACATTAGCAAAGCAATAAAATTACCATTATTTCGAAGCAGAACAACATGTGCCATTGAAACGTGACGTATCTATGCAACCGATACGTCAACCGCGAAATTATCCGAGATCGCCCATTAAAATGCAGTTATGTCTTCTAACAGGTAACGGTAACGCCTGGTTATTTATACTTTGATATTTATTGTAACATGATAGAGCAAGTCGCCTGACTAGGTAAGTAACTTCCAAGTGGCTATAACCGACGAATTCAACTGGGCTGAGCAGCAATCCGGAAACTACGTCACATCTCGTCGAGTGTTCCTCAAAACCTGTGCGAAATGCCTTTTTATTTTTTTATGGAAAAGACGGCAAACGAGCCTTACCTGCTTACCGTCGCCCACGTACACCTGCAACACGATAGATGCTGCAGGTGCGTTGCCGGTCTTTAAGGATATATATGGGAGATGGGCGGGAAGAGGAGGGGAATGGGGAGGGGATGTGGGCTTCCGGTTACCTCACTCACCGAACGAAACGCAGAAGCACAAGATGCCTCTACTTCACGCCGGTATTCTGCGAGAGTAATCTGGTCGAGCCGGCCCGTTCGAGCAGCAGCAAAATTGCCTGTGACAAATTACGTAACCGAGACGTGGTCATTCGCTGCGTACGCGAGGCAGGTACGATGAAGCTCGAAGTTGCTTAGCGGGTTATGGAAATGACACTACGAGATAGAATGTGTAGCGATGACATCCTCGACGGAACTAACCGGCGTAACCTTACGGATCGGAGACTAGAAATGACCATGGACCACTCGGAATAGCTCATGTAGAACAGGCAAATGGAATGCAGTACTACCAACCCATAAGATGGAGCGACGACGTGCACAGAGCTGCGGGAAATCAGTAGAGGCAGAAGGCTAGGCATTGTGTTTTGTAGCAATCTATGAGTTAGGTCATACGTTACAATAAAAGAGAGATGGAATAAGAAATGTTTTTTTAATAAACGTTCCTTGTTACGCCGCTTAACTATTTTGTCTCGTTCACTATTTATGATAACACCGTTTTAAATAAGTATTTTAATAAGAAGAAACGAGACGCGTGCGATGCCATCGGTTCGAAAGTGTACCAATTGGCAAACGCTGCAGGAAGCTGCCGGGCGTACAGTGACGAAATGCGTGCGGCAATTCAGTCACACAGACTAATAATAAATGAACTCACGAACAAATTTTTACTGCTTATAACATTGCGAGAAAAAAAATGGCTCGTAGTTATCTCAATAACTTCTTTACGAAAAAAAAATGGACAATTCAAAATGGCGAAGAGCGGCCATTTTATAAAAATATGAAGTAAATGAAATAGACGATTATCCGCTACGATCCGGGTCGTGTTTGTTGCACGCCCGGCCCCCTGAGAAAAGGGCGCTCGCCAGAGAGCTGGCCGTGGCAGACACCTAAGCCCCCGAAACCCAGCGCCCCTCGCTGGCGGGCATACCGGACGAACCCGGACAGGGAACCACCCGGGAACCTAACCGGCGGGGGGCCGGGAAGGGGGGCTTAAAAACGGAAAACCACTTTGCGCGACACTCTGAGGGGCCTCGCAGTCACAATCTACGCAAACAGCAACCCCATGCCCCGCACTTTTACGTGCGGCGAAATGAAACTACTGAGGGGGGCCAAGCCCCGATACAGTTCCTCCGACGCCCAAAAGGCGTCGAGAGAAGACTTGATAGGTGTTTGTTACACAGCGTTTTTATAAGAAGTAATGAAATGAAAAGAACTTGGAATACATTCAATGAATGAATGAACTTATTGACGTTCGAGCGAAAAAGAAAACACGCGGCAACCGGTTCCGCAGTAAGTGAGTCAAGTTGAAGTCTTACAATGTGGAATTAACGGAGAACTTTCTAGGGTTCCGTGCGTCCTTTCAACAAGCCTGCGCCGTCCGTCCGTCTGTTCGATCTCCCATGGGCTTTATCTTTTGAACATATAGGTAACGGATCGAAAGTTCCACAGAGTACGACTATGTGTTATTACAACAAAAAAAATTCCTATGTAAGAAACGTGTTTTTCAACTTTTTTTGTTCTTGCTTATCGTAAAAACAGTAACAGCGTCAAACTTGATGTGATTATAGTGCACTAAAAACCAACAAAAAAACGGCCAAGTGCCGAGCCAAATTTTCCGAGTCGAATGAAAAAAAAAACACATTTTGCTGGTAAATATATATATTTACAAAACAATCTGTGTTTCCGATTATTCATATCCGTTATTATATAACAGATGACGGAACCCTCGATGCACGAGTGCGACTCACACTTGTCCGGTTTTTTTTTACTACGTCGAGATCTTGAGGATATGTTTTATAGCTTCTATGCACAAATACGATAATTTTATTGGAAAAATGATTTAAACAGTGCAGTGTTAATGTCTTTCGTTGTGTAAGATATGTGTGCAAAATTGTTTAGTGCCCAAACTGAAAGAAGTTAATATCCTAAACCTTCACGTGTTAATACAATGGCAGTGGTTTTAATTAGCAGCTCGCCTTCAACACCCCACAACACAATCCACCCACTCTATAAGCTCAATTAAGCGACAAATATTCGAACACACAAACTTTCACAATTTTAATATTAATAATATCATAAGTGTCAAATCAGTTGCGCCCCCGCGACATCGGCGCATGTTCATAAGTTATACGATTCTTGCATATATTTTAATTGAAATCAAATTCATAATTTCAAGAATTTGCCACACGGTCTCTTCGCGTGGGTGCCGTGAGATAAGCCCCATACACAACAATGGCTACAGACAGACGGCGGGACTAACCATCCCGAGAATATATCCTACCAATGACGCGCAGGACCGTCTAAGGCTTACCGTACGTGTCGATTACAGCAAAGCCTGCAAATGGGAGAGGCCAATGCCCCCTAGTGAAATTATAACAGACGGTTGAAGCAAAATAAAGCAAGAATAATTCTAAGATGCGAAATTTGTGAGCAAATTTGAAAAGACTTGGAGCTCAAATATATTGATAGCCGAGCACTTGACATGATGCCAAGTGGTTAGAGTAACCTCGAATATTTTCTGATAAAACTGAACGAGATTGAAATCACGTGACTCACTGCTGATGTTGCCCACTTGAACTGAAATTCACTTTAAAAAAAAAAAAAGTAAAGTAACAGCCTGTAAGTGCCCACTGCTGGGCAAAGGCCTCCTTCTCAAATACTAGTATCAGAGAGGGTTTAGGAGCCGGGAAGGGCCCGCCACGCTGCTCCAGTGCGGGTTGGCGGGCTTCACATATCCTCGAAATAATATTTTTTTATTATTTCTCAGACATGCAGGTTTCCTCACGATGTTTTCCTTCACCGTTGAGCGCGTGGTAAATACAGCACTTAAAATTGTTAATAACAATTTTAGTGGTGCCGGCACCGGGGATCGAACCCAGGTCACTCGCGCTCTATGATACTAAAGTGAGCGCCCTGACCACTAGGCTACCACGGCTTCGGCACTTTAAATTCAACAAATCATTGGCTGTTACAATTTTCTTTATCCATCTGTGAATGTTGGCAACGCTAGGCTGGACGCATTAGATATGCTGCTTCCCATAACTATTCCGTAACTGGGACCGTGGTTGTTCAGCAGGGAGCACCGCGGGCTATCCCCAGTTCCCGGCCGGCGTCCACCATTATTTCCTTCTCTTCGCTAGCAACCGGTGCTACCTGCCGGCGCTGGCGACAGACGGCGACAAAGTCCTGGCGAACGGACCACGGCGGAAATCTAATCCCAGTATGCTGAATCTAAATTGTAGAGATTGGTGATGCCGAACGGTACCATTGTGATAAGTAAGATAAGTAATGACAAAGTATTTTCTATTTGCAAGAATATGGTTTACAGTTAGATCTTTAGAGTTAGACATAGCATGCAATATTAAAATTGATGCTTATTAATTAACAACATGCATAACATTACAAGGATGGATAAGGATTAATACAAAGGTATGGATAAATAGTAATTTGAAAAGAAAAGATACATTTACTCTACGTTTATTCCAAAATGTTGAAAAAATAAATGTCAAACCGTGCGAAGCCGGGACGGACCGCTAGTTTATATAATATACATATTAAATTTATCATTCAAATTCTTTTCCCTAAGTCGCATCTGCCGGGGTTTGTGGGATATCTTTCATGTGCGAAGAAAGTAGTAATCCTACTGCTATGCCGTCCATATTGAATATAGATTATTTCAGTGTGTGCTGTGTGTGTCTGTCTGTGTGTGTTACAGAGAAGTGGCGATGGCCCGACAACATGACACGAACGCGCTCTCTGCCTAGCGTGACTATTGTGACCGTTTTAGTGTTCGATTACTCAATATATCAGCGATCAACGACCTGGTCACTTATGGGTTGGTGCCAGCCGATGCAAATCGATATACGCGGGTCTCCATGGTTTTATAGGGGACATTCCCTGCATTAGGAAACTTCTAGAATTAACTTAAGTACTCCAAAGGATTGCAATAATTTCCAGATGACAGTATTCCAAAACGAATTCGGAGTGAATTGTCTCTTACTGAGATAGTGCGCCACCACCAAGGGCTTCAAACACCTGGCGGGATTGTGGTCAACATTAGAGCCGTGGTAGCCTAGTGGTTAAAGGAAAATCGAGGACATGTGAAGCCAACCCGCACTGGAGCAGCTTCGCGGGCCTTCTCGGCTCTAAAACCTTCTCAAATATCTGAGAAATGGGCAATTACAGGCTGCTACTTTACTTTTATTTCCAAGTTCAGGTTCCGTAAAAAAAAAAAGAAGACAGAGAAAAGAGAAAAAAAAGTCAATAGACAACGAGCGGTTCTGTTCCGATACCAAAAGATATAAATAACCCGGCATACTTATGAAATATCAGGGGCTAATTATATAAAGCTACGCTTGTCAATTTATAGGTCATCGGGTCGCTCGCTCGGGTTCGTGCTCTATTGTCGTGAAGCTGTACCTGGTACGTGTCTAGGCGCACGTGTGTCGTGTGAAGCGAGTTGCGGGAATGTGATTGTGGTTGAAGCGAGTTCGTCATGCTTAACGACTCCGTTAGTCTATTGTTTTTTCTTATTATAATGGGGGGTGAAGAAGAGCTTATAGTCCACATTATGGACACCTGCAAACAACCTCAATCGAAGAAGGTCACAGGTGCGTTATGATTGTCACCCCTGGGGACTAAGATGGAATGCCACACAGCCTGTAATAATACCAGTACAATATCATTCATTATATTGTTATCACATTAGTATATCTTTAATTTATATATTTATCTAATCTTTATTGCTATGCCTTTATATGCCTATAGGAGGAGATAAAAGGCGGACTTGATGACTATAGGCTTTCTCTACCAGCCAACCTATGGGTGAAATTTTATGGTAGGCCCAACAAAATACTAAGAAAACCAGTAACTCAAAAAAACTGAATTACTAATAGATACATATATTACATAAATAAAAACTAATTAAATGCATTAAATCACACATAAAAACCATACCATGTGACATTCGGGAGATCTTCAAAAAATGCTCACGAAACAATCCTTTGATAGAGCACTTGCTGGACGCTTGTTTTATATCATCGGGCAAGGAATTCCATTGCAGTGAACCCTGAACAGTATAGGAGTTACCAATGAACACGGTGAAGAGTCAAGGAATACAAATCTTATTATTATAACATGATCCAAGAACCCTGTCATTGGATAAAGAGAGATACTGAAATGTGTCCCTGAGATAAGAAGACGAAATTCATTTAAAAATAGAGAAAAGAACAAGCAAAATTCTAGAATCTCTATCTACATACCTTTCAAACCTGAAACATATTAGTTTTTGCACTCCTGTTTGATGGTAGAAAAGGGAACAAGCGTCGCACTTACAGAGAAATCAAGCACATGTTGCCCCATGTCCAACTGGTGTTGCGAAATGATATCAAACATAAAAAAAAATAAAAGCGTTTGCAACATGATTGTTTAGACAGTAATGTTGCCAAAGACGATGGAGATGTTTAAATGGAAAGGGAAGGGACACAAATAATAAACAACTGGAGACTGTAGATGGACACCCAGACAGCAAGAGTGGTTGTTCTTTCTTTTGACATTGATGACGTAGTGGTAAGATTGTGTACACGATTTGCAATAGAAAGTGATTTTTAGAGACAGAGACTTTTAGAAAGACACAGGTTGTAAGATCTAGAGGATCTGGAAAAAAAAAATAAGGCTATAAATAAGCAACTAATTCTGTGACCTGAAAATTCATCTACTCTCCTTCGAGGTTAGATTTTTACCGTGGCAGTTCAACGGCCGGGTGTTCGGTTTAAATTTTACAGTACCAGGTACCTACGTATCACAGAACCAACAGCGTCCGAAGTTACCAAATCGATTAAGTTACGAACGAAAGCGCCAGACGTGCGCCGCGTGGGCGTGGCGTGGGACCACGGGAGCGTATAATGGCTGCATTCGTTCACAAGGACAGCAGCCACCCACGTAATAGCTAAACAACTATTGTATTAAAAATAAGAAAATTGGGCGTGCGATGACGTCATCGGACGTATACCTATTACAGAATACCTGGAACAGAATCTAATTTCTTTCTTATTACTTTTAGATCTGTCTCTACTGCTGTACTTGATATGTCAGAAATATCGAAAATCGCGAGTCCTTCTAATCTTAGATATGGGCCGCGTCTACACCTAACGTGGCGCTTGCGGCTTCCTTTACTCTACCTATTATCTATGAGGTCTGTATCTAAGTAGTGAACGCACGCGTCTCCAAATCCTACATTAGAATATTTTAGTCCACAGCTGATCATAGGTCTCGCTAAGAAAGCGCCAGAGTACATGTCGGATGGTTTGCACATACTCTCTGCACTGTTTTTGCCGCCTCGATCGGATTGTTACCAAGGCCTCACAGAATACCGACGTGAAGTAGTGGCATCTTGTGCTTCTGCGTTTCGTTAGACGAGTGAGCTAACCGTAGACCCACTGCCCCTCTCCATCCCACACCTCATCTTACCCCCATCTCCCAAATACCCTTAAAGGCCGGCAACGCACTTGCAGCACTTCTACTGTTGCGGTTGTACGTGGGCGAGGGTTATCACTTACCATCAGGTTCAAATTTTCAAGTCACTAAGTCATCGGGAAGTTTGTTTAAAATTGATTACAAAATGTGTACCGAACAGAGAGACAGACCAAAAAAAATAAAAAGACTTGTTACACTAGAATGAGAAACTCATCTTTCGAGTCGGCTGAAGATAGTAATTATATAACTGAAGGCTGAATTAACAAGTAGCAATTATTAAAAAAAAAACCCCTACCGCGTAATAATTTTTATTCCCCTTCTCTTTCTTGATTCGCAACCGCCATATTTAAATATTACATCTCATCGCTCCCACAATGAAGACGAATCTAACTGACACCTCATGTAATTATGTTGAAATTCATCAAGCCATAACGCACAGAGCGTGCCGCAAAAATATCGACATTCAACCATATATATATATACACTCGAAAAATAGTAAACTTCTTCTGGAGCATTTGGGTAAAAATATATTTGATCCATAGTATCCTATAGGTCAGGGCGCTCATTTTCTTCACCAACTAAACCACTAAGGTTGACAATAGCAATTTTAAATGCTGTATTAACCATGCGTTCGTTGAAAGAAAACATCGTGAGGAGGAGGACAATCGTGTCTGAGAAATAATATTAAATATAATTTCGAGGATACTTGAAGCTCGCTAACCGCACTGGAGGAGCGTGGCGGGCCCTTACCGCCTCGAAAATACTCTCAGATATTTGAGGAGGTCTTTGCCCAGCAGTGGGCACTTAAATGCTACTATTTTACTCAGTAGTATATATATGTGTTGCCAGTGATGACATACGGATCCGAGACTTGGTCCTTCACTGCAGCCCGTATGAGGAAGCTCAAAGTTGCTCAGCGCGCTATGGAAAGGGCTATGCTCGGTGTTTCTCTGCGTGATAGAGTCTGCAACGATGATATCCGCAGAAGAACTAAGGTAACCGACACAGCCGTAAAGATCAGCAAGCTGAAGTGGTAATGGGCCGGCCACATAGCTCGCAGAACTGACAACCGCTGGGGAAAAAAGGTTTTCGAGTGGCAGCCGCGTACAGGCAAACGCAGTGTAGGACGACCCCCCACAGGATGGAGTGACGACCTGCGCAGTGTTGCGGGAAGTCGATGGATGCAGGTGGCTCAGGACCGAGCTTCGTGGCAATCTTTGGGGGAGGCCTATGTTCAGCAGTGGACTTCTGATAGGTTGAAATTATGATGATGATGATTTATGAACTAGTAAGGTAACAAACAAAACGGCGCATTTGTGGTAATGATTGTCGGACATCGATTGGACCTCGTCCGGTTACGGATAAGCGTCGAACGCGACTGTTCTTCGAAGATAAAGTGGATCAGCGTAGAGGTTATTGTTGCTGTGATGGCAGCCGTTCCGCGTCCAAACAGCATTCGACGGGTTGCAACAAACATACGCAGGGATGCCTAGAGTCATTTTGTTACAGACTTTATAATCATTTGATTTAAAGCTTTTTGCTCTCTAAACGTTTATAAAAAAATCTCAAATTGTATAATTTTAAATACTATCGACCCTAACTTTTCTATCAAAGAAACAATTAATTACCATTCTTTACTTTGAATGTTCGCATAATAATTATCATCATAGTCCACTGCTGGGGATAAAATTAAATATTTATGAATGTAAATTAAATAATATGATAGTGCACATTTTTTTTACAAAACATAAGTGAGTAAAGGTTGACAAAGGACAACGAGCACATGTTTAATAATGTACGTGTACATTTATTTAACACTTGTCTAACAAATCCGAAAACTAATTATAGTTTTAAAATTCAATGTTGTTGGAAAAAAGCTGAAATCAGAAAAAAAAACTCTTTATTGGCAGCCCTAGTAGCATGTTTCATGTGTATTCATAATCATACATAATGGTGGGGTACAACCCTGTCAAAAATCAGCTCGTGCCTAATTAGGACTAATGAGCCGTTAAACGGTATGGTCTCTCCACATGAACGGCTCGAATGCATTAAACGCAGAGAAATCTATATAAACTTTTCTATTAACAAATGTAAAGAATGATTTACGTGATCATGAATTTACGTTAGTTAAACTTGGTAAAGTATAATAAAAATATGAATAATTATATTTTTATAACGGATTTTTTGCGCATACGCGAACATTTCATATGCAATTAATATTCACGGATTTCATCGAGTTTAATTTTATTTTATCTTCCCTTTGGTAACTTTATTATTCATTTTTCGTCCAACCTACGCAGAATGAACTCACAGAAACTTGAGTTCGTGCAGTGGTATGCTTGATCTTGATAACACAAGGATACAAAAATCTATACCAATGAATAGAGAAATGCCTTCCTTTGTTTCTTGCATCCATTCATAAATTGTTTTTTACCTGAGCTTGTTTGGAACAATGTTTGGAACAGGTGGAGAGTCTTATCGTCTTACTGTACAGGTCAACGATAAAAGTCGACAACGTGACAGGTCGCGAGAGAGTCTGTCCTTATTTTCCAGGTCAGTCATATAAGTCGCACATAAATTTCAAAATATTTAGAGAAACAAGCCATCGACAAATGGTATCGCGAAATCAGGCCCACACCTATTCATTACCAGTCTCTTTCTCAAAATAATCTAAAAACGATTCCTTGCCAATAGTTATTTTAGCAATAAACCTACTAACTATAATACGGTCCGTTGACAATTTAAATACGACCTTTTTGTAGCGTGGTAGAGCCAAGCGGCGGCTTTAGCTGCTGCTCGAATGGGCCGGCTCGACCGGATTGATACCACGGCCTCGCAGAATACCGGGCGTGAAGTACAGGCATCTTTTGCTTCTGCGTTTCGTTCGGCGAGTGAGGTAACCGGAGGCCCACATCCCCTCCTCTTCCCTCCTATCTGCCAAATATCCTTAAAGACCGGCAACGCACCTGCAGCATCTATGGTGTTGCAGTTGTATATGGGCGACGGTAATCACTTACCATCAGGTGAACCGCTTGCTCGTTTGCAGTCTTTTCCATAAAAAAAAAGACCCCCGTCGATGCGCAAAGTACACACTTACAAGGACGCACAGATCATAGTCGCGTCCCCCGTTCCGCAAGTTGACAGAGGTCAAATTAGCATACACGATAGTTGGCATTGTGGCGGCGTCGGACGATCGAGGACAAAGAAAGTGGCTCATCTTTGCCTCGAAAAATGACCATACGTGTTTACTTTAGGCCGGCTGGCGGATTTACATTATACTCGATGTGGGGTAACACGTTTAAGCGGGCTTTCGAACTTGTGTGGGTAATATATTGGCCGTAGTAAACATTCCGGTCAAATGTTTCAACACTATCGATGCGTAATATAGGGTTACGACGTTGTTAGGAAGTTGACTTTTAAATAATTATGGCCTCCGATACAACCACACAAATATCTATGTTCTGGGTTTCCTTTCATTAATTTTGGGGTCCTGAGCGCGAGCCCCTCTCACACTTGTCAGGCTTTTATTATTTGTTATTGTTTTACCATTATAATAACACCAAATTTGACGCTTGTACTATTTTAACGATAGAATGTGCAATTCATGTATGTGAACTGCCTCCGCGACACAGGAGAAATTCCTACAGCTGGAGGTAACCATTTAAAAAAAAAAAACGTTACAAAACCCGTTTCATGTTATCTTCCCCATTCATTTCTATTATATATTTTTGTTTTCCGCTACATTAACACATACTTAGGTAGGTAGTACGGTTCAAAAGAAGAAGTTAAGTATTAGTAACCGGGTCCGTACAGAACTGTAAAAAGAAAACGTCCCTCATTTCCTTTTCACGGTTCTGTAAAGAGACATCACATCACAAATCATACGTCATGGTATAATTAAATGGATTAATTAAAGCTTTACAAGAATATTACGCCATGCGCAGAATATAAAAGCCCATAAAAAAAACTCGACCAACCACAACACGCGCCACACCTGTCCGCTGGTATGACGCATGTGGGATTGTCGATCAGTGAAAGTGGGGAGTAAGGAGCAACGTAGCACGTTATCGTCAGGGTCGGATATCATTAACGCACTAACGCTTAGCCAAATACCACACTTATCGGAAGTAACCATGGGCTCGGGTTTCTTTGTTCATAAATGGGTTTTGTTGACTCGGTAACGAATTTTATCTATACACACAGACACACGCACTGATCTATGTCACTATGATCTATGTTGTGGACCGAGATGTAGATGAAATATTTTGAAATTAAAATACAGAAATGTTCTTTAGAAGACAGTAATGAATTAAAATACATGGTCGACCCTTCCCGGCTCCAATCTCTCTCAAAATAATTTGGAAAGGAGGCCTTTACCCAGCCGTGGGTATAAAATTGCGGCTACTTTACTTTGATAATGTGATTAGAGAGCGTTGTGGCGGAGCTGGTTTGGACATGTGGAGAGGATGAATGAATATAGGTTGACGTAACAAATATATGAGGCGAGTGTAAATAGTAGAATCGGGAGAGGAAGACCTAGGCGAACATTTCACGATCAAATCGGAGACGTTCCGGAAAAAGGCCAGGTCAAGAGTACTCTAAACCAACGTAATTCGCATGCATGCGAATATTGATAAAAGTGGAAGAAGCGAAAGACGTATGTCAGGACCGTAGCAAGTAGAAGTGTCTCTGCCTACCCCGTTGGGCGTGAACATATACATACATACATACTTTACTTTACTGTACATGTTCCCTTGAAAGAGCTGCCTACAGTTCTATAACATTCCGAATGCCAGACAATACTGACGCAGCTTCTGTATTATAAAACCTAACAGCGAAAGAGAGACGAACACCGCACAAAATAATACACTATAACAGTTGTGTCGACTAAGGGAGAAGCTTTGAAGATCACATTGCAATCTCCGGGAGATAATCTGCAAGCTGTCAGGTTCTATCTCCCAAAAGATTCAAAAGTGGGTTGCGGTTGGTGTGGGTGACAAGCGTGGGTCGCACTCTCCAATGTGTTAAAAACAAAAACAACTCGAGTTGTTATTGTAATTATAATTAATTACGAAAAATTACTATTTAAATTAGTTTCCCCACAATTATAGAGCTAAAGAGCGCTCGTTTTAATTCCGCCATGACTAGATACGTGTCCCATAGAACAATACAAGCGGCGTCTTCGGGCGCTGTCCGCGAATTCACGGCCGTTCCCATGACCCCACTGTTCATTGAACACAATGCAGTAGTTCCAAGTTTTCTATTTCCTGGCGATATATCTCGCGAATACGTAAACACCAAAAATAACCCTCACGGAGGTAATGAACTTCGGGCGTCGCTGTAATTGAACAATTAGCAACATCCGAATTCCAAAATCAAATTTCTTCGACGGAGAAACACAAATGTCAAGTCATTTTTTTTAATCTATCACCGTTACGTAAAGAGGTTCGTCTGTACCACGTTTCTTTTTAAATACAGTATTATTTTATTACAATACAACTTTTAGAAACAGCTTAGCTTCGGAGCGATCGACCCATTCCCGGGGGTTACACAATCGTCCATGTATTGTTATTTATATTAGTACAAGCTGCATCCGAGATTTCGTCCGAGTGGTAAATGAGTGGCTTTTCCGGGATAAAAAGAAGCCCCAGCCTGTGTCCTTCCTCTTGACACAAGGTATATTTACACTAAATTTCACCGAAATCCGTTCAACGGTTTGGACGTGAAAACGTGACGGACAGACTTATTTCGCATTCAGGAGACTAGAACACAAGGTACTGTTTCCTGGAGTGGTGTCAGAACAAAATGTCTCTGCTGTTCACTGCACCACAATGTATCTTTGGAAGAAAAGAAAGATAAACACGATTATTGTCATAGGATTTTATCGCGTTTAATTTTTCCGTTTATATTCCCGTCGTTTCGAGTGCTTTACAGCGGCCGTGATCACGGGGGGCTTAGATTTATTAATTTTGAATTACAATTATTAATTACGATCCGATTTACGCAGAATTAATAATTTAAAGCTGAAGGTAACCCGAGTTGACTATGACATGGGGACGTCTTACACGGCTGCTGTAAAGCACTCGAAACTTCGGGAATATACAAACAAAAATTAAACGAGACAGAATCTGTAAATAATAGTTTCATTTCAAACGTGCAGTGTTCGCGTAAATACAAGAAATCATAGGATATAAGTCACTAATCCAGCGAGAGATTGGATCTTTTGAAATGGAATAAAACATTGATAAGATTCTGGAGCTAATTATCTTCATCGTTATTATTGTTTAACGTGACTGATAACGAAAAGTGACCCCCGCACGCGATTGTCTCCTGGACGACCCATCGCACTAAGCTCTTGCGAAATCTCGTCAATAAATAAATGAAGCAGCCATTGTGAAATTGATGCAACGGAAGATGACGTCAGCGTGTTTCCGTTCAATGAAATTATCAAAATCAGCTCGATTGCCTGCGGGGATGGAGGGAGTACCATTCATTGAACTCGTTCCAGAACTAAACAATCTTATCTGCAGTAATTAATTCAGCTTTAAAAAAAAAAAACAATGGAAATCCGTCTCAGTGTTTCAATTGGAATGAATTGATGCGTTGAATACGATTTCTTTAAACGCTTTTGTAGGTCAATCATCACGACCCACAAGTGGATCAGAAGGACTAGAGATCTATTTTATTCGTTTCGAATCACTTGTCACCGGAGTGTATTTAGAACAGCGTGACAGGTGGTGAGCTTATTGTCGTCATAGATTTCATCATAAGATACGTACATTACGTATATACGTACATATGTTTCAAAAATCTTATTGACGCGAGCCCTCCCGCTTAGGGCATCGAACTTGGATCTCCTGATTCGGAAGAAAATTAACCTACAAAATTCACAAGTGAATCTTGTAGACATTTAAAATGTATACTATCAAAGTTTATTAATACAACACAGGAAAAGACGTTACTTTTGAATTTATTCATGTTAAAAAAAAAACTTTGGCTGCAATTTAGGGCAAGAATGTATTCTGAAATATTTCAGCATATCTAGTAAATAGTCTTGTTTCGTTTGTTACCAAAGTAGTGTAAAAAGTGTTTGTCGAAAATAAACAAATTATATAAAAAAATCAACTTATAATCTACGTTTGAAATTGAACTATTATTTATGGATTTTATGGCGTATATTTTCACCTTCAGCTTCGCAGAATGTGCTCAGAGTATCTTGAGGTCGTGCAGTGGTATGCCTGATATTAGATTTAAGTTTATTTATTACAGGATCCCAAGCCAGCAACTATGACATCAGGACATCTAACACCTCAGTCCCCTCGTGAAAGCTGTAAAGCGCTCGAAACGTCGGGAATGTAAAAACAAAATCAAACGCGATAAAATAGTTTCATTTCAAATATGTTTGTGTTCGCGTAAATACAAGAAATCATTATAATCTAAAATAAAACATGACAGACATGGCGTCCGTGTAATTCTCGACAGACATAAATCGCTGTGAATATACAACATATAAACATCTTATTCACAACTGGCATCCGATACATTCGTTATGTTATGCGCACGTTGGAAACTGGTTATATAAAAAGAAAGGTCAGATACTGCCAGGCAGTACGGAATACCGACAGACAGTCTTAGCCTATTGAGACATTCATATGAGGACGGAACAGTGGGATCTAACTAATATCGTCATAGTTAAAATACCAAACGTTAAAAACTTAATTACAATAGACGTACGTTCGTAATAGACGAACAGACACGGAGATTTTAAAGTTTGTTTTGTGTAGGTAGTTTTACCGGGACCTGTTCTCTGCCTGGCAGGTAGATACCACACACACATTTCTGTCGCCACACAGGAAGGAAACAACTGTTGTGTTCCGTTTCGAAAGGTGTAGACAACCATTATAATTCCGTCTCAGTCCTCAGGGGTGACAACGCATATGTCTTGTCACTTTAGATTAGGGGTGACAACGCATCTGTAACTTTAGATTGATATTGTTTGCAGGTGTCCGTGGGCTGCAGCCAAAGGCGTCTCTAGCCTATGTAGCGCCCATGTGCAAACGTTACCCTAGCGCCCTCTAGTAAGTGCTTTCATTGATAATGCCGAGGCTGGCGCCCCTAACACCGCCGCGCCTGTGTGCACCGCACACACTGCCCCATAGATAAAGCCGTCTCAGGCTGCAGAAGCCACTCTCTCTGGTCTCAGGACTCAAGTCAATTTTGAAATCGTTTTTCACCCTAAACCGAATCGCGAATCAAAATATCTGAATACCTCTCGTTCGTAAATAAAGAAGACCAATAAGGAAAGCATTACATTTAGTTTGTCCGTTCCTAAAGAATCACATGAGATAAAGTTCAATGACATCCAATATAAATTATAAACAAGCAACAAAAATTATCAATTATTGTTCTCATTACACTTGTTCAATCAATTACATTTCATAACAATGTAGCGCTCTATGAGTGTGCGTGTAACTAATTTATATAAACGATAATTAAGTTAAGATTCCGCACGCAGAATTAATGTGAATTAAGAGCGATTTCGAAGCGAAATTAATATCTACTAGCAAGATAATACAATTTTTAGACTCCCTTTAACGTGTTTGTATCGATCGATGACTGATCTATTCAACGTCAAAATATGTTACGAACACTAGATGTACCGACTAAAAAATATTGTATAAATATTTAAATGTTGTATAATGTAAGAAAAAACAACGCTGTGTATAACTTATATCTCTCAGTATTTGGTAAGAGTAATGTCCAAAAAAAATGTAGTGTAACATAAATTACAAGACTAAGACAGTGGCGAATGCAGCGCTAGTTAAAAATAACAGCGAACGTACATAGAGCCGGCAGCATAGAGACATCTTTTCTTTTTTTGTACAGATTAAACAAACAAATAGAATGTGGAAGCAGACGAAAAATAATTCGTCATGCTGGCAATACTTTTATTTTATTTTTTTATGGGAAAGGCGGCAAACGAGTAAGCGGTTCACCTAATTGTAAGTGATTACCGTCGCCCGCACACATCTGCAACATCAGAGGTGCTGCAGGCGCGTTGCCGACCAAAAATTTTCTATTTCGTTGAGCATAGATTATTTAAAGAGACGAACACAAGATGAATCTCGAATAGTAGCAAATATATCTTTCATGTTGATTCATGAAAAGACAAATATGAGATATAGATAACGGTTATTTATAGCAAGTGATAAATCTATCTTCTATATCAGGCAATGTAAATTCACTGCTAAATACGCGTATTTCCACGACGCCATCAAAACATGACTGTCATGGTAGATTTTCCCATGGTCACTACGCTGGCCAGTCGGTACTAGATATGCTGCTCTCCGGCACTAGTTGGCTATGTATAAGTATAATTATTTCCGTAATTAGTCGGTCCCTAGAGAATCGACCGTTAATAAACTAGGTGCATCGCGTGCAGCAGACGTTTGAGAAACACTATAAAGTGCTGTAATCAGAAAAATAAAAAAATGCATGCATCCTGCTAGTTGACAAACGAGTCTATTCGAATTTCCCGAACCCCACGCAGACTAGTGATCGGGAGCTGGTGGTCATTGCTGGGAGGCAGTGAGGACAACAACCCGCTTGTAGAACCGGTGAGTAAGGCAAAAACCTTCCGAGAAATGCATTCCTAATTTTGCTAGGGCTTTCTTGGAGAGTACTATGTTCAGTAGTGGACTTAAATAGGCTGCTGATGATGAAGAAGAAGACATCGTTACACGACCATTCACACGAGATACATGTATGATAAAAAAACGAACACGTCTTAATAGACGTGTTAGATTTCTCAGAAACTGTGACGTAGTCTTGAAAATGTTGTCAACCTTAAGGGACTAAGAGACAATGCCTCTAATAAGAACTGATTTATCAATAACTCAGTGACTATAGCGATAAGATTAAATAGAAACGAAAACGTCAATTGAAAAATGGAAGCTGTATCATGTGAAATGGATTATAACTAAATCAAGATAATAGTGGCTAGAATAGGGACGGTAGAGAAGGTTAGAGATGTTTTTTTTTTTATAGAAGAAGGGGGCAAACGATCGTGCGGCTCACCTGGTGGTAAGTGATCACCGACGCCCACGAACATCAACAACACCAGAGGAGCTACAGATGCGCTGCCAGCTTTTGTTGATCACATACTCGTAAACGGGAACAAACTCCGATTGTATTGCTATAATCATTTGGATATTGCTATTAAACAAAATGTGTAAAGCAACAGCGTTATTGTGTTAACTCCTTTATTCTTTTAAGTGATAAGGAGCCGAGAGGAGTCCGCCGCTCTGCTCTTTTTCAGTTTGGAAATTTCAAATACCCTTGAAATTGTTTTCCTTACCCTCCATGCACATAATAATTCGATATATTCGTAGTATAAACTGTACAAAATGCGAGGAGTAAATAAATAAAATGTTCCGTTGCTGAGCACAAACTAGGGCGCTCGTTGCATAACAAAGACAGACAACTTAGATAAGTAGGTGTCAAGGTTATTCTGACACATTTAATCTCTTTCGCAAAATCATATATTAATGTTGATTAAACTCAAAACAAATTTATTCAAGATGCAAGGGCGTATGTACCATTCCATTTGCCTTCCTCCAAATGCCAATCTCACAAGTGGTGCATAAACAAAAGAGGGTCTTTTGTGGAATTATGGCGGGAAATCGAAATACGGACGAGTGACAGCGCGCAACACCATCAATTAGTTCGAGAGTACCTTCGCTGTGTTCAACAACCCTTTATTTATTATCAGTTTTGAAACATTAAGAAATATTTTTACGTATTACTTTTATTAAAGTGAGAACGAGATGAGAATAATTTCTAGTCAATTTTGATTTAAATTGTGATTTAAAGCGCTGTGACCACCGGTTGTTAAATATTGAGTATTAAGTAAATTGTTAATTGGCCTATATTCAGCAGACAACTTATCAGACGAGGTTAAATAATGACGAATAATATTTCAAAATTCCAGAACAGAAATGTTGAAAATGAAAAATATTTATTTGTTGTAAGAAATTCAGATTTCGTTTAGTCATTAAATTTTCTCTGATAGGTAGGATACCCATGGAGTTACTTTTTTAAACAGATTTTATACATTAAATATTATTATTAATACAACAAAAAATAAAAAGTCCATACTGTTAAGTAAACCTCACAATTCCTTATATTTCATTTCCAAAAATGCGGAGAATTCATCTCTGACTACTTCAACTATTTACATACTAGAATGGACAAAAACTACTGTACTTCGAGAATCTTATCTAATACTAGCGGCCCGCCCCAGCTTCGCACGGGTGGACATTTTTTTTTTATATTTTGTGATAAACATAGAGAAAATATATTTTTATGCAGGACATAAGAAGGTTTTTTTTCAAATTATTATTTAATCCATAATATTAATCCTTATTCAAATAAATAATTTCGTATTCAAGACAGTCTATACCTGTAGATTACTTTTTGAATTATATTGAAGTATTTAATTACTACAAAGTAGAGATCCCAAATTTTTTCTTGTGATAAATATAGCCTATGTTATTCAGAGATGATGCAGCATTCTAATGGTGAATGAATTTTTGAAAGTGGTCCAATGGTTTTTGAGTTTATTCATTACAAACGCATAAATACAAATCTTTCCTCTTTATAATATAAGTGTATTTAAAAAAAAAAAAAATCATACGTTATATTCACTAAAGATATGTTTATTAATAAAGTCTAACATATTTTATCCTGTTTTATACCGAAATATTTGTTAATAATAGGATGTAATATCATAATGTAACATGTGACCACTATAATGAACCTAAGTATCTGATAACAGTGCATAATTAAAGTGCCTATGTAATTAAATTTTAATGTTTTAATAATACTATAGCTAAATTAATAAAATTGTCAAAATTCCTTCTGAAATACCATAGAATAGAAAATAGCTACAACAACAGTTAAACATATCTTTTATTTTTATTCCAGGCTTCATTTTAAACGGAGCTCACTCTTCTTTATTGTTTTGTAACTAAGTGTGAGATTAATCAGTTTCAAGTTTATTATAACATGTACATGTAAAAAGTGTTACTTGTTGATATAGTTCATACTAGATTTTTCCGTGTTTTGAGAGATTTTCTTGGTTCTCCCCAAACTTAACAAATGCAACCATGAATTGAGCGCCATAACAGCAATGTCATGACTCCAGGGCTCATATACAAATGATAGAAGCATTTAAACAAGGTATGTTTTTGAGTTAGTTTGTTTGCAAATATGTAAATGGCTAACAATCGTATAGCAAAAATGCTACTATGCGAGAATAAGTCCAAGATTCGGATAATAAATAACTGGATATGAATTGCTTAACAAACAACTGTTTACAATAGGTGTTGGAGGATAAAGAAACAGCCCACTTCTTGCTGAAGTGTCCTGCAGACGCAATATAAAGGTCTAACTAAGCAGCCCAATTCGCCAAGGTCACTCACTGAGATCATCGGTAATTTTTAGGTTTTTCTGTGTTTTCTTGAAGAGCTGGGTTGGCTTGAATATTGCACAGTTAAGTAGTTGCAGAAATCGGCCTGTCGTAATTACATAACATATTCAACTTGTTTTTGAGATAATCAGATGCTTTCATTTAATTGTATGTTCACTATATTTTACCTGCTTTAACAGCCACATACACATGATTTCTTTTTTGTGTACATGTCCAGCACAGTACTTTTTGAATATGCTAAGTATCATTCCTCTTCCTTTATAATAAATACTAAAAAAGTTATTTAAATTTTCAATGTTCACTTATTAATTTAATTATTATAAGCTGAGTTAAAACTTACTTATGTTACTGGGTTTTTTTAGATTGTTTTTTTTGTAATATGTGATGGGACAAAAGCTCGAAGTATTTATGTCTACCAGGAGTAAAACTAGTTCACAAGTATAACAGGTCATGATTACAAAAATAATTATCACTACAACGGGCTTCACTATTTGTTGGCAGGGGATAAGGTATTTTGGAGACACGTGGGCCAAATGCCAGAATAGGTCAACAGCCTACATTATATTGCTGCATGTAATTGGTAGTATTACGATTTTTTATTATTATACACTATTAAGATTTTTTACCTTCTTTCTAAAATATTAATGATGTTTGATGGTAAAATAATAAAACAATTTGTAATATGTAAAAATCATAGCTTATAAGGTTTTAACTTGCATTTATAGGACAAAGCAAAAAAAATTAAAGACCAAATAATTAAATAAGTAAACATTAGATAGTAGTGTTCCAGACAGTAGTGCCATGTGTATGTCTCAATTCACCGGGCCTGTTGCTACCGAGTAGGTTATTTATAAAATTTGGAACTTTTCCCATAAACACCGTAATATTATAGCACATATTGAAACAATTACAGAAAAAATATGAATACAGGAAAACAAATAACAATGAGCCATCAAAATATTAATATAAATCAGTGCAACTAAACCTTCACTGTCCAAATTTATCTTGTCTGCTGTGACCTAAAAATAGTCTGTCGACAATACCCTGGAAATGATAAGGCGAATGCATGCTCTCGAGATAAACCGCTTAGCAGACATCAGACAGCTGAGTGCGAGAAAACAAGATGTACAAAATCGCTCAATCACAATCGCTCCACAGGTTAAGAGCAACAGGTGAAATTAGATAACTCAGAAAGGGTCGCACCGGGTGGGCACTCTAACATCAGAATAGCCCCGGGCAACGAAGCGCCTACAGACTACTTTCACAGCACTAGCAGCAAGTTTTAAAAATCAATTCAAAAAAAAGCTACACACTGCATGAAATAAAACCATAAATACCTTCTCCTTCGCTCGTCCAGCATGTTTTTGCACTGTTTTCGCAATTAACGCACCTTTACTTTCTGCCATTTCTATCACTTTTTCATTACCGAGTTTACAATATCGTACACATAAATCTGCAACAGATTCAGTTGCAGTTTGCTGTCACACGTCAAAATCCAAATGCTGAGACTGCACTGAACTGACGTGAGCTCCCACTCCTGTAGCCGGACACAAATTGAGAAGAAATCAAGATCGAAGTATGAAATACCATTGTTAGATGGCGTTATGTGCATAGTAATACTAATCTATTTAACTAGATGTCGCTTTATCTATAATTCGCTTTAATAATGTATCGTTATTCGGCTCCCCAAATTTAGCCCCCCAAAACAAACGACGAACTAACGATATGTGAAACAAAAATTAGAAAAATAGATAAAAAAAATTGTGGGGGACTAAATTTGGTGAGCCATAGCTACCAAGCAAGTAGTAGCGGAGCTAAAGTTTACGCCTTTTCTTCTACTAATAATCGAAAATACCTTACGTTTGCCCGTCCTTGAGGGGGGAGGGTGAGATTTGACAGGCTTACACAAACTAAAACGCCGCCCTTCGGCCATCTCTTACGGCCCAGCAATGCCAACTCTTCCTCTTCTTTTTCCTTATGGCAAGGTGTCCTGGAACACGGACAAGCCTTTTCTACTCAATGTATATTCCTATGTGGTCATGCCCCTTCGAGTCCACCATTCACAGGCCATGGATGCTAGATACCATTCGGTGCACCCCTTAGCGGATCCGGACCATAACTCAACCGCTGATAACTTTGTGGCCGCAGAGTAACCTTGTCTTTTAATTTTTGAGTTTTCTGCTTGGGTTGGGTTAGTTTTTTGCGAGTTTTGATATATTAATAGTGTAATAAGTCGTAAATCCTTGTGAAATGTATTAGAAAATTCAGTTAGAGATCGGTGGCTGCCAAATTTATTAATATTTCTTAAATAAAACTATTATCGTAATTTCTAATGTTTGATACTCTTTCGTTCCCGAATTGTACACTAGATGGCGTTAACATCGCCTGTCTTGTTCGTGGTATGTTTTGCTTTGTTTAAGTCCTTGCAGCCAATGCCACAATATATATAAAAATCGCAGCTTGGGAATTTGTGGTAATGTCATTGTCAATTGTCAATACATGTTTTGTTTTTAATTGTAAACAAAAATTAAGAAAGAAGTATAGTACACAAAACTTCAATTTCAGATTTCGACTATAATTTTATCAAAGAGTAAAACTCGTTATTATTTTGTTGTATATCTATTACTATTGGATTCATTATAAGACTGTCGACATGGTAATAATTTAATATTGTAATTGTTTTTCTGTTTATTATGACTGAGTGTCCGTGTATTGCAATTTATTCTTTAGTCCTTTGCTGAGCTAATGCATGAGATTGGTATGCCATGAACGGAATATTTGTTCACATTCAATATTCAACACACAGGTCTGTAGGTTGTGGTGAGCACAGTACTGGTATCGTCCAACTAGAGATGCTGCTCCCTGTCAGTAGTTAGTGGGATTTGGGTTCAACTCATGCAGATGTGGTTGACCTTTGGAGAAGACGATAGTATCTTCCCCTGGTTGATTTACCAGAAATGTATGAAAAAATTATTGGGGAAAATAAAACGCAACAGTCTCATCAAAATTTTTAATTTGGTTGAAAAAACTAATGAACTTCATTAAGCAGTTTAAAGAAAGCAATCTATGCAACAAAGGGTGTTGCATAGATGACATTCAGTAATAATAGTCAGTTTCCTTCAACTTTTTGTACCCTACTTTTTTGCTACAAAGTACATTTGTACACAGATTATTTTTAAAGCTAACTTGATGGAGATGATCCTCCTAATGAGTGAGTAATTCTGTTACTATATCTACATGACCATTTTACTTAATTTTTGCTTCTACATGTTGCTCATTATATTAAGATAATCTTTGCTTTAAGATTGGCAATGTTCTTGTATTAAATGGAGTTATACTCACAGGCGCCAATGCTACAACTAGCTTAGTAACTAGTCTTCCATATCTATCCCTTTCTTGATTTCATTATAGGTTTTTTACCTATAACCACCAACAGGCTTTATAGTTAATATCATGACATTCTCCTGACATCATAGTGGTTAAGGCAAGTCTACAGAATATGATTCACACATATATCATGTAGAGATTTATCCACTATTCAGCTGTTGCTATGGCATAAATTATTACCATTTTATTTGATGTTTGTCTATTACAACCAATACATGCTACAATTTCGCTGTTAGCAACATATTCAACAAGGAAGAATAATTGGACAGACATTGATTGCTACCCACGACAGTAAGACAATAAACCTCTAGAGCCTCATGAGGCATAATCACTCCTAAGAGGTTAAAATTAGTGTTAAATGTCTAAAAAAATAAACAAATTTTAATGAAAGTTTGTAGAAAACATTTTTGATAAAGAGTATTAAAGCTTAATTAGAGTGTTTTAAGTATTCTAGACTATGCATATGTTTTCTACAAATTTTTAGAATTATGTATTTTGCTTATGGATACAAAGTTAAATAAAATTGGTTTATTCATTTTGATAAAGATGGACTTGACAGTTTGTATGTAAAGCCTTAAGGTGTAAACCCTCTTAACAGTAACAAACACTGTGATTTTTTATAATTCCTTCAGGAGGCGAAAAACGAATTACAACGTAACGCTGTCGCAGAAGCGAGGCGAAAGGAATTGGAGACGTACCAGCGCGCACTGGATATCCAGTGGCTGAACAGCCGTATGGACGACAGTCATATAAGCCGGCACCTCGCGCGCATTAAACAAGAGGCCGAAATGGAAACAGATTTTCAAGAGGTAAGGTTAAGGTTGGTTATCATCGTCATTGTGACAATGTATTTAAAGAAAATTAGATGTTACACTGCTTTCATCTACACGTTGAGCTTTACAGTCATTTACACAGTAGCATTTACTAGTCCGTATTTGCATTTCGTTCGGCATCTAGAGGCTAATTCCTCTCTCCAAATATCCTTAAAGGCTGACAGTAAACCTGCAGCTTGTCTGGTGTTAGCAAATGTCCACCACATGCAAGCTTCTACAAAAGCCGTTCGTATGGGCAGTCGGGTTGGTGAGTGTAGTGCAGGTACTGTTGCACCGGTGACGCTGCTCCCCTGATGGCAGAGGATTGACAAATTGATAGGATTATTTAATTTGGTTTTTAAAAAAGTAGTTATCGTAAAACAGTTTATTGATTTGAATAAAAGACAAGTTTCGAATTAGTTATTTGGCTAGCGTGTAATGCGTTTCGAGGATGGAATCGGACTAACGTCTGTTATGCCAACTTCTACAAACATCAGTATGTTGAGTAGGCTAGCTAATCATGTCACGTCAGTACTAACCCTTACAGTTCAGGGGTGTAACAGAACAGGGCTCTGATAAATGATTGATGGCGGGTAATAGATCCGATTACACCTTCGTTATTCAGCAGGGTGCAGCCTCACCACGTGCACGTGAGGTTGACATGTAACGGGGCTAACTCTTTCTCCTAATGTCAAAAATTTATTAGGACATTGTTTTGCACATCTTTATTTTTTCATGAACAGCTTGTCATTTGTCCAATGCTGAATATGCATAGGCCTCTCGTGGAAAGGATTTTTTGTAATCGCCAAGCGTCTCGGATTGGCGATGTAGTATTAGACACCTTGTACCTTGCACACTCCCTCAGCAGTCTTTGATATTTCCTATCTGGTATTTTTCGGTTGGTCCCGATCTATTAGAAGCCATTAGAGTTTCCAGTTATTCTATGTGATAGGATGGTTAGAGATTTGCATGTAGTACGACTTCATAGAGAAACAGACTTGCACAATCCACTTTTCGCCTCTCCGGGAGATAGAATAGGTTGTATGTTAATTAATCAATAAAACAAGATTGAAATGGATAAAAATCACATAGCTATTTCATGCTTCAATGGAAGTTCACCTTTATATTGCAAGTATGTTAGTAAACATAGTTTGCCAACCTAATGCTAATTTCCCACATACTGGGCAGTGAATTAAAACATCAAGTAAAAAAATCATGATTAAACCTAGGTGTTCTAGGTGACATGTGAATGAACAGACAGATAGAGACAAAACAACAAACTCAAAGATACAAATCTTTATTTGTGATTTAGTTTAGCTATACTTTATATTTGAAAGGTGAAGAGTTTGTATGTTTGAACATGCTAATCTCAGGAACTACCAGTCAGATCCTTTTTTAGTTAGATATTGAATGTTATGGGACTATAAAACTTCATGCTAAGGAGCGGAGCGATAATCATAAACTTTCTCATCATCATCAGGTCATGTACAGACATGCATAATCCAAATGTAATTATTTATTTACATAGTTTTATTGTTTATAAATTTTAAAACATTACAAAGATAATTATTACATTATAAAATTACAGAGAACGGACCATGCAGCAATTGTGAATTCTAGAACACAGAAGGAGATAGCTCTGGGGGTGGCAATATCTAAGCAGAGCCGTGAGGTGGCCGGTGAACTGCTTCGACGCCATTACCTGCGAGAGCGCGATCCCGAACTGAGGGAGCTGATAAAGAAGTTGGAAGCCGGATACGTTTGCAGAGACTTAAAGCAGCAGATACTTAACAATGAGTACAGGTGTTTGCAGAATAAAGTAAGTTTTAACCATTGCACTAAAATTAAACTAATATGCCTAATTCTGGTATGGTCGCTCACTGGCTTAGTTAACTCTCGCCCCCTGCGAGACTAAAATGTCTTCTGTTGCAGGGTTGGCCCTTATCTCGTTTTTTTTTTCTATTTATGGAAAAGTGGGCAAACGAGCAAGCGGCTCACCTGATGGTAAGTGATCTCCGTCGCCCACGTATATCTGCAACATCAGAAGATCTACAGGTGCATCGCCCGCCTTTAAGGATGTTTGACAGTTGGGAAGGAGGATATGGATGGGGGATGGGGAGGGGGAGTGGGCCTCCGGTTCCCTCACTCACCGAACGATACGCAGAAGCACAAGATCCCTCATCTACTTCACGGCGGAAATCTGCGAGGTCGTGGTACTACCCCGGACGAGCCGGCCCATTCGAGCAGCAGCAAAAGCCACTGCTGCACAATACCCTAACCATCATATGATTATTTATCTATGTAGTATATCTTCTCTCCATCCAGTTACCATGACACAGAGAATCCTAATCCACGCCTGTCACCCGTTGGAGTAGGCAGAGACTGCAATAATCCATCAAACAACACTCAGCGTAGCCGAAGGCGCTTCCGTAACCCCCTCTCCGGGAGATGAAAGGTGATGAGTGACGAGCCCTGTCGCGTCGGGTTAGCTTCCAGAGAATGTATGAGACTTTCAGATCTTATCCGTGGTCCTGGTAGGAAGGAACGGTGCGGTAGACTCGCGCCTCTGCCACTTTGCTATATTCCATATTAATCCACTCATTTTGTATTCCTTTTCTGCTTCCTTGGAACTCTGTATGAAGTAAGTAATTAAACTTTCCTTATTTATGAATTGTGGAAATCAATTTTGAAGGTGAGAAAAGGTGAGTGATTATATATTTTTTTAATTGTAACAAATTCCCGCTTGCTCTGTTATTTGTCTGTCTCAGCCAAAGTTAAGTAGAGGAGTCCAATACTGATCTTTACCAAGGAGTCGTCTGGGCAGGTTTTCACCACCCTCCTACCATTTCGGCTGCCTAACAGCATTGTAATAACGGCTGGGTTCCGGTTTGAAAGGTTTAGAGAGCCAGTGTAATTAACCCGGAGGCGTTCCATGTTAGTGCTCCGGGGTCAGCATCGCATACTGTAACCTTGTACTACGAGCCGGCCGGTTAATATCAGGAGAGAGGTGACGTCACAGTAACAAGCTGTTCATCAACAATGCTCTGCAAGCTTGTAGATATAACACAGAAGATTAATATTAACTATTAAAAACATTCTCTCAGTGGGACATTTTAGCGTCATTTTAAAATTTAAAAATAAAAGATGAATAAAATTGGAATTATACTTAAAAGAAACAAACACCATTTATTCACGGCACAAGTACAACATAATGCTTAATATAGAAAAAGGAAAGAAATAAATGCGAAAATCAACAAAAATAAAAAATTATATTCACTAACTTAAAATAAAATAATAAGCAAAGAGAAGAAAGAAAAAAGCAATAAAAAGTGAAAAGGAGCTCACTCAGCTTGTCCACGTCGGCTGTTACAACGGTCGCGGCGCTGATTTTCAGCGAGACCAGTTGTGGGCAGAGTACCACGGTTCAGCTGCGATAGGAGAAATAAGAAATTTTGTCTGCGTTCCATCTGCAATATACTGTGTTCATATTTTATTTCAGGTTGATGAAAATCAAGCAAATCGGATACTCACCGATGCGCTCTACACGGACTCGGAGGCGGAGAAAAAGGAACAGAAGGAGAAAATGGAGAGGAGCGTTCGGTACTGCAGACAGTTGCAGCAGCAGCTGGTGGACAGGCAGAGGGAGAAGCAGTGCCGTTACGAGGATACATTGATAGAGAAGAAGATGTTGGAGGATGTGATGAGAACGATCGCCGACGAAGACCAGAGGTAACCGACCACACATCCGGCTCCTCGTTCCTCGCTCAAAACATTAAAACATATGATTAATAAAAAATCTCAAATAGTACAGAAAAGCCACGTAAGCACCTGAAGCAGTAAAGTATCCGTCCCCAGCCTAATAAAGTCCTACTGCTGGGCAGTGGGAAGTTATCAAATGGTTGCGGAAACTACGTCATCGCAAATCATCACCTAAAATATGCTTAATTTATCATTGTAGAGAACTGCGACAGAAACGCGAGCAAACGGAAAAGTTGCGGAAGGAGATGGAGACCTTCAAGCGGGCGCGGGAGGCCTGGAGGCTGAAGCAGAAGGAGCTGCTGGTGCGGGAGGAGAGGAAGATCGAGCAGCAAGAGAAGGATGCGGCCGCTTCCAAAGAGGCTCTGTAAGTTTTGAACCCTGGACCGTACCAGATCATTTGCATGTAGACCATTGGTGAGGTCTTTGAGAGCATTTGTTGTATAAAATTTTATGTGTTGCAACGATGGAAACGTGGTGCGCGATACGTGGTAGAGACAAGCAGTGACTTTCGCTGCTGCTCGAATGGCCCGGCTGGCCCGGGGTAGTACCAGGACCTCGCAGTATACTGGCGTGAAATAGAGGCCTCTTGGGCTTCCACCTCCTCCCTCCCATCTCCCAAATGTCTCACGAGCACAAGACACTGTGAACATACTCTGCGTAGATCGAACCAATTAAAAGCTGAAGGTAACTCGAGTTATCTATGACATCAGGATGTCTAACACCTCAGTCTTCCCTCGAGGCCACGGGTGCTGAAAAGCACTCCCAACGTCGTGAACATAAAACCAAACATTATAGAGAGCAGTGTGGCAGCGCCTTAAGCATAGCATTCTCACAATCTGATTGTATCTCCCTGAAGCACAGTATTGATATTTGTTTTATTCCCACAGAGTGGCAGAAAGAGAACGGAGACTACAAGAGAAAGAGAAGATCAATGAAAAAATAACGTCGAAGATAATGGCCGATGAGGTATTTATTACAGAACAAAATGGCTTCCGCAATTTTTAATTTGTTGTACATTTTTGACTTTTTTCATGAAAAAAGTAGATTAAAAAAAATTACCATTGACTAACGAAATTTGATTCTTTTATGTCAATTAAAAGAATTTTCATTAGTTTTCATGTCATTTGAAGCACAAAAATAATTCAGTATATATCTGAAATAACGATCCTCTGTGACAAAGGGAAGTCTCTGTGTCTTTACTTGTTCGTTGGGTTCCGAACCAAAAAATCGATGAAGATCAATATTATACTTCGGTACGGTTAACACCTGTCTTGCGTTGTCCAATGCAGAGCTTTCTCTTATTCGATAAAGTGGGCAAACTTGCAAGCTGCCCACCTGACTGCAACTGACCACCGTCGCCCACGTGACTTCTGCTGCACCTGGGAAGCGGTAGGAGCGCTGCCGGCCTTCAAGGATATTTGGGAGAGATGGGAGTGATGATGGGGGCGAGGAGTTGGGAAAGGTAGAAGCGGACATCCGGTTACCTCACTCTCTTTGTGACACCGCAAGAGAAGCCGCGGTTGCCGCTTGTGCTATATCTAATGTTATCGGATTTCAGTTTTTGAACCGAGTAAATCCGTCGATTCTCAGGCAGCCCGTAGGGAACGCGAGGAAACGATAAGAATGCTCCAGGAGCAGGAGTACTTGGAGAAGGGAGTCCAGGACGATATCGCCGGGAGGGACAGAGCAGCCAGAACGAGGACGCAGACCAAAGAGGCTCTCACGCGGCAAATGCAGAGCAGACAGATGCGGGAGAAGGAGCAGAGGGAGAGGGAGGCCGACTTGAGGAGACAGGTGAGTTACCGTCGATGCCTGTGATAGTGGGATTTAACTCTAGGTACGGGTTAAGCTTTGATAGTTGAGTGATTAGGGGGTCTGCTTTTAAATCAAGAGCGCCGTAATCCTTCCTATGTGATAAAGTCAAGAGGCGGCTTTCGCTGCTGCTCGAATGAGCCGGCTTGACTGGAGTAGTAACACCGGGGGCATCTTGTGCTCCATCCTTCTCCCCCGACCTTCTCCATTCCATCCATCATCCATCCGATTGCTCGTGTGCCCGCTTTTCCATAAAAAAAAACGTATGTATTTGACCGCAAACTTACGGCACAAAAATGTCCCGCGCTGTTGACAACTCCCGATAGTATTACGGAATCGTCGCCGCGGCGCGACGTCGACCGGGAGTCTGGGGTACGTGGGAGGTCTCCGGCTCTCCTTGGAGGTGCTTTAATCGGTAGCCAAATAATACAATAAATTAAGAAAGATTGGTTGACACTTTTGTAGACGGAGTCCCAGATGAAGTCTAGCGAGCAAAAGGAGAAAGAGAATCAGCTGAAGCTCGTGAATAAGAAAAGGCAATATTCGGAAGAGCTTCGGAAGCAAATAGAAGAGAACGCACAAAGGAGACGGAGAGAGCACGAGCAGGAAGAAAACCGGGCAAAGCAGGTGTTCGGCTTTAACATGGCCTGGTCAGTTCCTCGCACGCTTTGCCGATGATCATTTCGTCAAATTAAGAATATTTCTTCCGTGTGGCCGTCGGAAGTAAACAACAGCGCCAACCCTGTCTGACCATGGGTGTCGTGAAAGGCGACTAATGGTAAAACGTCTGACATCTGTACGATACTACCGTGTGGTGGCGGTAGAAGAGAATCTGCCATCCCGTCTCGTCCTCTGGGTGTCGTAAAAGTCGATGAAGATCAATATTATACTTCGGTACGGTTAACACCTGTCTTGCGTTGTCCAATGCAGAGCTTTCTCTTATTCGATAAAGTGGGCAAACTTGCAAGCTGCCCACCTGACTGCAACTGACCACCGTCGCCCACGTGACTTCTGCTGCACCTGGGAAGCGGTAGGAGCGCTGCCGGCCTTCAAGGATATTTGGGAGAGATGGGAGTGAGGATGGGGGCGAGGAGTTGGGAAAGGTAGAAGCGGACATCCGGTTACCTCACTCTCTTTGTGACACCGCAAGAGAAGCCGCGGTTGCCGCTTGTGCTATATCTAATGTTATCGGATTTCAGTTTTTGAACCGAGTAAATCCGTCGATTCTCAGGCAGCCCGTAGGGAACGCGAGGAAACGATAAGAATGCTCCAGGAGCAGGAGTACTTGGAGAAGGGAGTCCAGGACGATATCGCCGGGAGGGACAGAGCAGCCAGAACGAGGACGCAGACCAAAGAGGCTCTCACGCGGCAAATGCAGAGCAGACAGATGCGGGAGAAGGAGCAGAGGGAGAGGGAGGCCGACTTGAGGAGACAGGTGAGTTACCGTCGATGCCTGTGATAGTGGGATTTAACTCTAGGTACGGGTTAAGCTTTGATAGTTGAGTGATTAGGGGGTCTGCTTTTCAATCAAGAGCGCCGTAATCCTTCCTATGTGATAAAGTCAAGAGGCGGCTTTCGCTGCTGCTCGAATGAGCCGGCTTGACTGGAGTAGTAACACCGGGGGCATCTTGTGCTCCATCATTCTCCCCCGACCTTCTCCATTCCATCCATCATCCATCCGATTGCTCGTGTGCCCGCTTTTCCATAAAAAAAAACGTATGTATTTGACCGCAAACTTACGGCACAAAAATGTCCCGCGCTGTTGACAACTCCCGATAGTATTACGGAATCGTCGCCGCGGCGCGACGTCGACCGGGAGTCTGGGGTACGTGGGAGGTCTCCGGCTCTCCTTGGAGGTGCTTTAATCGGTAGCCAAATAATACAATAAATTAAGAAAGATTGGTTGACACTTTTGTAGACGGAGTCCCAGATGAAGTCTAGCGAGCAAAAGGAGAAAGAGAATCAGCTGAAGCTCGTGAATAAGAAAAGGCAATATTCGGAAGAGCTTCGGAAGCAAATAGAAGAGAACGCACAAAGGAGACGGAGAGAGCACGAGCAGGAAGAAAACCGGGCAAAGCAGGTGTTCGGCTTTAACATGGCCTGGTCAGTTCCTCGCACGCTTTGCCGATGATCATTTCGTCAAATTAAGAATATTTCTTCCGTGTGGCCGTCGGAAGTAAACAACAGCGCCAACCCTGTCTGACCATGGGTGTCGTGAAAGGCGACTAATGGTAAAACGTCTGACATCTGTACGATACTACCGTGTGGTGGCGGTAGAAGAGAATCTGCCATCCCGTCTCGTCCTCTGGGTGTCGTAAAAGTCGACAGAGGGAATAATTTATATTAGGAGATGGGCAGCAGCATCTTCCTGCGTTAGACCAAACTAGAAACTAGAAAAAACTGCGGTTGCCAACCCGCTCGCCAGGCGTGGCAACTATGGTAAAAACCCCCTTATGATGAGTAATCTTTGGGGATAATCTATGTTCAGCAGTGGACTTGTAGTAGGCTGAAATGAAGGAATATTTATTCATTTCATTCATTCATTCATTCTTAAAATATTTTTTTATCTGGTCATCATCAGACCATCAGTTTTCAAGCTGTGATATCTCTTTCAAATAACTATAACACTTAAGCCGAAACACGAAGATTGTGACCGTCTTTGTGACAGAGATCCAGTTGCCTAACATGTGGTTATCAGCAGACCCTCACATTTTAGCAGTTTCATTGCGAAGGTGGTAACTTCCATGGTGCCCGAGTCCTAGCTATCGAAGATATGTTTGTCATCAGACCCACAGGTTTTAAGCTGTTAAATCCCCTTCACCAAACATCACATTTCTGATTTACTGGTTTAGGTGTACTCATGGAACACACTTTCATGCATAGAAAATGTAACGCGTTAGGAAGTTTCACGTCAAAATATATAAATAAAAAAATCTATGTGACAATACTAGGCTGGTCAGAGGTCTAAGGACGCCATTTTTACATATTTATTTATCTTAATTTCTATACGGGTTTTAAAAAAACACCAATTAATTCGATATCACAACGTAGTAACCATTGAAAGTAAACAGCACATTAGCTTAACTGCTTGTTTCTAGTATCCACCTTAAAAAAACGAATGGTTTATGGCGACTATGGAATCCGACTATGGCCGGAGGAATCCGGGTTCAAGGTATCTCAATACCAAACTACTTCAAAGTCGGTTCAGCGGTCAAGTCGTGAAAACTTAAGCAACATAGTACATACTATACAGTATACGAATAGAGATACCGAAGTAAGTATTTGGACTTTCCTACCAGGGACGCAGAAGTAACGGAAGAGCGAAAGAAGATCGTAGAAGAGCATGCGCCTCAACTTTTGGGCTACTTGCAGCCAGGAGTGTTGAAACGGCAAGACTTGCCAGCACTTAAAATTGGTGCACAAAAAGACCCGCAGTTGGCACAACTCGATGTAGAGTCGATGGCCATATCAAAGAAACCCCTCAGATTTCCCAAGTGCAACCCGCAGTGTAAAGTTTTGCGAAATTATTAATTGTTTAATGAGCGTTTTTTAAATTGATTTTTTGAAATTTTTACATATGTGTCTTAAATTAAAAGTTTTATTTTTATTTTATCTACTTTAGTTACCTACATATTAAAATCATGAATGGGTGACACCCAAAAGGAAGTAACGTTCAAAAATGGACGCTATTTTCATTAATCAAAATAGATTTCTGCAAAAACCCATTAATTCTCTACTATTATATAAATAAGTCCTTATTACTAGAGGAAATCCCGTAGAGAAAAATATGTATGGGAAAATTCTCTATTTGTATCCCTAGTTACTATCATGGTGGATACGACGTTGTGACATTAAATTTAATTTTATATTCCACTGGCCATTTCTAGGTCATACACCAAAAAAGAATTGAATAAGTACAGTAGTTTAGTCACAGGATAGATTTTCAGTTTTTTGTTAATTTGACTCACGATGTTTGTTCTAAGTCTGACCGACTCGCGGTCAAAGACCTCGTGCGATGTCGCGCCGCTTTTACAAAGGTCAATAAACTACACTATTCTAGACAAGGGGTGCTTGCATTTTATTTGGATTATCGGACTATTTTATATTGTCTGAGAGAAGGTTTTTTTTCACAATTTCCAAATAATCGGTACTAAGTTTCCATTGTCATTGGCGTGTGGTATCGCCATAAGAATCCGCCAGCTCCTTTCTTCCCGTGGGTGCAGTAAGAGGCGACTAATGGAACAGCCATGGAAATCGCAATGACTACTGACCGATTACGGATACCCATCTTGAACAATACAACGCCAAAATTAAGCACACTGATGACTGCATCTAAGGTACGAGGTGTCCGGTACTGCAAACGAGATTTTGTTTGGCGGCCGTGGCGATTATGGAAATCACAATGGCAACCGACAGACGACTCCAAAATGCGAACACCAATATTTCGGGACCGTCGCCGGGCGGCAGCGTGCGAGGTGCGAGGCGTCTGGTGCTGCGGTCGCAAATCCGCTCGCCGAGCGTGGTGGTTATGGCAAGTCCTTCTTAAGGGAGAGGCCTATGTTCTGCAGAGGATCATTTACAGGCTGTTAAGTAAGAAAATATCCATAAAATCTAAATAAAGTCTAATCGATTATTATTAATTTATTAATAATAATAATTAAGTAAAATAACCGTGCAAATAACAATAATGACCGATCCAGGCTCTGTTGGGACCGGTCCATCATCATGGACAGGAGGATTCTTGCGAACAAGCCTGATATCGTGTTGATAGACCGGCAACAGTCGAGGATATGTTTGGTCGACATCACCATTCCATATGAGGAGAACCTGGTGAAAACTGAAACAGATAAGAAAACGAAATATCTGGACCTGGCTCACGAGGTGACTGACATGTGGGGAGGTATGCCGACCGAAATTATTCCTATAGTCGTCTCTACAAATGGGTTAATCCCAGTCAGTCTCTCGGAACTTCTGAGGCGGCTGGGACTCCGTGACGGACCGCCCCGAGCTCAAATGCAGAAGGCGGTGCTACTCGATACCGCTCGTATCGTCCGCCGGTTTCTTTCCCTTTCCCCCTAACCCTCGGCCGTCTGGTCTCCCCTGCCGAGGGCTTCCGTCTGGTTGGGTTATAGTTTACTTATTTATTTTATTTTACTTTAAGTATTTTCATTATAATATTTTAGAGATAACCTAATTGTTTTATTGTATGTCATGTGGTTACACCTAAGTTAAACACACACTACTTTTACACCTTTGTTTTTTTTTTATTCACATAATACTATAACAAGAGCAACTTTAGGTCAGCTTAAAGCAGGTATATCGACATGTAAGTAACGAGGCGATGAGAAATACTGCTAGCGCCACCTATCAGATCAACAGGGAACAAATATATCAATCGACAGTAAAATAAACAAATTAAGATACTTAAACATCATGTATGTATCCATATTTACATATCACCCAACCAGACGAGTATATATCTAAATAACCTCAAAATAATAATTATACAATTGAAAAGTTTTAGATCTTTACTTGCTTATTAGTCCCTGTACACAAACTCACTTGAATTTTACTACAGTACTTAGTTTAAGGCTAACTAATTAAGTTTAATACAAATACTGTAAGATGCAACCGTACTTAGCCCGGCTGGCAAAGGTGGGCCTACATTGCGCCCGTCTTCAGCCCGCTCGGGCAGGCCTTCCTTTACCCATCTCTGCCAATAATTATCATCATCACCACCACCACCATCGTCATCATCACCACCGTTGGCATTAATCACCTTCTGTAACACCCGAACTGGAGTTTCCAGTATTCCTATTATTCTTATAGTAGTTTGTTTAGAATATTTGCAGCTCTAAATCATAAATTGAAAATTTTTAAGATTTAAAAGTGTGCAAACTGCTCGCGGAGCTGTTCAAACCGCGGCAAGAACAAGATCAAACAACAATTACTAAGCTGCGCTACCCAACGCGAGCTCGCCATATTTAAACAACCAAAAAAGTTAATTTTAAATACACCGCACGAATATTAAAAAGGGTGAA
The DNA here is from genome assembly GCA_029286595.1 of Bhutanitis thaidina. Taxonomy (NCBI): domain Eukaryota; kingdom Metazoa; phylum Arthropoda; class Insecta; order Lepidoptera; family Papilionidae; genus Bhutanitis; species Bhutanitis thaidina. The sequence goes on from JAGSMS010000017.1 coordinate 13,143,133, forward strand.
AGTCTACTAAAGGGTGACTATTATTTGCAAGTTCTGCGGACGGAGTTATTTGTCTTATCACAATTATAAGTAAATTTAAAGTTTTATATGGTATTTATTAGATGTATATAGAAATTAAAAACGTTAGGAAGGATGTTTGGACGTTTTATAATTATGACAAAAGTGATCTATACTTGCAAATACAAAGAGTGGGAGTTAGTATGATTGAAGTAGATTAAATAAATACACTGAACCGATGACATAAATCTATGCTATTTGTTAACGCCTTTCTAAAGGTTTTGGTACTTTTAGAATGTTATTATTACAAAAGAGAAGTATTGCCGGGATAAATATTTTAAAAAGCATGGTCACCATAATCAAACGGTGAAAGTTAGCAGTTTTGTGCAATAAAGAAATAAATGTTGCCAGATCAGCACTTCGACGAACACACGCCGGCAGTCACCCTTCGATAAAAATCAGGAACGCTCCCCGCCCGACCCTACCTACACATAAAATTGACGCTTTATATCTTTTTGTTTGCTCGCTCGCCATTAAGCCTTATCTGCCGATGACAGTATAAAAATGCATGTTTATTTAATTAAAACCGAATGTATTTTAAAGCAAATTAGTGCCATAAAGGCGGGATCCGTTATTATATTTGTAAATGTCGTTTGTGTACAATTGCAATCTAAACCAAAAGATATTTAGAAACGTACAATAGTCAGAGATCAGAAATTTAGGCATTCTTTTTTTTTTAATTGTTGGACAAGAAAGAGAAAAGAATACAGCCGCAGAATGTTCATAAGATATATACTCGCAATGATAAACAAATTGTTTCGAAAGGTTTTATTTTAGTTTTGCATATTACTATTAACCAATTCAATCTTTATTTTTTTATTTTTTTTGGCTTTTTCAGCAAACTCTTCCACTAACAATTTGAATTCCTTATCGTCATTCAATCTCTTTGCTTCTTTCTTTCCCCAGCTCGTGTTGTCACTGTACCATTGATGATATTTATCATATTCCTAGAAAATAAATACGAAGATGAAAAGAATAACTCATACTTATAAACACTACAGAGACTAAAAAAATAGAACAAAAGGTAACCAATCGTTTTAACTATTGTTAGTATAGAGGTCAAAACGTTTTTATTTCATTTGACCTAAAATATATGGCACTGTAGTAAAGATTGCTTCGATTAGATTAAATTATGGAACCAAGGGAACCTGGATACAAATTAATTGTTATAGAAAAATAACTGTATTACCTTTTTACTTATTACCAGGATACTGGCTATTGTACCCAGCGTTGCCCGTGTGAATTTGAAAAACTATCCATATTAATACATATAAAGACGTCAAACGACGTTGCGCAAGCTAATCTTCAAATCCACTGGACGTTGCGTTGCGGAAGACATAGGCTCAATGTTTTCTTGTACTCTGTTTTTATTTTTTAACACGGGCATCGCCGGGTATAACAGCTAGTATATTAGTGTAGATAAAAAAAATCATACAATTTCTTCCTCGTTTCCGTCGCGCGTGACGTAAGCGACCAGCTCCTGTGGAGACAAGCCGTATGCAGCTATCCTTAAACAATGTTTGGATTAGATTAGTCACGTGTGGTAGTGGCCAGAGACAATCTGCCATCTCATCTCATACCGTGGGTACAGTGAAAGTCCAGCCAAACAGCCAGTATAATTACGGGTTGTGAGGTATTCCAGTCTTAGTCCCCTGGACTGATAACGGATCTGTAACCTTCTTCCATTGAAGTTGCTTGCAGGTTTCCATGGACTGCAGTAGCCAATTACCATCAGGCGGGGTTAGCTCGTTTTCACACGAGTCCAATAAAAAAAAGCAACTACCACTGTTAATGTCTTTGGCGCTTAGTACCTTACCTAAGAAATAGAGAAAGGACTCACTTTACAATATTGTCAGGCGTTAAAAAGCTATTAAGCGCTTCTTTGAGATAGCTAAATGAATATCCTTGTAGACTACGCGCGACGCATTGTATATTTAAATTTCGAGGCACAATGTGATTGCTGCAATGTTTTAGATGTTTAAATGAAGTAATTTTTCACGGTATATCATAAAATCTACTGTTAGTAAAATATACAGTTTTTTTTTCCTATATTTTCAAACACAGTATGGATATATACGTATAACGTATGGCTGTTGAGCCATGTGGTACTGAGTTGGTATCTGAGTTAATATTTATACGACTCAAATTATTGGGTTTCAGGTCTGTTTAATACGGTATTTTTTTTATTTAGTATGACATAAATTCTGTTTAAAAAGTTAAGCAGATGAATAGTCGAAAATATGAAATTATTTTAAAAATCAATTATTACTCAGTCATCCAGTTTCTCAAAATTAAGGAAACCGTGGAGTACGTGACGTCTGGTAACATTATCACATCGGGAAATTTCCTGATTAACTGAGTGCTTTTTGTTAACCAGGGATCGCGACAACTCCCTGGAAAAATGGATAAATTACATGCGACACATCGTTAGTTCCACATATCTTTGATAAATGCAATAATAATAAAGGACCTATTATAGTTATCATATCATTTTTATGAATCTTCTTCAGTAAATTTTTAACAAAAAATCGCTTGAACATTTCTAGATTTATTTTGTTCTCATCCTGTGATACCTGAAATGGTACGATATTATTAAGGTATTCGATTCGCAACATGACTACAAAATCACCTATAACTTTATAAGGTACTCTGTGGCTTAGGACATGAACATATTTAACAGATTATACTAACGTAAAATGTAGATTATACATTATTACAATAAGAAGTCAAATGAAAAAAGAATCTCAAACTTAAATGAATTCAGTATATAGAAATAAAAAAAAATATTTCTCTTACAGTTTACATCATTTATCTCGGGGATTGTATTCTAAAAAGTATTCAGTCATCACTGAATAACAACAGCATTGTGGTTTCACCGCAAACAACATGCTGAGTGACCCTGTTGGAATGACCTACGACGCAGATAGGTACAAAAGTTCGTGGATAAAAAAAATAAGTTTTCATATTTTGAATGAAACTATTATACAACAGCCGAGGTCAACAGTTTATTATTTGATTTTTTTTTAGTTATAATTTGGTGTTAACTGGTAGTAGATAAATATTCTTTTAATGAAGTTTGATGGCTTCAATGTCAAGCTTGACACTGCTTTTGCTGTTGCAGCTGCTCTAAAGGGCTGGCTCGACTACACCTCGCAGAATATCGGGGTGAAGTAGAGGCATCTTGTGCTTCTGCGTTTCGTTCGGTGTGTGAGGTAACCGAAGGCTCACTTTCCTCTTTCCCTCGCCCCTTCCCCTTCCGCGTCGCCAAATAAAAACCCTAAAGCCAGAGACGCAGTGCAGCTCGTCTGATGTTGCAGATGTCTAGCTCATTTGTCCCATTTCCCAAACTAAACTGGCTTAAACGCGTGGCGTAAGCCGTTACCTACCCCCTTTCATATAAAGAAAAAACGTAAAAAGTAGAAGTTAAGTATGCTTAAATGATAAATTTTTGCGGATACCGGATATATACCTTTTTAGAATATAGTCGATGAAGACATTTCACATGAATGACAGAGGGCTGGACTGCTCTAGCGCATATGATCACAGAGTCTACAATTTGGCGCAGGTACGCGGGCGTGAGCAAGTCTCTGCGGACATGGGCAGGATCCAAATCGAACAGTATGGCACCTGGAAATTATGTTAGGTGGAGTATTGAACAGTGTTGAGTAAAACGCCTACTATATCTGGCGATTTCTTACGCTGTAAAGAGAACTTTTATAGTTGGTAGAGCCAAGGGGCAGCTTCTGCAGCTGCTCGAATGGGCCGGCTCGACCGGTGTACTACCACAAATTCTTGTGCTTCCGCGTTTCATTCGATGAGCGAGGAAGTAACCGGAAGCCCACTCCCCCTTCTCCCTCCAAATATCCTTAAAGGCTGGCAGCGTTTCTGCCGCTCCTTGTGTTGTAGTTGTCTAGCTCATTTGCCTCTTTCCCATAAAAAAAACTAAACTGTCAAAATGTCATGTGAATGCAACAATTTACCGTTGACCGATGCCAAAATATGTACCAACGTTGTCTTTCCATTTCCTTGCGGTCCGATTAGCAGAATGCGTCGGGCGCCACGGACCAACTCGTTGCATCTGCCCCACCACAGTGACCGCGTTTCACCACAAAGAGGTAGAGCAGTTCTGAAACAAAAACAATGTCATAAAATAGAGGCACACACCGAAGAATAAGTCATAATATGTAATAAAGGGGGCGAGTGTAGTTGGAGACGTGGAACAGAGTAGACGTGCATCAGACCTGGCTGTATGGACTAAAGTCCTTTGCCTTTCCCATTAGGGATAAATTAATATCATCATTATGTAATAAAGGAAGTAAAAAAAAATTTAAAATTTAAAATTGGAATGAGAAACAAAAAGTTGTATATTTATGGTGCTTTACGCGGAAAAAGTACATGAAACATATTAATATATGTAACCTGTATACAACATCTATCAGGTTTACTTAAAGATGTTCTAAGAGTAATCATTTCTCGTATTTAAACGAATACTAAACTAAATTTAACTGTTTATTACCGACGTTGTAAATCACCCGAAACGTCTGGAATAAAAAAAGTGAAACTAACGCGATAAAATCCGTAAATAATAGTTTCTTGTTCCAAGTAGTTATAGAGCATTAATACATTTGTAAATATGTTGATAATAATGTGTACGTTAGGATCTTGGAATACCTATTAATGATTGTTTGGATGTTGTTCAGATTCTCAAAGGTGGTAAAAGTAAAACATCATGTTCCCATTCTCCTCAACAGACATACCTTGCCTTGCCTTAACAGCCGGTAAATATATATAACAGCTTCTAAAACTCGACGTCTAAAGCTTGGGTACCTCGGTACGTTCTCAGGCCGTGGGAACAGTCGGGTCTGTTGAGGCCAGACGCAAGTCGGTAAGTTCAAAGGTGATGCGAGGCCCGTCGACGTCTTTTGCGTCTCCGTATATAAGTGAGCAGAGTAGTAATCTATGACTGCATACGAGCGTGCGGAATATTCGCGATGGGGAAGGTTGTCGACGCCTGTGTTAAGACTTAAGACGTGGTGTGGGACCCCAGCTTTATGTACAGGAATACGTGGACATAATAACGTCTGGCAATGGGATGATCGTTCTCAAGCTACTTCTAAAAGTTCTACTGTCAAAACAAAGTAGAAAGACACCTACGGCGTTTATTCTCCGTCAGTCATCTCATAACGAAACGGTCGAAGCTTGAAAATAATAATGACATTTGACAAGTGAAATTTGACAGCTGTCAAATGTGTCTGATTGCGGGCAGATGATAATGCTGATGGTGAACTAAATGATGAAGGCCGATTTATGAAGTGGCCTCCATAACCTACATAATAAGAATTGTACTTACTGTAAGTTACAACGAAGATCATCCCCTGCGAAATTAAAGTCCCCCAAGAAATCCTTTAAATGCATTTGCGGGCATTCTTTTAAGAATCCAGCGACAGCCAAATCCTGTTACATATATATTTATATCACATAGCAGTGTTTAGTAGTAAGCGTGCCTAACTGTTGAATCGGAGGTCCTGGGTTTTAATCTTAGAGACAATAATATTGATCAACACCGCAACTTTTTAAACGTGGTAGCCAAGCGCCGCCAAGCGGCGGCTTTTGCTGCTGCTCGAATGGGCCAGCTCGACCGGATTAGTACCACGGCATCGCAGAATACCGGCGTGAAATAGAGGCATCTTGCGCTTCTGCGTTTTGTTCGGTGAGTTAGGTAACCGGAGGCCCACTCCTTCCTCATCCTCCCTCCCATCTCCCAAATACCCTAAAGTCCGGCGACGCACCTGCAGCACTTCTGGTGTTGCAGATGTATGTGGGCGACGGTAACCATGCACCATCAGGTGAACCGCAAGCATGTTTGCCGCCTTCCCATAAAAAAAAGAAAAGTTAAATGTACTTTTGTCGTTTCTGTCACTGGATGTAATTCCGATTAAATCTATATTTTATTACCTCCATTTTGTCCTGGACGCTTTCAGTTATTGTCGATTTTAATTTACGTTTTCTTTTCGGGCGCTTTAACTTAAGTTTCATTGTTTCCGGCATCTTTTCATTATTTCCTTTATAATCTTTCCGCAAAGCACTTTTCAGAATTTTCAGTTCTTGCCTTAAAAACAAAACCAATGTTTGTGGGTGCGATAGCTTGACAATATAACCTCCTGGAACCAGCGGTGGAGTCATGAGTCAGATTGGATCAGCCGCGTGGTACCGGGAGGGTTGGTGGTTAAAGCGCACGCCTTCGTGTTCCCCTTGACCTGATGATGGGGGACTCGGGCGGCCGAGGCTAGTGAGGTCGCCGATGTGAGCGAAGGCAGGTATGCGTTAGACATTTCCACGCGTTTAAAAATAGCGCATTATTTTCGTTAAGCACATACTTGGAATTTTAATATACGCTGCTACTCAGACATTATACAGAGATTATGTATCTATCTTTCACAATGCGTGTTCAATCGCTTCCACCTCTGCAAGGATCATTGATCGAAATTAGTTCGAGCCCATCTCAACGTCACGAACCTTATGTCCATTTTCAACGGACTTCCAAAAAAGAGGTTTCGTCCGTACTAACAGATAAAAACGATCTAACAGTCTACGGTAAGTGGCTGCTGCACATGGACTTCTGCAAACAATCTTTTTTTTATGGGAAACGCGACAAACGTGCAAGCGGTTCACCTGATGGTAAGTGATTACCGTCGCCCACGTACATCTGCAACACCGTGCTGCTGAGGTGCTGCAGGTAGGTTGCCTCCGGATACCTCACTCACCGAACTCCAATCGAAGAAGGTTTTAACGTGGCAGAGCCGAGCAACGGCTCTTACCTCTCCTCCTCCCCCCGCCACATCCTACCTCCATCCGTCCCATCCGCTAAGTATCCACCAAGGTCGGCAACAACAAAAGCACGGCTTATTGGTTATCTATTGCGTACCTGACTTAAACGTTAGGCCACGGTTCCTGGCTTCGAATCGCTTGATCGAAAATCTTGTCGCATGCACTGATGCACTCATTAGTTTCTAGCCTCCCATATCCGATGTAACTCGCGTTGGGGATCAGGGTCAGAGACACGGGACGAATACAACCTGACCCGAAAACTAATAATTTGTTTTTTTGCACAAATATTGACTTAAACCCAGGTTCCATATTTAAACAGTCAAGTACTTCGAATACTAAGTTACTTAAAGGTTATCAATTGTTCTATGGTTAATTTATGACTCGTATACGCTATCCCTGAACCAGCTCTGGCTCCAGGTACTTATCCGTGTAAGAGTCGTGGACCCTAAAGATAATATACCGCTGTAGTGTCATCCTGTTAATTAATTTCATCGCCTAAAAGATCAAAGATACAACTGTACAGACCTCATGCCATCATCGACTTCTTTGAGTATCTCCATTTTGGCTTCCATGCTTGCGTTATTTAGGTCGACTTCTTTCACAGATCCCTCTTTCACACCATCGGTTTCCCAAATATCAAACTCTTGCCAGTCTTTTCGATAATTCGCCACGACCTTCAAAAACATGCAAGAATAGTAGACCACATTATACGATATTGTTCAGTTAGTTGTTGAGAACCCCGAGAGGATTTTGTATTACAAATTTCCATACACTTGGTTTGTTTAAATAAAACTTACCAGACTGTGTATTCTATAGACGTCATAGTACGAAACGTAATGTTTATACGGGGCGATGTTACGTTAGAATTATATATAGTTAGCGCGATTTCTAGATGCGAGTGGGTACGGGCTTCGATTTCTCGGTGCAATGTTGCTTGCCTGCATCCCACTCGCGAGTTTTTTGCTCCGAAAACAATGCTACACCGAAAACTTCCGCTCGCAAGTTTGTTTTTATTTGGAAAAGGCGGGAAACGAGCATGCGGTTCACCTGATGGTAAGTGATTACCGTCGCCCGCGTACATCTGCAACACCAGAGGGAGTTGCAGGCGCTTTGTCCGCCATGAAGGGTATTTGGGAGATGGGATGAGGAGTGGGAGAAGGAGAGGGCCTCCACCTACCTCACCCGCTGAACGAAACGCAGAAGTACAAGATGTTTCTACTTCATGACGATATTCTGCGAGGTCGTGGTACTACTCCGGTCGAGCCGGCCAATTCGAGCAGCAGCCAAAGCCGCTTCTTTTGTAAAGATATACAGACCTTTAAAATATGTTCAGTTGTCTTGGATTCTGGGTAGTGAAAACCGGGATGGAAGTTGGGATTTTTCATAATTTTCTTCAATAATGCTTCCTCCAGCTTCCTCTTTTTAAACTCTTCTCTTCTAACTCTCACTTCTTCTCTCTTTGCTTCCATTTTTTCCCATTTTTTCTGTAACGTATGAAAAATATATTATAATTTTCTTGTAACCAATTGATTTCAACAATAACTTTATATCAAGTGATGTCCAAGTGTTTCTAATATTACTATTTTCATCAAAATAGTACCAAAAATAATACCAACTTGAAAGCCAGTTTTGTTCCTATTAGCTTTCTTTTCTTCTAAAAAAGCTTCATATTGTGCCAGGCGCTCCGCAGGTGTTGGAATATCTTCATTAAATATAGCTTCAGATCCACCCAGTGTATCTTTTGGTATGTCATAGAAAAACTTAACCTCTTCAAACCTGTCAACAATTTTGTTTTCTTCACATATTGTTTAAGTGATCACATTTTTTTTTTGTTTCACGTGGGGGAAACTCACCCAGTCAGTCATTGGAGGCGGTATAACTAACTAAAATCCCCATGCTGTTGGCCCAGTGGCCTTTTCAGCATCAGCGGTAAGACAAGTGACCAGAAATTTACCCAACGACAATATATTGTAGGGGAACCCAATGCTTTGAAGTGAATATGGTAAAAGAATATATTTTAGTTACCATTTCCGAAACCAGTCTCTAATAAAATCTCTGTATTCCTCGCGAATGTTATCCTGTTCCTTTTTTAAATAATTCGCTTTTAATTCAGCGCAATTATATTCCCAATCTTTTTTATACTGGTGTTGTTTATAATTCCGTTGCTCTTTCATCTGTAGACAGAGCACTATAGTTATTATTTAACATACATTTAGTATACCGAGTATACCGCAAAGCCTCAAGACCAAAGTATACAACCAGTGCGTGTTGCCAGTGATGACATACGTATCCGAGACTTGGTCCTTCACTGCAGCCCGTATGAGGAAGCTCAAAGTTGCTCAGCGCGCTATGGAAAGGGCTATGCTCGGTATTTCTCTGCGTGATAGAGTCTACAACTGAAGTGGCAACGGGCCGGCCACATAGCTCGCAGAACCGACAACCGTTGGGGAAGAAAGGTTCTCGAGTGGCAGCCGCGTACAGGCAAACGCAGTGTAGGACGACCCCCCACAAGATGGAGTGACGACCTGCGCAGTGTTGCGCGAAGTCGATGGATGCAGGTGGCTCAGGACCGAGCTTCGTGGCAATCTTTGTGGGAGGCCTATGTTCAGCAGTGGTCTTCTGATAGGCTGAAATGATGATTATTATACATTTACTGGAGATGTAATATAGAAAATAGATCTACCCTAAAAAGGTGATGTGCATCGGTAATCTTTTAGAAGATTTTGTCTAATACTAACGCTCATGTAGTTATAACGTTATAACGTAAATAAATTCTGATTTCTAAGATTTTATTACCTGCTCATCTTTAGTTTTTTCGACCAAAACTTTTTTATTACACAAGTTAATGTGAAGCGCCTCATCGATCTTGCATTGTTCAATTCGATTTCTTTTTATTTCAAAATATGCTCTGTTTAACAATATTGCTTATAAATTAATTTCTATTTATTCAAATGTATCAAAGTCATTTTACTATAAAACAAAAATGCAATTTGTCTTTCTTTACGACTCAATTAATAAATGGTACCTGCAAACTTTTTGAATTAACGAAGCTGCTCTGTCCTTCACGTGATCCCTGGCTTGTGGTTTCAGAACACCTCTTAGTTCTTTTTCCCACATATCTCTTTTTAATTTCTGTTTTGTCATCCATTTTACGATTTGCCTGTGACAAAAAGTAGTACGTTGCAGATAGGAGGCCGCCCTTTCACTTCTTCCCACTAAGAGCTTAAAGCTTAGTATAAGTTATTATTTGGATTATTAATAACCTGTTACAAGTATTGTTGTAATGAAATTTTTTTTTGCGGGGTCTAAGATATCATCTTTGACTCCAAAGTCCGACCTCACCTTCCACTTTGCTTGGCAGAAAAAATCGAGGCTCTGTCGACTGAACGATGGCGTAAAATCTATAACAAATTTGCCGGCACTGCGCTCATCAACTCTCTCGTGTGAGCGTGGGTAAACCTTTCGAGAATTACATGCCGGCTTTAGCAGGTTCATTCTTGAAGAGGCCTATGTTCGGCAGTGGACTTGAATAGGCTGATGATGTAGAAGAAATAGAAATATTCTCGCGCTTAATTTATGCGTACCGTGATCGTTCGTGCGCCTGTATGAGTTGAATCATTTCAATCCGTTTCATACTTTCCTCAGAATGCTTTTCATTCATTTCATTCCAGTCTTCTTCGACTACTTCATTACTTTCTTCGTCGATTTCCCACCAATTTTGCACAACAGGAGTATTATCTTCTTCACTGGCTTAAATTTAAGCACAATTAATAACAAATAATAATTAAGTCGGTACAGGTTACTGGTTCGTAGCAAACCAGGTGCCTTATTTTAAAAAGTATGTCAATAAATAACGCGTTACAATTGTAGCGGAAAATTTGTCTCAAGATGTTGTGGCATAACGGATAAGGCCTCAGATCGACGTTGGACTGTTTGTGTTTCACGTAAATCGATAATACAGTCTGTTTGAAAATATATCTAAAGCAATCGTCCATCGGTCTACTATAGAGCCGAGGTCTTCGATTGTGTTTTAAAGCTACCGATAACGATTGGTCGAGGTCGAGGGACCGCAAAACTATTGTAAGCTGACGACGGACCAAAGCTTCGGTCTGTTGATCGGAGCTGTTCAACACAGCTCCTGAAATCCGCTGATTTGCATTGCATGCTTCAGATGACACAACAAACAATTCATAGCGTTTCTGTAAAATTAAATGTTCACCGCTGCGTTGTGCTTTTCTATCAACAGACCGAAGCTTTAGAGATCAAAAAAGGTGCACATAGTTTATGTAGTTGAGATTTTTAAAGTAGGTTAGCTAAACTGAAAGACTGACTGAACATCATATCAATATTTATGTATAAAAATATCTGATCAGACATTGGCATTTATTTACAGGAAGACACAAAACCGCTGGCTTATGTGGAATCTACGCACAGGACAATGGTTTATGGGCGAAATGCCCGAACTTTTCCGAAATACAACAGGACATAGGCCTCTCCTGTAAGTTTGATTGATAAACGGATTGGCGATTGCAGTACCTTGCATCACAGACGCTGCAGCCCGTCATTGTACCGCTTAATTTTGGACTGGTATTTTTCGTAATGGCTATCCCGCCTATATATAGTCACCTCTTACAACACCCACGGGAAGAGAGGGATGGTAGAGTCTTACGCCGTTGCCAAACAGCTCCCCACCATTATTCTGTCGAAATTGGGTTTGTAATATTTCGATTTTGGATAGAATTTCCGTAAAAGTAAAGCAGCAGCCTCCGAATGTCGTTCTGCTAGGCAAATTATGTAATGTCTTCGAATTATTTTATTTCTCAAATTTCTTCCTCTTATTTTCCTTTATCGCAGAGCACATGGTAAATTCAGAACATAAAAAAATTCTATTCAACAGTTTTAGTGATGCTGGATGCAACATCCGGGCAGCTGTCTAATCTTATATTACCTTTATGAAGAACAGCCTCTCGTTTCTCTTTAGCCCGCGACATGACTTCATCAATCATAGTTTGCATGCGCTCTGACCTGGTCACTTTGCGCGGAATGCCCTCCGGATCAGTATTGTCAAACGTTAACTTGTGTTCGATTAAACCATTACCAAGAAACTGATAGTTATGGCCTTCTAGTTTTCGTAACTGGTGTTTCAGTTCCAGTATTCTTAAAACAAAGAGTTATTAGTAATAGGAAGTATCTAACTTTCCTTTGAAACGCGTCTGATTCTTACACTTGCTTATTTTGAACTAGCAATGATATACTGATTATGTCTCCCGGGACTATTTCGACCAACGCGACAACTTTCAAACATACAGCTACAGTGTCAGGGATACAACACAAGACCCGAAAACTAAAAAGTTGTGTTCTCCAACAAAAATGGGCTTCGGTTGGGATTCAAACTGCGGCTTGGTGGTAAAAAAGGAAGACTATATTGCTTCTTACAAACTTTTTCGCATTTCCTTTAAAAGTCCTTTCAGAATTTTGAAAACGGGTTTTTGATTTTTAGGTGTTCTGTAAGCTCAGGAAAGGCAGCTTTTGCTAGGTAAAAGATAAACTTTATTTACCTTACCTTACCTTAGCAGAATAGTCCTCAGCAGGACATAGATCGCTCCTATAACGAGTATTTTCCATAATCGCATCGCAGTAGCAGACACCTCGTCCCTTAGACGCTTTTTTATGAGAAAGGCGACAAACGATCAAGCGATTCACCTGATGGTAAGTGATCACCGTCGCCCACGTACATCTGCAGCACCAGAGATGCTGCGGGTCCATTGCCGGCGTTTAAGGGTATTTTGGTGATGGAAGGGAGGATGAGGAGGGGGAGTGGGTGAGCCCGTCCGGATACCTCACTCACCGAACGAAACGCAGAAGTACAAGATGCGTCTACTTTACGCAGGTATTCTGCGAGGCCGTGGTAGCAACCCGGTCGAGCCGGCCCATTCGAGCAGCAGCAAAAGCCGCCGCTTGGCTCTACCACGTTCTTAATTTTGGCGTGGTATTGTTCGAGATGGTTATCCCGTCATCTGTCAGTAGTCAGTAGTCATTGCGATTTACATGGATATTCCCTTAGCCGTCTTATAGGACACCCACGGAAAGAAAGGGGGTGGCGAATCGCGGTCTACTTAATTTTGGTCTATCGTATTTGATGAGTTGGTTATTTCCTCATCTGTTGGTAGACATTGCGATTCTTTAGGCACTTCCCTTAGTTGCCTCGACACTTGCGGAAGGAGGAGACAAATAAAAAGAAAAGAAAGAGGCATACCTCACCTACCTACGTGGAAGCGGATTGTTACAGTGATAATGAAGCTATATGCAGATTATATGCGGTCGAACTTCATTCATATCTATTCAATTTACCTGGCAGTAATTGCTTTGACAACTTCGTCCATATACCTAGTCTTCTGCATCTGTAGGTTTTGCTGCAAACAGTCGAAGCACTCGTTGTAAATTGCCATATATTTTGTCAGAACTCCGCCCAAACGTTGCGCTGCTTCACAGCATGTTCGGTCATGTGCCTTAATACGCTAGAAGCAGAATTCAATATATATTATTCTCATTTTGATTTTATGTTGTCAAGTACCATGGTACTTGCATCACATATCTCAGCGACGAGGCACGTCGCAACAAGTTCTATCTCTCGGGTAGGGGAAAAGTGACGCTGAATTATGCCCAAAGAAAATCTTTGCCTCATTCTATCACATGATCTAAGTTCTGTTTTATTCATCTCAATTAGTAGGAAATAGATAGAATTTTCTATAATGGTTTTAGAAGCGTTATTTGTCAAGATATAAATCTTCCAACACAGGTTTAAAAAATACCGAGACGATTGTTGTAATGGTAACATTCACTGCAACCATATGAGGAAGCTCACAGTCGCTCAGCGAGCTTCCGAAAGTGCTACGCTCGGCGCAATAGAGTCTGCAGCGACGATATCCGAAGCAGAACTAGCATAGCCAACATAGTCGGTAGGATCAGCAAGCTGAAGTGGCACAGGACCGGCCGCATAGCTCGCAAAACTGACATAGAATAGAATACGCTTTATTGCGCACCGAAAAGAGGAAAAAAATTTATAAAACTTAATTAAACATGAGAGGTGGAACAATGGGCGGTCTTATCGCAAAAAGCGATCTCTTCCACACAATCTTTGAATGGACAGGATTGTTATAAATGAATTTGGAAGCTGCATAAAACCAATTGATATACAAAGAAATAGTAAAAGTAAAGAAATAGTTAAAAATTATTATTACATATGTATACATATACATATATATATTTATATGTATGTATGTATATAATAGAACTGTCTAAATAAACGAAGTTACAAAGACAGATGAGACCTTGACGAGATTTTTAAAAATTGGTAAGGATTGGGCGCGGCTTACCCATAGCGGTGGGGCATTAGACGGACGTCATAGACATCATAGACGGACTGCTTGTATAGAGAATGTCCAATAATTTAGTGCTATGAAATGGCATTCTTAATTTCAATATGACATAATCAACATAGTCCGTAGGATCAGCAAGCTGATGTGGCACTGATCCAGCCACATAGCTGGCAGAACAGACAACCGTTGGGGAAGAAAGGTTCTCGAGTGGCAGCCACGTACAGACAAGCGCGGTAAAGAACCCCCCACAGAGATGGAGTATTTGCCGTGCTTTGTGGTAATCTTTTGGAGGAGGCCTCTGTACGCCAGAGGACTTGTGCCAGGCTGTGATGATGATGATGATGATTAATTCACCTGATATTCAAGATCAATGTGCACATGTTGTTCTAGTTCTTCCAACACCTGTTTCCACTTGCGAAAATAATACTCAGTCATTGTACTAAAATTTAGAAATAAAACATGGAGCTAAAATACAGTTAATACGTCGTCATATCAAGTTGGCTATGCCGGAATATTTAGTGATGTGAAACGTATACATACACATATAAACTCAGCGTCAAAAAAATCGCACCTTTTGGTATTTTGACTTCAAGCAACTATAAACCCTATTTCATCTATGGTAAGGTATAAGTGTGGGGCCTCATTTTAAAGGTTATTGAATCCTTTAAATAATAAAACTGTGATAGTGATTACTAAGCATATAAAAAACATTTTTCATGAAAAAGGAAAAACATTTATTCACGGCAAAATTACTTAATTTAATTAATCTAAAAACATAACAAAATTAAAAAATACAGTAAAACAAATCCTTAAAACTAAACTTAGAACCTAGTGTTACCTCCCTTAGCCCTAATTACAGCCTCCATGCGATCCTTCATTGACCTCACCAACGTCACGATGCGTTCTCGAGGAATGTCACTCCACTCCTCGACGACGGTGTCCCGAAGCTGTTCAAGGGTGGCACGGGCAGTATCACGAGACCGATCAGATCATCCCAAAGGTGCTCTATGGGATTCAGGTCAGGACTTCTCGCTGGCCACTGCATCACGGGGATCCCAACCTGATTCAGGTAGTCCCGAACAATGATTGCCGTATGGGAGCGGGCGTTGTCGTGCATGAATGTGAATTCAGGCCCGTCGAAACCAGCATACGGGACCACATGGTCCTCCAGTATCTCTGTGATGTACCGATGACCAGTCAGGGACCCCTGGCCACGTGCACCTCCAGTGCAGGAGACGCACACAAGGTCGGTTTTTCCTTGGATTGAAATTCCGCCCCAGAACATGCAGGATCCTCTTCTGTAGCTGACGGTTTCTTCAAAGCAGGCCTGTGAGTACCGTTCCTCCTGCCTCCTGCACTCTTCTACGCCTATCATTGCAGAAAAGGCATACCCTAGTCTCGTCGGAGAAGAGGACAGACTTCCATTGGTCGAACGTCCAATCCACGTGGTCTCGGGCAAACTGAAGTCTGACTCGCCTATGCTCTGCTGTCAATTTGGGGCCAGTAGCAGTCCTACGGGCCTGGATTTTCTTCTCTCGCAGCCTTCTTCTTATTGTGGAGACGCTCAGCGACGTCCTCCGAGCTGTTCGGAGCTGATGTTGCAGCTCAACAGCGTTGGAGAATCGGTTACGCAAAGACGTCGACACAATATAGCGGTCGTCTCTGTCGGAAGTGCAACGTCGTCTTCCGGATCCATGTTTCCTGATGTAGCCTCCAGTCTCCTGGAACCGCTGGGATACTCGTTTCACCCGGAAACGGCTTATGTTGAGTTGTCGAGCAATATTAACTTGGCGTAGTCCTGATTGCAGTAGTGCTACCACTTGAGCTGCTACTTCTGCCGTGGTATCCATTTTTCAGGGTTTTTCTTACTGGAGCTGTTCAGGTGTGACTTCTGTGATGTCTGGATAGCTAATGACCCATAATTAATTTTTACCCCCCCCTTTTATTCGTGTCCAAGGTGGCACAAGTAGTGAGTCCTCTAATGAGCTTTTCAGCACTTTTTTTAAAGACCCTAACGTTTCATGATTATTATTTTTACAGAAAAGAACGATACGCGTTTTTAAAGTGTATTAATTGTGCTTTCAAATTATATTAATTTTGGTAAGGTACAATAAATAAGTTAAGAGTATTATTCGCTAGAAGTCAAAATTTCAAAAGGTGCGATTTTTTTGACGCCGAGTGTATATATAGATACTCAACCCAAATAATTATGTCAGAAAAATCATATGGCGTCTGACATATGGCGGAATATGATAAATGGCTTTATAGAACACTGTTATATAAACATTGGTCTTATAACAATCGAAGTATTTAATGTGTTAAGACATGGATGGCAGTGGGGAATGGAGAAGAGGTTGGGGGAGGAGTAAGGGTCGAGGAAGCTCTACCAAGTTATTGGCGAACTTTTACCAAACCGCCGAAGAAGAAGAAACATTTCAACATCACGACTACTTCGAACACGCAAACATTTGTATTATGTCCATATAAAGCACTTATAACCTTTGCTGAGCTTCTTTGCCGGGTTTGTCCCTGACGTTTCCATGAAATTATCATGATATTTTTCTTACGACATATCGACACCTACGTGCAGAAAGGGAATAGCAAATTCTAACGTCGTTTACGGCTGTCTAAAATACACTCGTGTTATATATTCTAATTATTTATCTACACCAGAATTACGAAGAGGCACAGTTTCCACGATTGCAGGGGATAACCTCGGGAACCACTGAGCCATCTTTGCATACACTATCCTCGATGCTATGTTAGTTATAAAGAAATAAATTCATATCTACCTAACGTTAACACGGCGCGAGGCCGGTCCCCTGGCCAGGTCCCGGGGCGACGGACGTGGTGCGGTGAGCGAGGAAGGCAGTTGTGTTCAAGAAAATTGTGCTGTTGCCCATGGGGGACATTCATGTCGCATGAATGAAGCTTTACAGATGTAAATACATCCATAATTTATAAGAGATAAGAGTCGACTACCTTTTTTTAAAATAAAAATAGAAATAGAAAATTACTTTACAAATTGTGTTCAGTTACTCAAAAATATGTTCATTTTTTCTTAGAAAGCATAAACAAATAATAAATCATGCTTGTCTCTTTAAGGTGCAAAATTTTATGAACCATTTTCAGCTGGCAAAGGCCAAACGATCACCATTACGCGTTATCATCTCCAGCGGAAAGCTCTACATCATCCCCAATGAGGGAAATAACCGATTCTACTCCGCGGCAACGCGACTTTTGCATTGCCTTCCTGTGAACATTATTCGTCTGCGAACAGCTTAACTGAACGTGCTTATCAAATGAATGTCAGTCGTATTGCATATGGCATTAGGTAGTATTTGTGTGTTAAAGAGTTGGTATGTTGTATTTTTGAACGATTTTTCTTTTTCACGTTGTAAACCTTTTTGCGGAATAAAAGAAAATATACTCTGTGACGCACTGTTTGAGCAGGATTTTCAATGTTTGAATTGTGACGCCTGTACTGCGGGCAACGCTGTCGCACATTCATAAATTATAATAAAAAAATATTAATTTATTTATGGTAACATTGTTGCGGAGTCTATTGTCTATGGTACTGGTAGAAATTGTACAAAATAACTACTAAAATGAATCGTTATCCACACCGCGTGATAAGTTGAGCCATATTTGCTAAGATGTGTGGGTTCACGACAACATGAGTTACAGCTTAGCTTAGATCACGTGTGAAGCGCGGGGGTGA
The DNA here is from genome assembly GCA_029286595.1 of Bhutanitis thaidina. Taxonomy (NCBI): domain Eukaryota; kingdom Metazoa; phylum Arthropoda; class Insecta; order Lepidoptera; family Papilionidae; genus Bhutanitis; species Bhutanitis thaidina. The sequence goes on from JAGSMS010000017.1 coordinate 13,161,118, forward strand.
AGGGAGGCAGAAGGGCGACGCAGTTCACTTAGCTTAGCTCGCTTTAGCTAATGCGCTCGCGGTGTGAACAGAAGTATGAAAAGATGCCGAAGCTCTGTTAGCAAGACACGTATTAGTTACCAATAACGCGTACGAAGCCACGCCTACCCACGCACACAAGCACAAGCACCCAGACTAGCCGGGTCCTACTGCTAACACAGCTGGACTTCGTCGCCAGTACTTCGCGGCCCGCACGAGACTTGCTCGAGGCAGAGGTCGTCACTAATGTCATATCATAAGGTGATCCCAGAAGAGGTTTCACCTTCCTCCCGGGGCCTGGCCCCTCCCCTCATCTTGGAAGTTTTTCTTTCGTTTTCAGGGGAGGCAGCGCTTCACAGCAGCAGCCATCGTCGCGCATTTTTTCGACTCGCGACTCCGCTTTCGCAAGTCTCTTTCGATGAAGTTGGTAAAGGCATCCGGGCCAACTGCAACCTGGATGGTTTTCAGTCGGTATGTTTCTCCTTCTGAGATCCGAGTCCGACATAACCCGTTGGGTGGCCTCCCGGCCAGCAGCGGCTATTCTTAGAGAGCTTATTCCATCGACCCCAGAAAAAGTTAGCAAGGCATAGCCGGGCCATCTTTACTCACGATGAGGCCTGCGCTTGATAGGAAGGAATTTCTAAATTAACTTGAAAACTTCCGAGCGTGCAAAGTTGATAGCTTCGCTGGCATTATGGTATTTGAAAATACAAACTAGTTTTTTATAAGTAGCAATTCAATTTAATAAAAACAAAAAACCCTAGAGAGCGTCAACTTTTTTATTCCACTTCTCTTTTTTGATGCCATGTTTAAATATTGGAAGGTATTCGTCCCATTAGATTTTATAGGGCTATCATACGGGAAATACTATTGAAATATCATGTACTTTTGTTAAAAGTAATGAATGGGATAACCACGAGGTGTGGTTAGATTCGCCTTCATCGTGGGAGTGACATTAGGAATCACATTTAATTTTAACGCATGCGAATAAAGAAAGAGTATGGGCATAATATTTTTAAGTATACGTTTTGATAATGTACATCCTACGAAATAATATAACGGAAGTAATAGATGGTTGAGCTTGTTTTTTCGGATTGATACAATTAATAATAGTTATGGAAAATCATGTGAGATATAAACAAAACAATATTGCTGGTAAAAAATATTTATAATAAAACCAGCAACACTTGTGTCGCTCTGCGTACCTCTCAGGCGACGTGTTTCATCGTGTCGGGGCGCATGCCGCAGTTTCCTGTTGCGCTGAATGCTCGCCATCTTGTCACCGGAAGTAGTAAAGCCTTCCGCGTCGCCCTCTGTCGGCGCGCTCCAAATGTGTCGTTGGCGTTTTCGTTTACGTATCTTTTTATTTTCGCCCGCGGGAGAGATGCTGTTAGCGCCATTGTTTGTCTCTCGTAAAATTGTATTGTCTAGCGTTGGATATTTTAAAATTGCGCAGCATTTCTTGGAAGGACCGTTCTATTGAATTACGGAACAGCTTTTGATAACGTATCCCGTTTTAATGTTTATCTTTAAAACTTAAAACCTTAAGTAACAGTGACAACTATTGTCAAAGATTTAAGTATAAAATATCCATCGAACAAGAGCAAACCTCGTGCTGTTCGAACCACAATCACACGAAGATCTTCAATTGAGCTTTTTCCTTCTCGTCTTTTCGAGCTCTTCACAGCACCCATTACCACGAGGAGACGCCTTAATGTCATTGTTAACCCGGACTTCCGTTAGCTTTGAATTGTTAATTTCACGTTGATGTTTAATTAACATAGACCGAGTTCTAAAAGAGTTAAAATGCAACGAAATGATAGTATTATCAAAGTATTTTTTTTTTATGGAAAAGACGGCAAACGAGCAAGTGTTTCACCTGATGGTAAGTGATTACCGTCGCCCACATACCTCTGCAACACCATAGATGCTGCAGGTGCGTTGCCAGTCGTTAAGGATATTTGGGAGAAAGAAGGGGAATAGGGAGGGGGAGGGGGCCTCCGGTTACCTCACTCACCGAACGAAACGCAGAAGCACAAGATGCCTCTATTTCACGCCGGTATTCTGCGAGGCCGTGGTACCGATCCGGTCGAGCCGGCCCATTCGAGCAGCAGCTAAAGCCGCCGCTTGGCTCTACCACGCTTAAAAGTACTAGTAGTAGCTTAGTAGATGAAACATAGCCTGCGTGCAAAAGAAGTCTGCTTGCAAACCGGGGAGCCATGTGCTCAGTGCATGAACAGCAAAATGCTAAAGTAGATAATTCGAAACAAACTCAAGTTACATCTGAACTTCCTCTAAGTTCTCTTAACTAACCTTCTCTAACCTCCTTCTGTCGAACTTAATACTTCCAAATTACAAAATTTTCGGCTTTCAGGCATATATTCGGGTATATACTAACATTTGAGTTTCGAAAACATCGCTGTCCCGGAGGCTTTCGTAATCGACACTCTAATGGAATTCTAAGAACAAGCTCTCGCGAGGGGTCTCGTGAAAATTCGATACACCTCGAGGGACCTTAATAAAACTGAAGGAAAAAAAATACTATTTTACATCAAACACCGGGAATAATATGGCATTGACGGGTGACAAGTTTTGTATTCGTGGTGTTTACCAAGTTTCTTGCGCTGTTCGTAACAAAACGTCTTATGCATTTTGAACTTTACGTCGAAAAAAATAAGGAGGTAAGTATTTGCTGTTCAATCTTGCATCCGCAGTTCCATGTTTGTAGTTTTTATGAGGAAATACGTCGAGATGTTGCAATGGGATTCAAAGGTTTCGATAGTAATTTGCCACGTTAAGTGGAGCAACGCGTCGTGGGTACAGTTGCGCTTTAAAATATATCATGTAAAAGACTCCAGGAGTCTATATTAAGGTAAAGGTAAGTACAAATATTTAAATATTCATACATATTCAATATTGCAACTAAATATTCTAACTGTAATAAGCTTTGTGTTGATTGTTTTTTCTTTTGTTAAAAATATGTTATCCAATGTGCAGGCAGGGGTACATCCGCCTAATATAATTTCATTGTTAATAATTTGTCCGATTAGTTTTACTCAATTATAATCATTTCTTTACTTTGTTTAGTTTCTAAATAAGTTATAATTCGAATCTTGTCTATTTAAGGAATGTAATGATAATCAGTCAAGGGTATTTCCGTTAACAAACGCAACAATATTAAATAATTTCATAACAGGGCTTAAAAGTTACTATACAATATTTAATTAACTTTCGTGAATGAAATATGAAAGCAACAGTTATTTATTTTAATTATGCAATTCTACATTCCGGAAATACCATATTTATTTTTTATTACTTATGGTCGATTGCCGCTTAAAGTCTGTATAAAAGCACATTAACCTGTAGCAAAGACATCTTATTGGAGATCAGATCTCAACGCGTAAGGCGAAGCTCTGCCCGTTCGAAATAAATACTTAAAATAGTCGGAGTATTTTATTAGTTGTAACAATAACTCGTGTAATTTATACGAATATTTATTTATTTATGAATTCTTTATTGTGTCCCTAAAAAAAAGAAAGGAATACAATGGGCGGACTTAATGCCTTTTGGCATTCTCTACCAGTCAACCCTGGGTGAGAAAGAAAACATGTTGGCAGGTACAAAATAAATAATACATATAAATTAAATATAAATATTAAATATATAACCCTTATAATATACTTACATACTTATAATATAACATACATAATACACTATACATAAACATATAATACATACATAAACAAATTAAATGAGGAGAGAAAATTCTTAGATGGCATTTGCCTTCAGATAGTGACGACGGAGCAGGGAACGTACGGAATATATGAAGTCCGTACATTAATCTGTCCGTGTCCGTTCATCCTGGTGATTAACAGGTAACGCTCAGGTTAAATTTCACAAACTAGAATCGAAGAAGGGTACCGCTGTGCTCACCGACCCACTAGTCCAGCGGGGCAGTTATGGACAAATGTTCCGTGTAAGGCATGCCCGGGTTATATCCAGCAGTGGACTATAGACTGTAGAAGAAGAATAATATATTGGCATGTTATTTATTTATTTATTTATTTAATCTTTATGCACTAGTTCGTACATATGGCGGACTTAATGCCTAGAGGCATTCTCTCCCAGTCAACCATTAGGCTAAGCAGAGATATATACGTAATAGAGGCGATACTGTTAAGAGAAAAAAAACCAGTTAAAGGATATAAATATCAAAATATATACTTACAATAGATACATACATAGATAGATATATAAATAACATATATACAAATATACCATATATACATAGAATAATATACATGTCAGGACAAACAACTGAAGCGGCACAATAACAAACAGCAGCACTAGTACAGACTTGCAACATTTCTGTAATGTTTGCGGATGTTATTTTTAAAGGCAAACTTATTAGGAGCTTTTTTAATGTCAAGAGGGATTTCGTTCCAGAGCCTTATAGCCGTAAAAGCGAATGACTTAGATAAATACCCAGTACGGTGTAAAGGCGTCAGCAACTTGAGACTACCCGAAGAGCGGAGAAAACAGTTATGAGAATCACCCAGGTATTGAAACTTAGATTTCAAATACTCAGGAACACAAGGATCGTTTAGAATTGTGAAAAGGGTGCAAAGTATTCTAACATCTCTGCGCTGATGAATTGGCAGCCAATTGAGCTGTGCACGAAAGGAAGACACGTGGTCGTACTTGCGGAGACCATAAATGTATCTGATGCAATTGTTAAGAAGACGATCCAGTGTGTTAAGATGTTGTTGAGATAGGTCTGTGCAACACACATCAGCATAGTCAATAATTGGCAAAATGAGCGATTGGACAAGTAAAATCTTAGTAGTGGTTGGAAGGAAATTTTTAAGACGATAAAGTGATCGCAAGGTAGCAGAAATTTTGCGACTCACCTCCTGAATCTGTTTATTCCATGTAAAACAGCTATCAACATATAGACCCAGGTTTCTGACATGGGAACAGAAAGGAATTATGTTGTTATTATAAGTAACCGACGGCAAGGTAGCAAAATCTAGATTGTTTACAAGTCTAGAACTGCCTAAGACTATGGCTTGGCATTTTGTATAATTGTTATTATGTTATTGTCTTTCTTTTTATGGGAAACTGGGAGGCAAACCATTAAGCGACTCATCTGATGGTAAGTGAATGCAAATGAGGTGAAGCAAAATCAAAGGAGTTACAGGTGCGTTGTTCGCCTTTAAGGATGACTGGGGGATGGGGGAGGGATTAATGAATACGGAAATTGGGAAAGGGATGGGAGGGGGGATGGGGGAGGGTGGTGTGGGTTACCTCACTCACCGAACGGAACGCAATTGCAAAAGCTTACGATGCATTTAGTTGGATCTGACTATCATAGGGACAGTAAGCCTTAACTTTTGCATATTTTTTTATTATTTCTTCTAATAAAAATTTTAAATAATTGAAATATTTTTTCTAACATTCTATCATGCTCCTGATCTATTGGAGGATAATGTTGCGATGTGCAATAGCTATTTTGTGCAATGCGTGTTAAATTAAAAATAACTTGTAACATATTTACATTTATAATCGTATGCAATTTTCGATATTTCCACAGCAACGCGGACTTCACTTTCATTACAAAAACAGAAAGCACAATAACCATTGTCGCTTCTTCCTACGACTGTCGGAAGAGTAGAACGGAGGGAAAAACCATGAGAATGTCATGGCGTTCAATAGACGACGAATTAACCATTACTAAAAATACACATAAAGATGACGGGCGGCAGCATGTGGAACTAGGCAAGCCAACCAGACTGCCAAGCGTGGTAAGGCAAGCCATCCCACTGAAAGAGGCTTAAGTCTTAAGCTTAATCAAAGAAGACAGCTTCTTTGATTGACCAACATCGACTAGTCCTGATCGGTGGGCCTTTGCGCTTTATATAACCAGAGAAGATACCATGGCCACTATAATATTCAGAGTGAAATCACTGAAGCTTGACAACTTTACACTTAAATTCGTGGTTCTTTTTAAAGAAGATTTACGGCAGTGTAGGTTATTGATGACCTCCCTGGGACCTCTATAAGCGATCGGTGTAGAGATCTATTCGACAATTTGGTTTTTGCATCTAACAGACGCACTGTTTTAAACTGCACATCATAAACATATATATATATGCGAGACCATTTGACTAGTGGCAAATTTACAGAACAGCGGCAATATACTCACTATTTACAAGGTCTCGCTGCAGCATACAAAGTGTGAGCACATATATATATATATACATATGTGCACACACAACTTGTTTCGCATTGCACATACTTGTTAGTATTTATTCTGATCTATTATATATGTATGTATTAATGTGTTTGTATGTATGTATATATCTGTGTTGTTATTTCTGTTTATATTACAGTATGTATTTGTGTATCTATGTGGATGTGTATATATGTATGCATACATTTATATATGTTTTAAATTTAATGCACCTATCACCACATTTCTTCACGCCCTGGGTTGACTGTTAGAGAATGCCAAAAGGCATTAAGTCCGCCTTTTGTAATCCTTTTGGTGTAGACAATAAAGTATAAATAAACAAATAATATACATATATGTGTATAATGGGCAGTTTAAAACAGTGCGTCTGTTAGATGAACGAAACAAGTCACTCCATTATCGCTCTCATAAACAGAGAGGAGACGCAACGCTCCAAATTAACTTTCCTCGTAAATTGCCCACGCAAACAAGTTTCAAATTGCCCCCCGTAGAGGCGACGTTTTCGCTAAATACCTATAAAAATGTCTCGCATCCGTAAAATATTGTTAGCGATGGCACGGCGCAGGTCATAAGTGATAGCGTTTGGTTTCATCGTTGTTTATTCACTTGCACAGTAGTTGTTTTTTTTTTGTCCGTGTATTTGGTATTGTGCACCTTCACAGTGTTCGTTGACGTTTGGTTGTCAATACGTTGCAAATGCAAACCACTGATTTTTACTTAAAATCAGATTTTTCCCAAATTTACGTTTAATCATATTATTATATGTAAATATGAGTCAAATCGTGTGAACGTATGCCGTACGAACATCTTTACGGTGGTAGAATGTAAAAAAAAAAATCAGTTGACAAGTGAATTTGTTGATTCTGACATAGGACATCGTTCACTTCCAATGTCTCATGTACAAGCGTCATGACAGGGAAAATGTTTTTGGTGATCACAGACGAGGTACTGTCCATCGTTAATTTAGATAGTTTTTAGAGAAGGATAGCTTAGATTAATCAGATTTGAGATGGTTATTTACACTATCTGATCGAGCCCACGACATATTTCCAAATGCAGTCGACACACTCAGGCCGAAATTGATTGGTGGTAGATCCTTTTACGTCTCTCCCACACGGCAATGTTACTTGCTATAACTATAAGCATTTAACATCTGTATATCAAACTTAGCTACACCCGTACGGTATCGGCGTAAGAATTCGCCATCCCCTACCTTCGGTGGGTGTCGTAAAATGCTACTAAGGGCATAGCCATGAAAATTGTACTGACTACTGACAGATGACGGGATAACCATCGCGAACAATACCACGCCAAAAATAAAGCAGACCGATGGTGGGTAGGCGCTTCTGAGATGCGAGGTGTCTGGTGCTGCAATCGGCAAATTGCTTCGCGAGCGTGGCGATTGCAGCACCGTCTGGCAGTGGACAGGCTGTTAAGGTAAGGTATAAAGCTGGAAGATTAAAATGCTATGATGAAGGAATGAAGTAAAGTTAGTTCTAAATCTCCTTATCGGCACAGGAATTACAAATCCGCTCGTCGCTTACGCCTCACGCCACACTACGCGGAAGGACTGTGTATAAATTGTGACACTTACCACGTCCGAATGGCACATTCTGCCTGGCACGGCGACGATAGATACTTCACCGCTCCGGCAATGTGAAGCATTGATGTTCATTAACTACTCTGGAATAATTAATTTCATCTTAGTCGATTCGACGTTGAAATAACGACGGATTACGTTTTTTAGTTTCCGCTCTAAATGTTTTTAAGTTCCGAAATTCTACGGCCAAAGGAACCGTTTATCGTAGTCAAGTAATATTCCGACAGGAATCTCCGGGAGTAAACTCTGCGACCAAATTCACCGCTAGTGACGTTGTATCTCACGGAGGCTTGGCTCGAGTCCGTGCTTTCGGAAAACTTTTGCGGGATCTTTGTATATATGTATTCGATGAAGTTATTGCTGTTAGCCGTTTTGGCTTTTACAGCTTCATAGGTTTGCGCTTATGTTTCAAGTAGATGTACAAGTGTACATCTACTGCCTACCTCTTCACTGTGACCTATCTATGGACCGTCCGAGGGAGGTCCGGACCTCGTATCGGACGGTCGAGCAGTTTCGATAGATTTGGGCGCCCTGAAACGGGATCTTTGTGTTCAGCTGTGCGCATGTGACACGTTATAAGGCTAGTTGATGATGATGCTGTAAAATAAAATTCTACGGGTCACTATAAATGACGATATTTTAGAAGATGGCGGACCCGCTTGCTAGTTTGCCACCTTCACCACTGCCATTTCACTACTACTATTTCGATTTATTTTGGGTAATAACGTCGAAATATATCGTGATGCGTTTTAGCGGTTGTATTGGAAAAACCTAACTAGAGTTTAGTCCTGCGAGCCCTTTCTCCAAATGCCTCGTCTGCAGCAAACGAGGCTCTGGCGACTGAATGCTGGCGGAATATCCATCCGAATTTGCGGAACCCAAATCCTACAGACCTCTAGTCTACAGCATCACTAGAGCGTGGGTACTGCCACTGCGCTTCCAACCCGTTTGCCTCTGCGTGGTGAGTATGGGTCACTCTTTCAAGAGATACATGCTGGGATTTGTTGGCGTCATCTTGTGGAGGCCTACGTTCAGCGGTGGGCTAAAATAGGCTGATGTTGTAGAAGCAGCAGTTTTGTCTAGTCATTTTATAAATGAAGCCTTTTTTTTAAAGGAGCATGGACTTTTAATACCGTTCAGAAATCAATTAAAAAAAAACCCTTTTCAGACTCAATCAAGCGGAGGAGTAGATAGTTGCGGGTGATCTATAGTAATGTTTCAAACGCGCGGATTCCCGGTATCCGGATATAGTGCGCAGCCAATGTTATATTTCTTTTCCGGTCATATATCACGACTGGAACGATGATAAGTAATTCACCGTGCGCTCCGAATATATATCGCAACGCGCGGAAAGTTGGTCCGGCTGCAGTGTTGCCAACTGCGAGAACTAAAATATGTGCCTTACCCAGCGTTGCGACTGAATAAACAGCTACAGTTGCCGGTTCCCGGCATTACTTTACTCCGCTGAACGTTTTAATGGCACATTCGTGGCCTAAGCTTTGAAATTTCATTGTCTCCTTTCTTTCTATCTATCTGTATGCCGAGCCATGGTAGCATAGTGGTCAGGAGCTCACTTTACTTTCAAACAGCGCGAGTGACCGAGGTTCGATCACCGGTGCCGGCCGGCACCACTTAAAATCAATAGCAATTTTAAGTACTGTATTTACCACGTGCTCGGCGGTGAAGGAAAACGTCGCGAAGAAACCTGCATATCGGAGAAATAATAAAAAATATTATTTCGAGGATATGTGAATTCCGCCAACCCGCACTGGAGCAGCGTGGCGGGCCCTTCCCGGCTGTAAAACCCTCTCAAAATATTACCAGTAATAAATCAAATGGTTCACCTGATGGTAAGTGATTACCCTCACCCATGTACATCTGCAACACCAGAGGTGCCGCATGTGCGTTGCCGGCCTTTATGGGAGGGAGGATGAGGAGGGGGATGCGGAAGAGGAGTGGGCCTCCGGATACCTCATTCACCGAACAAAACGCACATGCGTAAGATGCCTCTGCTTCACGCCGGTATTCTGCGAGACCTTGCTACCAGCCCGGTCGTGCCGGCCCATTCAAGCAGGAGCAAAAGCTGCCACTAGGCTCTACTGCGCATAGAATTTTTTTTACAACAATGTTAACACGAATTATGATCATCTCTAACTTAATGCTGTAGTATTCGTAGATGAATCACGTCCTTGATCTTACAAACCGCGGGGCTAATCGTTTCTCTCGCTCGCCTGCCGTAAATCAGAGCGGGACGACATTTTTACGAGCTCTTAATCAAGAAATATACTACTTTGGCAGCGATTAAGGGCGCTAGTCAGCGGCGCCTTAATGCACTTGTCCGGATTAGTGTGCCGTCGGATAGGGGAGAGCTTCTTGAGAGGAGCTTAATGAATTCATTTAATGTTGTCTGGTGTTCGTGTGCGTTGGGTTTTTTGTTTTTTTTTTTATGGTAAAGGTGGCAGACGAGTAAGCAGCTCAAATGATGGTAAGTGATTACCGATTCGAAACACTCGATACACTCGAAACAAACGACTCTGAAGGTAGGCACGATTACAACTGAGAGACGGGAAAACAAAAAGATATTAATTTAATGATACAAGCTACCTTTCTTTGGAAAGCTCTCCCCGATGATATCAAGAAAGCTCCGAATAAAAACTCTTTCAAAACCCCGCTCCGTCGTCACTATCTGAATGCAAATGCCATCTGAGATTTTCCTCTCCATATTTAATTTGTTTATGTATGTATTATATGTTTATGTATAGTGTATTATGTATGTTATAAGTATATAAGTATATTATAAGGGTTATATATTTAATATTTATATTTATTATTTATTTTGAATCTGCCAACATGTTTTCTTTCTCACCCAGGGTTGACTGGTAGAGAATGCCAAAAGGCATTAAGTCCGCCCATTCTATTCCTTTCTTTTTTTAGGGACACAATAAAGAATAAATAAATAAATAAATTGGTAGTCGGGAGAGGAAGACCTAGGCGAACATTGCACGATCGAATCGGAGACTTTCTGAAAAAGACCAGGACAAGAGTACTCTAAACCAACGAGCATGCATGCGAAGATTGATGAAAGTGGAAGATGCGAAAGACGTATGTCAGGACCGTAGCAAGTGGAAGAAGATTGTCTCTGCCTACCCCGTTGGGAACAAGGCCTGAATAAATATATATTTAATGATTCAACTGAAATTAGCCTTTTGTTAGAAGTGTGCTTAAAACAGTATCATGTGCTTGAGGCGAGAATCTACCACCCGATCCACAACCGAAGGCGTCGTATATGATGACTATGCGAAATGGCCAAAATTACATTTAAGGTGAATGATGTGGTGAAAGGTCGCCAATCCGCCAACCAAACCTTCATCAACTCAACCATCAAAGATGGATGTAACTGGTGTCTGTTGCCAGTGGTTTCTTACGGAGCCGAGACATGGTCGATGTGGTCTTGTACTGCAGACCGTGTAAGGAAGCTCAGAGATGCTCTGCAGAGAACGTTATGGGTACGGTAGGTGTTTATCTACTTGATTTGATCTGCAGCATTCGATGCTATCAGTACCAGAAGTTCGTTTCTTTCGGTGTGTGAGGTAACTAGAGGCCATCACCCAAATATCCTCAAAGGCCGGCAACACACCTGCTACTCTTCTGGTGTTGCAGATGTACGTAGGCGATGTTAGTTGAGCCGCTTGCTCGTTTGTCCCCTTTCACATAAAAAAAGGCTAATGCAGACGTCTACACCAAAAATGGATTGACGAACTGCAATGTGTTTGCGGGAAACAGATGCATGCAGGTCATGGACGCCTGTGTTTTTTTCACGACCATAGTTTGTAGCAATTTTTGGGTCAGACCAATATGTAATATCAAAAGAAATCCTTTCGTTTATTCCGAACCTAAATTATACAGATCCGTGGCAAGATAGGTTATGGGTTTGCATTTCATTTGTCAAATAACATTTCCTGCAACAATCAAAATAACTGATCACGCTTCATTCTTTTTAAGTATAAAATCATTATTGGAAATAATTATGTTTTATATTACAACAATTTTTTAGTGAACTATAATAATAAATTGATGAAACGTTCATTTATTTCGGTTATACATGTCTAAGATTTTGTAATTCGAACAAATGGTTTTGTTTTCACAAATTAGACCTCAAAAGAAGTCTTAATCGAGATAAAGCATATCCTATGGCCTAATCATAACTTTAAGCGTGGTAGAGTCAAGCGGGGGCTTTAGCTGCTGCTCGAATGGGCCGGCTCGACCGGATTGCTACCACGGCCTCGCAGAATACCGGCGTAAAGTAGAGGCATCTTGTGCTTCTGCGTTTCGTTCGGTGAGTGAGATAACTGGAGGCCCTCACCCCCTCTCTATTCCCCTCCTCTTCCCTCCCATCTCCCAAATATCCTTAAAACCGGCAACGCACCTGCAGCATCTATGGTGTTCCAGATGTATGTGGGCGACTGTAATCACTTACCATCAGGTGAACCGCTTGCTCGTTTGGCCGTCTCTTCCATAAAAAAAAAATCCATGGCATAATCTATATCTCTGCCAAATTTCGTTTATTTCCGTTCAGCTTGATGACACAGAGACAAACTTTCGCATTAGTAATATTAAGAGAGACAAAACATCATAGCACTTATGAAATTACATTGAAATGACAATGAAAAGTTGACTCCTAAAGTAGATTCACAGAAATATACGTTCCTGTATGTTTATTTAGGAGTTTAGCAGTTGATTTATGAGACTAGACCCAAGTTTCCCCTCAATCTCGACGTCCCACAGAAGTGAGGAAATAAAACGTCCAGTGCTGGTCGTAAATAAGAGAGTCTGTGCAGTGTCGGCCGCGTGCCGGGGGCAATGAGTTTTAACAAAGTGCAGCCGACCGTACTCTCCGTTGACAGGTAACTACAGATAGAGTCAAGCCCACAGCGAGATTATTCACGCAACGAACATGCTGTAATACCATTTATATTTCGCATCTTGAAAACAGAAGTGAAGTCGCACTGAAGTCGGCTTTTTCCCGTTCGACTCTTAACAGTCAATGCAAACAATTGAGTAGTCATTTTTTTGATGAACTTGGAGAATCGGTTACTTAAAGCAGTGACCGGTAATGTCGGGATCAGCCTTAAAAGCCGAACTCACGGAAAGGAGTTACGCAAATCTTACTTATATATGCCTATCTACAGAGTTACCAACCAAAAAAAGTTTCAATGTAGGAGATATGATTTTAAAGATAGAAAGAATAACTAATAATAAACTAATTTATTTTTTTTTGCTCATGCACTTGCATTTTTCTTCAATGACGTCACGGTAACAGTAGGAGAAGTTCCACAGTATAGTGAGGCTGCAGTCGAAGTTGGAATTTCAGTAAAGGTCTTCTCAATCTTCAGCTGCCTCTTGATCAGTCGTTGTAACTTTATTGTTAATATTCGACATCCAGAGCTGCGCGTCCTTTCTTGTTAGTTTTATTACCACAATGCTATAACTTGTAATGCTGTAAAACACATGTTAAATGTATCACTATGATTCTATGGCTATAGTTAGATGTTTTTTTTTTATAGAGTGACGGCAAACGAGCAAGCGGTTCACCTGATGGTAAGTGATAACCGTCGCCCACATACATCTGCAACACCATAGATGCTGCAGGTGCGTTGCCGGTGTTTAAGGATATTTGGGAGATGGGAGGGAAGAGGAGGGGAATAGGGAGGGGGAGAGGGCCTCCGGTCACCTCACTCACCGAACGAAACGCAGAAGCACAAGATGCCTCTACTTCACGCCGGTATTCTGCGAGGCCGTGGTACCAACCCGGTCGAGCCGGCCCCATTCGAGCAGCAGCAAAAGCCGCCGCTTGGCGCTACCACGCTTTCTGTGTTTGCGTTTACTCTAGCGGTGTAGTATAGTGATAATAGACGCGACATGGACGCGATATCGGTCTTCAATAGAATGGGCTATAAAACACATATTTCATGGAGAATAGGACAACCACGCTCCTACACCACGCTATCGGGCGTAACACCGCCTCGAATGATGGATTTAAACAGCTTCTGAAGAACTACAAGTACGCGATTTCCACCTGCTTTCAAATGTAATCCCATCCTTACCAGGCGCTGTACCGTTTTTAAGATGTTTGACTATAATAATACCCAGACATTCGCCGATAGTCTTCTGAAGTGATCTCATCATCATCATCATTCCAGCCTATCAGAAGTCCACTGCTGAACATAGGCCTCCCCTAAAGATTGCCACGAAGCTCGGTCCTGAGCCACCTGCATCCATCCACTTCGCGCAACACTCCGCAGGTCGTCACTCCATCTTGTGGGGGGTCGTCCTACACTGCGTTTGCCTGTACGTGGCTGCCACTCGAGAACCTTTTTTCCCCAACGCTTGTCAGTTCTGCGAGCTATGTGGCCGGCCCGTTGCCACTTCAGCTTGCCGATCTTTGTCTATGTCGGTTACCTTAGTTCTGCTGCGGATATCATCGTTGCAGACTCTATCACGCAGAGAAACACCGTGCATAGCCCTTTCCATAGCGCGCTGAGCAACTTTGAGCTTCCTCATACGGGCTGCAGTGAAGGACCAAGTCTCGGATCCGTATGTCGTCACTGGCAACACGCACTGAAGTGATCTCGCCGTGATCTAATTCAGCAATGTTAGGTTATTATCATCGGTCAATTATATATTATAAGTTACGAAGCCGCTGTATATCTTAAGTATAAGTTCAGCGGAAGATAGTTCTCTTTTAAACGAAAGCTTTCAAAAACCATTCGCTTAAATTGTCACCGCGAACGCCCGGAGTTGGGTACGTCAATCGTTAACGCGACTCGAGCGAATTCGTTGCGAATGTGTTACGGTTGACGGACCGACCTGCGTCGATGTCTTTAGATTTATTGCCGGCCGGGGGGAGCGGGTGACTCAGTGCGTCCCTGAAGATTTTCCACTTTCCCATTCGCTTCATATATTTTATCCGTGTGAAATGACGCGAAAAGTCCGATGACTACTGGATTTATCTCGTTGATGCTGTATCTCGTTCCAGTTTTAGTGCTATTTTGTTGGAAGTTTGTTTTTGGTTTCTTTTCATGACTTTCCTTATATGTTTTCCTTGATGTTGTTCAATAGACCGTTTGGCTCTCCGTGACGCACTTTGATATTTTTATGTTTAATATATATCAATATGTTGATGATGAGAGCATAATCAATTTCAACATTATACATCTTTTAGTTAGCTGTAGTAAGCTGGAGAGTGAATTGTTTATTATTCAGAAACTACTGTGTGTTAAAAGCTTGAATTTCGATTTGTGTTTCATTTCATTAGAAATGTTTGTCTAATTGATTTTAAAAAGGTTTCTTTTAATCTTTGAATAGCTAATTAGATACATTCATTATAAAATCCTTTCATTTCAAATGTGTAGTCTTCGCGTAAATTGAAGATTCTTATACGTTGTAGAGCCCTACAGTGGATTTCGCTGGTGCTCGAATGGGCCGGCTCAACCGGATTGGTACCACTGCCTCGCATCTTCTGCTTCGGCGTTTCGTCCGGTGAGTGAGGTAACCTGAGGCCCACTCCCCTTCTCCATTCCTTTCCTCGTCTTCCCTCCTATCTCCAAATTACCGCTGCACCTCTGATGTTGCAGATGTACATTGGCGACGGTAATCACTTACCATCAAGCGAACCGCCTGCTCGGTTTCCGTCTTTCCCATTAAAAAAAAGAAAAAATCGTAATATATTTAGGTAATTTTTTTTTAATATTTTTAATATTTTTTTTGTACATCGTTGATTATTAAATTTAGATTGACACTCGTTCTGAAATATAACACGTATTGTAAACGTCGTACGTTTCCTTATAATGTAACGATACTATGAGATTCGAATGTGACGGAAATAAAATAAGGGTTCCACAGACCCGGGGCTCGTGCCCCCGGGCGTGTTTCATGTAGGAAGTTGTTCATCATGTAATAAATCTTACGGAGGCGACGGGACGCTGCGCGATACACGAAATGTGGAGACTATTTTATATCATACTTCAGATACCATTTTCTCATTTGGTTAATATCAAACCATCTCTTTCTTTTTATTATCCTTATCGGTAAGAGTATGCTATACACTTTTCTAGAGAGTGATGAAGGGCCGGTGGATACATTTTCGTATCCACTAACTTTTCTCACGCAGCACTAGTGCAACAAGAACTTACGCTCTGATGGTATTCGTCGAACGGCCTGTCGTTCGACGATTGCCTCACACATAGCCTCGTCTTCACTCGACAAAATCAACGTGGCTCCGACATCGAGTTCGCAGTCGAGGAATGATTGCGTAAAATAATAGCAATATTGGTCTGAACGGGCTCTTAAAAGCTGATATGTGTTTATAGTGTATGGTGTGTAAGTGCTATATTTAATGATCGTTCTTTACCTGCACTATTCCCTTGCTCCTCTCTGTGTTTCAAATTCATCAGCTTGTATTGAAATCAACCAACATGTTAACAAGTGTTTTGTCACGTTATAAAATATTCTCTACTATCACGTAAGACGTAGCATCCTAACATGTGGGATATGTTAAGAAAATAACATATATATTTATTGTAGCAAACGGTTAACAAATCCAAGAATAGTTACAAAAAACAATTATCAATATCACGTCGGTAGAAGAAAGACACGAGGGAGGAGGAGGAGGGGGATGTGGAGGGGGAGTGGGCCTGTTACATCACAAGCACAAGATGCCTCTGCTTCACGCCGGTATTCTGCGAGGCCGTGGTACCAACCCGGTCGAGCCGGCCCATACGAGCAGCAGCAAAAGCCGCCGCATGGCTCTACCACGTGTTAAACTAAAGGTCTATAGATATATTTCAATCGGTCCAACCCACTTCTCACCGGAGTCTAGGCTTGTTCGGCTAGGCCATCGACGCTGAATACAGCGTCTCATTGTCAGTAATTCTGCTCGCGGCTCTTGGCTCTTTTGTTTTTTTTTCTCGTTTACGTAGCAAATGTTGCAGCTGTCGTGTGAATGCACTTTAATCGCATGTTAATTATTTTCTTTTGTTTTTTTCCTTACATGACACCATTTTTCCTGTTAATTATATCTTTTGTTAACGTATTCTGTATTTGTCTGTAACACAGTCCTGTCTGGTATTACGTTGAATGTGTCGTAATTATCATATTGGTGGTTTTTATTAGTCGCACTTCGTTTTAACTAACATTAGAAATTGTCATTTCTAACTGTTCGCAAATCAATTCCAGGCGGCAAAGGTAATGTGCAATGCTTCATTTTTATTATTATATTATGTATTGCAGGTAACGTTCTGGTATATTAATAGCGATTTTTTTATTTTTACGGGAAAGGTGGCAAATGAACAAGCGGTTCAACTGATGGTAAGTGATTACCGTCGCCCACGTACATCTGCAACACCAGACGTGCTGCTTGTGCGTTGCTTTTAAGGGTATTTCGGAGATGAGAGGGAGGATGAGGAGGGGTGGGCCTCGGGTTACCTCACTCACCGGACGAAACGCAGAAGCACAAGATGCCTCTACTTCACGCCGGTATTCTGCGAGGCCGTGGTACTAAGCGGGTCGAGCCGGCCCATTCAAGCAGCAGCATGAGCCGTTTATACAAAATATTTTGTATAAACATATATTGTTTTATAAAAAAAAAAAATTTTGTATAAATAATTTTATACAAAAAAAAATGTATAAAATTACATTGAATTGAATTAACGTATCCAAACGTTTGGGGGAGGCCTATGTTCAGCAGTGGACTTGTAATAGGCTGAAATGATGATGATGATGATGGATACGTTTACCGCTGTGTAGTTATAAGAGAAAGATCTCTGTCTGTGAATTCGAATTCCCTGAAGGGAGCAGTTTATTAGGTTTTCTTTATTTCTATATATATATTTTGACCCTTGTCATTTTCATGTTTTCTAAACTTTGATTTCGGTTTAGTCTAGGGTAAATAACGAATTCCCCATTTCCTGTACCGTGCTATGTCCCGTCAGTGATATATAGCCGGGTGGTCCGTGCGGAATCACAGGCTGACAAATTCATTCCCCACTTGACACCTTGCACTGTATAGGTTCCGCCCTCGGACGTCGCGAGGGGCGCTAATCGTTCTTGCGGGAGTTTTATGTGAAATGACAGATCTCCATGTTCGCGTGCACAAGTTGAATAGAGAATTATTATTCTTATTATAATTGGATTATTGTAGCTTTAAATATATTAACCATGATGATGTCCTAGCTTCCGAATAAACAATCAGAGATTCAAGACTGTTTCATTACCTATATTTTATTTTTATTGATTACTTTGGAATTAATGAAGTTTCAGTAGGGATCCCTAATTTTTTCTAGTAATAAATATAGCCTATGTTACACAGGGATAACGTAGCATTCTAACGGTGAAATAATTTCTGAAATAGCTCTAGTAGTTTTTGAGTTTATTCGTTGCAATCATACGTAAATACATATCTTTCCTCTTTATATTATTGTTAAAAAATTCAATAATAATGTTGTTAATGATTCTGACATTGCGTAAAAAAAATTTATTATGAGGATGCTGAGAAAATGTTAAGAAATTTTAATTTATGAAATACTTGGACACACACTAGGTTCCACACACTCAAACAAAAACACACACAGACACAAACACACGTTAAGGAGTATGCAGACCAATACGCTGATATTGCCGTTCCTCTTTTTTTTTATGGAAAAGACGGCAAACGAGCAAGCGGTCCATCTGATGGTAAGTGATTACCGTCGCCCTCATACATCTGCAACACCATAGATGCTGCAGGTGCGTTGCCGGTCTATAAGGATATTTGGGAGATGGTAGGGAAGAGGAGGGGAATAGGGAGGGGATGTGGGTTTCCGGTCACCTCACTCACCGAACGAAACGCAGAAGCACTAGATGCCTCTACTTCACGCCGGTATTCTGCGAGGCCGTCTATGATTATGAATATTACGTACATAGTACGTTTTAAGCGTGGAAGAGCCAAGCGGCGGCTTTATGCTGCTGCTCGAATGGGCCGGCTCGACCAGGTTGGTACCACGGCCTCGTAGAATACCGGCGTTAAGTAAACGCACCTTATGCTCCTGCGTTTCGTTCGGTGAGTGAGGTAACCGGAGACCCTCTCCTCCTCCCCGTCCCCTTGCTGATCCTCCCTCCCATTTCCGAAATACCCTTTACAGGCCGGCAACGCACCTGCAGATCCTCTGGTGTTGCAGATGTACGGGGGCGACGGTACGGCCTTTCACATAAAAAAAAGACTATCCAGTGGTTCAGAGAATTCACTGACTTTAACCCTTATTTATCCACCCTTACGGTATTAACCTATAAGATCGGTGTGTAACCTATTTAATGAAAAAAAATAATCATCAAAATCTGTTCACGATCGGTGAAGATATCGCTTAAAATACGATACTATAAAAAAATTCAGTCTCATTGATTATCTGTGTGTCTATTGAAGTCGGTAGAAAAGGATGATAAAATTATTTATTTATTTATTTGAACTCTATTGCATTCCTTTATATAGAAGATTACAAAAGGCGGACTTAATGCCTATAGGCATTCTCTACCAGTCAACCCATGGTGTGCTGAGATTTTATGGTAGGCGCAAAAAGGAAACAATACATTTCTTCACCGTGTGGCTAGTAGCTTAATCAGAGTTCTTCACCATGTGGCCAGTAGCTCAATCAACATCTAACTAAGGCTCCATCCCTACGACACAATCAGCTAGATAGTTATGAGACCACCTAGGTGTGGGATTACGTCATGAGATATTGATGGGCATTCCCATCACTAGACGGGGCGTCGTTTCCTACCCTTATTAAAATCACTAGCGGTTCAGAGACGCCGTAATCAACGACAACGTAGTTAAGTTTTAGTTAAATTATGGTTTAAATAATGTTTTAAAACTTTTTAAAGATTAAACCATCGCTCCCGGAAACTTGACTAGATCGGTATATCGCTTAAAATACGATACTATAAAAAATTCAGTCTCATTGATTATCTGTGTGTCTATTGAAGTCGGTAGAAAAGGATGATAAAATTATTTATTTATTTATTTGAACTCTATTGCATTCCTTTATATTATTGTTAAAAAATTCAATAATAATGTTGTTAATGATTCTGACATTGCGTAAAAAAAATTTATTATGAGGATGCTGAGAAAATGTTAAGAAATTTTAATTTATGAAATACTTGGACACACACTAGGTTCCACACACTCAAACAAAAACACACACAGACACAAACACACGTTAAGGAGTATGCAGACCAATACGCTGATATTGCCGTTCCTCTTTTTTTTTATGGAAAAGACGGCAAACGAGCAAGCGGTCCATCTGATGGTAAGTGATTACCGTCGCCCTCATACATCTGCAACACCATAGATGCTGCAGGTGCGTTGCCGGTCTATAAGGATATTTGGGAGATGGTAGGGAAGAGGAGGGGAATAGGGAGGGGATGTGGGTTTCCGGTCACCTCACTCACCGAACGAAACGCAGAAGCACTAGATGCCTCTACTTCACGCCGGTATTCTGCGAGGCCGTCTATGATTATGAATATTACGTACATAGTACGTTTTAAGCGTGGAAGAGCCAAGCGGCGGCTTTATGCTGCTGCTCGAATGGGCCGGCTCGACCAGGTTGGTACCACGGCCTCGTAGAATACCGGCGTTAAGTAAACGCACCTTATGCTCCTGCGTTTCGTTCGGTGAGTGAGGTAACCGGAGACCCTCTCCTCCTCCCCGTCCCCTTGCTGATCCTCCCTCCCATTTCCGAAATACCCTTTACAGGCCGGCAACGCACCTGCAGATCCTCTGGTGTTGCAGATGTACGGGGGCGACGGTACGGCCTTTCACATAAAAAAAAAAAGACTATCCAGTGGTTCAGAGAATTCACTGACTTTAACCCTTATTTATCCACCCTTACGGTATTAACCTATAAGATCGGTGTGTAACCTATTTAATGAAAAAAATAATCATCAAAATCTGTTCACGATCGGTGAAGATATCGCTTAAAATACGATACTATAAAAAAATTCAGTCTCATTGATTATCTGTGTGTCTATTGAAGTCGGTAGAAAAGGATGATAAAATTATTTATTTATTTATTTGAACTCTATTGCATTCCTTTATATAGAAGATTACAAAAGGCGGACTTAATGCCTATAGGCATTCTCTACCAGTCAACCCATGGTGTGCTGAGATTTTATGGTAGGCGCAAAAAAGGAAACAATACATTTCTTCACCGTGTGGCTAGTAGCTTAATCAGAGTTCTTCACCATGTGGCCAGTAGCTCAATCAACATCTAACTAAGGCTCCATCCCTACGACACAATCAGCTAGATAGTTATGAGACCACCTAGGTGTGGGATTACGTCATGAGATATTGATGGGCATTCCCATCACTAGACGGGGCGTCGTTTCCTACCCTTATTAAAATCACTAGCGGTTCAGAGACGCCGTAATCAACGACAACGTAGTTAAGTTTTAGTTAAATTATGGTTTAAATAATGTTTTAAAACTTTTTAAAGTTTAAACCATCGCTCCCGGAAACTTGACTAGATCGGAATATCGGCTTGCGATTCATATGCACAAATGTGAGCAAGCTCGCTCGTTGACAGTTAAAGACAGCAAAAACATGGCATTGACAATGTAAATGACTGTTGTATCACGTATAAAGTTGTTTCTTATTTATTCGCTCAGGTTATGGACTCCGATATAATCGTATTTAATAAAGGTATTTTTAGTCTATCCGTCTGTCTGCATGGATATAGTATTAAAGTTGATACGAAATTTAAATTGAATACTAAGATGTATAATAAAAAAAATAACCAATTGCAAACATCACCTCTGTATTTTTTTTTACCTTAAATAGGCTGATGAAGAAGAGAAGAATTCAAGGAGAAGAAAGAATTCATCTTATAGGAATTGATAGATGTGCAAACGTCTTACGCTATTTCTGCTGTATCTGATATACCAGAAATATGGAGTAACCTCGTGATCCAGTTATGGGAAGTGTCTAATGTGCATGGCCTGACAAGCGTGGCTCTTATGGCTTCTTGCGTGGTAGAACCAAGCGGCGGCTTTTGCTGCTGCTCGAATGGGCCGGCTCGACCAGGTTGGTACCACGGCCTCGTAGAATACCGGCGTTAAGTAAACGCACCTTATGCTCCTGCGTTTCGTTCGGTGAGTGAGGTAACCGGAGACCCTCTCCTCCTCCCCGTCCCCTTGCTGATCCTCCCTCCCATTTCCGAAATACCCTTTACAGGCCGGCAACGCACCTGCAGATCCTCTGGTGTTGCAGATGTACGGGGGCGACGGTACGGCCTTTCACATAAAAAAAAGACTATCCAGTGGTTCAGAGAATTCACTGACTTTAACCCTTATTTATCCACCCTTACGGTATTAACCTATAAGATCGGTGTGTAACCTATTTAATGAAAAAAATAATCATCAAAATCTGTTCACGATCGGTGAAGATATCGCTTAAAATACGATACTATAAAAAAATTCAGTCTCATTGATTATCTGTGTGTCTATTGAAGTCGGTAGAAAAGGATGATAAAATTATTTATTTATTTATTTGAACTCTATTGCATTCCTTTATATAGAAGATTACAAAAGGCGGACTTAATGCCTATAGGCATTCTCTACCAGTCAACCCATGGTGTGCTGAGATTTTATGGTAGGCGCAAAAAGGAAACAATACATTTCTTCACCGTGTGGCTAGTAGCTTAATCAGAGTTCTTCACCATGTGGCCAGTAGCTCAATCAACATCTAACTAAGGCTCCATCCCTACGACACAATCAGCTAGATAGTTATGAGACCACCTAGGTGTGGGATTACGTCATGAGATATTGATGGGCATTCCCATCACTAGACGGGGCGTCGTTTCCTACCCTTATTAAAATCACTAGCGGTTCAGAGACGCCGTAATCAACGACAACGTAGTTAAGTTTTAGTTAAATTATGGTTTAAATAATGTTTTAAAACTTTTTAAAGTTTAAACCATCGCTCCCGGAAACTTGACTAGATCGGAATATCGGCTTGCGATTCATATGCACAAATGTGAGCAAGCTCGCTCGTTGACAGTTAAAGACAGCAAAAACATGGCATTGACAATGTAAATGACTGTTGTATCACGTATAAAGTTGTTTCTTATTTATTCGCTCAGGTTATGGACTCCGATATAATCGTATTTAATAAAGGTATTTTTAGTCTATCCGTCTGTCTGCATGGATATAGTATTAAAGTTGATACGAAATTTAAATTGAATACTAAGATGTATAATAAAAAAAAATAACCAATTGCAAATATCACCTCTGTATTTTTTTTTACCTTAAATAGGCTGATGAAGAAGAGAAGAATTCAAGGAGAAGAAAGAATTCATCTTATAGGAATTGATAGATGTGCAAACGTCTTATTTCTGCTGTATCTGATATACCAGAAATATGGAGTAACCTCGTGATCCAGTTATGGGAAGTGTCTAATGTGCATGGCCTGACAAGCGTGGCTCTTATGGCTTCTTGCGTGGTAGAACCGTGGCAGAATACCGGAGTTATATAGAGGCATCTTGTGCTTCTGCGTTTCGTTTGGTGAGTGTGGTAATCGGAAGCCCACTCCCGCTGCCCTTTTCCATCCCCAGATATCCTAAAAGGCCGGCAATGCCTCCTCTGGTTTTGCCCCTTTTGTCGTAAAAAAAAACTGAACGGAGGCATAAGTATAAGCATCGGATCTCCAAATCTTACATCATCCTATTACTACCCACTTCTGAACACAGGCCTCTCTATGAAAGAGTCAGCAAGCAGGCATACATTTCTTGAACGGTCTGCCAAGCTCACCCCGCAGGGCTGGCAGGCTGCGCTCCATCATTAGACCATGAGATTTGGGTTCAGCGAATTCAGAATTCATCAATAGCACTCGGTTGTTACAAGCCTTGTTTGTTACATTTTTTTTTTTAATTCCACATGAGGAGGAAAGGTGCAAATATCCTCTGCCTCTATAGCCAGTGACCGGTTACGTCTGGATCAGCATTGACTGAAACCCCCACGGAAATATAGATACGCTGTTGGCCCGGTGGCCTTGACAGCTTCGATGGGTGGGTATTGTTAGATACATCGTATGTAGGTTGGTATTTATGGAGAACATGGCACAAAATTTTCATCCGAAAATGTAAATAACAAGAGTTAAAAAGCAGCTTTACCAGTCCGTAGACTTGTATGAACAAAAAAATTACTTTAAAGCTTTTCCTTCTATGGTCTATGTCCAGCAGTAGAATGACGTATGTAGTCTTTGATTCATAAAAGATTTTCACGCGTGCAAAGCCACGGGCGAAGTAAACGTTAAATATATTATGCTTAATTTGTATGGATTTTAACGGGCCGAGGACAACCGGACTTCAACAAGACGTTGTTTATTACGTATCTTGTATTATATTATATCTAGTAATGGTCGCGGAGTTGCGATGCGAAAGTGTCCTGGTGTCTGTGTAGAATAAATGAAGTAAACTGTGTGTTATAGTTTTGTGATGAGAGTGATTAATACTTTAACAGTTCAACTTTTTGTTTATATCCCGATATAGTTAATCTAATTGGTAAGTAGGAATGATAAGTACTCTTTACGGGATGTTATTTATATGTATTTGTAACAGACCGCATGACGGTCTGAGTTGCGGTGGAGTTTTGAAGCATTTATAATTTATTTTCCCGTTTTTCACGAATAAATTCGCCTTGAAGTTATTTACAGCGATACTCTTATTAGAATGATTTGCTAGATTAATAATATTATTATGATATAGCTTTTAATATAATTTTTAATCATTACCTATAAATCACGCATGTCATAAAACATAGAATAGATTAGAGCGAGACAGATATGCAAGACCATTTCACTTACACACCATCCGCGTGGCCTCAGTTGTGAACGTAACAAAAACAAATATCAGGTTTTTTTTTAAATGTGTCACTTGGCATTGAGATAGCCGTGATTTAAAAAAATATGTTTACGTGACAAGTGCCTGCATGGACTCATCTATGAAATTTTACATTAGACACGTAAGTACAGGAACAAAATCATAATCTCTAAATACATTGTTCTAGAAGTGCAACAACAAAACTTTTGTACATAGATGGGTAGAATAAATTATCGTATCTAATAACATTAATGTTTTGAATGCGTACGTATGAAAGTGTAGAATTATAATAAGGTTAAAAGTGCTTACTAGATTGACACTATATGTTATATCTTATCGATATGGATCATATATGGGTATTTTATATTACATACAATGTATCTTTTATTCAAATTAGTAATTGACATTCATATGCGTAAATAAATAAAAATCGAAACTTATTTTTATTTTTTTATTTTATTTTTTTTATGAAAAAATAGGCCTGCGTTTGACCTCAATCTTGCCCGATGGAAAGCGAAGATGAGGCCTAGGATGGTACACGCTTGCCTAGATGTCTGTTCACTTTGATTTTATTTGATTAAATTATAAAATAAAACTGATTAACAGCTCTAAAGAAAGCTTAAATTTAGTAATATTTACAATAAAGCTGTTGTCTTCATTGAATTAGTTTAGAGTTTTACATTTTATCAAATATTAAACATTCAATATAGCTCGTACAAAGTAATCAGTCTGTCGATAATCGATATTAAAGTTGAGTAAGTGCATGGCGCAGCACTTTCTATTTTATAAACATGCACATTACTGCTGTGTTTTGTCTATATGTCACTCTATAATAAATCTATGACAGGACTTGATCAAATTGTATGAGACATTCTTATCTTCTACACGGGAAAGATTCTAGATGACGTTAGTGAGCAGACAAAATATTTCTATTAAGGTTGTCGTCATATCGGTACACTTAGTGGTTATAAACTCTTTGTTCTTCGATCGGCTTGTTCGCGTATAATCTACAATCACAGAGTTCTTTGATCAACAATATACTTGTAATAGATCGGGAAAAAGATTGGAACACCTTATTGCGAGTTGATCCGGATGTCGATATAGTCTGTGGAGCATGTTCTTGTCGTGGGTAAACCACTTTTCATCAAATCTTTTCAAAAACGGTTCGTTTTCATTACGTTTCAATAGAATCGCAAATGAATACACGATTCATTAGGTTTCTTTCAGTGAGGTCGTATGGCACCCAAGTATATCAAACTTTTTTGTACGAGTATATGCTGACTTTTTTGAATAGGTCAAAACAGTTTTGTGGTTAACCCCTTGCTCTTCAGCTATGCCATAACTACTATAACACAAATTTTAATGTTTTTTTTCAATTTTCAAAATTTCAAAAATGTCATAGATTGTCTACCAGAGTGAGCTTCATCTTTGACATCAAAATTCCCGGAATGAATTCATTTGAACCAATTTTGTGCCTTTACTTCCTTACTCTTACTGATACTGCGTTAAGTCCATAAACGTCACTAAATTTTTTCCCCGGCCTGTGTCATATTTTTTTTGTAACAAAACTTCAAATTATCGAACTTCTCCGTCAGATTCACTCACTTCGCCGCACAGAAAAACAATATAAAAATGGCAGGAAACCATTTTTACTTTTTATTTACTGTTACTGTTAAAATGTCAATGTATGAAAAGCCATTTGAAATAAAGTAAAATAAAAATTGTACGTAGGTGACGGTAATCTTTTTTGCTCGATTCGATTAGCGTCGCCTACGTACAATTTAAATTTTTAATCGCTCTGGTCGACAGTCTATGCCATTTTTTAATACCAATAAACAATTATGCATATAAAACCTTTATATAAATTTTTTTATCACTTTCGATATCATACGTTATGCGAAGGAATATGTTGTGAAGATCCAACATTGTGAAAGTGTAAACAGTTGTCATTTTTATTTGACATTGCTCAGGTGTGTTAATTCGGTGAAATTAATGCTGTTAGCCATTTTGTCTTTTACAGCTTCATCGGTTTTATAAAACAGATGTACTGCTTACCTTTGTTCGATTGTCCATACACACCAACGCCAGTGTGATGATCACAGACTGAAGGTAGTCCCACAGATTTGAGTTCGGCAAATTCGGATGGAATTTCTGCCAGCGTTCGGTCGGCAGAGCCTCGTGTGGCATGCAGATGAAGTTGGCATTTGGAGAAAGAGATAGTATATCCCCTTGCGCTCCTTGTTGTATTGTTTTCTGTGTCTGCCGTGTGGTTCACGTGTGGGTTGATCAACTTCATACGACCTCACAAGTGTACATCTACTGCTTACCTTTGTTCGATAATCTGTCTATTGACCGTCCAAGGGAGGTTCGGTCCTCGTCTCGGACGGTAGTGCTGGACGGTAGTGCGGTATGACACAGAGTGACGATCGCTCTGTGTTGTTCTCATCGCCCTGTGACGCGAGTGAACGTTGTGCGGTTTCATTATTTTATTGTTAAAAGTAAAAAAGTAAGGTAGAAGCCTATAAGTGCCCACCGCTGGGCCTCCTTCTCAAATACGAGTATCAGAGAGGGTTTAGGAGCCGGGAAGGGCCCGCCACGCTGCTTCAGTCCGAGTTGGCGGGCTTCACATATCCTCGAAATAATATTTTTATTATTTCTCAGACATGCAGGTTTCCTCACGATGTTTTCCTTCACCGCCGAGCACGTGGCAAATACAGCACTTAAAATTGCTATTAACAATTTTAGTGGTGCCGGCACCGGGGATCGAACCCAGGTCACTCGCGCCCTATGAAACTAAACTGAGCGTCCTGACCACCAGGCTACCACTTAATTAATTGTTAGTTAGTTAAATTTGGTTCGAGTCAATATTGAGATCTCGTTAAAATGCGAACTTCGCTCAAATTGAGACTATCGCAAGATTGGAATAAAACAAGTCAAGCCACTGTGACATAACTATTCGTCTTGAGCTTAATTTGGTTCAGTTGTGACTCGAGAGTTGTCTGTTCAAGTGTTTGCTGGTTGCTATTCAAGAGAAGTGACGTAAGTGAATGTTTTTTTTTTATTGAGGTTTTCTTTTAGATTAAGGTTTATTTCTTGCAGTCTTATCGCATATTACGACTGTAGTAGCCTATTTTAAACCACCCCTGAACACGGGCCTCCTCAAAAAAGCTCCATCAAAAGCAGGCATACAGTCCATGAAAGTTTTGTCCATACATACCAACGCCAGTGTGATGATCACAGACTCATGGTAGTCCCACAGATTTGAGATCGGCAAATTCGGATGGAATTTCTGCCAGCGTTCGGTCGGCAGAGCCTCGTGTGGCATGCAGATGAAGTTGGCATTTGGAGAAAGAGATAGTATATCCCCTTGCGCTTCTTGTTGCGTTGTTTTCTGT
The DNA here is from genome assembly GCA_029286595.1 of Bhutanitis thaidina. NCBI lineage: Eukaryota > Metazoa > Arthropoda > Insecta > Lepidoptera > Papilionidae > Bhutanitis > Bhutanitis thaidina. The sequence continues at coordinate 13,189,288 of JAGSMS010000017.1, forward strand.
GTCTGCCGTGTTGTTCACGTGTGGATTGATCAACTTCACACGACCTCCCACAAGAAAAATACTTCGTGTCCAGCGGTGATATCTTCAAGCTCTGCGCGTAGTAAAGTAGGCAATTTAAATAAAAATCCACGAGTACTATAAAAGATAATAAGCATAAAATAAAATAATCTCTCATGGCCATATACCCAATGCTGGGGTGAGATCAGCCCACTTTTCGCCAGAGCCTATTTGGGACAACGTGACAGGCATGAGCCATTTTAGTGTACAAGACAACGACAGAAATCGTACGTATGTTTCGAAATACTCATTGGTGCGTGGTCTCTATTTAGTGGATCGAACTTCCGATTCAAAGACAAATATAACCTCTCGGCAATCTTATCTGCGTAGCTAAAAGACAGTAAGTAAGTCGAGTTGGTATAGACAATGAGTAGGTCGAAATAAAAAGAGCCCATTCCACTCGAATTAGAATGAAATTAACACGTGATCCCCCGGGTTATCTATGGCCGAACTGTCGAGGCTATCAAAGAGAATAGCACCATGATTTCTTGTATTTACGCGAACACTGCACATTTTAAATGAAACTATTATTTACGGATTACATCGCGTTTGATTATGTTTTTATATTCCCGACGTTTCCATTGCTTTACAGCAGCCGTGGTCACGGGGGGACTGAGGTGTTAGACGTCCAGATGCCATAGTTAACTCGGGCTGCCTTCAGCATTTATGTATTCATTTTTGGTCCGATCTACGCAGAATGTGCTTACAGTATCTTGAGGTCGTGCAGTGGTATGCTTGGTTTTAGATTTTATTTTGTTTGATACTGGATCCCAAGCCGGTGGTAGCACCCAGCCATCTTATCTATTGAAATTACAATGAATTAATGAAATTACAAAAAGCTGAAGGTAGCCCGAGTTGACTATGACATCTGGACGTCCAACACCCCTGTCCCCCCGTGACTACGGCTGCTGTAAAGCAATCGTAACGCCGGGAATATAAAAAACATAATCAAACGCGACAAAATCCGTAAATAATAGTTTCATTAAAAATACAAAAAGGTCTCTGATATCGTCGTCGAGTGACCACGAATTTGTTTAATAACCGCTGGTCTCCAAGCGCATTCTAAATTTAAAACGAGGTGTATTAAAATCGGAGCGTCGGGAAACTATCTCGCGTAACAGTCTCGGGTAAATTTCTTTATCAGACGCACGTTTTACGAGCGCATTAATTCAGTTCCACTTTATGAATATTCACCGACACCGTGTGCCACCGGCGACCGTGCGAGAACAAGAGACTCTACTAGTGGTTATGTAGGAATTAATTTATTTTTAAACTCCCTTATACATTTGTCGTGACCAGGTTACTTTTTTTTTGCGGCAAACGAGCAAGCGGTTCACCTGATGGTAAGATAGTACCGTCGCCCAAGTACATCCGCAACAATAGAGGTGCTCCAGGTGCGTTGCCGGCCTTTAGGGTACTAGGAAGATGGAAGGGAGGATGAGGAGGTGGATGGGAAGGGGGTGTGGGCCTCTGGTTGCCTCACTCACCGAACGAAATGCAGAAGCACACGATGCCTCTACTTCACGCCGGTGTTCTTAGAGGCTGTGGTACTAACCCGGTCGAGCCGGCTCATTCGAGCAGCAGCAAAGCCCGCCGCTTGGCTCTACCACGTTTCCACGTCCTTGACTTGCAATCTTTATGAATTATTGTTATAATGCTACTTTTAAAATAACTTTTGGGAATTTATAACTCGCTCGATCAAATAAATAAATAATGCTACTAATACTTAATAAGTCTTCAAATGTTTTTTCTTTCCTTTTTTTTATTTGTGTACGTTAGCTGTAGACGAAAAAAGAACACGTTTATAATATTATATGATATTTATTGGTTAAATATCGTTTACGGTACTCTAAAACTGTACAGTTCGTGTTGCGCGAATATTTCTTTTATTTATGAATTTTCGATTATTTAATTCAGCTTTGTTATTCATTCGAAGCGCTTCTAAATTAATTTGTTTTCTACAAAATGTACGAGTCGAATGGGACTCGTCGCCTAACATATTAGTTTAATTATACTTACTAACATTGATTTATCTTCATTTATTTTGGTGTAAATAATTGCTAGGCTCATTTATTTAGAGGCAGACGTCTCGCGTTTCAGACACTGCTGTCCTGGAGGTCGTTGTTTCAAAATCTTCCGACAAACAAATGTTTCTTTCATTACCCTTAGTTCAATTTAACGATACGTAAATCGGAAATAAAATATCGCAGAGGGGAGAAAGGGTCGTATCATGAGTAGTCATACGTACAGAAAAAGGTGAAAGGTGAAAGGTTTAGCTTAGTTTTTTTTTTAATTGATTGGGATGAATAACGTGCCAGTGGCTAACTGCAGCCCATGTACACCTGCAAACAACTTCAAACGAAGAAGGATACAGATGCGTTGTCACATCCGAGGACTAAGATGGAATATCTCGCAGCTCCTGATCATATAGACTCTGAAAGGTACAGCTTTCAAATCGGAGCACAGCTTACCCATCACCAGAAATGGGTAAGAGTAGAGGAGGAGTCTGGCACCTATTACGATGTAATATCAATTTGAGATAGAGAGAGAGAGAGTCAGGCCTGGTGCTAACCACTGTATTTCTTGGAATTACTCTTGTTGCAAAGCTTCAATGGGACTCCCATGTCCGAACTTGTTAGCAGATATAGCGCTTCAACATATGTAAGGTAAATAAGAAGTCTGGTCGAATGTTGTTACTGCTAGAATAGTTTATTTTAGTTATTCTCGTAGCATGTCGTATGGTATTTTGCTCTGAAGACATGCAACTGATATTAGGTACATTGGTTTTAAAAAAGAGGGCCATAGGAGCAATTTATAATCTTAATTCTAAACATCTCATATAGATAAATTTAAAGAAATAAATATTCAAACTTCGTCTATATACATTTAATTCCGATAATGTTATTTATGTACATAAAAACATAAAAATAATTAACCGTACATAAGATAATACAAGGAACATACTCAAGCTTGTAATGACAGTTACTTAAGGTTTATGGAAACTTGTACTATTAACTACTTTTTGTAGGAGTTTTGATGCCGATTCTACAACGAAATTCCAGTAAGTAAGCGCAGTTTACATATTATCAGGTCCAAAAAAAATAAACACTGTTGCTCACTACTTTAATTACATTTCACTATTGCCAAAAGACGTTTTTTTTTAAATTATAATAAAAAGAAAAATGACAGCCAGTGTTTGTCATTTTTGAGTAAGTGTGCAAACGTCACTCAGGGTAGCCAATCACCGCACTTTTGGCATAGACTAACATAAACATCGGGAGAGACAATTTAATATAAATGTAGGTTATGGTTTTATTTTAAATAGATTGATATACAATTAAATTAGACAATAATTGAGCGATTAATTTTCAGTCAATCAACAGTCAGATGCTATGTGTAGTCTGTTTAAAAAAATGAACATGAAAAGACTTTGATTCTAAAAAAAGTTAATGTTTACTTTCGATATAAACCATGAAAGTTTACTTTTACAAAATTATTTATCTGTAACTAACAATTATACAGCCACAGAACCTTATTTATAATAACCGTTCCAAGACCAAATTTGTAAACTGAATATTTTTTGAAAATGTTCAGTGCGTCGGTTTATCAATATAGAAAGCAAAATATTTTTTTAATTTTATGTTTCTCTATCTATCTGGCTCTTGGAACACAACAACAACAACAACAACAAACTACTGAATGGATTTTAATTAAACTTGGCATGATGTTGTCGTAGCTTATGCCTTTGCACAACGTATAGGAATATTTTTTTTTCAATATCCGTCAAGTGCTCCAAGCTATAAGGAAATGTCTTTTTTTAACAATAGTTTTACATTTATGTATAACTTACCAAACAATATAAAAAGTATAAACAATGGTCAAAAAATCATTAGTAATTGTGTAATTAATACACGTTGAAATTTACGTGTACTTAATAATAGTATGAACAGGGCTCTGCAGAACAAAGAGCATCGTAAAGGGTTACTTTACGTTAGTTTATTGTTTATGTAATATAATTTTAATAACCTCTGTTAGTTTTGCGTTAGGAAGTTGGGGGTCCTGCAATTGTTTAAATACTATTATAAAACAGCTACAAAGTTAGGTTACCTCTACAAAAGAATGTTATGTAAAATTTCTGTGTTTTAATCGTAATATTTTAAAAATACTTTTCATAGTAGATATTTTTTTCATTAGTCTCATATTTTTCTGTTTAAGAATTTCGTTTTTTTCCTGTAATTTTTCCTTTTCGAAAAGAAGCCGATGAACTCGGTTCTTCAGCGCATACTTTCTAGGAGTGTCAAATATGGAGTCCATATCGGATATGTCCACTTCTTGGAGACTGTTGGGCGAGTCACAGCGGAGGGGTAAATTCTCATAATTCTAAAACGATAAATATCAAAAATTAAGAACAAGGTCGAATAACAACGCGAGATATTCGAAGGTGTCGGAGATAAGTTTTTTTTTATAATAATAAGGCACCAAATAATCATACATCTCACCACCTCATACATAATTCCTCAGAACACACCTGTATATCTCAGAAGTATATTCTACTAATTGAAAGTAACCTATATTAAATTTTTGCAATAGCACCTTTAAAACAGGAACGGCCATTTTTTTTAAGAGTATACGCCCTTTAGCAGAAGTATATTTATATTTACTGTCAAAATGATCGGAACAAATTGTGCTGCATTTCGTGGGTATCCAATCATGTTCGCATCTTTGTTTACGAACGACAGCAATCCACTCTTGGTGCACTAGTTCATTGGATGGAAACCTAAAACAACCATAAAAATCGATTTATTCATAATAACAAGATAAAATAAATCGATGTCATTTACTAAAAAAATTACCGTATAAATTTGTGGGTATTTGTGACATACGGACGGACAAACATGACAAAATTATAAGAAATAAATGTTTATTTGGCTACGGAACCCTAATAAGAAATCTATGCATTTAAATAGGAAATAGAGCAATAAGTTTATCCACTAACCCTTCAATTTCTCTCTCTCTCTCATCTCATGTTTTTTTTTACCTATCAACAATTCTTGTTCTTCTGTTTAATTAAAGTAAGTTTTCTTAAACATGTGATAAATATTACTCGTCAAAAACTCTGTTTTCAAGCAATTAGATGACGCCGTCAGCCTTAATAAAAACGTCGCTTCTGTTAGAATCACATCTTGTTGATCTATGTTCGCGCGCTTTTTATTTTATTTTATTTATGACATGCAACGTCGATGTATACTTAATAACAGTTTTTTTTTACACACATGGGGCATTGTCAGTTTATCTCCTTAAGATGCATACCATGCCTGCGCAGGCGCTCTCTGAAGTTTTTCTTTAATGAGTGCCATCCTGTCAGTGAAAGTAACACATTTCTTGAGTCTTTAGTTGAAATTAAGTTTCATGTCCATTGTAAAACATTTTTATTTTATTGAATTTCGAATGGAAATTGGTAATAGTTTGTTGCTTATCAATATTATTCGTTACTGAGCCATTTTTATCTACTATAGATGTATTTTGAAGGATAGGAAGGCTGCTTGTTTTCTTAATATGACATGCATTTCAATTTAATTTTAAGCAGTATTTTTACATAAAACCTGATTAATGTTTGCCTGTGGCATGACATGCATCTTCACACTTTGATGATAGGTGACATTAAGCACAATTCATTATCGATTTGACGAAGCTGTCTTCTATTGATAACTAACTCTTTGAGCAAGGATTTAATTAATAATGAACAGTAAACACCCAGTAACTTGTAACAATCGGCCAACAGATGGCGTTAGAATTGATTGTAAATAGTTATTTTGATATTTATGAGATGAGAGTAGTTTTAAAAGTATATGAAATGGATTTACAAATACAATTACTTTCATTATTGGCTCTTGAAACTTTCACCGTAAACTATAGTTTTTACATTAAAAAGAAAATAATTAAAACAAGTACTATTTCCAAATCGTATTAAAATCCGTAAACTTAACAGTTGTCCAGTACCAACCAGCGCCACCTAGCGAAAACTTTGTGTCCTTATCGCTCCAGTCGAGGGAAGGAATACGGTTGTCCTTTTCTTTAAGGTTACGTTGTCATGGCGTTATATTTGTTACTTACAATAAAGTGTAAAAGCAGATGAAATGTAGATAATGATTTCGGCTTACTTACTTGTGATATGTGATTCCGTGTATTTTGTTCGTTTTTTTTGCGTAATTACTGCATTTACGCATAACACATGACGGCATTTCGCCGTTATAAAACGAGATCTAAATACGGTCAGCGGTAAATGGGCAGCACGTGCATATCGTCTACTTATTCGAAAGCGACTGAGGCAACAATTGTCGTCTTTCGTACGCTTCATTTTCGGTAGTAAAGTATCTACCTATTTTTGTAGTATAAAATCATTGCCTGGTAATGAGTTGAATGCTCCCGAGCCGTTACTAAAAAACGTATTGTTATATTGTACTGTTATAACTTTAATTTAAAAATTAAATTAAAACATTATACCGACTAAGTTTCTTTCGCCTCTTTCTTCTCCGTCTGAGGAAACACATTTGAAACGGTGGTAGATCTAAGAAATGACGATTGACACGTGGAATTTATATTGCTTATGTCGATGAATAAATGGTTTGATAGTATTTGCTACTTTAGCTTTTTTAATCTGTTATTAAATTCGCACTTAAGTCAGTGTAAGAAAGTGAATACATGGTGTGAAAGCACAGCGTGAACGTCATACCTTCGTTCGAACGTACTATAAATAAATCGATAGGGCTGTCAAAAAAAGAAAAGATTTAGACTTTGTTAATTCTTATTAGTGTTGCGTTTCATTTAACGCTGCTGCCTATCAACGGTCTGCTTAACTGTGTTCTGGTAATTTACGTGATGTTATCCCGCCTTCGGTCGGTAGCCTTTACAATTTTCAAGGTTTTTCCCTTAGTTGCCTCTTATCACCCCCACGGGAAAGGGGACATGATAGGTTCTTACGCCAATGCCACACGGCTAACATAGCCTAGCCTTTGTTTCTTGATTTCTACTGAGGATATTCTACTAGAAACCAGCCAACAAAAACGGTGGGATATCCCATTGGTACAGAATGTACAGGAGTGCTTATTGGGGAGTTTTCGCTGTGATCGAGACCGTGTTTCGGTTAATTAAATCATTCGCTGGCTAAACGTTTCACAATCAAGTAATCTGAAAACATTACTTGGCGGCGAAAGCTTACGCATTGCTGTTGGTATCCACGAGCTTTATTGCCAGCAAAAACCCAGCGGACTGTCTCGTCACGGCTCCTTAAATGACTTCATTCGTAAGGCTCTTGTATCCATAAATATTTCCTCGGTTTAAGAGCTGTAATAAAATAATGTTAAGGGGCAAGAGAGCCGTGAGCTTGAATTAGGTCCTGGGAAAGGGCCAAAGCCCTTGTGTGGGACGCTACTTGAGTGATACACTGTTGCTGTGACCTCTAATGTCAGGAGTACACCGACTAATGAGCCACAACTGCAGCATTAAGCTGAGTGTGGTCTGTTCGCCCCGTGCGCCACGCAAAGCGTTTAGAAGAAGCAACGTTAAACATTGTTTGTTTAAATAATTGTTTTATTTAACTCGACGGCTCGGTGGTGTAGTGGCTAAGCGTTTAGCTGCGGCGCTGTGGGTCGCGGGTTCGATTCCCGCACGGGAGTAGTATTTGTATGGACTACAAATAATAGTTCTCGGTCTGGGTGTTTGTCCATGTACAATTCATGTATGTGAACCGCCTGCGCGAAACAGGAGAAATTCCTACAGCGGAAAGTAGCGTTTTTTTAAAAAAAAAAATCTGAACTTATCAGAAATTATATTATAATATATTAATTAAAAATATCAAATGTGTTGCAATGTTTGTTTGTTTTTGAGTGGCGTATTTGTGCAATAAACGTTTCTTTCTTTCAAATGTTTCTTTCTAATGAGTCTCTACGGGAAGACTATGTATTTGTACCATTTGCCGTAAATACGCCCCGAGCTATGCAACTCTTTTAGCAATTATATCTACCTCAAGTCGTAACCACCGGTGATAGTCGCTAAGAGTTTAAGTTTACCTTTTAACGTGGACGTTTAACGTAACGTTACGTTGAACGTTACGTAACGTAACTAAACAGATAACGTGGAGATGCAGCCATAGAGATCTTGGTATCACGCCACGAGGAGTACGGCTTTATGATCATTTTAATTGTTAGATTGTATTGTAAATTTTATTGTTATATTGATTCTGCAAGTATATTAAAGATATTTTATTGTTACTTGAAATGACTTATTGAATACCTCTGACGCGAGAGGGATAGCCGTGGAGGATATTTTTATTAATGATTCTTTGATATAAATTTCCTTCAATCAAATCAAATCATTTATTCAACGTAAGAAACATACATTTCAATTGTCTAACGTAATGTTTATTCAAAATCTACCACCGTTTCGTAATAAGGTTCCTCTGGCGGAGAAGAAACCTGCGAATGAAACTCCGAAGGAATCGTCACTTTTTTTTTCTTTTTAATTTTTTTTTGATTTTTATTTATAGTTCATGTACTTTGTGGCTGAACTTATTTATAAGCTTCAAGCCTCTCGGTAAATACACTACAAATGCGTACGGAAAGAATCATAATATCTTTCTCATAATGTTTTCTCCTAATTGTTTTAACATAAATGCTATACTATTGTGTTTAGATATACTTTAAGGTACGGTAAAAAAATCTTGAAATATGGCAATGATACCGCGTTAATAAAATCAATTTTAATAAATTAAATCAATATAGGATACACAGACTAAAATAATAAGCACAATTTCATCTGTGTCGCTGACCACGGATCTCCCATTTGTAGGTCCAGAGACGATTTTTTGCAGTTCATAAAAACACTTGTTCTTTGCGGGAATCGAACCAGCGACCCGGAAAGTCATTAGGCAACAGTGTCGTCTTTTACTTATTAATGTCTTTCTCCCGATATTTGTGGAAAAAATTATAGCGTACCATCTCTGAGATACCACCTACCCTCTCAGTTTTTAATATTTTTTTTTAATTTTTTGTCACATGTCATAACACAACAAAATTACTTTGAAACAATTGAAATTTTGTTAAGAGACATAGCAGGACTTGTGACACGAGAAGGATTTGAATTGTCGGTATAGTTTGATACCCCCAAGATGCCGTAATGCACAACCTGGCTGGTTCAATATAGTAAATAAAAGTAAAACATCAACATGTTTAACAATTAAATATATTTATATACATATATATATATAAATATATATATGTAAATATATAAAATTATTTATGTATATATTTCATAAAATCTCACCAGGTGATAGCAATCGCAAGTTTTAATTAGATATAGAGTTCATTTCTATGTTTTTTTCTGTTTATCCGAACGGAAATAATTTATTTACAGACTAAGGTGACATTTTAACAGATTATAAAATTTACAATGGAATTTATGTAGTCTATGTTCAAAGCATGGATTAAGAGACGCAGACTCCACATGTTGGATTCAAATGAAAGAAGGAAATATATTTATTTATTTAAACCTTATTTAAATACCTTTATAAAAGTATTACAAAGGGCGGACTTAATGCCTCTTGGCATTCTCTGCCAGTCAACCCGGGGCGTGGAGAGATATTGCAAGGGTGCAAAACGTTAAATTTGTAATATTTACTGGTACACCATAAAGAGACAACCCACATAGAAAACGTTAATCAAAAATAATAAAAAAACAAAGCATAAGGTGCAAAATAAAACAAAAGTAAGATCAGACTTCACAATTAAAGCAAAATAATACTACTGTGAAGTCAAATCATATATTCATTGTATCCATTGGAACGAACTCTTAAAGTATTTACTTCATGCTCTCATGACTCACGCGAACCCCGAAAATCTGACACGTTTGCATTAGCACGTCGTAGCCGATGGTAGAGTAATTCCCGCTCCCCGGCTGATGTACGCGCGACCCGGGCGCCGGCCCGCCCGACCTGACCCCCATATTTCACCCGGAAAAGTAACCCCGGCGAATGTTTTATTACCTGACGGAACGCGCTGTCCCGTCGCGAATAGGCCAGCGTAAATCCAACTTGTAAAGCGTCGCATTTCGGCGGTTTTACATTGTTCAATGTAAACCATTTCAATTCGTCGCAAAGTAACAGAGATAATGACAAAGTAGCTTCATTATTTTATACTTCTCTGTCTGCCTGTTTACGTTCACTACTGGACATGCCTTTTCAATGAAATCTATTTGTTGTCAAGTTTTTTAATAAAATAACAAGCCAACAATGACTGAAAACGAAAAAATCAATGTAACGTGAATTCGTTGCGTATTATTTTTGTACAATTACCTGAATGGTTTAAAAATTTTTAGTTAATTTTATTTAATAATGTAATTTACATTATCGGTAAATACTACTTTAGTAATGGTTATTACAGTTTTAATTTAATTTAAAACAATTAACCCATTAAAGGGAATTATCTACCGTGTATTGGAGATATATTGCAGACGTACCTCCAAAGACCAGGAACACTGACGATACAAATATTAAAAGTAATAAAACAAATAATAATTGATGGAAATACACCGCCTGCTAAAATAAATTAGCAAAATGAAGCGCGTGTTATGTTGCGTCTTTGAAAAGTCCAGGGCCTAATTACAACTTCGTTAGTAAAAGCTAATAAAAAAAAATTACATTTATGTATACACTTAACAACTGTATACAAAATTTATCTATAACTTAACTTAACTTTTTTTTTAAATTTAAAGTTAAGTGATTTGATGACAGCAGCAGCAGAATACCTATCATGCAACTAAAAAAAAACAAAGATGGATCCAAAAATATCTACGTGCGTTTCACAAAAAAAAAGTTAAATACTTAAATCATGATCAGATGACATTGTACGAGTTTTTGTAATTCATTGTCTTTTTGTGATGTTATCAATTATGTTAAATACGTACAACTTCATGCATCTACTAAATGTTTTTACTAAAGCTGAGCGACATTATAATTTTTCATATTAAATATAAATGTTGTTTAACACACAACTACTGCTGTTTCTTGGATTATTTTAATAAATAACAATATTAATGTTTAAAATATTGTATAATTATTGTAAATAAATCGGAGACGTTCTGAAAAAAGGCCAGGTCAAGAGTACTCTAAACCAACGAGCATGCATGCGAAGATTGATGAAAGTGGAAGAAGCGAAAGACCGTATGTCAGGACCGTAGCAAGTGGAAGAAGGTTGTCTCTGCCTACCCCGTTGGGAACAAGGGGTGAATATATACATCATCATCATCATTTCAGCCTATCACAAGTCCACTGCTGAACATTGCCAACCGCAGTTTTTTTGTTTTGTTCTAATGCAGGAAGATGCTGCTGCCCTTCTTTACCATTAGTCGCCTTTTACGACACCCATGGTCAGACAGGTTTGGCGCTATTCTTTACTTCCGTCAGCCACACGGAAATATATACATGCATACATTATTGGCGAACTCGCATGCACGCCTAAAACAAACATTTATTGTGAAAAAAAAGTAAGACACAGATAATAAAATCATTTATTAAACGGATCGTAATTGAGACAGCGCAGTCAAAGTTATGTCTCATTTTCGAACAAGAAAATTACACGGCTGGGGCAACTAGACGCGGACGTCCGATTGTACAGCGCGGTCTGTCATTATACTTTATCGATTTTATGATTACCGGCGGCTAATGCACGAAACTTTAACAACTGTCTACAGCTCACTTTCTGCTCTTTAATCACGCGATTGTACTTGTACGAAACGATTTCTGGAAATGACGTATTAGTACACGTTTATTTATTCTATTCATTTACTATAGTCTGCATTGTCTACACTATATGGTAAGGGATACAATGTGCGGAGTTAACGCCTTGTGGCATTCTCCACCGGTCAACTCGCACATTATCGTTAATTGTGATTTTAGTATTTTTCATCTCTTACCAAGGTATCTTATTATTGACGAGTTCTAACAACATAAATTATATTTAATATGTATATATGGGTAGGTTGACTATGGGATTTTTCGACCGCCCGGTAAATAGAAGTACAATAAATCAACCCAGTGAAAGGTAAAACTCGGCCAGATGAAATGACACAATTCTAGGTTATTAAAATATCTGGGTTTCTCATCGTAAGCTTTAGTGTGGACTGGACACCAAACTCAATGGGCTGAGAACCAGGCGCTTCTTGAATGTGGCAGGGTTGTAAAGTATCATCGAAAAAAATATGAGGGGGATTGTGGCTTGCCGAATACCATAAATCCACGCTTTGTGACGAATAAAAATCCGTAATCTTTGCATATCCTACCTCTGATCGATGGGCATGAGACTATATTAAAAAAAAAACATTTTATTTAACTTACTGAAGTAATACCGCGAGGCTGAGTACTAGGATGCCATAAATCGATAGCTGTCGTAAGTGCTAATTGACGTCTGCTAACAAAGCTAAGTATACACGTGTTGTTTCTTCGTTGGCATTGTCGCCGTGGTCTAGAAACTTCTTTAATTGATTTTTAATTACAAACGGAGCGATGTAGGTCTCAAATATTCAATAGGCGCCGGGGGGAAACGGCTTGTTTGTTAAAATGTCAATAATAAATTTAATTGGAGGTTTGTAATGTTGGCAACATTCCAGTGTTCACCTAGATTTACGGATAATTTCAATTTTCTTTATTCGTGTCATAACCGAGTGCCTAAAACTTCAAACAGCCTGAAGGTTAGTGTTCCGCAACATAGTACTGGTTTCTATTCTTCCTCTTTCACCGTACAAGTCACTCTTCTTTGGAACGCTCTCCCCGATGATATCAAGAAAGCTCCGAATAAAAACTGTTTCAAAACCCCGCTCCGTCGTCACTATCTGAAGGCAAATGCCATCTGAGATTTTCCTCTCCATATTTAATTTGTTTATGTATGTATTATATGTTTATGTATAGTGTATTACGTATGTTATAAGTATGTAAGTATATTATAAGGGTTATATATTTAATATTAATATTTAATTTATATTTATTATTTATTTTGAACCTGCCAACATGTTTTCTTTCTCACCCAGGGTTGGCTGGTAGAGAATGCCAAAAGGCATTAAGTCCGCCTATTGTATTCTTTTTTTTAGGGACACAATAAAGAATAAATAAATAAATATACTTCAGTAGTTACTCATCACTACTACAACTACTTCGTACTTAGTCCACTGCTGAACGGAGGCCTTCTAATTTTTAGTTTGGGAAAGGCGACAAACGAGCCAGTGGTTAACCTGTTAAGTGATTACTGTCGCCGACATACATCTGCAACACCGGAGAGGCTGCAGGTGCGTTGCCGACCTTTAAGGCTATTTGGGAGATGGGAGGAAGGAATAGGAGGGGGATGATGGACGAACTAAACGCAGAAGCACAATATGCGTATACTTCACGTCAGTATTCTAAGAGGCCGTGGTATGTTGGTATTAATACGGTCGAGGCGGTCCATTCGAGCAGAAGCAAAAACAGTTGCTTGGCTACGACCACCTGTAAAAACGAACGACGCATCTGCATATTTCTTGGAACCTTCACCGAGGGGGAAGGTGAGCGCAGTACCAGAGAGTACAGAACGGTTTCTTATCTGTGACATTGGCACCGCGTCGTCGTGATGTTGACAATTGGAGAGAGAGAGAGAGATGGTATATTCCCCATTAGAATCATCACTGTGTACTGTGTACTTTGTACGTATAGAATTAACATGTTACAGCTTGCATACATTACATTGCCTTTTAGGGTATTAGGTAATAAAATGTATTGATATTCATAAATAATTCATTTACTTTCCGGTTCCAGAGCCCAACATGTCGGCAACATATCGAATAATCATTTCAACCAATTAACTTAATCGTCGAAAATTGAATAAGCCCGGTAATTGCCTCGGGCGCTGCACGTATTGTTATTCATTATTTTCAATTTAATTACGGAGCACCTGTGGGATATGTGTTTAATTTTAGACCGATTTTATATAACAATTTTCAGTTTCGAAGTTGACGGTTAATAAAGCTGAAAAGAGATAGTACTGTGTACGTACTTGTTTCGCAAAATTATGTTATTTAATCTGTTTTGTAGACTGTATTAAATCGTCGAGGGAACTGGATATAATACAGTCCACAAAACAAGTTAATTGATGATCGAGGGTGGTGGGAATTATCTTCCCTTTTCGGCTATATGGAAAAACCTTAAGAATAACTTATTCTTATGGAAAAACTATGTATATAATCACAATCAGACCCATTCTAGAAATAATCGTTGTTGAAGTCAAGACAAGAGCTATTCGATGTGCCTCAAAAAAAATCACAAAATTCCCCGTGATATCGTTCGTAGATATAATGAAACTGTGTTATTTTTTAACATATTTATCCAAGACGTGGTTGCCAATAAACGAACCCAAGTCTCGGATATAAAAAATAACACTCTATGATTACATAGCGGAATTGTTGTTAAAATTTTACCTTATAATTTACCTCATGACAGGCGTCGACACAGCTTTAATATAGCTTTGATGAAATAACGTATTCAATCCTCAATTTTTCCATATTTTTCATTAGCATGTGATCACTGTGGTCTATAGATACCCTTATATATTGTCAAAGAAGAATCAAGTCGTAGGTACGCACCCACATCCGCGAGGACTAAGGTTAAAAGGATGGAATGCTTCGTTTTTAATAACATTTTCGAGTCTAGTAACTGTGGTCACATTGCAGTTTACTTGCCATTGCTTTACGCTAGTAATCTGAGCTCTTACGTGATGCCATTATTTGCCAACAGATAGGCCCTGACTGCCGAAACCTTTCGTTCATTGATACGTGCCCTCCACAAGGCTGATCGAACTAGTGTCTTCTGATTCAGAGACTGATCTCCAAATTGTTCATTTATTGTTGCCTTCAATAGCTATTTGTAAGGAAGAGAAAAGATCAGTCTGTGTATTACAATGCAGTTTATTGGAATTTAACAATGAACAACAGCTTGTCTGCATCAATAGAAATTAAATAATCTGCGTTTAATTTTTTTAATACTTTTCTTATCATGGTAGTGATTTTTAGACGCTTTTACTACATAGACCTGTATACATACATTGTATGGTATGAATATAATGGAATCTTTCAATTCAATTTGCATCCACTTCAGAGGTCGAAGAATTTGGAATTTTGCATACGTTTTAAGAACCGATGACAATACAACAACATGATGCCATCAGGCTGGTATGTTGATGAAGTTGAAATGTGAATAACGGAACTCATGAACTACTACTACGACTAGTAAATCCATCGAGTTTGGGCGCGTTACATTTCTCTCAGACTCCTATTCCGATTCTGAGATTGGTAAAATGGTTTTAATTTTCAAGGTTGAAGTCAAAACTTTTAAGCTTTGAAGAACGCAAAAATTTTCGCTATTTAAATGACTGTAAAAAAGTAAAGTAGCAGCCTATAAGTGCCCACTGCTGGGCAAGATATCTTTACTTTCCGGTTCCAGAGCCCAACATGTCGGCAACATATCGAATAATCATTTCAACCAATTAACTTAATCGTCGAAAATTGAATAAGCCCGGTAATTGCCTCGGGCGCTGCACGTATTGTTATTCATTATTTTCAATTTAATTACGGAGCACCTGTGGGATATGTGTTTAATTTTAGACCGATTTTATATAACAATTTTCAGTTTCGAAGTTGACGGTTAATAAAGCTGAAAAGAGATAGTACTGTGTACGTACTTGTTTCGCAAAATTATGTTATTTAATCTGTTTTGTAGACTGTATTAAATCGTCGAGGGAACTGGATATAATACAGTCCACAAAACAAGTTAATTGATGATCGAGGGTGGTGGGAATTATCTTCCCTTTTCGGCTATATGGAAAAACCTTAAGAATAACTTATTCTTATGGAAAAACTATGTATATAATCACAATCAGACCCATTCTAGAAATAATCGTTGTTGAAGTCAAGACAAGAGCTATTCGATGTGCCTCAAAAAAAATCACAAAATTCCCCGTGATATCGTTCGTAGATATAATGAAACTGTGTTATTTTTTAACATATTTATCCAAGACGTGGTTGCCAATAAACGAACCCAAGTCTCGGATATAAAAAATAACACTCTATGATTACATAGCGGAATTGTTGTTAAAATTTTACCTTATAATTTACCTCATGACAGGCGTCGACACAGCTTTAATATAGCTTTGATGAAATAACGTATTCAATCCTCAATTTTTCCATATTTTTCATTAGCATGTGATCACTGTGGTCTATAGATACCCTTATATATTGTCAAAGAAGAATCAAGTCGTAGGTACGCACCCACAACCGCGAGGACTAAGGTTAAAAGGATGGAATGCTTCGTTTTTAATAACATTTTCGAGTCTAGTAACTGTGGTCACATTGCAGTTTACTTGCCATTGCTTTACGCTAGTAATCTGAGCTCTTACGTGATGCCATTATTTGCCAACAGATAGGCCCTGACTGCCGAAACCTTTCGTTCATTGATACGTGCCCTCCACAAGGCTGATCGAACTAGTGTCTTCTGATTCAGAGACTGATCTCCAAATTGTTTATTTATTGTTGCCTTCAATAGCTATTTGTAAGGAAGAGAGAAAAGATTTCTAATAAATTTCTAGAAATCAGCATAACAAACTACAAATTAACAAATGACTAAATGAATTATAATAACACAATTTAGTATTGCGTTGCAGCAATGAAACGGTATCCGACTAAGCACAGTCCCAGGGCAGTGTCACCATTGCTATAGCGTTGAGATTCTGTCGGCTGCACAGACAAACCCATGAGCAGCTGTCTGTATTGTAGTTGTTTGTTGTCGAGTTAGTCGTGCTCCATTTAGAGAGTACATTTGTAATAAAAAAATTCGGATTAAAACTGCGAACAATTGAACTTACGTGATTAAACCAAACGCAGCTTCGGATTTATGTAATTTAAAAATGTGTATTTCCCTGTCGACACTAGCGTCTCAACGATTCCACGGAGTATTGTTCATGCATGATATCCGATCCTCCCCAACGTCACGCCTCATTCGAATACAATTCCGAGTTTTATGTTTCCTTCCTTTTCGCGCGTTGACGACCTTTAAGGCTATTTGGGAGATGGGAGGAAGGAATAGGAGGGGGATGATGGACGAACTAAACGCAGAAGCACAATATGCGTGTACTTCACGTCAGTATTCTACGAGGCCGTGGTATGTTTGTATTAATACGGTCGAGGCGGTCCATTCGAGCAGAAGCAAAAACAGTTGCTTGGCTACGACCACCTGTAAAAACGAACGACGCATCTGCATATTTCTTGGAACCTTCACCGAGGGGGAAGGTGAGCGCAGTACCAGAGAGTACAGAACGGTTTCTTATCTGTGACATTGGCACCGCGTCGTCGTGACGTTGACAATTGGAGAGAGAGAGAGATGGTATATTCCCCATTAGAATCATCACTGTGTACTGTGTACTTTGTACGTATAGAATTAACATGTTACAGCTTGCATACATTACATTGCCTTTTAGGGTATTAGGTAATAAAATGTATTGATATTCATAAATAATTCATTTACTTTCCGGTTCCAGAGCCCAACATGTCGGCAACATATCGAATAATCATTTCAACCAATTAACTTAATCGTCGAAAATTGAATAAGCCCGGTAATTGCCTCGGGCGCTGCACGTATTTGTTATTCATTATTTTTCAATTTAATTACGGAGCACCTGTGGGATTTGTGTTTAATTTTAGACCGATTTTATATAACAATTTTCAGTTTCGAAGTTGACGGTTAATAAAGCTGAAAAGAGATAGTACTGTGTACGTACTTGTTTCGCAAAATTATGTTATTTAATCTGTTTTGTAGACTGTATTAAATCGTCGAGGGAACTGGATATAATACAGTCCACAAAACAAGTTAATTGATGATCGAGGGTGGTGGGAATTATCTTCCCTTTTCGGCTATATGGAAAAACCTTAAGAATAACTTATTCTTATGGAAAAACTATGTATATAATCACAATCAGACCCATTCTAGAAATAATCGTTGTTGAAGTCAAGACAAGAGCTATTCGATGTGCCTCAAAAAAAATCACAAAATTCCCCGTGATATCGTTCGTAGATATAATGAAACTGTGTTATTTTTTAACATATTTATCCAAGACGTGGTTGCCAATAAACGAACCCAAGTCTCGGATATAAAAAATAACACTCTATGATTACATAGCGGAATTGTTGTTAAAATTTTACCTTATAATTTACCTCATGACAGGCGTCGACACAGCTTTAATATAGCTTTGATGAAATAACGTATTCAATCCTCAATTTTTCCATATTTTTCATTAGCATGTGATCACTGTGGTCTATAGATACCCTTATATATTGTCAAAGAAGAATCAAGTCGTAGGTACGCACCCACATCCGCGAGGACTAAGGTTAAAAGGATGGAATGCTTCGTTTTTAATAACATTTTCGAGTCTAGTAACTGTGGTCACATTGCAGTTTACTTGCCATTGCTTTACGCTAGTAATCTGAGCTCTTACGTGATGCCATTATTTGCCAACAGATAGGCCCTGACTGCCGAAACCTTTCGTTCATTGATACGTGCCCTCCACAAGGCTGATCGAACTAGTGTCTTCTGATTCAGAGACTGATCTCCAAATTGTTCATTTATTGTTGCCTTCAATAGCTATTTGTAAGGAAGAGAGAAAAGATTTCTAATTAATTTCTAGAAATCAGCATAACAAACTACAAATTAACAAATGACTAAATGAATTATAATAACACAATTTAGTATTGCGTTGCAGCAATGAAACGGTATCCGACTAAGCACAGTCCCACGGCAGTGTCACCATTGCTATAGCGTTGAGATTCTGTCGGCTGCACAGACAAACCCATGAGCAGCTGTCTGTATTGTAGTTGTTTGTTGTCGAGTTAGTCGTGCTCCATTTAGAGAGTACATTTGTAATAAAAAAATTCGGATTAAAAGTGCGAACAATTGAACTTACGTGATTAAACCAAACGCAGCTTCGGATTTATGTAATTTAAAAATGCGTATTTCCCTGTCGACACTAGCGTCTCAACGATTCCACGGAGTATTGTTCATGCATGATATCCGATCCTCCCCCAACGTCACGCCTCATTCGAATACAATTCCGAGTTTTATGTTTCCTTCCTTTTCGCGCGTTGACGCCATGTTAGCTGTCATCGGCTGTCAACTGCTCTAGTGACGGGATGACACATCTCGGGTTACAATTACAAACATTGGGCAATGGGTGGGTTGGTACGACAGAAAAAAAGATCAGTCTGTGTATTACAATGCAGTTTATTGGAATTTAACAATGAACAGCTTAGCTTGTCTGCATCAATAGAAATTAAATAATCTGCGTTTAATTTTTTTTTAATACTTTTCTTATCATGGTAGTGATTTTTAGACGCTTTTTACTACATAGACCTGTATACATACATTGTATGGTATGAATATAATGGAATCTTTCAATTCAATTTGCATCCACTTCCAGAGGTCCGAAGAATTTGGAATTTTGCATACGTTTTAAGAACCGATGACAATACAACAACATGATGCCATCGGGCTGGTATGTTGATGAAGTTGAAATGTGAATAACGGAACTCATGAACTACTACTACGACTAGTAAATCCATCGAGTTTGGGCGCGTTACATTTCTCTCAGACTCCTATTCCGATTCTGAGATTGGTAAAATGGTTTAATTTTCAAGGTTGAAGTCAAAACTTTTAAGCTTTGAAGAACGCAAAAATTTTCGCTATTTAAATGACTGTAAAAAAAGTAAAGTAGCAGCCTATAAGTGCCCACTGCTGGGCAAAGATATCTTTGCCCAGCAGTGTTACCTCACGATGTTTTCCTTCACCGCTGAGCATGTGGTAAATGCAGCACTTAAAATTGCTATTAACAATTTTAGTGGTGCCGGCACCGGGGATCGAACCCAGGTCACTCGCGCTCTATGAAACTAAAGTCAGCGTCCTGACCACTAAGCTACCACGGCTCTTTTAAATTACTGTGCTACCATATAAAAGTGAAGTAAAGAAGCTGCCTGTAAGTGCCCAAAGCCGGGCAAAGGGAGTTCTCAAATATTTGGGTCCGGCAAAATTGGATGTGTGTTCAAACATCAAACGGTCGTCAGAGACGCAATTCTAAACATGCGGGTTACACTATCCACCGAAAGAAACTGACGCTATATTCCCTCTGGTATCCCCAACATAACTGTTCTAACATCGGCTCTATATGTGTAGAGTACAGTTTCTATATATTTGTCTATGGTAAACGTCATATGCAATAATGTGTTAAATACACGGACTTATACACGTAAGTAATGCCCGAGCGACACTCTACCGGTCTATTTAAATCTGACATCAGAATAACAAATGTCAATTGCGTCACATGGGTGGAATACTCCGAGGCGAGGCCTAATAAAAACCGGATTAGAGCCCCCACCAATACGTCCCATTGTCGACGAAATCCCATTGTGGGCTCGAGTGCTAATTACGTGCGTGAATGGGCGCCTTTTCGCCGCGAGGGTCGTATTTATTATTGTTCCCGTCTTTATTTATCGTGCAGTAGTAACATTGAAAAATATCGTTTCTTTTTTTTTTTTTCATCGGTTATACGATTGACATTTGTAACACGTTACTTTTCTATGCGGTGCGATAAATGTTTTTTTTTTATTAGAATGGTCCCGACATAACCAGTCACTGGAGTCAGGAGAGTGACTGATTGTGTCAGGATCAGCATTGAAGATTCCGGACCGATTAAAACCCCCCCACGGTGGGGCTGCTGTTGCCCTAGTCGCCTTTACAGCTTCAGCGGTGGAGACTCGCGAGCAGAAGGCCCGAAAGCCGGATCCAGGGTGTTATTGGGATCTTGCATAAAGGTTGAATCTAGGATTTATGCGCAGGATGTGTTTGTTAATAGCGTAATCTTGAGAAGTGATATCCTGAATGAATGTCTGCCATTCTTGAGCTTCTCATGTCAATCATATATGGCATAGATGATGATCCGAGCTTCGTCAATGAAAAAACATATAGGTTTTAAGAAATAAGTTAAAGGGCATTACTTGTCTCAATCTCGCGGGCAACTTCGGTACGAAATGCTTCTATAATTATGTTTGTTTTGTATTTACTGTTTTTACACATCTTACCTTTACTATCTTTTTACAATCCTCATACACACTTTATGTATGAGGACTGTTGTGTTATTTATTTGTAAGTGTTTGTGTGTAATGTGTTTGTTTTTATATATGTATATAAATACATAAATGTAAATATATGGTTTTTATTAGTGTTAGTTGTTTGTATTTCACCACCTTCCTTGTGTCTACGCCTTTGGTCGCCTGGAAGAGTTCGCTATTCAGCGATAAGGCCTCAACTTTGTACTTCCTTTTTTTTTGTTTTGTGGTATAAAATAAAGAATATCCATAGGCCACCCTTGGGAACTAAGATGGAATACTTTATGGTTAGCAATTGAGTATACGCTTCTAGCCACTTGAAAATTGCATACTTTCACGTTAGTAATAGGAACTGATTGTCAAAAGTAAGTTATTGTTTGGTCAAGTTTTGTATTGTGCCAGAGATATAAAGCAATCGTACTAACATATGAAATGTGAATTTTTATGAATTTAACAAAGCACAGATCCTTTTCACTCATTATTAAGAGTTAAAATAGTATAACAAATACTTTTCCAGTAGTTTGCCGTATCGAAGTATGTCAATTGTCACCATGGTAATAAGGGAATCAAATAACGTAATCCCACTCTATAAGCCTGCTCAGAAGGATTAGGGTGTTTATAGAATAGGGTGCTTACCAACGCAAAAGTATTAGGATACTCTTTGTTGACGTGCAAAAAATTGTTGGGACTCCCTTAACCGCCCATCGATTTTAAGCAATCTCTCCACTTGTAAATATTAGCTATAGTCAACTATTTTACTATATTTTTTTATAATCCGTAAATAATAGTTTCATTTAAAACATTTCACAGGTGTTAAGAATTTCATAGAATATACTAACCATGAACAAGAGAATAGTTAGATTAACCACTTTTTTAACTTTTTAAAAGGAATTATCTTTTGTTTATTTTTGCACTGGAGATTTGGTGGTTATTTTGTAAGCTCTTCCTACTACCAACCCAAAGCAGCTTTGGCATTTTTTTATGATAAACCTTTAATTCGTCGGGTTCCGTAAATGTCTTAAGTACTTTTCTTGAGCTCTTGTCCTTTTGTTGAAAAATACAACCAACCTTAGCTGCCTTACCTGGCCAGACTAAAAATAATAAAATGGTATGATTAAGGCGGTGGTTACGTAGTTAATAACAATTTTAAATGCTGAATTTACCCCGTTTTCATCGGAGAATGAAAACCTTGTAAGAAAAACTTGCATGTTCGATACAATGATTGCTTGGGATCCAGTAATAAATAAAATTAAATCTAAAACCAAGCATACCGCTGCACGACCTCAAGATACTGTGAGCACATTCTGCGACCAGACCAAAATAAACAAAAGCTGAGGGTACCCCGAGTTGACTATGACATCTGATCGTCTAACTCCTCAGTCCCCCCGTGACCACCGCTGCTGTAAACCACTCCAAACGTCGTGAACATAACAACAAAAATTAAACACGTAAATTACGTTAAAATACGTAAATTATAGTTTCGTTTCAAACATTTCAAACTGCATGTTCGTGTGATAATAATAGAAAAAAAATATAATTTTGAGGTCAGGTGACGAATTAAGGACCGCTTCCAAAAACCCACTCAAAATGTATCGAGAGAAGGTCTATGCACAGCCGCGGGTTGTTTATGAGCTTCTACTTTACTTTTTTTCTATACGGAAAGGTTTGCTTGTGCCATTTATTTAGTAATAAACGCTTACCTTCAATATTATCGCTTTCGATGGGACGCGTTCTTATTACCCAATGGGCAATGTTGCACTTTTTGAGCATCTGTCCGCGTGCCCGGCTATTGTGTTTGTCCCTTTGTGCGTAACAATGACTATTATTTGGCAATTTCTTGTAAACTTTCGGGGGTGTATTCAGGAGCCGGATGTTTGAGGGCGTTCTAGGATGCGGTTACCGAAGTAATATAAAGCACATTGTTATTATTTTCGGGGTCTGTGATCGGTGAGAGGATAACAACGTGTATTCAGTGGCATTAAGAAATGTAAGTTTAAGTTATACTAGCGACTGCCTGCGGCTTCACCTACATGATAAGGTCATTTTCTCCCAAGGGGCGGAACCCCATTTATAGAATAGATTCTCTGCAAAATTTTAGAATAGAATACGCTTTATTGCATGCCAAAAATAGGAAAATAGAATAATAATACAAAAACGTAATTAAACATGAGAGGTTGGAACAATGGGCGGTCTTATCGCTAAAAGCGATCTCTTCCAGACAATCTTTGAATGGACAGGATTGTTATAAATGAATTTGGAAGCTGCATAAAAGCAATTGATATACAAAGAAAAAACAAATTTTAAAAATAATTATTATCTATGTATACATATACATAAATAGACTAAATCAATACATATATAAAAGAACTGTCTAAATAAACGAAGTTACAAAGATAGATAGTGGGCCTTGACGAGATTTTTAAAAACTGGTAAGGATTGGGCGCGTCTTACCGATAGCGGTAGGGCATTCCATAGACGGACAGCTTGTACAGAGAATGATCGGTCCAAAAATTTAGTGCTATGAACTGGCATTCTTAATTTCAATTTCTCAAAAAACCGTTAATGAGAACTATGAAGGAACTCAAAACGTTGCTTAAGATATGAAGGGCAAGAAGGGTTATACAACATTATATAGAAGAAAAAGAATATGAGCATTCCGGCGAAGGAGAATAGATCACCACTTGAGCATAGCACGAAAGTGTGAAACATGATCATACTTGCGTAGACCATATATGAATCTGATTTTCCTTGTAGACCTTTTAGCGCGATTAAGTGAAATATAGACGTAAGAATCTATCACCCTGTGAAACTCCTCCAAATAGATAATCTTAATCCCGGAGGAGGGATGCGATGAACCCAGCTGAGTAATGGTTAATGGGGATATCTGACAACTGATATTTATCCGCTAGCAGCGCCAGCCGCAGCCAGCAATATTTATCTTGATAGCTCAGAGGTTGGGGTGCTCGCTTTAGTTTCATAGAGCGCGAGTGACCAGGGTCCGATCTTGGGTGCCGACACCACTAACACTGTCAATGGCAATTTTAAGTGCTGTATTTATCACGTGCTCGACGGTGAAGGAAATCATCGTGAAGAAACCTACATGTCTGAGAAATAAAAAAAAACAAAATTTCGACCATATGTGAAGTCCGCGAACCAGCACTGGAGCAGCGTGTCGGGCGCATCCCGGCTCCAAAACCCTTTCAGATACTTGAGGAGGGCTTTGCCAAGCTTTGGGGAAAGGGATGCGCTGTAAAAATATTTGTATGTATGTGTGGGTATACACACCCATGTTTATATGTATATGTATTTATGTAAAAAGTAACATAGTGTACCTTGTATAGAGTCATACCCGATTGTTATGTATCTCACTTTATTATTATAAGCCCATGATTTTATTTCAGGTGGATTAAGATTTCTTTTTCTTTCAATTTTTTTCTCTTTTTTTTTATTAATATATAGATGAGCTGTATCTATTGCAGACATTACCGGCTCAATAGTGGTATAAGGCTGTGCTGAAAATCAGTGTTGCAGGAATCCGTAACATAAACTGTGCCTAGACCCATTTGTTGCATCACACTGTAGCGCAAGAACTAAAATTTTGTTCGTTTTTTGTAGTTTTTTTATCACTTGATAACGTATTGTGATAAATAAAGTTTCTTTCTTTCTTGTTATCAGCACATATGCTATGTAATTAATAATATGTCAAGCGCTTGGTGGTGAAGAAAATCGAGGATATGTGGTATATCTTCTCCTCCTGGATCCAAAATCCTTTAAAATAAGAGTAGATCTTTATCCACCAGTGATTTATATGCGAGCTGCTACTTTATTCTTATGCATTATATTTCAATTTCCCGCTTTTTGTTGTCATCAACACTGGCTTATTATCCAAATCGGACTTGAACGATATTTATAAAAATTAAAAGGTTCCGTGCACAGTGTTTTGGAACCTTTGGGAGCGTCATCTCTTACACGTAACAAGAATCGAGTTTAAGCAATTGACGCGAACGATTGTTGGCTGCAAATTAGAAAGCCAACCGGAGTTTAGCAAGCTCACGACATGTTATTAGGGTCCGGTTTAATTGAGCTTAATGTGTAGCTTTTACAAATAATAACGCGCGTCGAGGCTGTTTGGGTAGGTTAGATTATAGGGTGCCTGCGGGGCGTGGCTCGGTCGTATCTACGTTAATATTGGGCTTGATGGACAGACCTTACGGCTTGATGATTCTGAAATAATTATAATTCTCAAAGTAGTTATTAGGCATTTCTATCGACTCGTTACGTTATTATTTATGGCAATGAAATTTGTAAAGATAAGGTTTCGTAAATGCATAGTGTACTTGTTAAAGTAGTTTTTAATCTGGTAGAAATATGTCGTTTATTCAAAAGCGACCGACGAGAATGCGGGGATAGGTGTTAGGATCGACCACAGCGAGATACGGGAGTTAAAGTTAATGCAATGATGTCTTATGTGTCATCATCATCATCATCATCATCATCATCATCATTTCAGCCTATCAGAAGTCCACTGCTGAACATAGGCCTCCACCAAAGATTGCCACGAAGCTCGGGCCTGAGCCACCTGCATCCATCGACTTCCCGCAACACTGCGCAGTTTGTCAGGTCTTATATGTAGCCAACAGTAATACTACTGTTGACTAACTTAACATTCAGTAGTGATTTTGATTGGTTATAAGTTTTGATTATGAACGTAATAGGAAATTTTAGTGATATTTATTTTCACTTTAATCTTTTAAAACTCTTCCGACTTTGCCTTAGAGTCTCTTCCTTTATCTAAGAGTATCTTTCTCTGTCTAAGAGTCTCTTTATTTGCTTAAAAAGTTGGGTAGTCTTAGCTTGAATATTTCTGTCGCCAGTCAGCGGTAAAAAAAATCTTTTTCGGTTTTAAAGGTATAAGAGTATACTCCAGAGGTGACATATAGAATGCATTTGTAACTTTCTTCTACTGTAGTAGTTTGCAGGTGTCCATAAGTCATCTGTCATCAGGTCTGCAGCTCGTCTGTCACCCAAACATAATAAATAAAAATAGAACTTTCGTCAGAGTCGTGGCAAGGTGTTTTAAAGTATTTTCAGCCTGTTAACCGTTGACCTGGGCCTCTCTTGCTGCTGACCGCAGCTCATCGTATTATATATTTTCGCTTTGTCATTTTTTTGAGATAGCTAGTACGCTATATGTCGGACGCCGCACCGGGTGATGTATTTACGGACCCTTTCCGGGCTCTTACTTTGCCCACGGGATTGACAGATTTTCTTATACTACCATCACATGACCGAATGGTCTTTTACCCGTCTCGTGTCATAAGTCTTGTTATGCCTCATAGTTTCAATTGTTTCAAAGACAAGTATAATTGAACATCATCAACATACATATGATACTGGCATTCTTTTATGACGCCAGTCAAGTCAGCACAGTAAAGTATGAACAATAGAGGCCTAGTATAGAACCCTGAGGAACGCCCTAGTAACAGGTAGAGAGTTCGACCTAATTACGCCCGACCCATCTCGCTTACGCAGTTCAACAAGCTGATGTCGACCACTGAGGTAACTTTCAAACCACCTGATCGTACTATATTCAAAACCATAAAAGCCATTTTGACAGAAGCATGCTTATGCTGATACTATCAAATGCCAGGAATAATCAAGTACGAGAACGGTCCCCTGCCTTGATCCTTAGAGAAAAGTATGTTGTCTACAACATCCACTAGAGCTGTGCAAGTGCTACGACCTCTTCGAAAACCAGACTGATACTGTGGTAAAATGTTTTGTTTTCTAGATACGTGTAAACTTGTTCAAATACTACTTTCTCCAAAATCTTAGATAGATAAGGCAAGAGGCTTATTGGTCTTAAATCCTTGACACTATCAGGGTTGCTTTTCTTAGGAATAGGCCGCACTAATGCTGTCTTCCATTGACTGGGAAAAGTGGAGCTTATGATAGATTCATTAATTAAGTTAGTGATGGTATTAAGGTGTGAGGTAATGACAGGATTATCATGTCTCTGCTCACACCATCAATACCCTGCGCATTAGATTTTATTGCCAGAATGATCCTACCTACCCTGTCGCTGCTCACTGGCGACAGTACAAAATACCATCACCATGTCTATGGAATACATAGTACGTAAGTTGCGACATTGATGAATGGCAGACTTCAGGAATATTTAGAAAGTGAGAGTTAATGGCGTTAGGGTCATCAAGGAAGATGGGAGCTCACCACGTCCTTAAAATTCGGAAGTACTGAGTTTTAAGATTCTTCCATAGAATCTTCGGAGATGATACATGATTGTTAATATTATGTTCAAAAAAGCCTTTTTCATGGAATATGGCTGAGGTAACCATCTTTTCAACAACTTATAGTATTCCTTGCGAGAATCAGTGCTATTGGTTTTATAGAAGCTATGAGCATCATTCTAAGTTTATCATATATCGCACGTTACTAGTCAGCCAGGGTAATGTTTTGTCTTTTATTTAAACTTTTCAATGGTGCATGCAAGTCGAAAAGTGTGTGTATATAACAATTAAAAGTCTCAACCATTCCGTCAATTGATGGCGCTATGTCTTCCCAATTCAATGAGCAGATCTTTATTAAAATTGTCCATAATAATGCTCTTAAGTTGTCTACAAAGATCCATCTCGATATACTTTTTAATTTTCATCTGGGCAGATACATATGGCCTCAAGCTCTGGGATCTGATCAATGTCAACTGAGAGTGTATCAACATCGGTGCAAATTAAGTCTATTAATGAAGCGTTATGGTTATGTAATATGTCAAGTGCTTGGTGGTGAAGAAAATCGATGATATGTGGTATATCTTCTCCTCCTGGATCCAAAATCCTTTAAAATAAGCGTAGATCTTTATCCACCAGTGATTTATATGCGACCTGCTACTTTACTGTTATGCATTATATTTCAATTCCCCGCTTTCTGTTGTCATCAACACTGACTTATTATCCAAATCGGACTTGAACGATATTTATAAAAATTAAAAGGTTCCGTGCACAGTGTTTTGGAACCTTTGGGAGCGTCATCTCTTACACGTAACAAGAATCGAGTTTAAGCAATTGACGCGAACGATTGTTGGCTGCAAATTAGAAAGCCAACCGGAGTTTAGCAAGCTCACGACATGTTATTAGGGTCCGGTTTAATTGAGCTTAATGTGTAGCTTTTACAAATAATAACGCGCGTCGAGGCTGTTTGGGTAGGTTAGATTATAGGGTGCCTGCGGGGCGTGGCTCGGTCGTATCTACGTTAATATTGGGCTTGATGGACAGACCTTACGGCTTGATGATTCTGAAATAATTATAATTCTCAAAGTAGTCATTAGGCATTTCTATCGACTCGTTACGTTATTATTTATGGCAATGAAATTTGTAAAGATAAGGTTTCGTAAATGCATAGTGTACTTGTTAAAGTAGTTTTTAATCTGGTAGAAATATGTCGTTTATTCAAAAGCGACCGACGAGAATGCGGGGATAGGTGTTAGGATCGACCACAGCGAGATACGGGAGTTAAAGTTAATGCAATGATGTCTTATGTGTCATCATCATCATCATCATTTCAGCCTATCAGAAGTCCACTGCTGAACATAGGCCTCCACCAAAGATTGCCACGAAGCTCGGGCCTGAGCCACCTGCATCCATCGACTTCCCGCAACACTGCGCAGGTCGTCAGGTCTTATGTGTAGCCAACAGTAATACTACTGTTGACTAACTTAACATTCAGTAGTGATTTTGATTGGTTATAAGTTTTGATTATGAACGTAACAGGAAATTTTAGTTATATTTATTTTCACTTTAATCTTTTAAAACTCTTCCGACTTTGCCTTAGAGTCTCTTCCTTTATCTAAGAGTCTCTTTCTCTGTCTAAGAGTCTATGTCTCTGTCTAAGTCTCTTTATTTGCTTAAAAAGTTGGGTAGTCTTAGCTTGAATATTTATGTCGCCAGTCAGCGGTAAAAAAAAATCTTTTTCGGTTTTAAAGGTATAAGAGTATACTCCAGAGGTGACATATAGAATGCATTTGTAACTTTCTTCTACTGTAGTAATTTGCAGGTGTCCATAAGCTTCAGTAGTCATCTATCATCAGGTCGGCAGCTAGTTTGTCACCCAAACATAATAAATAAAAATAGAACTTTCGTCAGAGGCGTTTTAAAGTATTTTCAGCCTGTTAACCGTTGACCTGGGCCTCTCTTGCTGCTGACCGCTGCTCATCGAATTATATATTTTCGCTTTGTCATTTTTTTTAGATAGCTAGTACGCTATATGTCGGACGCCGCACCGGGTGATGTATTTACGGACCCTTTCCGGGCTCTTACTTTGCCCACGGGATTGACAGATTTTCTTATACTACCATCACATGACCGAATGGTCTTTTACCCGTCTCGTGTCATAAGTCTTGTTATGCCTCATAGTTTCAATTGTTTCAAAGACACTAGATAGGATAAAGCATAATTTTAACAACCTCAATCAATTTACCAGTGGGGTAAGAGTAAGTGTAAGAGCCCCCGCCCCCTTCCTAGAAGTCATAAGTAGGGGGTGGGTCTTACCCTACTCTGCTGCTAATCAGCAGTGCAATCACTGTTGTGTTCCGTTTGGTACACAACAGTGATTGCAATGGTGAGGTAATGAAACTGATATTCCGTATAAGTCCTCAGTAACCTTCTTCGTTTCAAGTTGTTTGCAGGTGTCCACGGGCTGCAGGAGCCATTTACCACGAGGTGGACCTGTAAGCTCGTTTCACTCCGATTCAATGAAACAAATACACTTTCGCACATCAATCAAACACGTTATAAACACATCTGTAAAAAGGTATTTAACAAACAAACAAACCAAACATCTCGTGGGACCGCACAAGCCGGTTCCTTTAATAAAACCTCTTCTCTCCATTGTCTGTTCATCGACATTTAAATGGGGCTGTGTAATTTTCGGTTGTGCTCATTTGCAGTCCGAAGTTTTATTAAAACCTTAACAGTTGCGTTGTACAGCATCAAAATGAATAGCCAATCAGAGCGAAATTGTCGGCGGGAAAAACGTTGAGGGGTGTGGGCAATTTTTTGCAAGTCAAATGGTTCGCCTCCAGCGAGCACGTCGATACGCACGGACGATTCTGTGCTAATTGCGAGTGATCATTATTCTGATCTGATTGCGATAGGGCTGTCGACTGCATCGATACGGTTCGCTCGATTTGTATCGATAAGGTAAATTAAGAGTAAACGATATGTTACATACGTTCGCGTTGAATGTACGGAATTAACAACGTCTGTAGTACTTCAATTATATTAAATTATAGTTTTTCTTTAGACTTGAACGGTCAGTCGATGGTTTGTTGTTTGTTGGATCTAAGAAAAAATTATTATTAACGAAATGAAAACAAATATCCGAGACTATGAATCTTCCCACTATTGTTTTGCTCAAAGTTCGTAAGTACGGGAAGGTAAGGACAAGCAAGTGCTTCTGATGTGTCTAGGGAGAATGATAGTTTGTTTTTTTATGTGAAAGTCGGCAAACGAACAATCGGTTCACCTGATGGTAAGTGATTACCGTCGCACACGTACATTTGGAACACCAGAAGAGTTGCAGGTGCGTTGCCGGCTTTTAAGGGTATTTGGGAGATGGGTGGGAGTATGAGATGGGGGATGGGCAGGGGGAAGGGGAGTGGACCTCCGGTTACCTCACTCACCGAACGAAACGCAGAAGCACAAGATGTCTCTACTTCACGCCCGTATTCTGCGAGGCCGTGGTACCAACCCTAACCCTTAAACATATAATATCATAATTATTTTCCAACATTGCCATAAGTGGAAGGCGCATTGGCGATCACAAGACCTCGTGCCAAGCCATGGCACTTATCGAAGAGTAACGCGGAAGAGCCAAGCGGCGGCTTTTGTTGCTGCTCCAATGTATCAGCTCGACCGGGGTAGTGCCACGGTCTCGCAGAATATCGGCGTGAAGTAGATACATGTTGTGCGATCGGTGGATGTGGTAACTGGAGGCCCACTCCCCTTCCCCAGATATCCTCAAAGGCAGGTAACGCACCTACAGCTCCCCTGGTATTGCACATACACATGGGCGAGGTTAATCACTTGTAACCGCTTGATTTGGCTCAGTTCCAATAAAAAATATCTTAAAGACGGGAAAGGTAAATGTCATACGGCTCCGCATATAATGTTATCTTGCAACCGGCAGAAGCCCAGCCGCGATCTTTTCAGTGTAACTTCATAGAACATAAACTTCGTCGCTTCCAAACGACATACCTTTATTTATGTCTTCCTGAATTTTTGGCACTGTAACCTGAAAATGAGTTAAGAGAAATAATGAGCGGTGGTACTAGATTTTCCTTAAAGCAAACAATGCCATAAATAAAATTTTCTGCTCACAAACACAATTCACTATTGTCACCATAAGTTCACGACAATTTAGGAAATTACGATATGTTTTTGTAATATAATTTCATTATTACGCCCTGTCACAAGTCCACTGCTGAACATAGACTTCCCTCAGACATTGCCTTAAAGCAAGGTTTCTTCCGGTAACACTATGCAGGTCGTCATTCCATCATGTTGGACTTGGGTTGTTGCTCTTGTCACTTGAGAGCCAATTCTACAAGTTATGTAGCCGGTTAGTTGCCACTTTGACCTGCTGGTTAACTACCTGCCATAAGGATCACCCTGGGATGGAAGTACCCTAGTACTGTTGCGTATACCGTTATTGCAGATTTCATAGATCGCTGCTGAGGAACATGTGGTTACCCCATGCGTAAATATTAAGAGACCAAGTCCAGCAGTGGGTCATTTACAGGCTGCTACTATATTTACCTTTTTGAAGAAACGATTTATTTTCGGTTCTAAGGCGGATAATAATTTATCATTAGATAATTTGTAAAATAACATTTGAAACAACGAATACGAAAGAGCAGGGCATTTTGGCACAAGTAAATATTGAGAGCCGTGGTAGCCCAGTGTTCAGGGCGCTCACTTCAGTTTCATAGAGCGCGAGTGACCTGGTTTCGAATCCCGGTGCCGGTATCACTAAAATTGTTAATAGCAATTTTAAGGGCTGTATTTAGAACGTGCTCAGCGGTGAAGGAAAACATCGTAAGGAAACCTGCATAAGTCTGAGAAATAGCAACTATTTCGAGAATATCTGAAGCCGGCAGCCCGCACTGGAGCAGCGTGGCGGGCTCTTCCCGGCTCCTAAACCCTCTCTGATACTCGTATTTGAGAAGGAGGCCTTCCTCAGCTGCGTGCACATACAGGTCCCAACATTTGACAAAATGGATGTATTTTTGTACACTTTTCGGTTTCGATGCAAATGATCTATTCATATTTTTCTACAGGAGAGTATATTCAAACAGATTACGTCTCGCCCTTTCATAAAGCATGTTCACCCCACACCGCAGGCGATAACTTACAAATTTAACGACAAAAGCCGACCCATTTAACGTAAAATACCGAGCCGGCGACAGGTCTCATATAGCGTGGCTTTGCTTGAGTTTATGGTCTCCCTATCGCGTTAAGATCGTTGTTTTCTATGGACCTATTTGTGATGGAATTTTCGGGTGTCGACCGAAGGAGGCTGATCGATTCCTATTACCGTCTTGAGACTTAATTTCGAGGTTCATGCTGGTTATTTAACAATATAAAAACAAAAGGAAATTATTATACAGAGTGCTACTGTAATGTATAATTTATTTATTAAGGATTACCAACAAAGTTACATGATAAGAAATTTTGTAAAATCGCTTAGAAATAAGGCATGTGCAGGAGGCACTTATGGAAACCACAGACACCCAGTAGATACAGTCTAGTGCAGTTAAATGAATATTAATAGAATATTTTTTTAATGGTTGAAATAAATAAAAAAAAAAATATTATTCGGATCTATTACTTATTTACACGTGGTAGAGCCAAGCGGCTGCTTTTGCTGGTGCTCGAATGGACTGGTACCACGGCCTCGCAGAATACCGGTGTGAAGTAGAGACATCTTGTGCTTCTGCGTTTCGTTCGGTGAGAGAGGTAACCGGAGGCCCACTATCCCCCTATTCCCCTCCTCTTCCCTACCATCTCCCAAATATCCTTAAAGACCGGCAACGCACCTGCAGCATCTATGCAAACGAGCAAGCGCTTCACTTGATGGTAAGTGATTACCGTCGCCCACGTACATCTGCAACACCAGAGAAGGTGCTGGCCGTTTAAGGATTTTTGGAGGATGGAAGGGAGGATCAGGAGGCAGATTAGTGGAGAGGAAGAGCTTCCAGTTACCTCACTCACGGTACGAAACATGACGTCGTATCTAAGGACCCGCAGCCACTCCAGATACAAGCTTTTAATACTTAGTTGCAGTGGTTAATAGGAATATTGGTATGTGTTGTGGATTATTGTTAAAAAAAAAAATGGAAAACAATAAACCGTTGGAGACATATTAATGGCTGTTATCAAATGCTTTGTCCATGAAAGTATGTCGCGTTCCATGACCATCCAGATTTATCCACGCTTCTATTTATCGTGTCATTCACTCTCGTCGATTCTTGTATCGTGTAGGATTTAATTTATCGATGTTGATATCGAATAAGAAATAGTCGTTCGAAAGGGCAAAGGTTATTATGGTGAACTCATAAGAGTGTTCTCTTATACAATTGGCAGCTACTGTCTTAATATGTTTTTTTTTTTTTTTTTTTTTTTTTTTTTTTTTTTTTTTTTTTTTTTTTTTTTTTTTTTTTTTTTTTTTTTTTTTTTTTTTTTTTTTTTTTTTTTTTTTTTTTTTTTTTTTTTTTTTTTTTTTTTTTTTTTTTTTTTTTTTTTTTTTTTTTTTTTTTTTTTTTTTTTTTTAAGTGAAAGGCGGCAATCGAGCAAACGCCTCAACAGATGGTAAGTGATTACCGTCGCCCATGTACATCTGCAATACCAGAGAAGGTGCTGGCCGTTTAAGGATTTTTGGAGGATGGAAGGGAGGATCAGGAGGCAGATTAGTGGAGAGGAAGAGCTTCGGTTACCTCACTCACGGTACGAAACATGACGTCGTATCTAAGGACCCGCAGCCACTCCAGATACAAGCTTTTAATACTTAGTTGCAGTGGTTAATAGGAATATTGGTATGTGTTGTGGATTATTGTTAAAAAAAAAAAAATGGAAAACAATAAACCGTTGGAGACATATTAATGGCTGTTATCAAATGATTTGTCCAGTTCCATGACCATCCAGATTTATCCACGCTTCTATTTATCGTGTCATTCACTCTCGTCGATTCTTGTATCGTGTAGGATTTGATTTATCCATGTTGATATCGAATAAGAAATAGTCGTTCGAAAGGGCAAAGGTTATTATGGTGAACTCATAAGAGTGTTCTCTTATACAATTGGCAGCTACTGTCTTAATGTTTTTTTTTTTAAGTGAAAGGCGGCAATCGAGCAAACGCCTCAACAGATGGTAAGTGATTACCGTCGCCCATGTACATCTGCAATACCAGAGAAGGTGCTGGCCGTTTAAGGATTTTTGGAGGATGGAAGGGAGGATCGGGAGGCAGATTAGTGGAGAGGGAAGAGAGCTTCCGGTTACCTCACTCACGGTACGAAACACAATTCACTATTGTCACCATAAGTTCACGACAATTTAGGAAATTACGATATGTTTTGTAATATAATTTCATTATTACGCCCCGTCACAAGTCCACTGCTGAACATAGGCCTCCCCAAAGATCGCCACGAAGCTCGATCCTGAGCCACCTGCATCCATCGACTTCCCGCAACACTGCACAGGTCGTCACTCCATCTTGTGGGGGGTCGTCCTACACTGCGTTTGCCTGTACGTGGCTGCCACTCGAACACCTTTTTTCCCCAACGGTTATCAATTCTGCGAGCTATGTGGCCGGCCCATTGCCACTTCAGCTTGCTTATCTTTACGAAAAAAATCTTTTTCTTTCAAAATGCCCTTACAAGACATGAAAGATTTGCCTATATTCATTTCGCTGGTTAATAAGAGCAGCACCAGTGCCTTAATGATACTGCTCCCGACAGCTCTCTATTTCTAGTTTTCAGATCTCGCATTATTTATTGGACAAAAATGTATGAATAAAAATAAACTTGCATACAAATCACATAATTTTACAAAAAATAACCAACAGACAGACTGTACCCGAATGAATAGACCAAGCCATTATAAAACTTGAAAAGACCGACGAAAGAATTATCAGTCTTTCCTATAAGCACATAATTTAAAACAAAGTCTCAAGAGGCGAATCCATCACAAGAACAATAACTCAAAACAAATTAATAAACGGCGTCTGGAAACAGTTGCGTGAAAACATCAGAGCCTAATTAAGAACAAAGTGATATTTTGTTAGAAGAAAAAAAGAGCATTATGACAATGAAAAACGACCTGTAGGGGTGTATTCTTTAAAATTAATTCTTAAGAGGCAACAATTTGTCTTTAACATGATGCAGGGCTGCCACGGTCTGAAATATTATTCACGAAGAAGTCTAAATATTGTTTAAGATTTAGATAATTTTCATAACAGTGAATTTTTAGTCTTAATACAATAATGGCTTCATAAATAATTTACTGAAGTGTTTGACTTTAATTGACTTTAAGACTGAGAATTGACTTTAAGCTTACAAGACAGATGATGTAAAGTGAAATAATCCATAACCGACGAGCGTATGCGCATAAATATATGTGTGTTAAAAAGGCGTGAGAAGTGGATCGTGCCAAGTAGAAATCTGTAATCTCTGCTTACCCCTCTAGGTGACAGGTGTGAGTACTTAAGGTAAGCACACAAAAATATTAGAAGTTAACATTTTTTTTTAGATTTAGACAATTCTTTTAACTGTCGCTTTCTAGACTTAATTCAATCATCGCTCCGTAAAGAATTCATTGCAGCGTTCTACTACTTCTTCGTCGGCATCACCTGCCTGAGTCCACTGCTGGATACAGACTTTTACAAAACGCCCTTCATCATCATCATCATCATCATCATTTCAGCCTATCAGAAGTCCACTGCTGAACATAGGCCTCCCCCAAAGATCGCCACGAAGCTCGATCCTGAGCCACCTGCATCCATCGACTTCCCGCAACACTGCACAGGTCGTCACTCCATCTTGTGGGGGGTCGTCCTACACTGCGTTTGCCTGTACGTGGCTGCCACTCGAACACCTTTTTTCCCCAACGGTTATCAATTCTGCGAGCTATGTGGCCGGCCCATTGCCACTTCAGCTTGCTTATCTTTACGAAAAAAATCTTTTTCTTTCAAAATGCCCTTACAAGACATGAAAGATTTGCCTATATTCATTTCGCTGGTTAATAAGAGCAGCACCAGTGCCTTAATGATACTGCTCCCGACAGCTCTATTTCTAGTTTCAGATCTCGCATGCATTTTAATATTATTAAACTTGTTTTATTGTGATATGAAGCGAGACGTTTTCCACCTAGCCGTCACACAAAACGCCACGTCGTTCCGAGAGGCCGTGGTAATACCCCGATCGGGCTGGTCTACTCGAGCAACAGCATAGGCCGTCGCTCGGCTTAGGAAGATCGACCCTAAACGGCCAGTATCTATATATTATAATAGTAATATTAAATTTTGTATATTATGCTTAAAAAAATGAGTGCATAACAAAAAAATCACAATTAAACCTAAAGGCGTGACAACCCTGGAGAAACAAGATTAAGAAAGCTCGTAAAAAAGCAGCAGAGAAATATACGCCTTAATAGCTTAACTTTTCATCTGGCGAACGAATTAACAAGCGCCTCGGCGTAAATAAACACTGATTAATTGTGAACATTAATTTGAGAAGTAACCTCTTGCACGTGAGCCCCGATTTAACCGATCTTCTGAAACAAGAGGTAAACTTTACACTTGAAGATATTATCAAAATTTTAACGCGAATAATGAAATACATCGTGTTCTTATTTACGACTAGCTGCTGTGAATTCGCGTATTGTTTACAATAAAATTAACTCCTTTCAAGTTGATTTTATTAAAACAAAAATGTAGTTCAATAACACATGATAAAGGCCGTATCTAAATATTTGAGTGGGTTTTAACCTAACGATGTTTTACTTCAACGTCGAGCACGCGGTAGATTCGAGTCTCACAATCGCAATTAACTATATTCGTGAACACTTAGTGATTATTAAAACCCATTTCATTTCTCATCGGTCACCCTACAATCCCAAATACTATGCAGGTTATCATTTATATGCAATATCTAGTAACGGTAATTGTACGTGGAAGTAGAGGCATCTTGTGCTTCTGCATTTCGTTCGATAAGTGTGGTAATCGGAGGCCCCCTCCCCCACACCTGTTCCGCCTACCGATCCTTCATCCTCCAAAAATGTTTAAAAGCTGGCAACCCACCTGCAATTTATCTGGTGTGTCCAGATGTACGTGGGCTATGATACTTACTTGTGAGCCGCTTGCTCATTTGCCCCTTTCACATTAAAAAATGTACATATGAAATACGTATTAAAAAAAGATGTAATTTTTTTTTTTAAATTATCGACATACGTTTATCTCATCTGATGATGGGCGATGATGGGATCGAAGGTGTAGCACGCTTGCCTATAAGGAACCTATCATAACATACACTTGCAATATAATATGCTGGACGGTACGGGTTGTAGTATCGTCTAGAGTGCGGAACATCTAATTGCGTTTGACAATCGCAAGCGTGCTGCCTGCCAAGCGTAAGTACTATGGCATTACTTCTCTTCTTTATTAATAAAGATAATATGGTAGCCAAGAGGTAAATATATGAGTTAACACACTGAAGGCTGCCATGTGGGCAAAAAGACGCATGTTAGATACGAAACTGGAAACTTTAGTGATGGAAAGTGGAAATATGTCAGCACTGCGTTCACTGACCTCCCGCCCTCCCCGCGAAGTGACCATGGACGAATCTTCCACGTTAGGCAAGCATTAGTCAGTGCCTTTTCGATGAGTATATCCAGCAGTGGAATCGGGCAGACGATGCTCAAGAAGAAGCAGTAGAACACTGCAATGAATTATTTTTTAATTTATTTTATTTATTTATACTTTATTTAAATACCTTTAACAAAAGTATTACAAAGGACGGACTTAATGCCTCTTGGCATTATCTGCCAGTCAACCCGGGGCGTAGAGAGATATAGTAAGGGTGCCAAACATTAAATTTGTTGAAAAAAAAAAACTAAAATATATGAATAAATATATATAACACATAAAATAAAATATATTTAATTATTATTATATCATCTATTCATCTGTAGATAATATTAGTCAATATGATAATAATAAAAAAAATATATATTTTTTATTATTATCACATTGTCACGTTTAAATGTTAAAAAAATATTTTTGCTGGGGGCGTAGGCAGAGATTCCTGATTTATACTTGGCACGATCCCGTAACACGGCTCACGCCTTTTTACGAGATACACATAGTACGCCCGTCGGTTATGGGTACTTTTACTTTACATTACAGGTAATCTTACTCGTAAACTTATAGCATCCCAACTAAATTTAAAAATCTCGACTGAACTGCTGGGAATTTTTGTTACGTAACTAAATTTATGTTTAACCTTTAGTCTTTTGCACTGAGATTAAAAGCTTGTGTCTTATATTTTGTGGATTATTAAAAAAAAACTAAAGTAAAAGTGGAAGGCGTAGGCGCTTTGGGAAGTCTGCAGTCTGTGCTCATATTCTGGATTGCCCTAACCGTTAATTAGATTTGACTGACCATATATCCTCGCAAAAGAACACCCATTGGCAAGAACCAAGGATGATTCGCGAGGTTATTGAAATTAAAGAAACATACTAATTTCAATAGAGATGGCTGGGTGCTGCCACCACCGGCTTGGGATTTGGTAATTAATAACATTAAATCATACCACTGCACGACCACAAGACACCGTGAGCTCATTCTGCGTAGATCTGATCTAAAATTAATAATTACAAAGCTAGGTAGCCGGGTTACCTGTGACATTACCTATGATCCTGTTGTTAAAGCACCCAAAACGTCGGGATATAAAAAGTCTAATTAAGCGCGATAAAATCCGAAAATAATATTTACATTACGAATGCGTTGTGTTCGCGTGAATACAAGAAATCACTATTTATGGGACTGTTCACTTACAATGACCGCGGTGCTGTCTGATACCCATTACCATGAGCTATCTCGGCAACTTGTCACAATTATAACGCTCACGGACCTTATCGGAACGCCCGTCGTCCGATTTATAGCTGGCAACACACCTTGTCCTTCCATTTAACTGTTATAACGTTGTAAATTAAACGGTTATTGTTCCAGCAGTTAAAATTAACGATTATTGTGAGTGGGGAGGACAAGTGAGATAACACGGAGGAGCCAAGCGAGCTTGTTGTTGCATTGATGTAATCGCCCGATTCGAGGGAGACGCGTAACGGTAATTTTCTTAATCATTTAACTTGAAAATTTTTTTACGAGTAAAAAGATCTTTTAAAGTTTTATTTAATCCTTTTCTTCAACTTTTCATTTATATTTAAGATTTCACTAACTAAGTTTAGTAAGCGTGGTAGACCCAAGCGGCGGCTTTTGCTGCTGCTCGAATGGGGCCGGCTCGACCGGGTTGGTACCACGGCCTCGCAGAATACCGGCGTGAAGTAAGGGTAAATTGTGCTTCTGCGTTTCGTTCGGTGAGTGAGGTAAAATATGTAAAAAGTTCCCACCCTTCCTTCCTCTAATCTCCCAAATATCCTTAAAGGCCGGCAACGCACCTGCAGCACATCTGGTGTTGCAGATGTACGTGGGCGACGGTAATCACTTACCGTCAGATGAATCTCTTGCTCGTTTGCCGCCTTTCTCATAAAAAAAAGTTAAGTTTTATTAATCTGAAATTATTACTTCAATTTTTTTTTTTAAATAAACTACAAGTAACGGAAGAGAACAAATACAGAAACAATAACACGATATGGATAAGACGGACTGGAAATTATTCATTACTGTATTTTCTTTCGGTGCTCACTTCATACCGCATCCATTATTAACAGCTTCTGCGGGGGAAGTGAAAAGAGATTTATGAAATGCTCGCGTAGGATGATTTCAAAGAAAACGACCCCGATAGGGAAGAGTTATGGCGTCAATAATCTCACGCCGATACTGTGCCTACAAAACTGTCGCATGCTGCTTATCGGTGTTTTTATATTCTGAGCCTTTAAGTTATCAATACATGTGTTAACTTAATTCATCAGTCTAAAAGAAAAACAGTGAGCATCTTTAAATGATAATACCAATGTGATCGACTTTGATAAGTAAAGTAGCAGCCTGTAAGTGCCCACTGCTGGGAAAAGGCCTCCTTCTCAAATACGAGCATCAGAGAGGGTTTAGAAGCCGGGAAGGGCCCGCCACGCTGCTATACGCTGAAATAATATTGTTTTATTATTCAGACATGCAGGTTTCCTCTCGAGGTTTTCCTTCACCGCTGAGAACGTGGTAAAGACAGCACTTAAAATTGCTATTGAAAATTTTAGTGGTGCCGGCATCGGGGATCGCGAATGAGATCACCAAGAAAGAGCCAGCTAAAGCCGGCACATGCACCACGGAAGGTTCGCCTGCACTCCCCACGCTGGGCAGGCGGGTTCGTGAGCGGTGGTGACACTGCACCCCATCCCCATGTTGATGTACCCATTTTATATTTAATTTAAACAACCACGAGAGTAAAAATTAAATTGTCCCATATCGGATAAACAAATTATCCATCTCCACAGCCGCACGATACGTCAGCGTGACGTGCGTCAAGCCGTCATTCCCGCTCCGTATTTATGACGTGGCGTCGCCGGCAGCAGCCGCCATTTGTAAAACTCAATTACGCGCCGTCTCCACTCGCCTCGCTCTCTAATAATGATAATTGATGACGAAATTTGCGAGCTTTTTGCGGAGAGATCCTTTCCGGCTGTATTTCTTGTTTGTGACGCGTTCCCTTTCTCTACTACGATACGGCATTTTTTCATCTGTAGATAATATTAGTCAATATGATAATAATAAAAAAAAAATATATTTTTTATTATTATCATATTGTCACGTTTAAATGTTAAAAAAATATTTTTGCTGGGGGCGTAGGCAGAGATTCCTGATTTATACTTGGCACGATCCCGTAACACGGCTCACGCCTTTTTACGAGATACACATAGTACGCCCGTCGGTTATGGGTACTTTTACTTTACATTACAGGTAATCTTACTCGTAAACTTATAGCATTTTTTTTTGATAATCCAAACGCACCCGTCTGTTACAAACTAGCTTCGTCTACGGCTTTGTTGTCGTGAGACTTTCAAAGCTTTTCCCTTAGTCGCTTTTCATGAAACTCAGGACGACGAAGGGGCTGACAACAATCGTATTTTTTCTCTCGAATATAGTTTTCGCTTCTTCTACCAGCTTAACTATTCTACTTGCCTAGCAAGTTATATCCGTACGACCACCCGTTACTCTATATTAACGAAGTAAACGCTTGTCTTGGCTTGTCTGTAGAGTTTGCGTTGGGTTTGGATCATCAGAGCCACGTCTGTTGCGTAGCACGGACGTACGGCTCGTGCGGTTTGTACGTGAGTAATTTACGCTCGAAATTTAAACACTAAATTTAATTATAATTCAGGTTGTTTTCATTAACTACTTTACATTATTTACGATATATAAATGTCAATGATAAGTTAGGATGCGTTGTCGAAGCGGTACAGTTATGTAATGAAAAAAAAAAATCAGATTAATAAAATGACGTAAATGGAAACAAAGCCAAGTGTCCCGCAATATTTCTTCATAACACAGGCCCTGTTTAATTTGTAAATCGCTTCACGACTGATTAAAAACTCCTTTGAAATATTTACGAGGCGTCGGGAAGAAAGTTGACGGAGCTCGGATTTTTCTTATTTCTCCCCTCAGTCTTTTAAATTGAAAAAGTGAACATTATTTGTTATTTTTTTAGTGCATTATTTATTTCGCATTCGAGTGAAAATATCACGAAGGTGGTGCTAAAATATAGCCATTTTTATTCTTCTTTTAACGAAGATTAATGATTTTTTTTTTCCTGAAGGCTTTTATTTCAATATAGAATAATATAAAACGTTAATCTCTCAGCTTCTAAAGTAGGTTCACTACCAACAAGGTTTTTTGTTTTTTCTTTTAGTTTAACGTAGGGGAAAGGTGCTCGCACCTACCCGTCACCGTCTCCGGTGACTGGTTATGTCGGAATCAGCATTGAAGATGCCGGACCGACTAAAACCCCCCCGCGGTAGATCTGCTGTTGGCCCAGTGGCCTTTACAGCTTCATCGGTAGAGACTCGCGAGCAGGTACAATTACCTCCTCTGCATGTCTTCCTCCACGCGATATGTTTAACAGGTACGACGTAACAATTTGCCCCGGACAAAATGATGAGCCGACAAGACCCGGCAAGACATCATAATGGCCAGACAACGTAGCGCAAGGGGGGCA
Organism: Bhutanitis thaidina; assembly: GCA_029286595.1. Taxonomy (NCBI): domain Eukaryota; kingdom Metazoa; phylum Arthropoda; class Insecta; order Lepidoptera; family Papilionidae; genus Bhutanitis; species Bhutanitis thaidina. Next base: position 13,232,009 of record JAGSMS010000017.1, read on the forward strand.
ATAAATCTAAAAGCAAGTGAACCCAACAGCCTAATTCAAGGCCATTAGACATCCCTCCCATTCTCCTCTGAGCCGGATATGCTAACAAAGAAAACCGTTGATTAGTTTTTTTCTAACAATGACTCAATTGCTATCAACAAATTAGATATATATATATGATTATTATATATGTTAAGAATGAATCGCTTGTAAATTTATGACATGACAAATAATACGTTCAAAAGGTGTTGAACATTCTATGAAACAAAATGTACAACTATTGGTAATAATGGAAAAAAGTTTAAAAGTTTTTTTTTTTTTTTAATAATGCTTTGTGTTTTCTGCGAAAGAATCTGTACTCCGTTTTCTTCCAGTAAGTGACGTAAGAGGCACTTAAGGGAAAAGCCTTGAAGATCTCTTAGCAATCTCATGCAGCACACGCGAACGAGGCTCGTTGTCACCCGTTACGTCCAATCTCCCGGAGAGGCGTAAAATGGGTAGTGGAAACTAGTTTGGCTAATCTGAGTCGTGTCAAGTGGAAAAGCCATAGCCTTTCTCTCGTAGTCTTCTAATTTTAACCCGTTAGAAAGCACGGCTGAGCCACTATAGCGGATTGGTTAGGACATTTATCTCCGAATCAGGAGACTCGAGTTCGATACCCTATATGGAGGGCTCGTATTATTGAGTTTACGTACGGCTTGGACACTAAGAAGGTGAGATGTTTACCACCGCCCCACTGTCCCAAAATGTGCTCTGGTGGTGACACGGTGGTGAGAGCTTGTTATTTATCTGTAGTTCTTATGTAGTAATAGTTTATACTCTTAAATGTTTTTAATGTTTTTTTTTAATTATAATATTTTCCGATTTTCAGGCAACCAACACCTTTTCTCATTCCATCATTTGTCTTTTTCTCTCTGAGGCACTAAATTATTATGATCTATTTCTGTACGAGGCAGAGCCAAGTGGCGGCTTTTGCTGTTGGTCGAATGGGCCGGCTCGACCAGACTAGTAGTAGCACCCTGGATACCTGAAGTAGAGGCATCATGTGCTTCCGCGTTACGCTCGTTGAGTGAGGTAAACGGAGGTCCTCTCCCCTTTTCCTCTGCCCACTTGCCCCTCTATAAATATCCTTAAAGGTCGTCAACTTACCTGCCTGCCTGGTGCTGCAGAAAAAATCCGTTTATTCATATGTCGAATAAATAAATATAATTGCGAAACGCCCTCTCAGAACTGAATTTATTACAGAAATCAGGTTATTATAGTTGGTCATGTGCATATGATCATTTCTGGCATTACGCCTGGCTTAAAACGAAGCGAAATGTTGTCAAATAGATTAGTTTTTATCTGTTGTCTACCCCGTTCTTAAGCCCTATATACGCTACAGACTATAATACGAATACTCAAAGCCCAGTCGTGTTCACGTGCTCCTGTTTTTACACTATATGCCCCAGGGCGGTTATTCTTTGAGATATTTTACCATACCGCGACCATGCGTATGGCTTAGTGATCAGCAAATTCACAGCAGAGTTGCTGGATGAATACCGGGCACAACTAATATTACCGTAAAGTCCCCATGTCTGGAGCCTTCATCTGGAGCTTCCTCCAATGTTATCGCCTAAACGATATTGCTAAGGAAGGGGTAATAATGAGTGGGTGCCTCTGTATTTCTGTAGATTGTATGTGGAATTTAGCTCTAAACTAGTAGAGCGTAGCGGCGGCTTATGCTGCTGCTCCTATAGGGGTGAAGTAGAGGCATCTTGTGCTTCTGCGTTTCGTTCGGTGAGTGAGGTAACCGGAGGCCCAATCACCGTCCCCATCCTCATCGTTCTACTCAACTCCCGAATATCCTTAAAGGCCGGCAACGCGCCCGCAGCCCTTCCGTAGTTGCAGATGTACGTGGGCGTCGGTAATCGTATGCCATCTGGTGAACCGATTGCTCGTTTACCGCCCATGACATAATAACAATCTCATTAACAACACTATCTTCCGGTAAATGACTGAAAGTAACATATCGCTTAGGAGGACATGTGCATCATTTATTACCATTATTAGTATTATTATCAGCAAGACCAGCGGTTAAATATACACTATCCGACGACCGAAGTATTTTAGATCGGTGAAGCAAAAAGAAAAAACAAAAAACAAAAGAGGAACACGACCGGGGCCGAGCCGTTTGCTTCATTTAAAGAGTTGAAAGTGGCGTAAATTGTTGGTTACACGCACACTGAGGTATTATTATCCGGCGTACCCTCGTGTTTAACTTAACGAGGCCAGCGCGCCTCGATTGGCTACGCTGCTTTTCTTTACGAGCCTGCAACGAAGATGAATTGCAGAGCTCCTTTTGGGCATCTTGTGCTTCAGCGTTTCGTTCAGTGATTGCGGTGGCCGGAGGATCACTCCCTCTCCCCATACCGCCTTCCGCATCCTCCCTCCCATCTCTTAAATATTCTTAAAAGCCGGCAGCGCACCTACAGCTCCTCTGGCGTTGCAGGTGTACGTGGGCGACGGTAATCGCTTGCCATCAAGTGATTACTAAAAAAGTACTGAATAGAATGTCAACAATTAATATTATGATCTGTATTCTAGCAAATAAATTATTTGAACTTGTACATTTTTATCAACATTTATGTAAGTTTAGGAAAACATTCACTAACACAAGTAAAAAGTAATATTTTACTATCCATGTCAATTAGCATTCAAAGGCCATAAATATAACATTCTTTATCTTTTAATATCACCGTAAAAGTCTTTTAAGCAAATTGACATAAAACATAGAAATTGAACACCATTTGTTCCACATTTACGATTTTGTCAATAGTTTAGTATTGATATTTTACTTTTGTCATGAATGTAATTAATATTACAGGTAGTTTTTTAACGCGGTAGAGCCAAGCGGTAGCTTTGCTGCTGCTCGAATCGGCCAGCTCGACCGGGGCAGTACCATGACATCGCAGAACACCGGCGTGAAGTAGAAGCATCTTGTGCTTCTGCGTTTCGTTCGGTGTGTGAGGTAACTGGAGGCCCGCACCTCCCTCCCCTATTCCTCCTTAAATATCCTTAAAGGCAATCACTTACCATCAGGAGAGCCGCTTGTGCGTTTGCCGACTTTGCCATATAAAAAAAAACCTACAGCAACAATCTATGCTATTAATCATTGTAACATTATGATCATAGCGGACTCCAAATTAAAAGCTAAGCACCAGCCTGTCAATGTCCCACTGCTGGGCAAAGGTTCTCGGAGTTTGACAGGGTTTTGGAGCCGGAAAGTGTCCACCACGCTGCTCCAGGGAGAATTGGAATGCAGTGTTGGTTGTGGTATAAGAATTTGCCAACCACTTTCTTCCTGGCGATGTTTTAAGAGTCGACTAAGAGAAATGTCATCGAAAGCTTGTGGTGTCAGCTATCGAGTTAACCATCTCAAAATATACGAGACCGAAATTACAAACAACGATAAGTATATTAGTATATGATATTAAGCCTAATGAAAAAACATATAAAGGTGTCTCAGAATGTTTTTCGTTTTTAGATGTTAAATAAAAAACAAAATATCAATTAAATCTCGTTTTATTTAATGTTAATCTTCGTGATTGCCATATGATCCGGACTTTTTTGGCTACAGAAATGCAAAACCAGAAGGGCTACAACCGCTACACCTTTTTCCAGCAAGATGGAGCCACTTCTCATGTTACAAATGACTCATTAGCTGGTGTTCACGATTTATTCCCTGGAAGAGTGATAAGTCGCCGAGGAGACATCAATTGGGCACCGAGGAGCCCTGATTTAACGCCTGCTGATTTCTTCCTATGGGGCTACCCGAAAAGCAAAGTTTACAATCCAATGCCACCCAACCCGAATGTTTTGAAGCAAAGAATCACTGAAGAAATCAACTCTATTCCAAGAGCTATGCTCCAGCGAGCTATTGAAAATTTTAGCTCCAGGTTAAATGCGTGGTGCGCATTTGCAAACGGTTGTTTTTCATAAATAAACTTCAAGAATTGCTCTTTAAATTAACATTAAATAAAACGAGATATAATTGATATTATGTTTTTTATTTAACATCTAAAAACGAAAAACATTCTGAGACAATCCTTTATTTTAGCAATAAACTTCCTATGACTGCTTTAAGACAGTGCTATTTCTATTTCAGATGCAATAGTGTCGAAATTGAATAATAGTTAACAATGAAAAATCTCCTCTCGGTGATCATAGGCCTCCAAGAGATAAATAAAAAAAATGAAGATCCACCAGCACGTGACGCAGAAGACTACGTTGCCAATGCCATCGGTGGGTTCGGTCCCTGGCAAGCTGCAGTGTGCGCGGTCGCTTCCATTACAAGATTTATTGTTATGTGGAATATGACGTCTATATTTTTCTTGACACCCGAAACGGACTTTGTGTGTGTTGAATTTAAAAAGGAACCATTAACGCATATTGTAAATTCGACGTGTTACGATGATTGTAGCAAATATGAATACTTTAATCAGGGCCTCAATGATACCTTAATTACCGAGTACGGTCTGATTTGCGACAAGCAATGGCTGTCGAGCTTTTCGCAGTCCGTCATGATGTTTGGGATCCTTGTAGGAACGTCGCTTTTTGGTTGGATTTCAGACAGGTATAAATAATTAATATTTCTTTGTAGTACATTAATCTGAAACGCTTATAACACTTTTGCTAAGCTTTAATAGCCGTGGAAGACTAATCGTCAGAGTGCTCACTTTAGTTTAGGTGCGATCCCCGATGGTGGCACCACTGAAATTGTCAATAATCATGTTAAGTGCTGAATTTATTACGTGCTCGACGGTGATGGAAAACATCGTGAGGGAACCTGCATGTCTAAGAAATATTATCTCGAGGATATGTGAAGTCCAACAACCCCCAACGGAGCAGTGTGACGGACCCTTCTTGGCTTCAAAAACTCAGATATTTGAGAAGGAACCCTTTGTCCTGGGGTATTAACAGGCTTACTTTACTAAGTTTTACTTAAGTTACTAAATCAGACACATTCTTATTTAACTGTTAAGGTTCGAGCTTACCAACGAATTAACAGACCCTTAACATATGATTTTTACCGTTTTACCACGGAAAAACTGATGGCGAACATCTGTTTGGGATTAAGCGTCTGTTACTTTGCCGGTGAATTCGAGCCTCAATAGAAACTGTTGTTGACATTATCATTCTTGATTAGGTTCTAACCAGAACTCACCTGAGAGCAAGCAATAATCTTACTTAATTTGAAATTAAACTATTATTTATGTTATTATATTCTCGACGTTTCGATTGCTTTACAGCAGCCATGGTTACGGGGCGACAGAGGTGTTAGATGTCCAGATGTCATAGTTAACCACTGGGCTACCTTCAGCTTTTATTTATTAATTTTGATCCGATTTATGCAGAATGTGCTCACAGTATCTCGTGGTCGTGCAGTGGTATATTTTAGATTTAATTAAACAAAATTAAACGCGGCACAATTCGTAAATAATAGTATAAATTCAAATGTATAGTGTCACATCTTACCTGAGTTGATCTCTGTGTTACACGGTCATCATCTTGGGCTGCCTATCTAAGCCCAAAGAACATAAGCCTTTCCAAGGAAATTTCTAATATAGCTGTTAAGTTGTACCTTCTTACAACTCAATATGGTGTAATTTTAGATAATTAATGGATCTGAATAATATTAATATTCATTTAATCATACTGTATCTACTGCCTCTCCGTTTGTTGCCTTTAAGTAAAGTGGCACATGCCTTTTTTCTAAGCAATATTAAAAACTTTCTTTGTTATGTGTTAACCTTGTTAGTCATCATCATCATCATCATTTCGGCCTATCAGAAGTCCACTGCTGAACATAGGCCTCCCCCAAAGATCGCCACGATGCTCGATCCTGAGCCACCTGCATCCATCGACTTCCCGCAACACTGCGCAGGTCGTCACTCCATCTTGTGGGGGGTCGTAACCTTGTTAGTAATCTTGATTAAATAAATAAAGCATCAGCTAGTCGGCGTTCAAGTACATATCACGTTAGTTTCGTCCGTACTCACCACGCCGGGTAGAAGGTACTAATTACGACTAATAAGTACTAAATCTTCTTGATCTAAACAATTTCCGATTGTTTCAGATTCGGGCGACGTATCAGCCTCGTTAGCTCCGTACTATTGAACGTCGTGTTCATGTTGGCAACACCGTTTTCGCCGCGCTACTGGATCTTCAGCTGCTTCAGACTGATCACAGGTGTCGCAACCGGTGGAATACTGACAGTATGTGTTGTGTACGTTATGGAGGTGGTCGGAAAAGATTACAGAGAAGCTGCAAGTTGCGGTCTCGTTCAACCGGATGGTTTGGCTCAAGCCTCTTTAGCAATTTTCGCATATTATTCGTCGTCCTGGAATATATATATTTTAGCATATAGTGTTGCCTCAGTTTTGATTTTTATACTAATACTATTCATACCCGAGTCACCGAGATGGTTGATATCGCGGGGAAGAATCGATGAAGCTATAGAAATAATAACAAATGCTGCTAAATGGTAAATATGAAATACTATATTCTAATATTTCTAACGTGGTAGAGTCAAGCGGCGGCTTTAGCTGCTGCTCGAATGGGCAGGCTCGACCGGGTTGGTACCACGACCTCGCCGAATACCGGCGTGAAGTACAGGTATCTTGTCCTTCTGCGTTTCGTTCGGTGAGTGAGGTAACCGGAGGCCCACTCCCCCTTCCCATTCCACTTCTTATCCTCCCTCCCATCTCCCAAATACCCTTAAAGGCCGGCAACGCACCTGTAGCTCCTCTGGTGTTGCCGATGTATATGGGCGACGGTCATCGCTTACCATCAGGTGAACCTGTAGCTCGTTTGCCGCCTTTCTCATAAAAAAAAACCTATTCGATATATCGGATCTAAAAGGTGATCGATCAAGAGTTTAATGAGAAATGATTTTTATCAACAATTAGGCTATTATTCATGACTTAATTAATATTCCAGCAATAGAATCAATACGTCGAAAATCGAAGAGAACATCAAACAAAGTGTAGCAGAATTGAAATTGCATGATAGAGAAATAATTAATACTACTTATTTAGATTTGTTTAAAACCAAAGAATTGGCAGTGAACACGATATGCGTGTTTGTAGTATGGACTATCAGCGGGACTTGCTTCTTCGGTATAAATCAGTACATGACTTTCGTCGGCTCCAATTTATATATTGCAGTGATCATATTAGGTTTAATCCAGGTAAACTATAAAGTTCTGGTTTCATTAAAGTTATTCTAAAACACACCTAGATTCAATTTGGAATTAGAAGATTTCCCAATGTTGTTTAATTTAGAACTACCTAAAATTAGAACTAACTGACTTAAAATACAACTAACTAATTGCGTTGTTGAGAATTATAATCTTAGTTGTAATTATGTGTATATTTCTTTTTAGATGCCTGTTGGTTTAATTGCCTGGATCATCAACAAGTGCTTTGGACGGAGGAAATCGGCGATGGGAATATTAACAATGGCGGGTGTTATTATGATTTTACTGATTTTCACAGCCGACTATTACTGGGCTACTACAATCCTCGGAATTATTGGGTTCGGTGCCACAAGTTCAATATTTGGAGTCATTTACGTTTACGTCTCGGAATTATTCCCGACGCCGTTAAGGAACATGGCCTTTGGTTTGACCTCTACCGGTGCTAAGATGGGCGCGATGATAGCTCCGTTCATTGCTAATTTGAGACCACAATGGGTACCTTCGCTGGTATTTGCTGGTATATTATTCATAGCCTGTGCTTTTTGTTGGCCTCTATCTGAAACTAAAGGAATAAATTTGAAAGATACTATTGAATAGTCTTTGGTAGGCAAAGATGTATTAAATTCATACATCTTTAAGGTGGATAAATGTATATTAAAGTTCAAAAACATCCAAGCGCGACATTGCGTATGTTTGGGGATAAGCACGATCCATATTACTGTAAAAATACCATACATTAGTCACAGAATGTGACACGTACTCATTCGTATGTTGGCGTTGCCTCATTATGCGAAGCATTAAACAATTGTTAGAAAGTCTCATATTTCTTCCATTGTTTAGATCGAGACAAAGGTTAATGCACATCTCAAAAAGAAAAAAACAAACGAATCGGGTAATCAATATAAAAATAGCATAACTAATGTTTAATAATAAAAAAAGTTTTAGCTTAATAGTTATAAATTAGAAAGTCATGTGAATATAAATAACATGCTGTATTGAATTGTTGCAAGATTGATGTACGCATCGTGTTATATTTATCAGAGAAATTATTAGTTTCGATAAAGCGCCTGGACGTGCTCAATTGATGTGACAGGAAATTGATGAAGGTTAATATTTTATTTTATTTTTGCATGTTGGTAATTTGTGAAATTGTCTATTTTAGTATTATGTTAGAATTCCTTTAGATATTTGAGAAATGCTATAAAAATTTCGTTACATGTTTATATGATATATGAAGTTATTTACTCCCAACTGCATGTGTATATAACTATATGCATCGAGGAAATTTTAATATGATTGTAGATAAAGATATTATATTTAAACCTGTTTTAAATTTTTTCGTGGCCACGACATAATTTTATGGAAACTTGACAGGTGATCTTGTTCTGATAACTTTCGATCAGAACAATTTAAGCAGATCTAGACCCAGTAATGGCATCGCCAATCCCCTTGCCGTGCGTTTATGGCAAATCCTACTTAAGGGAGAGGCCTATGTCCTGCACTGGATTATTAGCAGGCGGATAAGGTATGGGTATTTGAGGTTAAAGCCAACGCCATACTTTGTGAAGACTAATTCTAAGAATTATTTAAGGAAATTTATGATTTTACTGAAACATAATATATACAATTAAACATCTAACACCTGTTATAGATCTTTATCATTACTCTTCAACTTTTTTTGCCACTTTACATTTTCAGCCAATTGATTTGTTTTCTAGTATAATTACTACGTTAGAGGTAACCTTTATATCGAATGAGATTCTGCTCAAGTGTTTGCATATTATGACCGTCCTGTAGTGTTTTTTGTTCAGAGCCGATCTCGTCACACTTCAAAACATTCATTTGTTTCTATAATTCTGCACTGGCAGGATAGTTACGTAGAAACGGCATTCGAATTTAACCAATTCGATGACGCACTCATTGGTTCTGTCACATTGCGGGAGATCAAACGCGCCGCGCCCCTCGCCGGCTGCGATCAATTCGAGATGACACTCAAATGAGGCGCGACGCTCAGATCAATGAGATAAATCCGTCGGCGGGTTCTTTCAGCGGGATTCGTACTGGTGATGAATAAAGCATTACATTCTTTAATTTATTGTTAGTACGGTCAAGTTTCGCAATGTATCACACCGGGAATAAGGCATCAAAGGCTAACCTTACCGTACCGTTCCGTATCAAGTTCGATATAAATGAATGAATATATATGTTAGTTATTATAAAAATCTATGATTTTTATTTTGATATTTCCAATTGTGCACTTTCATTTCTACTGTAAATCTGTTATGTAATGTATTTTAGTTAAATATTTAAAATTTTCTAGCGGTAGCAACTTTACAGACGTGCCATGACAAGACACGACGTTGCAAATAGAAATCCGTAATCTTTGCTTATTCCTTTAAATAACAGGCGTTAAGTAACATTCAATACTTACATATTTAATATTTGTAACGGTTGAGCGTTTAGTATTCAAAAACGCTCATCGTTAAACAGGAAATGCATTAAGTTTACTAAATAGAAGTAAGCGAGCGGCGCAGGCGCAGAATATGCATGTTACACGGCGCCCGTTCGTTCTTTGTACGTCCGCCGGACGATTCCTATTGGTGACACGTCTGGTTAGACAATGCGCTCCCAGAGCACCACGGACCTGAAGATTTGTATCTGTTCCGGCGCTCTGTGTGGCCCCGGCATGTAGATGTGGTAAGAGAACGTCATGAGATTGTAGGACTATATCCTAATCCTAATGTTGTTATGTTGTTGTGATTGTATATGAAATTTTTTTATGCTGAAAGGGTAAACGATCTTGCGGCTCATCGGTTTGCTGACCTGGTAAGTGATTGCCGTCGCTCACGTTCATCTGTAACACCAAAGCAAGTTCATCAGTAACGCCTTTAACGATATTTAGGGGATGGACGTGATTATAGAGAGGAGGGAGTGGGCTTCCGATGACCTCACTCACCGAATGACACGCAGAAGCACTAGATGACTCTACTTCACGTCAGTATTCTGCGAGGTCGTGGTACTACCACCCACGAGGCGGCCCATTCGAGCAGCAGCAAAAGCCGCCGCCTAGTACAAATTCTGTGCTTCCATAACTGTTCTTAAATAAATTAAGCAATATAAAAAGAACAATGATATAATGACGAAACAAATAAATGAGGCGAGTGTAAATGGTAGAGTCGGGAGAGGAAGACCTAGGCAAACATTTCACGATCTAATCGGAGACGTTCTGAAAAAAGGCCAGGTCAAGTGTACTCTAAGCCAACGAGCATGCATGCGAAGATTGATGAAAGTGGAAGAAGCGTAAGACGTATGTCAGGACCGTTGCAAGTGGAAGGGGATTGTCTCTGCCTACCCCGTTGGGAACAAGGCGTGAGTATATATACTTAAAAAGAAAACAGGTCTTTGATGAAAGGAGGTATTGTACCAGGTGTCCAGTAAATGGTGGATCACCCGGCAGGTACGTACGAGTAAAAGGAGTGCGACGGTCACATAAAACAACACAAGAACATAAATATTGAAGACAGTCTCTGAGTTAAATTACTTTAAACAATATTACGAATTTTGAAGACTGTGTTTTTATTTATTGAGCACCATGAATACAAATTGAGGATATAACCAAAAACAATATTTGTTTGAATGTTGGATGGTCATTTACTTAAATATAAAGCCTAACTCTATGCAGTTTTAAAATTTCATATTGATATCACTAATCTTATTAATACAGACAGACATAGTGATCCGAGTTCTCAAGGATAAAGTAGCAGCTTGTTAGTGCCCATTCCTGGGCAAAGGCCTTCCTCTGAAGTTTTGGAGCCGGGAAGAGCCCACTACGTTGTTCCAGTGCCTGTTGGCGGACTTCACATATCCACGAAACAATATTTTTTTATAATTTCTCAGACATGCAGGTTTCCTCACGATGTTCTCCTTCACCGCCGTGCACTTGGTAAATACAGCACTTAAAATTCCTGCTACCCTGGTCACTCGCGCTCTGTGAAACTAAAACGAGAGCCCTGGCCACTAGGCTGCCGCGGCTTTTACCAAGGATAACTATGACACATCACATCAGATGATAGATAATATTTCCAAGTCACATTATCCAGTTACAAAATTAAGTATTTATGTGTTGCACTACGACGTTCACTTTCGTGCATGTGTGAAGCAGAAATAAAAACAATATATGTTTAAAATTCAGGGTGGCAACTCTCAGTCGGTGGTCTGAGCCATTGTTATTCAGGTGGTCGCGAGGATAGTTGTCGGTTCGCAATCCATTTGGACGTGCGCGATTAAACAAATATTGTTTGTTAATGAGACGGACGGCATTCGATCGCATTTGATAGACGGAAAGGTATTTAGATGTGTCCAGGAGGACGTCGGTTCAAATATAGATTAAGGCCAAAGTGAACAGACATCTAGGCATGCGTGTACCATCCTAGGCCTCATCTTCGCCTTCCATCGGGCAAGAATGAGGTCAAACGCAAGCCTATATTTCATAAAAAAAAATCAGATCAGAAACTACTGAGACGACGTGCCCAATGAAAACGAAAGTGATATCCTTCTTTTTTTTTAATGTTAAACGACCAATAGGCGGCAAACTACCCAGCGGCTAATTCGATCGTATGCGATTACCATCGCCCACGTACACCTGCTACACCAGAGGAGCTGCAGGTGCGTCGTCGGCCTTTAAGGATTTTTGGAGGATGGGGAGGTGGAAGCAGGGGTCCGGTTACCACGCTCAGCGAACGAAACGCAGAAGCACAGGATGCCCCTACTTCATGCCGGTATACTTCGAGGCCGTGGTACTTCTACTGCCCCGGTCGAGACGTCCCTTTCGAGCAGCGTCAAGAACAACTCTATTGATTTGTTTGATGATAGATATTTTTTATTAATTGTCCTCTATTATAATTCTGATCATACAGACAGATGACTTACGATTTTGAAACAATGAACGTGCAACGTTGACGAATAAACTAGAGGTTCAACTCCAGTTAATAAATAGATATATGAAACGACTAAAATAAATGTCAAGACCTCTGACCGCCCTAATGTTAGGTACAGTTGTGAAACCTTCTACATCAGCCTATTTTTTCAAGGAAACGCCAGCAAAAGCCGGCATATATTTGTTGGGAGGACCTTATCATTGTATTTACTTATTTATACAGATAATCCTAAGACTGAACGACGTTTTTGAGGGTCCAATATTATTATTTCAACGTTTACCCAGTCGTCTTGCCATTGTTTAAATATGTCTCTCTCGTATGCTGGAAATCATCCTGGCGTGCCTTTCAATGCTGTTGAATACTACATCTTGTTTCTTCATTACTATTTTTTTTCCTTCCTCACGACAGTACGTGAGTACTAATACCTTTAACATGTGGGTAAGCAGCTTCTACTGGCCTTAAGTTTTTAGCCATTAGTTTGGGTACTTTATTCCAAAGAGTTTGAGAAGTTGGTTTTGAAATTAATTCAGAGTATTAGAATTATTACATAAATCCAATCAAGTTATGATTCCGATTGAAATTGCTTAAAATTTTCGAGTTTCACAAACATTTGTTAGAGGAATACGCAGAGACAGAAGAAAGGTGCATAATGAGACAAAACTTTAGTAGTCCAAACAGATCCAAGACCCTTGATCGGTGAGATAAAATCTTCGCAAAAGTGAGGTCGAATATAAAATAGATTACAAATTGCCACCAAACTCTGTCTTAAAGGAAGTTAATACAACTATACTTTGTAACTTTACACATCTTTTTTTAATATTTGTTATAAAAGACGAGGAATGAAATATATTATTGGATTATTACGGTCCCATAGATATTTACGAAAAGATTATCATATGTGTATATTGCAGTTATGGCAATGCATGATTGTTTACGAACAAAACTCGCTACACCGTATGTTTGACTCCCTGTTTACCCTTTTCCACTCTTCCTTCATAGCGTTCGAGGTAGTAAATCGGATTGGCGGGCTTCATATGTCCTCGAAATTTTTTTTTTATTATCTCTCGGATATGACAAATAAAAAAATTACTTAATTTTATTTAAACGTGAGAGCAGTGCCGGTGAAGAAAAACATCGCGAGGAAACCAGCATGTCTGAGAAATGATAAAAAAATAATATTTCGAGGATATTTGAAGCCCGACAACGCGCACTGGAGCAGCGTGACGGGCCCTTCCCTGCTTCAAAACCTTCTCTGATATTCGAAAAGGAGGCATTTGCCTAGTAATGGGCACTAACAGGCTGCTACTTATTTTTTTTTATTCCATCTAGAAGTCGAAGCACAAAACTACGCCACTGCCAAATTGAACTTAGAAAATCATAGGAAAGCACCAAGAAGATTTTAACCTAAGTAAAAATCTAGATACAATCACAAAAGATGATATTTCCTGTAGTTTACGAGCTTCGTGTAACACTCGAACAAGAATAGCTCCCAGATTACCGAGCGCCTTATCGCATCGCAAACGGGATCAAATTGAACGTTTCCGAAGAAAATTATCTTTATCTCATACTGTTACACAATCCAAACAAACTTTCTTAACCCTGCCCTGCATTCACCTCCCCGATAATCAAACAGTTACTATTCGGGCCGGGTCTGTCGGGGCCCAATAATCGTGTAGAGGCTGACGTTTCGTGAATATTTACTGCCGGTCGCCGTGATCGTGGGTTATTGACGCCTTTATTGTCTATCGTTAACTTCGCACGGATGTGTTTTGGACGATCTTGGTTTTAAGAGCCTAGTGGTGGGGCGCTCAATTTGGTATCATAGCGCGCAAGTGACCTGGGTTAGATCCCCGGTGCCGGGACCACTAAAACTATTAAAAGCAATTTTAAGTGCTGTATTTACCACGTGCTCGGCGGTGAAGGAGAACATCGTGAAGAAACCTGCGTATCTGAGAAGGAGGCCTTTGCTCGGCTGTGGGCACTTACAGGCTGCTACTTTACTACTTTACTTTTAGTTTTTACTAGCTCCTCAATATTTCGTCACTACACCCGAGGTACATTTTATGTTATCTATCAACGACGTATGAAAGTGTAATTTTTTTTTTAAATCTTCCACCGTTTCGTATGTTTAATATCTTGATGTAGGAACAATCCAGCTTACTTCGTTGAACCACGATTTTGTTTCAACACCCATTGGGCGGATATTTCCAATATCTACGAAATTATATGGGCTAGTGGATACTAATACGTACGGAACTGTACTAAGATTATCTAGAGCCTCATGGGAAATTATTTTGTTAAGTGTTTTGTATCAAAAGGATTGGTTTATTTTGTATCAATAGGTCTGAGGTATCGGTTCATTTAGGAAAAGGTGTTCCTTGTCCAAAATAGTTTGGGAATCTCTGATCTAGACCTACAAAGATAAAAAGAAATGATTCAAGTTTAATTCATACAAATCAAAGATAGGAGGAGACAAAAGGGTCCCAGCAATGAACGTAATAGAAGTTTATAATGTAAATGCAACGTTCATTAACTTAATACATTGATATAAATGAATTTTATTCTAAATATCTACATGGAGTCGATCGTCGTAGAGCGGCGGCACCTCGCTGAGATGGCTAAAATTATACGTATAATAATAATAAAACAGTGAAAACCATTCGGTAACTAAACATTACAGCTGTAAATTAACGTTTTAGATGGCAATAAAATAAATTATCTAGCAACGGATTGACGTATTTGTGGCCTATAAAACAGTTGTCAGTGCCCGTTCTTTGGAATCTCCATTCACTCACGGGGGGCATTTGATTTATATCGGATGTTCAAGTAAAATTGTCTCTTGGGTGGTTAAACTGAGACTTCCCGTGTAGTTAGGTTTGTTTTATTGCGAGAATATTGTCCGTGTTGTAAATGAACGCTGTGTATGTTGGTATTATACGCACAGTAAATTTTATAATTGATTTAATTAGCACAAACAAAGTTTAAATAGCACAACGTGCATAATAACAATTGTGGTTTACGGTGAGTTCGTTAAAATAAATGCTATCTTTCGCATTTAACGAAAGTTTGACATTCGTTCTTAATGCTCTTTTCATTATCATCATCATCATCATTTCAGCCTATCACAAGTCCACTGCTGAACATTGGCCTACCCCAAAGATTGCCACGAAGCTCGGTCCTGTGCCACCTGCATCCATCGACTTCCCGCAACACTGCGCAGGTCGTCACTCCATCTTGTGTGTGTGTGGCAGCCACGTACTACACTGCGTTTGCCTGTACGTGGCTGCCACTCGAGAACCTTTTTTCCCCAACGGTTGTCAGTTCTGCGAGCTATATGGCCGACCCATTGCAACATCGTTGCAGACTCTATCACGCAGAGAAACACCGAGCATAGCCCTTTCCATAGCGCGCTGAGTAACTTTGAGCTTCCTCATACGGCCTGCAGTGAAGGACCAAGTCTCGGTTCCGTATGTCATCACTGGCAACACGCACTGGTTGTATACTTTGCTCTTGAGGCTTTGCGGTATACTCGACGCAGTTTCCCGAACGCTGCCCAGCCGAGTTGTATTCGTCGATTGACCTCTGGGTCGAAGTTGGACTTACCTAATCGAACAATTTGTCCCAGGTATATGTATGCTCTTTTACTAGGCATTATTGACGAAGTATATTCCCTAAGTAGTTGTTAAAGTTTGTAGCCCTAATTTTACATACGCAAGTAGACAGACAATACATTCTCCTTTTACTATTATTTTTATTATTACTTGTTTACCACGTTTTTTATTATCTGTCTTTTGAACCACGTTTTCATTAACTCGCATTCTTATCTGTCTGTCTGTCTGTCTGTTGTTCACTTCAATATTTCTACATTTAACACAGACAAAAATTGATAACATAACGATTAGAATATAAAATAGGTAATGTTCCGGGTAAAACGGCTCTGCTGCAGCTGGATGGCTCCTATAATTTACAACCGTTTACCTAACAAAATCAAAAATAAGAAAGGAGTGGATTCAAAAAAAAATTGGTTGAAAAAGTTTATTACACATACACGATACACGCTATATAGGTAGACTAATATTTCTTTTTTTTTTTAATCTACGCTTATTAATATTGTTATTAAATTATTTTTAAATTTGATACTTTAGATTCAGCATTTGATACTTGAGATTAAAATTTTTGGATATTACATATAATTTTTTTATGTAAAAGAAATTAGAATTTTAACTTTCACTAGTATAATGTTGTTATTATTGTATAGTTGTTAGTAAGGCATATGACATCTTATCAATAATGTAATATAATTAATAACATTATGAAATTAAAAATGATTTTAGTTACACAAAAAAAAAAATGCCAACAAATGGTAGATGATTTAGGACATAAACTAAATGTTATATTTACATGCATTGGAACTTGAACACTACACATTTGAAATGACTATTATTTACGAATTTATTATTAATAGTTATTTACGAATTTATTATTAATTACGTAAATAATAGTTTCATTTCAGATCTTTACATGCATCACGTATGTTCAACGAATAAACATGTTATTATTATTATTCCCAATTGTCCAGAGACTTGCAACATTAAACATGGCTCCGAAATGGATTATAATGCAATATTCATTTCGCTTATGTAACTAACACTTTCTTGTTTGTCTGTTCGTTTGTAGGTTTCAATCCGTTGTAAAAACGTGGCAAATAAGAAGTTTTTTTTTTTAGTTTTTAAGCGATTATTTATGTAAAGATCTCTTGTATTTACGCGAACACTACACATTGGAAATGAAACTGGTATTTACGGATTTTATCTCGCGTTTAACTTTTGTTTTATATTCCCGACGTTTCGAGCGATTTACAGCAGCCTTGGTCACGGAGGGACTGAGGTGTTAGACGTCTAGATGTCATAGTTAACTCGGGCTACCTACTCGGGTTATTTTTTTATGAATTATGCTCCGATATATAATATATGATATATTTTCTTAATAAACAAAAAGGAAAAATCCCGTTAATTATTCATAGTATTTTCGAACAGTGAATGTAATATTTAAATCGTTCTGTGATTTTTGTGTATGAGTCCGTTCTGTCCATTACTTATGGTATTGATCAGAAGCTGAGAAACCACTTAGAGAACATATTTTTAAATATAATTTCGAAATTCCGAACAACGAAGTTACAACACGGTAAAGATAATAAGTTATCGTTTACTTTGTCTTTACAAGTGGGGGCTTGTTCAGTTAGATTTTGTGTACAAGTAGCAGCTTGTAAGGGCTGGGCAAAGGCCTCCTTCTCAAATACGAGTATCAGAGAGGGTTTAGGAGCCGGGAAGGGCCCGCCACGCTGCTCCAGTGTGGGTTGGCGGGCTTCACATATCCTCGAAATTATATTTTTATTATTTCTCAGACATGCTTTCCTTCCTCACGATGTTTTCCTTCACCGCTGAGCACGTGGTAAAGTTGAAGTTCCATTACTAAGTATATTTATTTATCTATCAACATATATAAAATGTAATATGTCATATCTTTTTTTACCTAGTTACTACTGTCGCCACCCCACGGGTTGACAGACAGAGAATGCCAACAGGCATTAAGTCCGCTCTTTGTTACCTCATACCTCAAGGTGTAACAACAAAGTTTTTAAACAAAACATAGTAGATTAATCCCGTTTTGGCCAGCTCTGGAATGTTACATAATGAATCCTGTTTCAGTATTTTAGCCGTAGGAGTGCCAGTGCGGGATGCAGGTCTGTTCTGGAATTTTAGCCGGATTAAACCTATCGCTGTTTCGTAAGTCGAGCCTGTATAACCTATCGTAAAGTGAAATCCGCATCAATCCCTGTCCAGTAGTTTCTGCGTGATGTTTGAACAATATTCAATGTGCAGACACAGGCGTTTTTTACAATTTACCTATTTCAGTAATGGTGTTGATAAAATAAAAGAGACAATAAAAATAATATAGCGTCGCGATTTGTTTTAATAATAACGTCCATAATTTATAATAACGTCATTTAATTCATGATAAGTTTTTGTAGCAATGAATATAAATCAGAGAACGACACCACGTTAAGCATTAGTACAATAGTTGATTTATTTATTGCATTACTATAAGCGTGTATTCTCGGGACTGGGTATTTTAATGGTTTCTATAATTATGACGTTCTTAATTTGAGTTAGAAAATTGTTATGATAACAAATAGACTTTATATTGTTCTTTAGTTGTATCTATTTCATTGTTAAATGGTTTGTACACTATTTAAAGCGCCAACAGCTTAATGGGTTAGGGTGCGGACTGCGAAACATGACTCCGCAGCTTCGAGCCCACCATTCGACTATTGTCGTGAACCACTCCAAACACAAGCTCTAATGCTTAGTTGGAGGGGTTAACAGGAATATTAGTAATGTTAGTTAAATAGCATGTGCTAGTATTCTTTAAAAAAAAAACACCGCTGAATATAAACCACTTCCAATGGAACGGAGGCGTAGTAGTTGCGTTGCTCCACGGGGCTGGGGGTTGCGTGTTTTATATCCGCACGGGGCAAAATATTTCTATGTACAAATATTTAAAAAATAATAATTATTAAAAAAATATTTTCTATATACAATTTATATGTGTACACTATCTCCACGACACATAATAAATTCCTACAGTGGGAGCAACGTTATAAAATAAAACAAAAATGCAATGGAGTCGTGTTGAAAATTATTATTCATGAGATATTTTCTAAGCCTTTCACGAATTCGTCACTTACTATACCTACGGGATGAGATGCTGCCTAGATCTAGATAGCCGAGTGGTTAAAAGCTCTACTACCTAATCAGGAGAATCGAATTCGAATCCCCTATGTGCATTGGCACGTTTTTTTCGAAACTTATGTACGAATGGTATTCTTTTTTTTTTTTTGAGATCGACAACCAACATGCGTACGAAACTCTAGTCATTCAATGTCGAATCGAAACGTACCGGTACACACAGTACTAGTTAATAATATATTCATGCGTTTTGAAATCCGTCGTGGGTGAATCTCACAAATGATGATTAACAGCGGCGTACAGTGATGCGTGAAGCTGGAAGCTGAGCGTAAAATGAAATAAAACAAGTTATCTTAAATATAAAACACATAAACGCTCGCGCCTCTCTCCCGTGTAGGGTTAGACATAGATCACGGATTTTGGATTACAGATTCACCTATTACGTTACCCACGAAGAAAAGTGTGGTAGATTCTTACCACCCGCTACCACTACATACTACATAAGCCTGTTTAAGTCCACTGGACAGGTTGTTCCAACAAAGCACCAGTAACAGCAT
Source organism: Bhutanitis thaidina (assembly GCA_029286595.1). Taxonomy (NCBI): domain Eukaryota; kingdom Metazoa; phylum Arthropoda; class Insecta; order Lepidoptera; family Papilionidae; genus Bhutanitis; species Bhutanitis thaidina. The sequence goes on from JAGSMS010000017.1 coordinate 13,251,471, forward strand.
ATCCCTTGAAAGGATGGTTGTTGAGCGCAGTGTTCCGCCTCTATTAGAGATGCTGCTGATTTTTGATAATAGGAATAGATTTTTTGCCATCATTGGGTTGCCAGAGCCTAGCCCGTTAGTCGGCAGGGCTATATCGCGTGCTCTGGTGAGCACCAGCCCAGGTTTACTTGTGGAGAAAAACATGGTGTGTTTCCCCACACACCACCTCACCTCATACCACAGTAATACTATCCTCTACATTCAATCCTATACAATATTCGTTTGTCAAAGAGGTGTAAGTGGAAACAAACAGCGACCGAACCTATGTTCAGCAGTGGAGTTAAAATGTTTATGAGGACTTCTTTTGACCTGGTAGAGCCAAGCGGCGGCTTGCCTGTATCCCACGCTATGCGGACGAGTTGGTGAGCGTCTAGTATGGGCAAACCTTCCTTGCATAGCATGCCAGCTTTAGCTGTCCCGATCCGGTAATGTGTTTTTCTTTCCCCACTGGCTGCTCTGAGTAAAAAGTTGCATGCGTTTTATGCGGTTAGAAGTCTTAAAAAATAATAGAAGTCTAATACGTAAATAGATGTTTTTAAAGGTTGAAGGAAAAGCTTATAGGGCACTTTCTTCTAGTTGTGTAAATACAAATGTAATATAAATTTATTTGTAATAAACTCACATCTCGAATTACAATCGTTTATTCGCATACCGTGGGTTTACGACACTCGTTTTAATGTCACCGATTTCAATAAAATAACGTTCCAGCACTTACAAATGTAGGTTAGTCGTAAAGCTTTAATAAGCTTACGTAATGGCTGGTCGGCATATTATCAATTCAACTACGAACGTGTATGAGAATTTTCTTTTATACTATGTCATGAACGCGTTATGCTTTTATTTCTTCTAAATGTTTTTTTTTATGAGAATGGGGCAAACGAGCAAGCGTCCCACCCTAAAACAAAGTACTAGAACATAAATGATACTATGTTATCAGTAATAAAAATAAAAAAAAAATTGATTATTAAAAGCTCCGAATAAAAACTCTTTTAAAAACCCTGCTCAGACGTCGCTAGCAGAAGGCAAATGCCATCTGAGATTTTCCTCTCCATATTTAATTTGTTTATGTATAGTGTATTATGTATGTTATAGGTATGTAAGTAATAAAAATAAAAACAAAATTGATTATTAAAAGCTCCGAATAAAAACTCTTTCAAAAACCCTGCTCAGACGTCGCTAGCAGAAGGCAAATGCCATCTGAGATTTTCCTCTCCATATTTAATTTGTTTATGTATAGTGTATTATGTATGTTATAGGTATATACTTTCTCTTTCTCACCCAGGGTTGACTGGTAGAGAATGCCAAAAGGCATTAAGTCGGCCCATTGTATACCTTAATTTTAGGGACTATATGAAGAGTAACTAAATAAATAATTATTAAAAGAGAAAAGAACACAAATTCCTGAAAACAAACAAATCTCGTACAAATCTGTCAGAGTGATGATGACATTAACTCGTCAGACCGATTTGATGATGAGTATGAAGAGGGTTTGTTCAAGAGTTAGATACATACTGGTGATTACTTGGAGAGGCCTGTGCAATTTACTTATATAAGCTGATGAAGAAGAGGAGGCCTATTTCGCCATCTGTCGGATCGCCACTAGATCTTTTCAATCTAGGACCCACTCACCACGTGTATTCACCTTTATCAATGTGGTCAAATAATAGAATGAACAAATAAAAATTACAGATAAATAATTGAAAGGAAACTACAAAGCATGCAACCTTATAGTCGTCGAAACAAACAAATAAAAATAAAACATTGACAAGACAGACGATAAAGTAAATATTAAGCATTATTTCCTCATAAAACGACCCACCTGCCAGATTTATGTCGCCGATTATATCGCGTACTGACTTTTAAATAAACTCCACAGTAGCATGAATTATAATGGCCGTTGATATAATAGGTAAAGCTCCTTAGTACTATTAGACATTGAGCTGAACCGTCTTGACTGTTAAGATAAATGCGTTCATTCATTACTTCCTCCGTGTGCGAGATGAATTTACTTTACAAAGGTAAGCAAGCATTGTAATGAGTTTCTTAACGGTAACATTGAGTTCCACAACGGAACGTGGTACAGGAGCAAGTGAGAAGTTCCCAATACGACGTAAAGGGCTATCCACACCGGTCGCGTCGCGTCAGTCGCATAATTTTCACATTCAATCAAACGTGAAACCCACTTCTCGATAGCCCGGCGTGTATTTATAGTACAGACCTGTTAATTAATTGTTAATTAAAGATAGAAACCTTCATATTATTGATTCAAAGACGGCACCGAAATCGAAACGTGACTTGCAGTAGATAATTAAAATGAGAAAGAACACGTGAAGTCAGCCATCTTGCATTGGAACAGCATGGTGGAGTTCATTTCCAATTGTCCAGTAATGATACGTGTAAAAATGGTCACCCGACACGACATACTCTTTATGTATGTGGACGCTTCAGTTTGGGGTGACAAACGAGCTAACATTCCATCTGACGGTATTTGGCTACTTGAGACCGTGAGCAAACACAGCTATTTTCAATCAAAGAAGCGTGCAGTGGGTTATCAGCCATGAGGACTAAGGTGGAATGCCTCAGGGCCTGTATTTATACTGGCTCTCTTTATATTTCAAACCGGAACACGAGTGATTTCGCAGCTGGCTGGGGACAAATATAGTTAAAAGGACGGTACCTACTCAGGTACAGACGGAGTAGTTAATATTATTATTTATTATTGGAACACTAAAAGAGATTTTGTGAAAAGCTTTCAATAATAATAATCGATCATATTATATGTATATAGGAAAGATCACATTTATAGTCATAAATTAGTAATAATTTTATTTTTATATGAAATTCGTTTATTAATTTGTCACTATTAATTGTCTAGTTACCAAATCAAGCAAAACGATCTACATATTTTTTTAAAATATACAACATGTGCACTTGATCATCGTTATATAACAATTAAATAAAAAAATGGCAAAACTTTAAACATGCAAATACGTTGATTTCGTTATAAAGATAACAAATAATAAACAAAATGTCTATAGATACGTCACTAAACAGCGAATTAAGTTGCGCGCGCGCACCTCGCGGCGTACACATTTATTTCTTTATTTATTCGCGGCCAATAAGGCCTACATTCAAATAGTTCATTAGGCAGAGGAACGACATCTACGGGCCCTTTATATGCGAAACCCGTTTGTGTATTTTATTTAACTGCTTCTTGTTGAAAACGTTCGTGACACACGGCGCTGTGGATCACAGAACGCCGTGAGAAACGAAATAAAGATACGTATTCGTTAAGTTATATAGTACATTCCTAGCTTTAACGTTGGTACTTTTAATATCCTGTGCTCAATTAATATTTCTAATTTGGCTGTATTGAATTGAGACTTTGTCTTTCACATTGCATCTGACCCTTCCTCTGTTATAATCGAATGAGAGGCACATTGGATATGGGAAGAGTGGATTTTTTCCTCATTTACTTATTTAAACTTTCGTGCACTTGAAAGAGCAAAAAGGCGGACTTAATGCCAAGAGGCCAGTCTACCATAAGTCAACATTATGCAGAGAAAATGTAACAGGGTGCACAGTGCAGAGGAAATAACTAAATATTATGTTATAGTGTACTACGATACAATACTTATATATGATGGTACTTAGACATACATGTAATTATAGTTGAAAATTATATAAAATACATTATTCTATACGTACAAATACTTACGGCGGTAGAACAAGAAGTGTAAAACTTTTGATTCAGATTATAACGTAACTTATCCACTGCGTACCAAAGAATATCTTCATTGAATGAAAAACTCAATTATAGTATTAACTGAATTTACATGTTTACACATGATTTAATTGAATTTAACAATATGCCGTCCAAGTGAGACGGATTTTGCATTATGTTTAGGTATGAATGGTCAATAGTTATTGAAATGATTAAATGAAATTAAATGAATAAGTGAGTTTCCTCTGATGGTGAAGAAATAGGCGTAAGAAACTCCATAGCAATCCTCTTTTTTTTTGCGCTGTCTGTAACCCCACGGTGTTCCAGTGTTAGGCATTAATATACGGTTTAGGTTTCTTTTATGTTATTCACGTGCTGTCGGCCAGTTGCGCCGGTCGTATGTCGTACTTGTCATGCTGCAAATCACTGCGTGACGGGCTTATATACGAGTATCTCGCAATGGGAAAGGAAAATCATTATTGGCTCATGTATACAAGACTCCAAACTAGGATTGCGCTTCGGCTTCGATTGTTACGGCGTGACGTGAGTACAGATGGACATTTACGAAATTATGTAGTTATGTAGCAAAAAACTGAATGAATGTGATCCGAAGACCAGTGCGGTTGGGGTGTGAGAGAATCTGACGCTCCATCTCACCTCATGGGTGGTGGTGGGTGAAAGTTGACTAAGAGAAACGCCTGAAAATCGCCTGGTGTCTGACAGATAGCGGTGCAACTATCGCTTGTACTATAGTACTAAAATCTCCAGACTCATCAGTAGCGTCTTAGTGTGAACCGCTTGCTCGTTTGATCCTTTACCATAAAAAAATAATCGGGGTTCAGGTTTAGTCATTTCCTTTTTTCAGCTTGAACTAACATAAATATTGTGAACACGATAAATTTTGGGTCCATGAATATAAAATTTATAAAATCGCGACAGTACAATTAATTATATTGTAGGAACATATCGTCGATCTGTCTAGCCGTTCTTAATTTATTCTTCTTAACGAAGAGCGTATAATTTTTATTTATGTAGATATGTATGAAACTAAATAAGTTGCCAAAAAGGAGGACACTTTACAGAATTCTTTCCTGAGATTTTGTTTTATTGTTTCTTAAAGAGTTTTTTTGGTCTGAATTAAAATAAACTGTAACGATTTTTAATCGGTGGTCATAAATACAGACTTTTTGTTTTATTTCTCACTTCTACTACTATTATGATAAAAATTAATAAATACACTCGAGATAATACAACATTGAGTACGGCCATTTATTTATTTAAACTTTATTTAAATACCTTTAAACAAAAGTATTACAAAGGGCGGACTTAATGCCTCTTGGCATTCTCTGCCAGTCAACCCGGGGCGTCGAGAGATATAGTGAGGGTGCTAAACATAAAATTTGTAAAAAAAAAATGTTCATGCCTCGAACAAGAGCGAAGAGTGAAAAAAAAGCGATAATTTTAAAATTTATGATCTTAGTCACAATAATTAGTGTATTTTTCATTACTCTGAATTAACGTAAAGCAGATCACCACTGGAGAAACTGTTTCCTCGTGGGTGGAGGATACGTGCGCATGCGCTGGTAATTGATAAAATTTAGAGATCGAAGAAGCTAAATATACGAATCATCTCAACACTCCTATCTTTGTTTACACATTTTAAACTAAGTGATCATTTGTTGTCAATATTTCTACTAGGTCATAGAAAACATAGCCCGGTATTATAGAACGTTTTCGAAATAAAATTTGTTTGTTTGTTTCATATATATTCTATGTGTATATGGTATAGTTGTATATATTTTATTTATGTATGTATGTATGTATCTACCTATCTGTGTAAGTATATATTTTGATATTTATATCCTTTTACTTGTTTTATTATCTTAGCTGTATCGCCTCTATTACGTATATATCTCTGCTTAGCCTAATGGTTGACAGGGAGAGAATGCCTCTAGGCATTAAGTCCGCCATATGTACGCCAATTTGTGCATAAATAAAATAAATAAATAAAATAAAATAATCGTTTTCTTTATTAGCTTCTTATAGAAAGTGGGCCGCCGGTTACCTTATTCACCGAACAAAATGCAGAAGCACAATGTCACTACATTGCGCCGGTATTGTACGTGGTCGCGGTACAGCCCTGATCGAGCGAACCTTTCGAGCAGCAGCAAAAGCCGCCGCTTGGCTCTACCGCATACAAGATACGGCTCTTGTCTTTAAGTAGACTAAAGAAGACTGATGGAGTAGTAGTTGTGTTAATAACTTTAAAAGGTCCTTACAAACCACCTGACTGTATGTTGCTAATGCAGCCCTAGTACACCTGCAAACAACATTAATCAAAGAAGTTCACAGATGCTTTGTCACCCTTGAGGACGAAGATGGTAAGCTTCAAATCCCGTAATTATACTGGCTCTATATATCTTTCTTGCTGACAGAAATGAGTAAGAGTGTTGTAGGTACCCAGACGACTCCTAGACAAAGAAGGAATCTACCCCCTTTAAGCGGCATCTGCTGCTTCAGGAATGGGCCGCCTCGACCGGGTTAGTGCCACGGTCTCGCAGAATACCGGCGTGATGTAGAGGCACCTTGTGCTTCTGCGTATCGTTCGGTGAGTGAGGTATCCGAAGGCCCATTGCTTCTCCCCATCCCCCTCCTCATCCTTCCTGCCATCTCCCAAATACCCTTCAAGGCCGGTGACGTACGTGGGCGACGGTAATCACTTACCATTAGGTGAACCGCTTGCTCGTTTGCCGCCTTTCCCATTAAGCAAAAAACAATTCGGCGGCAAATTTGAGGACAAGGCTCGCCACATGGCTCGTCAAGGATTCCTCAATATTTTTTTTTATTTCCTCGTTCTCCCGAAAATGCTTAATAGAATTGACTTTCAATCATTCATTTCAGCCCGTTACAAGTCAACTGTTGAATATGTACGAACCTCAAAGATAGCCACAGAAGTCGGTCCTGAGCATCCATCGACTTCTCTCAAGACTTTGCGATTCATCGCTCCATCTTGACGATGCTCGTAGGTTCGTACACTGTGCTTGCTTGTATGAGGTTGGCACTCGACACCCGACGGTTGTCAGTGAACTTGCTGATCCCTAAGGCTATGACGTTAACCCTAGGTGGTAGAGCCGTGGTAGCCTAGTGGTCAGGACGCTCACTTTACTTTCACAGAGCGCGTGTGACCTGGGTTCGAACCCCGGTGCCGGCACCACTAAAATTGTTAATAGCAATTTTAAGTGCTGTATTTACCACGTGCTCAGCGGTGTAGGAAAACATCGTGAGGAAACCTGCATGTCTGAGAAATAATAAAAATATTATTTCGAGGATATGTGAAGCCCGCCAACCCGCACTGGAGCAGCGTGGCGGGCTCTTCTCGGCTCCTAAACCCTCTCTGATACTCGTATTTGAGAAGGAGGCCTTTGCCCAGCAGTGGGCACTTATAGGCTGCTACTTTACTTTTACTTTACTACTGCGCGGCTATCATTGTTGGAGATTCTATCATGCAGAGCTTACACCGAGTCTAGCCATTTCCGTAATCTGCTGATTAATGAGGAGCTTGCTCATACGGCCACTTCACGGTTCTATTTAGCTCCGTTTCGTGCCAAATAGAACACATTAACGAGAAAAGTGATTTCTTCAAAATACATACTCGTATATCTTATGTTTCATATTAGACGCAACATTTTATGGCTCCACTTTATATAAAAAGTATTTTGAAGACAATATGCTTAATCTTTGAAAATGTATACAGAATACGTGTTTCATATAGCTCTGCACTAAAATCCACTAGAGATCGGGCATTGACGTTAAAAATAATCTCGATAAATCGAGTCGGAGATCAAAGCGCTAACAAATCGGGTGGGAGCGTCGCACACGGATGCGTGAATTAAGAGAAAATATTGGATGCGGTATTGAGAGATAGTAAAACTTCTGTTATATCAATACGTGAAGTAATTTGGAAAGCACTAACACGTATACACTTACTCCCTTCACGCACACATACACACCCACGCATACACAAACAAACAAACACACCCACACACACACACACACACAGAGAGAGAGAGAGAGAGACACTCACATATACACATGCAAACTAACTCTGCACGCATGTTACTTTATAATTAATATTTTAGTAAATATAGATAATATATTTCGTTAATTTAAGATATGGAAGAGCGGCGTCTCCTGGCACAGGCATTTATTTGCTTAAAAGGAGTTTCTCCTGATATGGGTTATATGTATTCTCTGTGTTTACGTAAATAAAGATATTTTTATTTTTTTTATCAATTTATTATACAAAAGTTTTATCAGATTCATTATGTTGTTGCTTATATTCTTTATGTATGTTATTTTATCTTTCGTGTAGAAGAAGTTACGGCTTTCCATTCGACATGCCTCAGCCTAAATCTAGCTTCCGATCCTTTTTTCGCCTCGCCAGGGATAGAAAGTCAAAAAGGGTGAATAGTTGTTATTATAAGAACTGAATTGTTATTCATGTTCATTATATTTTTATTGTTCATCACCAGCGGTTCCTAAATAAAAAAAACCCACAATCGCCACGCTGGACGATCGCATTTTAGAATCACACACGTCTTCCAGTCCGAAACTAGGTTACCCTGTGTCGTGCTAACTGAATGGTAAGAAAGATAAATATACCTACATGGATTAGTAATCACATATACATATATAAACATGCATAATTAGGTAACATACATATGTTTGCTCCTAACAGAATTTGCACCCTTCATCTTCGAAATGAGAATACTACCAACTAAGCTACCTGATACGCAGCTGTCCGTCATTGGTTTCTTTTTATTGGAATTGGGTGAAAAAGTAGCCATCAGCCCACTTGATGATCCACTTGATCAGCCCATGGATATCTGTAAACAACGTCAACCGAAGAAGGTCACATTTTATGGAAAAGACGGCAAACGAGCAATCGGTTCACCTGATGGTAAGTGATTACCGTCGCCCACGTACATCTGCAACACCAGAGGTGCTTTTAAGGGTATTTGGGAGATGGGAGGGAGGATGAAGAGGGGATGGGGAAGGGGCAGTGGGCCTCCGGTTACCTCACTCAACGAACGAAACGCGGAAGCACAAGACGCCTCTACTTCACGCCGGTATTCTGCAAAGTCGTGGTATCAACCCGGTCGAGCCGGCCCATTAGCGGAGCAGCTAAAGCCGCCACTTGGCTCTACCACGTTAAGCGTGTTGTCACCTCTGATAACTAAGATGGAATGCCTCACAGCCTATTTTTTTTTTATTATTTTTATAAAAACCCGTTATTATACATTACATAGAGCCAGTATATATTACCTTTTAAATCAGAACAGAACAGTCGTTGCTCCGTTGTTTGGCAGTAGAAATGATCAGTTTTTTTTCACACAGAGAAGGAGTCTTCCACCAGATAAATCTTCTTATTTCAATCTGATATTTTTTGTGGCGCGGTGTCGCCATGAGATTTTCAAGGCTTTTCCCTTAGACAATTCTAACGAAATCCACGGGAACAGAGATTTTCTTACTCTACCATCACACGGCTATGTAACTGGTGATCTTTTATTTCAATGGCCTATCATAACCCCTATTTACTCTTGTACTCTAAGATGTAACGCATCTCTTCTCTTATAAGTTTCGGTGTGTTCACGGTCGTATCCCCCTATTAATTTAAATGATTACCCAAACAAACGCCCAAACGTCCAGAATTGTAAACAACAGGATATTTACTGGAATGGTACGAACATTTCAAGCTTTTTTATTGAATAAGTCATTACTTCGCGGAAGTTTATATGGATAACTTTGAAAATATTGGATTTTGTTTAACGGTATTCCTTTTGAAATTTTCTTCATGGTTCTGTACTCTAATTTATTAGTATACTACGTTTTATGAACAGTTACGGAAGTGTTCAGATACCAAGTTTTGAGCCCCATCGCCGGGATTGCTCCTACCCATAGGAACGAAGTGAGTGATACGTTCTCACACCCCTTCCACACAGCTAAAGTTCATGATTCATTCAAGCTATTAGAGCTTACTATGTCGTATCCTGACTTCTACCAAATGTATTTCATATACAATACCTGTTATTCCTGACAGGGTAAGCTGAGTAGCCAAGACTCTTTACCGTTAAAAAAACTTGATAACTTTATTATATAACTATATAAAGTTATATACCCATTCAATTGACCCATTTATAATTAAATGGGTCATATGAATGGGTACTCTCGACTGGGAAAGGACCATACTCTCACAGAATACCAGCGTCAATTAGCAGATTTAGCTAACAGTCCACCAGATGGTAAGTGTCTACTGCAGCCAATGCACAGCTGTCAATAACTTCAACCGAAGAAGGTTTGCAGATGGATGGTCACCCGTAAGGACTAAGATCGCCTCACAGTCCGTAATTATACTGCCTCTCCTCAACTTTCAAACCGGAACACAACAGCTGTAAACTTATGATCGGCGATAGAAATGGGTAAGAGTGTGATACCCATCCAGACAACTCCAAGGCAGAGAAGGAGTCAACCAATTGTCAACAAAGCAGCATAATGCATCTGTGCTTCTTAGGTAACGAAGTATTCCAGCTTGGTCCTCAAATACAGTTATATATGGGTCGTTTGTTATAGTCATTAAAAATAAAAAAATATATGATTAATTGAACAGCCATCACCGCTCTCCTGGACACTGTCTAACAGTCCACCTAACCGTCCGTACATCAATCGTAGGTTACAGATGCGAACTCACCGGTGACGACAGACAGACTTCGAACCCTTGAATATTGGGTAAGCGTTAAAATTAAGCTGCGGATTTCGGGTTTGAATCCCGCTAAAGACGAACAATTGTATGATGATAAATTTTTGTAACTGATTTGGTATTTAAATAAGAGTAGCAGCCTGTAAGTCCCCACTGCTGGGCAAAGGCCTCCTTCTCACATATCTGAGAGAGTTTTGGAGCTGGAACGGTCCCGCCCGCTGCTCTAGTGCGGGTAGGCGGACTTCACATATCCGCGAAGGACATTTGTTTTTATTAATTCTCAGGCATGCAGGTTTCCTCACGATTATTCGTTCGCCGCCGAGCACGTGGCAAATACAGCATTTAAAATTGCTATTAACAATTTTAGTGGTGCCGGCACTGGGGATCTAACCCGGGTCGCTCGCGCTCTATGATACTAAAGCGAGCACCCTTACCATTAGGTATTCACGGCTTCTTTCTATATATGTAATTATTTCTCTATATATATTTGTCAAAAACATTCAGTTTACAAGTCACAGCGAATTTTAGTTCGCGACCGCATGACGTGTGCGAATGTACGATGTTATAATGTTTGGTTATTTAGATATATACTCGTCTGGTTGGGAGATGTATATAAACATGTAAACATACATAAAATACAATAAATTAAATAAATTATCTAATAAATATATTATTATTATTAAGGTTTAAAATGAAAAGTTGTCCAATCCATATAGTTTCGCGTGGCAATGGCATGGCGTGATTTACTGGAAGCGCGAAGCAGATACGAGGGGGAGTGACAGGTCAGGGTAAAAGGGGGGGGGGAACACTTGACTAATAAAAAACACCCTAACGCCCTCCTGACTGATGCGACAATTAATTTAATCCTATTTCTCTGCGTCTTCCGCGGCATCAGGGCTGCTGGAATATCTTATAAGAAAAAACAGTAAGAAGTTTAACTGAACTGCTTATAATATTCAGTTAAACTTCATTTAAGACGTTACTAATTGATATGTGTGATTAATAATACATTAAAAATGTCTATGCATGTATTTTTTTTTTTTTATAAAGTAAAGGCGGCAAATGTGCAAGCGGCTCACCTGATGGGGAGTGATTATCCTCGCCCGCGTACATCCGCAGATGCGTTACAAGCTTTGAAGGTTATTGGGGGATTGGAGGGAGGTTGACAAGGGAGGAGTTGGGGCTCCGGTTACCTCACTCGCTGAAACGCAGAAGCACAACATGCCTCTACTTCCCGGTATTCTGCGTGGTCGTGGTTCTTCCCCGGTCGAGCCGACCCATTCAAGGAGAAGAGAAGGCTGTCGCTTGGCTCTACCACGCTCAGAATCCCGTGGTAAAAAGCTCCACATTTTGATACAATCGCCAACTAGAATAAACTTAACGAATGACGCATCATTAAAAAAAAACGTCAAGGTTAATATTTATAATAATAGAGATAGTGTTATTAACTTTATGAATCTCAGACCTTAAAATGTTACAGGGTATTTATGAATAGAGTTACTCATTTCTACGGCGTCGGTAATAACTTAGGCGAGCAGCTTGCACATCCAAGCTAAAGCTTACAGCTGAGCTGAGCTTGGCAGTTATTATAGATTTCCGTTTGGCACAGCTCAGCGTAGCTCAACGGGTTACCGCAACCCACTTATCCCCGGGAGATGAGACGTGAGAGTTCGCTCCATGTGATTGCCATGAGATTGTGGAGGGGAGATGCTGGGGTGCTGGAGTGCTGGAGAGTTGCAGTGGCCAGTTACCATCATGTGGCTGAAAATACGTTAGACAGTCCAATGTTATTAAAAACCATCTTCTCCAAATGCCATGCGGTTCCCATCATGACAGGAAGAATCTAAAGAACTATAGATGGCACAGAATCCATCCAGATGCAATGGACAATGTCAGAGATAAGTGATGGGGAAAAATGTCAGTCTCTGCTCTTTCCTCGTTAACCCGTTTCCTCAGAATGTTGAGCATGGGCAAAATCTTCCCCGTAAGGCCTGGCCTTAATCCAGATTCCCTGCCCACTAGGCTACCGCGGCTCCTGTAGGCTGGAGACTAGCTTTTATTTTACTTGGCGAAATATTCACGCCGCTGAGAGAATGAGGTGAATTTGTGTCCATGCTCGAGCTTACCCGTTTGTGCATCGTTTATTATACCGCAGGGGCTCTACAGCATATGAAAGGTTGGCCAGGCCAACGATCAGGGCGCTACCTTCAGGTTTGTAGAGCGCGATTGACCTGGATACGATCGCTATAGCCGACACTACTAAAATTGTTAATAGCAATTTTAAAACCACGTGCTCGGCGGCAAATTAAAACATCGTGAGGAAACCAGAGAAATATTATTTCGAGGGCCTGTGAAGTCCCCGCATTGGAGCAGCGTGGTGGACCCATCCCGGCTCCAAAATCAGATATTCGAGAAGGGGGAGACCTTTGCCCAGCTGTGAGCATTTACAGGCTTGCTACTCTAAACATAGAGTAACTGAAGAGTAGGAAGCGACAACCCTCGGAGGCGCGAGAAGCGGACATCAGCACGGCAGGCGGCTATTAAACAAGACTAATTGAGCGATAAATTTCAGACGGGAGACGATATAAAAACGAACGGCCGTGGAGTAAAAATCCTAGATGAAGGAATATCGAAAGAGGGGCCGCCGGGAATTGATTACTGTCAATTAGAGCTGCCACTCGGGCGTCGGGGCCAGATGCTAACTCGATTCTATTAGTATTCCGATCGCCGTTGTGTGGCGCTGACTTTATATATTTTTTTTCGTTCGCTAGGTCTTCACGTTTTGCATGCGCGTGAATTGGGAGTAGCGTGCGGCCAACTGACAAATTGATTAATGCCGTAATTGTACCTTTCATATTCCGTAATTCGTTTATGATGGAAACGTTCAAATTTAATTTGTTGCGCGTGAAAATTGTTAATTCATAGGTATCGTTCAATGCAATGTCGTGTACTGATTAAAAGAAATATTTCTTGTAAATAAAAATCATATCAGCGATAGTTGTAGAAAATTACTTATACACTCTGCCGTTGGTCTGTTTGTAGTTATGACAAATAAATAGAAAGCCAAAATCAAATTTAAGTAAATTCTACTATAATATGGTTCGGAGAAGTGTTTATATCAAATATTCATCAATATATGAAACATTAATTTCACTTGTCAAACGTCATTTTTTAAATACGCCTCCGTTTCGTAATGAGATTCCTCTGAGGCAGGAGAAACATAAGAAAGAAACTTCGATGCTATCGATGTAATGTTTTTTAAAACAAGTTGTTTCAATAGTACATTACAATAAAATTTTTAGAAGCTGCTTTTTTTTATAGTAAAGGGGGCAAACGATCAACAGATCAAGTACATATGCAACCCCGGAGGATGTGCAGGTGCGTTGCCAGCTTTAGGATATTTGGAAGATGGGAGGGATGAGATTGAGTGGACCTTCGGTGCCTCACAAACCGAACGAAACACCAAGTTCCAATTTCTGGCAATGAAGTATTCCATAATATTCATCAACGATGATAGATGTTTGCATCTATGGCGGCAAGTCCGTTTGTCACATTGACAAACAAAAAAAAAAAGAAACGTCAACTCGTAAATTAAAAAACTTTAGTTTATTTCCAAAATTTTATTCGGCCGTGGACGCTAAAATTATACCGTCACAATATATTAATATTTATGAGTGTAGTTGCTGCCACAGTTTCAAATAATATATTACAATTTCATTCCGTTGCTAATTCCGAACGGATGCTCTTTAGTGTCACTGTTTAAAGATACTGCTTTATTGCTAATTTATACTGCATATTATCGTTATAACGTTATGCTATGTAGCTCTATGTTGATAATTTTATGTGTCAAAGAAATAAATTGAATTGGAAATGAGAAATAAAACTGTCATCGAGACATATTTTAATAATTTTATCGGCTTAGTGTCACACATTTCGAAAGAAATGGTGAAGTTTCTCTATACTTCTCGAGATTCACCGTTGGCACTCATCGGGGGAGTATTTTCCGCCTGTCATTTTTCGAGATGCTCATTCCGATATGTGTAAGAGTAATTTTTTTTTACTCCATCCCCGTTTCTGGGCGGGAGGCCACCAAACGGGTCATGTCGTACTCGGATATCAGAAGGAGAAACATACCGACTAAAAACCATCCACGAGATGCTGTTGGATCGGAGGCCTTTACGTAAAGGTCTCCTTAGAGACTTGTGGGAGCGGAGGCCCGCAAGTTTGATAAAAAAGCACGACGATGGCTGCTGCTGCGAAGCGCTGTGTCTACTGAAATCGGAAGAAATACTTCCAAAGTGAGGGGAGGGGCTAGGCGATCCGAGGAACTCGATCGGGGAGGTGACACCTCGTCCGGGATCGACATGTTGACCTGACCAATCGGTAACGACCTCTGCCTCGAGGGAATCTCGTGCGGGTCGTGAAGTACTGGCGACAAAGTCGAACTGGTTGTGTAAGCAGGACGTGGCTTCTGACCGTGTTTGTGCGTAGAAGGCGTGGCCTGATACGCGTTATTTACCAGGGTGATGACATCATCATCGTTTATGATGACGTTCTTGGGGCGCTGCAAGCGGGTGTTGTATCCCGCGTTCGTGTGTAATTACCCAGCGCCGCCTCTAACGGATTTGGATGAGCTTTAATTCGCGGTGACTGGTGGTGAAATATTAATCTAAATTTGTTGCTGCGCACTGCACTCATGAGGCTGTGACTGGTGGTGAAATATTATAAACATTGGTTGAACCCAAATTTCATAGACCCTCAAGTGATAGGGTACCGCTATTGTGCCCACTATCCCGTCTGTCCAACGTGATAAGTGTAAGCAAGAGAAAGAGACGACGGCTTGCTGGCGCTTTGGGGCACTCATCTTCAGCAGTGGACTTAATTAGGCTGATGCAGAAGAAAACAGAGAAGGTTCTGGGGAAGAAATGACAAAAGACATCGCCCTGCCCGAACCCGAGCAACCAAACAAAAATGTTGTGTAATGAGAGGTTTATCAAATCAAATCAAATATAATCATTGATTTCGACGTATGAAATAGAAATTTCCCTTAATGATTTCTTGTATTATCTTGTATTACACGAACACATCTTGTATTACATTCATTTGGAATGAAACTATTATTTACGGATTTTGTAGCGTTAAATTTTTGTTTCTATGTTCTCAACGTTTCGAGTGCTTTACTTTACTTTACAATCTGCCATCCGGCTTGACCATGATAGTACCACGGCCTCGTAGAATACCGGCATGAAGCATCCTGTGCTTCTGTGCCTCGTTCGGTGAAGAAGGAACTCCCACTCTCTCTACCAAATAGGCTTTAAAGGTCGGCGACGCACCTGCAGATCATCTGGTGTTGCAGATGTACGTGAGCGTCGGTCATCATTTATCATCAGGTGAGCCGCAAAATACCTCATAATAAGTGTCCCATAACCCATAAACAAAGGTTAGAAACCTGCAATTAATGCCTACGCACTCTCCAAAATATATCCTGTAAATCACCGGCTAACCTTCCTGTGCCCGTGCTCGAGGCTGAGATGTTTGATAACAAGAACTGAGCCGCTAATTAGACTCTTGGCACGTAGTGGCATCATCGTCTGCCCAAATATAAAACCAGTATCCTGCACACAGCTAGATCTGAACACTGTATATAGTAAGAAGCTGTCGAGGTGTGAAGTACTGTGACACTTTTTTGCACCTCCGGCTTTCTTGTAGCAGTCGTCGCCTTAGAGCTTCCTGAACTGCAAATATAAGGTTCAGCAATATTTTAACTCCTTAAAACTAAAGCCAGTCGGTGTATCCTAAAGGCACATGTAAAGTAAAAAGTAGTAGCCATGATGACCGGGCTCGTTTTAGCAGTGAATAGACAAATTTCCACGTGCTCAACGATGAAGGAAAACATCGCGAGGAAACCTAATAATAAAAATATTATTTCGAGGATATGTGAAGCTCGCCAACCCGCACTGTAGCACCGGGGCGGGCCCTTCCCGGCTCCTAAACCCTCTCTGATACTAGTATTTGAGAAGGAGGCCTTCGCCCAGCAGTGGGCACTTACAGGCTGTTTACTTTAGACAAATTTGTGCGTTGTTGGAGTCGGATCACATAAGATTGGCATCACTCCTGTTGGAGACTGCCAGTTACGCGAGCTTCACACGCTCTACTACGTGCTTCCCTAAGGCATAGCCACCTACTGGCCCGAGTGCTAGAAAGATATCATGCAGTCATTTGACGTGGTAGACGACGTGCTAAGCAGCGGCTTTGGGAAGTGTCTAGTATGGGACGGCACGGCAGGGGAAGACCACAACCTCGCAGAGTACCGGCGTGAACTGCAGGCACCTTGTGCTTCTTCGTTTCGTTCAGTGCGTGAGGTAACCTGAGGCCCACTCACTCTCCCACATCCCCCTCCACATCCTCCCACCCATCTCACAAATATGTTTAAAGGTAGGCAGCACCTCTGGTGTTGCAGGTGTAACAGTACTCTGATCGGACGGTGATCACTGCTGCATTGTTTTGTTACAACTTATATCTGAAATACACATTTTTTATTGGACGATATTACACGTACGCTTATTGTAGCAGACTCAAAAAGCAACAATAGCTTTTCAGCCTCTTTTTGTGTGAACATGACTGATTGTCCGTCGTTTCAACAAAGTGAACGCAAACACTCCAAACCAAACATCTCTACGTCTACGTTGTCACCGTATTCACTGTACATTGCAGTTTGTATATAGAGGTACCGACAACAAGAACATTCCGAACGTTCAATGTAAGAGAGCGAAACGTTTTGATTGTGGTTAGCGCGTGAATAGTGGTGTAACACCGTACGGTCGGGAGTCATGTCGATTAATAACATTTACAAGATGAAAGCCGTCGGGCTGTTAGTTGCGATGCGTTCCAGAAATAAAAAGCAGCTTTAGCCGATAACTCAGCTGGGGATACTTACGGGCGAGGTGACTGCGCGACGTGTCGGGACAGGACGCATCTGTTAGTTTTAAGAACCCGGCCGTCTGCAATCATACTGTTCGGACGATGTTCTTAAAGTTATGAGTAATTATATAAATTACTTTCGAAATTAAACATAAAATAAAGCGCGCCGTTGATCCAATATTATGTTGTCGGAAATACATCCTTTTATTCTCGTCGAATGATCAAGACATCAGTTGTCAATCATTCTAACCAAAAATTTCGATTATTCGTGTCAGTCAGGCCTCTCTCCCACGTAGTAGAGCCAAGCAGTGGCTTTTGCTGCTACTGGAATGGGCCAGCCCGACCAGTGCAATACCACGGCCTCGCAGAATACCGGCGTGAACTGCAGGCACCTTGTGCTTCTTCGTTTCGTTCAGTGCGTGAGGTAACCTGAGGCCCACTCATTCTCCCACACCCCCCTCCACATCCTCCCACCCATCTCACAAATATCTTTAAAGGTAGGCAGCACCTCTGGTGTTGCAGGTGTACTGTGGGCGACAGTGATCACTGCTGCATTGTTTTGTTACAAATTATATCTGAAATACACATTTTTTATTGGACGATATTACACGTACGCTTATTGTAGCAGGCTCGAAAAGCAACAATAGCTTT
Source organism: Bhutanitis thaidina (assembly GCA_029286595.1). Classification (NCBI taxonomy): domain Eukaryota; kingdom Metazoa; phylum Arthropoda; class Insecta; order Lepidoptera; family Papilionidae; genus Bhutanitis; species Bhutanitis thaidina. The sequence goes on from JAGSMS010000017.1 coordinate 13,269,563, forward strand.
TCAGCCTCTTTTTGTGTGAACATGACTGATTGTCCGTCGTTTCAACAAAGTGAACGCAAACACTCCAAACCAAACATCTCTACGTCTACGTTGTCACCGTATTCACTGTACATTGCAGTTTGTATATAGAGGTACCGACAACAAGAACATTCCGAACGTTCAATGTAAGAGAGCGAAACGTTTTGATTGTGGTTAGCGCGTGAATAGTGGTGTAACACCGTACGGTCGGGAGTCATGTCGATTAATAACATTTACAAGATGAAAGCCGTCGGGCTGTTAGTTGCGATGCGTTCCAGAAATAAAAAGCAGCTTTAGCCGATAACTCAGCTGGGGATACTTACGGGCGAGGTGACTGCGCGACGTGTCGGGACAGGACGCATCTGTTAGTTTTAAGAACCCGGCCGTCTGCAATCATACTGTTCGGACGATGTTCTTAAAGTGATGAGTAATTATATAAATTACTTTCGAAATTAAACATAAAATAAAGCGCGCCGTTGATCCAATATTATGTTGTCGGAAATACATCCTTTTATTCTCGTCGAATAATCAAGACATCAGTTGTCAATCATTCAAACCAAAAATTTCGATTATTCGTGTCAGTCAGGCCTCTCTCCCACGTAGTAGAGCCAAGCAGTGGCTTTTGCTGCTGCTGGAATGGGCCAGCCCGACCAGTGCAATACCACAGCCTCGCAGAATACCGGCGTGAAGTATGAGTGAGATAACCGGAGGCCCCCTTCCCCCTCCCCAACCCTCATTTCTTCTTACCAAATCCTTCCCAACTTTTAAAAATCTTTAAAGATGGCCAACGCACCTGCAGTCCCTCTGGTGTGTTACAGATATACGTGGGCGATGGTAATCACTTACCATCACGTGTACGTACGAGTGCTAGCTCGTTTGCACCCATTCCCTTAAAAAAAAAAGACGGAGTATGCAAAATATGGTTTGCACAGTAATAGTGCAATAATAGTAAAAGGCTTTCGTTTTTTAAAACATGCACATTTTTTACGCCAACTGTTTTTAAACTGTTCTTGCCAGTGTCAAAGTTTGCGATGAAAAGTAGAATTGTATATTGTATTGGGATTTACGAGTATTGTATGGTATTGCATGCCGTGCCGTATGGTATTCGCGTAAGAATTTGCCCCTCCTTTGTTTCCGTGGGTGTCGTGGGACACTACTGAAGGAGAAGCCTCGGGAATCGCAATGGCTATCGATGGATGGCGAGATAGCGACGAACAAGACGACTAAAATTAAGGCGATGTGTCTGGTACTGTGATCGCCAATCCGCTTGCCGACCGTGGCGATTATGAGAAAATATCTTTATGGAAGAGGCACGTGTCCTGCAGTGCACTGTTCACGGGCTGTAAAAAAAAAAAACAATTCCTTCAACCGAAAAGAAACTCATCATCTCTATGAACTCATAGAACGATTTCCATACTTATGTCGTTACGACTGCTCGTTAAAATATCGACATTAAAATGACAGAAAAGTTTTTAGGAGTAACAGAACACTATTAAAATCACATATTAAAACTCGTTCATAAAACTCACTCATTGCGAGTTCGCGACTAAAGTCTCTGTCTACTACTTAAGGCATTGCAGGTGTGAAGATTTTGTTGTAACTTAGCTAAGCCATAAACATAAATGTTGATCATACTTTCTAAACGCTTGTACGTTTTTTTTTAATTCTTTGCTAGTGTCATATTGACAATGACATAATAAATAATAAATATTTTTATCATTATTGTAAGATATAATGGGCAATTGATTTTTATTGTGATTTATTAACGCTATTAACTTTTATTGATAATCATTTACATAACTACTGGTAAACACGACGGTGATTCGCACAAAAATTTTTGTAAACAAAATTAAATTTATTGTTGTAATTAGGAATAATAAACTTGACTTGTTTACCTTTTGCTACAATGCCAGTTAAGATTAAACCATGGAGTAATTATTTTCTATCGTATTTATTTCATAGAGATGTAATTGTAATATTTTGACTCGAACATAGAGAGTTTAAAAGTACACTTTTTTTTGTTAAGAAAAGGACTTGCTGAACTCCATATTTAGGTGTAAATTATCTATAGAAACACCGAACAAAATTTAATTATTAGCTCATAACGTATTTGGGAATCCTCAAAGTTACATATTGCTGGGCGCATTAGTCAGACGCATGAAATATATTGTGTGCAACTAATAGGTGGGCCGGGCGTTAAGGAGGGCATAAATTAGTCGATGTTGTGACGCCGCGATACTCACCGACCATCTGTTTGTCGATATGTCACGGCGCAGCACTACGGAACTCCATAGAGCTGTATATTATGTTATCATGTGACAAATTCGAATTAGTGTGAGTGGAGCTGCGTCAGAGGATTGACGGAGTGGCGAAAGTTTGGTGGATTTTCATATTATATATTATTCATTCGATTATTACATCGCTCGTTCATTATTTTTGTTTAGGTAATAAAAGTCAGAATAATCGTAATGAATTATGATTTTAATGCGGCATAGTCTTAACGTTCTTAACTGAAAGCGAAAAGAGTCTGCATCGATGACATCCGCAGCAGGAGAACTAGGGTAAACGACATAGTTGTAAGGATCAGCAAGCTGAAGTGGCCCTGGGCCGGTCACATAGCTCGCTGAACTGACAACCGTTGGGGAAAAAAGGTTCTCGAGTGGCAGCCGCGTACAAGCAAACGCAGTGTTGACCCTTCACAAGATGGAGTGACGACTTGCGCAGTGTTGCGGGAAGTCGATGGTGCAGGTGGCTCAGGACCGAGCTTTGTGGCAATCTTTGGGGGAGGCCTATGTTCAGCAGTGGACTTGTGATGTGAGGTGAAAAGATGATGACACTACCCTGATGGACCAATATCGTCACGCAGTTCTTTTCTGAATGTGATCGTCGCCGAGAGAACGCTGGTGTGACGATTTAGGTGCATTACGCGATGGTTAAGCGGATCTTGGGAAAGACCGATTTGGAAAGAAATTAGGCAGACCTTTTCCTGACAGCGGGATAGTGAAGGATAAAAAAAAACTACAGCAATGAGTATATTTCAGTGCATATAAGCTGTGTCTCTTATATATTTGCGTTCTTTCCAATTGTGTCCAAGTAAATGTCAATATGCAACACTTAAATGACTATCAGCACTTGTCTATGGATTTTAGGTTCAACATAATCGGATCAGTTCTTAGCTAATAGTTGGTCGGCTAGCTGAGTGCCACTAGTGTATTTGAGGTTATAATATTCTTATATTCCCCAGTATACTTTTTATCATTAAGTGACGTATGTCAAAGTCAAAACTTTATATTCTTTTTTTTTTACCCTAAGAGGTGCTCCAGGTGCGTTGCCGGCCTCTAAGGGTATTTGGGAGATGGAAGGGAGAATGAGGAGGGGGATGGGGAGGGGGGAGTGGGCCTCCGGATACCTCAATCACCGATCAAAACACAGAAGCACAATATAACTCTACTTCACGCCGGTATTCTGCAAGGCTGTGGTATCAACCCGGTCGAGCCGGCCCATTCTAGTAGCAGCAAAAGCCGCCCCTCGGCTCTCCCTCGTATTTAAAATGGATGGAGATGTTCTGCAGTGGATTTAAATGGGCATGGAATTAACAGCCTATGAACAGTAGCAGGAGTATGGCTCTTGTCTATTTCTTGTCTATTCTAACGCTGTCTACGATGGGATGAGATTATTTTTCGTCACCACCACAAGATGTTATTACCGTATGATTAACACGAAATAAATGGTCGGTTTTAACTACTCTATATAACAAACATGCGTAATATAATCGTTATTTTCGTTCGTCAGCACCCGTGCGTTGCCGGTTCGCGACATTTGTGTGCGCGGAGAGACGATCGGCTTTTTCAGTCTCTTAATTGCCACACATACATCTTAATGTCACGGCGGTTAGACGCGCGCCCGTTTTGTGGGGCAAACATGTTGAAAAATCCGAACGGACCATTTCAATAATAGACGCGGCGCGCCTGAGATATTGTCGAATAGCAACTATAAAAAAAAATGTTACTATACATTACGAATGTGTAGTGAACACTGATAGATTGGGTTCCGCGCATGCGGAAGTGGACCGAGTTATGTTCAAGACAAGATCACAATTGGTGTGCGCCATGTTTGATTGAGCGACGAAGATCTGTGTGGACGAACGTAGAACGATAAATAAAGATTCCCGAGGCTGGGTTAATCGTGCCCGGACTCGCACCGGCTATATGTTATTGTCACATAATTTAAGGAATGGGGGATTAATTTAATTTGAGCACTTTATTACTGGCGACCCAGGCGGGCGATGGTTTATTTCGGGGGTTATTAGAATAATATATTTATTTCACGGAGAGTCAATTCACGAATTTTTTTTATATCCTCTTGACAACATATGATAAAACTTTGTTTTTTTTTGATATCGTTCTCTTTTCGAATGTAAATACAATAATTAAAAAAAAAAAACAGAAAAAAGTTAAATCCTATGGTTGTTTATTGAGGAAACGTGTTTAGTTATGAAGCTTAATGGCGTTGTTAATCATTTCTTTTCACAAAGCGAACGATGTTTATTTGTTTCGCTAGGTTTTTTTTTTGTACTCGTCCGCGTAATGACACGGCTTACATCTCTTTGTTCAAAAGGCTTAATGGATGGCCCGATTTTGACGAATTGACGTGACGATACACAAATCGGAACGCCGCGTTTGTTTTTCGTGCGCACAGCGAAAGGGGGCACGGCGAAATTAGACAAAGTAATACCTAAGTGTACTTAGCTTCTAGCAAATGTGTCGGTATATAGTTTCAAATTGGTTTTCATTTCATGTTTAAGTATTTTTTTTTTAATTAGAAATTGAATTAACACTTGTCGATCTTTGTTATAACGCTTGCGTAAGCTGAAGATGAAGACGTGTCTTATTCTTGAGTTGTTCTAACGTTATGACACGCGAAGGGCTTATACGATGTCCATATCCATTGAATAATTTGGCTTTGCAGAGTTTAACACACTCAAAGGCCAGTACTTTATAATATGACTTTATGTTAGTTTCCCTGTCTGACAAGACTTATTTCCGACATTCGTATTGAATAATAAATTCTAGATGCTTTTTAGTGGCGTTTTATGAACTGCTATACGATTTTTACCCGTGAATATTAAAGGATTCGCCTAAGATGTAATGGAAAAGTGTTAAAAATCTTAAAGCGTCCGATTGACGGGAATCTGCGATATCATTAAGCGCCAATAGCCCAATGGGTTAGGTTGCGGTCTACGAAACATGACGTCGCGTAAGATCGATCTCGCCATTCGACTATTGTCGTGAACCACTTCAGATACAAGCTGTAAGCTTAGTCGGAGGATTAACAGGAATATTAGTAATGCTACTTAATAAATAGCATTGCAAGAATTCTTTAAATAAAAACATGTTTTTGGCATCTTCATTCAATTATAATTAAATATTCACCTTCATTCATTATAATGGAATACCCTGAAGATGCCGTAAGACGAAACCGGTCGGTTATTTGTTTAAAAATAATAAAATTTGTCGTGAAACTAGTACGAGATGTAATAATATTTGTCAATATGATGAAGTTTCACAGAGTAAATATTTTGTACATACACGTACTAATATTTTGTACAAGTATGTACTAATATTTGTCAATATGATGAAGGTTATTATAAATTGGTACATATGGCGGACTTAATGCCTAGAGGCATTCTCTCCCAGTCAACCATTAGGCTAAGCAGAGATAAACACGTAATAGAGGCGATACAGCTAAGAGAATAAAACAAGTAAAAGGATATAAACATCAAAATATATACTTACACAGATAGGTAGATACATACATACACACATACGTACATACATAGATACATAAATAAGATATATACAAATATACCAAGTTTCACCGAGTAAATATTCTGTACATGCACGTACTAATAGTTGAGTGGGCGTTCGACAATAGATCGCAGGCGCATATATCTCACGAGAAACAAAAGCGCAAGTTGAAAGAGTACGACTTATAATTAGAATTGTAACAAATCACCAATCCATTAGTGACGTACCAACCGACAAGATTAACGACTCGCCGGGAATAAGGCAGCAATTATACCGGGGCGTGTCGCGGGATTCGTAATCCCGGGGGAGCTGGAACGATACGGTCATAGTAACGCCGTTAGCGCTTCCAGTAGGAAAAAAAAAATGCGCTGTGTACGCAGAGCTTTTGATGTGTGAGCGTTGAAAAATTGCCGCGTTCGGTTATTTTTATTACTGCGATATTTCACGGTCTTTTTAATACCTACCTTGTTGTAGAAAAGGTTGCGAGATAAACAATTGTGTCTAATGAAAAATATTACTATCTTAATTAATTGCCTTATTCACGTTGTTTCCTTTGTGTTAGTGCGATTGTTCAGAGGACGTTTAACAAGTGTTATTTCAAGTCACACGTAACTATACCGAGCAATAATATAATAATATAATAATATATAATAATCTTTATTGTCATAAGAATATGGACCGCAAAGTATGAATTCCCTGACATCCGTGCTAGGTTAAGAACCTGTATTACAGAGGTCAGTGTATTCTCCCAAGTTGATTAACAATAATAATTTCTTAAAACAACAGCTAAAATAGTCGAGATATTAGTACAAAATGACAAGAAAAAAAAAAAAAAAGTAATTAAAAAGTAACTTAACGGATGCTTTGAACATATATATGTATATATATATATAAATCTAAATACTGAGATCGTCTGTGTATGCGTGTGTGTGTGTGTGTGTGTGTGTGTGTGTGTAATGAACGAATAACTACTTTGTGACTCACAAGTTTTACTTATAGAAATTTAATTTAATTATTGTACAGTTATTTGTATTAGTTATTGAACAGGATAATTTTGCTCACTGGATTAAGTCCCCTGTTTGCTCATAGTTTAATGTAAGAAGCCATGTTCTCATTTTTCTTTTCAAATTATGAACTGTAAGTGGATATATATTGAGTCTCCGATTTATTTTGTTGTATAAACACTTAGACAAATGACCGCGCTGCCGCCTTGCAGTTGCTATGAGATACTTAAAAGGTTTGTGGATGTTAGGTATTGTGCGTTTTCCGTTATATCTTTTTTCATTATACACATATCGTTAAATATTTCTAAATTTTATAATTTTAATTTAAATAACAAGTATGAAACTCGAATAGTAAAGCCGGTCTGCTTTATTTTGTCTTTGCAGAATTCTTTTGTTGTTATGGAGAAGTATGTAAGAGCTTGTGGGATTATTCCTTTACTTCGTATAGGCTAGGTATTCTACGGACGGAGTTTCTTTCGATTGTAGATTAGGTAGATCGAATTTTTTTTTAAACGTTTGCCAAACGTCTTCTTAATTCTAAATTAAAGAAGGTTTCATTTTGTTAAGACTGCCTTTGAGGGTAAATTTAAAAAGTCAAAAGGCTTTTGATAGCATTTTATTGTACCGGCTTATTTTGTCTATTGCTGCTGATGTAGTAGTATTGTATTCTATGGTAGTAATAGAAGTAGAGAGAGTATAGAAGTTATGAAGTGTTTGTAGTCCAGAGGGCGGGCACATCACACAAATTTCAAACGCGACAACGGCGTAATGAAGTTCTATAAGACGACTGATCTTGATATCTTTTGTAGGTGGATGAGCCATGTGGCGGCCTTTGCTGCTGCTCGAGAGGACCGGGGTACCACGGCCGAGCCGCCCCGTTCCTTCTGCTTCTGCGTTTCTCTCGGTGAGTGAGCTCTCCAAATATCCTTGAAGGCCGGCAACGCGTCTGCAGCTCCTCTGATGTTGCAGATGTACGTGGACATCGGTAATCATTTACAATCCGGTGAGCCGATAGAACGTTTGCTTGAATAAAAGAAATAACATGGTCTTTGTTGCTTATTTATAGAAGTGTTTTTCATAAAACCAGACTGTATTTTAGTTTATTAAATACGCTAATTGCTTATAATTAACGCGTACACTACTTACTAATAACATAGCATAATAATAACTAATTGCTGATAATTAAAAGTTATAGCTATTTACAACGCCAATGTTCAGATTTCACCAAAACGTCGTGTGAATTGGAGAATATTGATGAGTAATGTAAAGATTAAAATTTAACATTGACCCAATATTTGCGTAATTAAAAAAAAAAGATGTTGGCCGAAAACAATGATTGGGCATTTGATTTATTTTTAATGCATAGCAGTGCATCGCATGTCGATCCTCGCGTCGCCGCGTCGTGTCGGAGTCGTGACAGCGCGCCAATGTGCCAATTTAAATGTAACAGTGAAACGGAGGACGGGGGACTCGTAGCGTCGCTCCGGGGTTCAACAAAAAATAATTAATGGCCCGACTAATGAATACGATGTCTGTTTACAGCGGGTACCGTCGGCAGATACACGTGAAGGATTGCGCTGTCATTATCCATTTTTTTTTCTTTTCTCGGACTCGCCGCCCTATATGGCAGCAGTGTTTAACTATCTGCCAGTGTCAAAGTGATATTGTAACAGTTTTTGGATATAGATCCAATCGAGCTCGGAGACCTGTTTGAGTATATAGGCGTAGAAACGAAAGCCAACTTTTTCCGAAGACCTGTCGGACCGATCGCACCAAAACGAAAATGAACGATTTCCGGCCTTCAATTGAATTTTCTAATTACTGCACGCATCCTCATGCACTTGCCGCATAATACTATATGAATATTATACATCAAAACTCAAACTATCACATCACATTTCGAGTGAAAGACACAACTATCACATTTCGAGTTCGCGCTATAAGATCTTCTAACCTTCTATTTACGTTACTAACATTTCTTTTATGTTTATTGTGGCATTGGCTACAAGGCCTCTATCCAAAAACGACTCAATAAATGCTTTTCGCTAAAGCATTTTTCAGATTCATGTTTTTTTTATAGATAAGGCTGCAAACAAGCAAGCGTATTTTGCTAAACTATGCTTGCTTATTTGCCGCCTTTCCTAGTTCACCTGATGGTAAGTGATTACCGTCGCCCGCGTACATCTGCAACACCAGAGGTGCTGCAGGTGCGTTGCAGACCTTTAAGGGCATTTGGGAGATGGGAGGGAGGATGAGGAAAGGGATGGGGAGGGGACTGGACCTCAGGTTACCTCACTCACCGAACGACCTCTTCTTCACGCCGGAGTTCCGCGAGGGCGTGGTACCAATCCGGTCGAGCCGGCCCATTCGAGCAGCAGTAAAAGCCGCCTGCTTGGCTCTACCACGTTCAAAAAGGTCTGGTCGTAACTATTCAACGTTTTGCTTTGTTTGTTTTAACAAATTGCAGAAAAGCCATTCAAAATGTCAATGTAAAACTACGGAAAGGTTACCGTAGGCAGCTTTAGCAGGGCGAGGTTAGCTACATGCGCTCAACAACCCTTAACCCATACCCTAGCGTGATGGGGAATAGTCAATAGTTTCAGGTAATGCATACTTTTAATTGCTCTTTCTTGGTTAATGTCTTGGAGTAGATTTAGTAGAACAGTTGGATGATCTGTGCTATAATTAGCGATGCTGCCTTCCGGATCAATATAAGGCCAACTATAAAATAGATTAATATATCAAGGACCATGATGTCCGAAAATAGCTCTTGTTCTACAAAGTCCCTCGGTACAAATTTAATTAAGCAAGCTAACCTCCGAAATTCCTGGTCCGATTTGATTAATTATTTTTGCGTTACATAGCCCTTTTATTGAGAAAGGCTATAGGCTGCATAACATTACGCTATGGTCAATAGAATCGGAGTAGCAACCATAAACCTTGGTCACATAATCATCATGTGTTTGTATCAGGCGTATTTAAAATTTAACGTGGATGAAACCGCGGGCCAGAGCTAGTTATTAATATGTACATTTAACATTATAATTACTGGCTACTGGTATGTATGTATGTACTATATATTCAATATATATGCTATATACACTTACAATGACATGGAAAAAATGTAATTAATTGACATTAGATATAATTATTATTATGTTCTTTTACTATTTTAATTATACTGTTGAATTGTAAATAACATTGTTATATTCTTCTCTGTGAAGGTCTTGTTTTGCGAACTTTGGTGTGGATTTTGACCTTTTGACGAGCTTTATACAAGCTTAAATTGAATAAAAAGCTTTGACTTTGATCGGGGGCCTCTGTACTTGCGCGTACATTTACCGCACTACAGCATCTCCTGCGCAGTTGACAACTGCCGTGCGGAAGTTGTCGCCGGCTGGCAAACATCGGCCAAACGGATACCGGCGTGATCATCACGTGACCATAACAAACATATTTCATATAACTTGAAATAATAAAGAAAACTATTGTTTACGGATTTTATCGCGTTTAATTCTTTTAAATTTCGATGTTGCGGACGTGATAGTTAACCCAGCTATCGACAGCTTTATAACACATTAAAGAATTAACAATATTTATTTATTAATGGATTTAATTAGTTTTTTCAGCACTCGACATTTCTGCCGACGGTACTCGATCCCCCCGGGTAGAGTTAGCTCTGATTTATTCGGATCATTTCCGCCACTCCTTGTGGCTGTTTAGCCGACTTGCCGGTAAATTAACCGACGATTCTTGCCTTGTACGACACCACCGGCTCTGTTCTGGATTGATGTTCCAATTTTCGAGCTTCGTTCAGTTTATATTGAACTTTTTTTTTAATGGAACACTAATTTTTATAAGACAATAGTGTAGTAAATATGTATTGCAGCATAATAGACTCCACTAACATTAGTTACACTAACTAACAGTAGTTACACGACTAATATTGCTTTTATTGTATAATTGAGTCCAGACCAGAGATCGTCTATTGCGAGATAAACGCCCATGGCAGGGCAGTAAAACAGTAGTAACTTAGTGGTCAGAGCGCTCGCTTCAATTTCATAGTACGTTTAGCAAACAAAACGCAACAGACAGACAGACGTAGAAAGGTAAAATAGCAGCCTTTAAATGCCCACTGCCGGGCAAAGGACGGTCCGCCACACTGCTCGAGGGCGAGTGGGCAGAAATGACATGTCTTCTAAATAAAGTTTGTTTTATTACCTGTATTTCGCAGACATGTAGATTCATATTTATGTTATTTTAAACTTGATGCACCTATCACCACATTTCTTCACGCCCTGGCTTGACTGTTAGAGAATGCCAAAAGGCATTAAGTCCGCCTTTTGTAATCCTTTTGCTGTACACAATAAAGTATAAATAAATAAATAAATAAATTTCCTCACGATGTTTTCCTTCACCGCCGAGCACCTGGTAAATTCAACACTTAAAATTGCTAGGTAGGGAATAATCCCTTCCCTAAACGATCTTCTTCTCCAGTTGACAACTTCTTTACATGGTCACCCTGCTAGTCTATGAACGAGACTGACGATTGAATATAGACGGTAAATTCATTTTGTATATATTCACGCCTTGTTCCCAACGGGGTAGGCAGAGACAATCTTCTTCCACTTGCTACGGTCCTGACATAGGTCTTTCGCTTCTCCCACTTTCATCAATCTTCGCATGCCTACTCGTTGGTTTAGAGTACTCTTGACCTGGCCTTTTTTCAGAACGTCTCCGATTTGATCGTGAAATGTTCGCCAAGGTCTTCCTGACCCGACTCTACCATTTATTTATTTATTTATTCTTTATTGTTAGCCTTAAGCTTAAGGTTACAATGGGTGGACTTAATGCCACGTGGCATTCTCTACCAGTCAACCCTTGTTATGGTGAAAAGTAGTTGGCAGGTATAAAACAAAGAATAAAAAATAAAATTAAATAAAAAACTCCAATAAAAATAAGTTGATAAGTACATATAAATAAACTATATAATTAAATAAATATTTATAACATAAAATAAATAAATACGTATACAAATATATTAAAGGATACATAAATAAATATATAATAAAAATCAAAAATAGTTAAGCCGAATATTGTCAATGATCTATTATTCTGTTAGGTAATTACGAACTAGACTCTTAAACGATTTCTTGCTAGGAGCTGCTTTTATCTTATCGGGCAGGGCGTTCCAGAGGAGTGTAGCTTGAACAGTAAAAGAAGAGTTATAGTATCCTGTATTATGTTGTGGAACGCGAATCTTAAGTTGGTTTATGGAACGAGGCTCTCTCTCATGACACTCTGTCATTTACACTCACCTCATATATTTGTTTCGTCAACCTACTTTCATTCATCCTCTCTACGTGTCCAAACCAGCTTGTCGAACTTTGTCGAATTTCGTGGAACCAAAATCCCACAGATGAATGCTACGCTCACCAAATCGCTCGCTCGACAGGCTGGGTGTGGGCCAACCTTTCCAGACGTGCCTGTAGGCTTTCGCTGGAGAGGTCTCTGTCCAGCAGTCGATTTTAATTAGGCTGATAAGCCTTACCATCAAAAGTGTCATAAAAACAATAATTCCTACATCCCAATAAACGTAATAAGGCCGACCGCTGTTAACTCCGGGCAATAACAATAATTCAAACATGGCTCGAGCCGCAACCCGTACAAGCGCTGAGCTTCACAATGAATCTAAACTTCCTTTGTGATTAGGCTTATAATAATAAACTATGCCGGATATCCTGAATGCGGCCGCCGGTTTGCGGCCTTTGTAGCCTTTATTATGGTAACATAGGAATGGTTATTGTGTGCGATTGGGACATGGAACATAGTCGCGTGACTTGTTAGTTTTGACACAGTATAACGGGCAGTAGTATAACTCGAAAGGGAGGCCAGCGTTTGATATTCTCGAAACTGGTGAAATTTATTCGTCAATTTGTTTTGTATGTGGATGTAAGAGATAATAAATTTTTCTTTAAATGCCAACCTTGCTTGCCCGGGGTGCAATCGGCTGATGAAGAACGAGGTTCTGGTGATGGACTGAGGGCGTACAGCATCTTTGGTGCGAGGGTACTGGCGCCGCCTGCCCAGCTTGGCGAGTATGAGCAAATCTTCCATGCATGCATATATACATACTGTCTCTTGTTGGCGCTTTCATGTAAAGGTTGCATGGGAAGCAGTGAACTTCTACAGGCTGATAAAATATAGAAAAATAACTCTATAATTCGTTTTCATTTTAGTTATTGTTTATGTGTCTCTGAAAATGCATCTAATCCATTATTCGATCTAATCTCGTAAGTGTTAGCGAACATAATATAAATATTCTGATCTGTTGCTACCGTACGATACAAATCGAAAATTGTTGCTGTGGTCAAAACCTTCAGTACCCAAAATATGATCAATGAATCGAATATTCAACATAATCGTATTTCAAAATCTCCTTTGATACGTTTAAGCCTTTTCGCGTTAGTCTTTAAAATAAAATATTATGATCAAATCTTTCATCAATTATGATATCACAAAAATAAGACGGAATCGATCTTGAAATAATCAGAAGAATACACAGAAGTCGTCTACTGCCAACTAAATCTAATAGCTACAGATAGACAGTATTCTTGATATTCTACCAAGTTCAAGTAGATCTAAATCAACCAGACCAGTGATAAGTGACAGTGGTCCAAGGTTGACGAAGCATATGTCCAGCACTAGACCACTTGAAAGCCTGTTAAAGAGCCGAGGCCGTTTCTAAAAATCGACCAACTCCACCCTTATCGATTGCCGAGGTCGCCGAGGTCTCGCATCTCCTTACGTGGAGCACTTGAGTTGCCACGAGCCCCCCTCTAGTTCCCGTAAGTCTTTTCGTTAACATGGGTCAGAGCACAGCACGGCAACCGGCGTTGCGACTCCGAACGTCACGCCAACAATGCAGCGTCGTCGCTCTTCAAATTTTCTTTCACTCACGCGCCCCCTGCTCTCGAGTCTTACTGCCGAAGCTGTATCTTCAATGGCCGATCCCGTCATAACCAGTCACCGCCTACGGCGACTGGTAGACGCAAGCACCTTTCCCTTCGTGATACAAAAAAAAAATTGCTAAATTGTTTTGCTGACGCTGCGATTGACTACGCTGTGACGTACAAGTTAGCAGTATGATGTGTTAGTTTTGGGTATAAAGGGCTAATTTGTGCGGCAGTTAGCGGTGGGCCGGCTAAGCGGGCGATATTTCAGCGCCGGTGTTTGTTCAGGCTGTTTGCGCTCTTGTTAGCGGGGATCGGCTTCTGCGTATTTATTTGTGGGTTCTCTGGATGTGCGTCGCGAGATTATGTTATGTGCGGCGGATGTGGTTATGTGCTTCATTTTGTTCTGTTTCAACGAATACAATTTCAGGGATGTAATTTAACTTTTAATAGTTTTTATTTCAATACAGACAGCCAATAAACTGGTCAAGATCTAGACGAAGAAGATTTGACGGTTTGCGTGCAGATTATCAGAGTTCAATACCTTTTTTGGTCTTAATTAACATCCCACAATAGCGAAATATTTGTATACGTGATATGATTATTTATTTTCCGTAAGGTTTCTTGTATTTACGCGAACACTACACAGTTAAAACAAAACCTGACGTTTCGAGTGCACGGAATATAGAAACAAAACTAAACACGATAAAATCCTTAAATAATAGTTTCATTTCAAATATTTATTTACCTGTTTGGACTATATCGAGTCTCTATCTATCTTATATCTCTGGACCCATCCTCACCTTTGTCAAATCTCTCTCTTGTACGTTTTTCATCAAAGAAACTAACGCGGAGAGGGAGGGACATGATGATGGGCGACAGTTGTGGACTTGAAACTGTCGCCATTATACCACAACAAATTAAAAAAAAACCTTTCTCTTTGAATATATAACTTTAAATATTGTCTATTATTACTTAACTCTGTTTCACGATCGCTCAGGTTTCTCAATATTGGACCACACGAAATCAGAAACAGCTCACAGTCTGTCCGCGGCGCAACGTGTCACATGTCACTCGGTCCGTCTGTCGTTGTGTAGCTGTCAATTAGGCTGAATTACACGTGTGTTTTTTCATTGAGCCCGCTACAATGGTGCCAGTGCTGGTTCGGTTTCGGTTGGCCTTTGTTTTTCGAGCGACAGACAGCCTGCGTGCTTTTTTTAATGCTAATGTACGATTAAAGACAAGAGCAACAGCTGGCTTATGTGATGTATAAATTATTAATTACTTGTCGTTAGTAAAATTGGTGGAATTTTCATTTATTATTCCATTTATGATAATTAAATGGAACAACCGAGGCACCGGGAACTATGAAATCAACCAGGTCTCAAGCGTCTTTTTACATGGTAGAGCCAAGCGGCGGTTTTTACTGCTGCACGTAAAGGCCGGCTCGACCGGATTGCTACCAGGGCCTCGCAGAATACCGGCGTGAAGTACAGACATGTTGTGCTTTTGCGTTTCGTTCGGTGAGTGAGGTAACCGGAGGCCCACTCCCTTTCCTCGTCCTCCTCCTCATCCTCCCGCCCATATCTCAAATACCCTTAAAGGCCGGTAACGCACCTGCAGCACCTCTGGTGTTGTAGATGTATATGGGCGACGGTAATAATTTACCATCAGGTGAACCGCTTGCTCGTTTGCCGCCTTTATCATAAAAAAAAACTATGAAATCAAAACGTGGGCCTTAAACACTAGGCTCTTAGTAGTATTATTAATATTTTTTCTCATGGTTGAACCGCCATCTGTCGAGATTTTCTCTTAATCGACTCTGCCGCCTCCCACGGAACAAAGCTATACTATGAGCATCTAGGTAGCCGTCCGGGTTAGTACCATCCCCATATTTATATCTTCAGCCAACCAGCACCACAACCACTGTTCAGTTACTGTATAAATACTATTCGCTATAATTATAAAAATAAACGCACATTTAACTGATAGGCACCGATTAATTCTCCACGAGTTAACTGTTCTTCAGCTACCGAATGAATGTTCCACCCCATGTTCGCTAACAACTTTGTCACTTTTGACAGTTCTTATCTCGATCGGTCGCGATTGTACAGAATCGATATTAATATCGATTCCTTAGGCGGCGTAATTTCGTATGTTATGACGGGCTGGTATCCGCTCCACGACACTTTAAATGAATAATAGTTACAATAATAACAGTTACTATTACGAGAATCTCATGAAAGCCGAATTAGACAAGAAGACAAAATATCTGGGTCTGGCTCACGAGGTGACCGGCATGTGGGGTTGTATGCCGATCGAAATTATTCCGATGGTGTCTGCAAGGGGAATTGCAGAGGGGGTTAAGGAACATCTGAGGCGGCTGGGACTCCGTGACGAACCGCTCCGAGCGAAAATGCAGAGGTCGCTGCTCCTTGATTCCACTCGCACCGCCCAACGGTTTCTCTCGCCCGTCTGATCTCCCCTGTGGAGGGCTTCCCTCTGCTTTTAACCGTAAGAATTTTAATAATAATATATTTAAATATAACTCATTTATTTTATTTATGTATACATATTAGTATATAACACCCAACCAGACGAGAACACATTTAGTGGTGTAGTAACTCCAAACTGTCATTACAAAAGAAATACCTTTATTAGCTAAATAAATGTATCTACTCTATATGTATGTTACAAGGTTGCATGGTACATTGAACCTGTATACATTAAGGATGTGAGATATTCCAACTTAGACCTCAGGGACGACAACACATCCCTAACCACCTTCGATGGAACAGGCTGCAGTTGACACTTACCATAAGGACTGAATTGTTAGCGCGTTTGACAACCTAATCCAATAAAAGAAATGATGACGTCTTAATTTCTATCTTAACATTAAGAAACTAATCTAAACTCGATGAAAATAATGCATTCCGTTAGTCGGTAAAAATCGAAGATTTCGATTGTAATTTTTTTTTTTAATGGAAAAGGCGGCAAACGAGCAAGCGTTTCACCTGATGGTAAATGATTACCGTCGCCCGCGTACATCAGCAACAGAGTTACTGCAGGTGCGTTGCCGGCCTTTGAGGTTATTTGGGAAGGAGGATGAGGAGGAGGATGGGGAGGGGGAGTAGGCCTCCGGTCACCTCACTCACCGAACGAGACGCAGAAGCACAACATGTCTCTACTTCACGCCGGTATTCTGAGAGGCCGCGGTACCAACCCGGTCGAGCCGGCCCCATTCGAGGAGCTGCAAAAGCTGCCGCTTGGCTCTACCGCGTTAGAATGCTCGTATTATAGCGAGAGCAACTGTACAACTATTGGCATGCTATCTACACAGCATCTGTTAAAACTGACAAATGACACATAACTCAACCGAATTGATAGATAATAATTAATGTGTCCGGCAGAAGAACATTAAACCGTAAGTAGCGGACATGTGGCGTTGTCGGACAAATAAAACCTTTTAACTTTGAAATAAATTGCTTTCACTCGACTTCCATGAACGAGCAGGGAAACATAAAACGTGGCAACATAAGTAGCAACTTCCTGACCACTTGACGTCATGCCGAGGATAACGATAAATAACTTAAGCTACACGCAAGTGTTGAACGAATATTCGCATGGATTTAAATGCTAAGATGTTCTTAGAATTGGCCGAAAAAGAAAAAAAACTGACGTGTCAAACTGACATATGTCAGTAGTTAACCTAGTCAATTAGTAACCTAATGAGTGTGTCAAGACCTAGAGAAACCTAGAAATGTACTCTTAGTATTATTGATCTAAAAAATTCTATGTTTATCTAATTATGGTATGTACATTCATTGTTTGAAGTTAATGTATTTAGAGTTCGGTGTGGAGCTCTATTACTAAGCCTTCGCCGTTTGACATTCCGTCCGGGATTGTGCAAAGTTTTCTAACATCTTCAAAGTACCTCAATCACCAAACCAACGTTGTTAGAAAGCGCATTTTTCATTTTGATTTCAACAAATTATTTTATTTTATTTTATTCGGAAAACATACAGTGATACATAGCTTGAAAAATAGAAAATTATTATAAAAGCTACACACCATTTTAGTTGTTTTCGCATATTGTAACTGGAAAGTTTATAAATCTGCTTGTTTGCTACTTGCGCATAAGCAATTCACAACAATTAAGAAATCGCATCGAACCATTCCTTTGTAACATAACCTTTACACATAGGCATTCAGTCACGTGCAATTCACATGACTTTACGATCATAAGTTCTGGCTACCACTTAAACTGCTACGGACAGACGTGACAACACTAGGTGAAATGCTAGTCTTGTCACTTAGCAACATAATGAAACCTATGAGAACCAACACACGCCCGAGTCAACACTCTTCTAGAGTCTCAATGCGTACAGAGCAAAAGATCCCATTAGAGGACCTTTGTAAAACACGAGCTGTTTAAAACAAAGATCATCAATAACCTAAAGCCCCCCCCCCTGTCTATTATGTAAATCGGTCGGAGGCGCGCAATAAATTATTTATGGGCCAACCTGGGAGACTTGTAAAGGGCATGAGTCAGCAAAGTGAGAACAAAGAGAGAAAAATGATCCCGGCTTATACACGAGTCGTGTTCCCACGTCACTTTTGATGTTTAAATGAATAATAATTACACGGCGCGAGTTAGGCTTTAGGGACTGGATGTGTCTCAAATTGTTACAGGTTATAGCTGGCCGTGGTAGCCTAGTAATAGTAATAATAATAGAGCGCGAATGATCTGGGTTCGATCCTCTGTGCACGGCACCATTTCAATTGTTAATAGGAATTTTAAGTGCCGTATTTATCACGGAGCGTGAAGGAAAACATCGTGAGGAAACCTGCATGTCTGAGGAATATTAAAAAAATGTTATTCCGTATGTGAAGCCCGCCAATCTGCACTGGAGCCAGCGGGTCCTTCCCGGCTCTAAAACCCTATCAAATATTTGAGAAGGAGGCCTTTGTCCAGCAGAGGGCACTTACAGGCTGCTACTTTACTTTAATTTTCTAGCTCGTTTGCGTGTGTTGTGAAGGCAGCTATATTTTGCAGTTGAATACAATAAAAAATAGCAGAACAATTAATAATAAAAAGATTTTTATAATTTTATTTACTCATGATTGCCGAGTTAGAGGGTCTAATGGGTTACTCCGAGTCAGAATGTACTATTTGTATCGTTTTGGACACAAAGATGGAGACTCACCGCTTGTCAACGTTACCACGAATAAGCTCTGGTGTAAAGTGGGTCGAATGAACTAAAATGTCGTGAGAGCTTTATTTTTTTAAGTTTCTTTTTAATCCTTGGCTATGAGATAATTTTCTAATTTTGTCTCTAATATGGTCAATGTAGTGTGCACCTGTTATTGGAATATATATTACAACCTTAACTAGCTTCTAAGATACAATGTATAACGAGTATATCTTAAGGAGGCTGGGTTGCTCGAGTGGGCAGTGTACTTGTATTTGTTCGATCACTGTATTCCTGTGGCATCCTTTCAGCTGCCTATGGCACCATACCTTTTATTTTATAACATACCTTGACCATACAATTATAATTATTGAAAAAAAAAAAACAAAAATTAAGATACCTACGGAGTTTCTTTCAGCAGCTTCTTCTCCGCCAGAGGAGCCTCGTCACACAAAGGTGGTAGATTGGTGGATTGTAGAAATATAATAATTAGATTTGACATTTAAAAAACGATCTTTCTTAGGTCGAAGAATGAAGCACTTTCATTCATGCATTCATTCCGTTGGTTAACCTTTTTCAATAACCACGGGCACCTCATTCAGACTCCGAGCCATATTTCCCAGTATCATGTAACCGAAGCCGTGCGGATTATAAACGAATAATTAAAAAAGGATTAAACAGTTGCTACTTCATCTAGGAGAACAACAACTCTCCTAGATAAGAAATCGCTCAATAACATTTTTCAGAAACCGGTCACATCGCTAGTGGAACAACGAGAAACCGATAACATATGATAACGATTAGGAAATATGAATTATGTGCGGGTCACCATATACATAAGAGTGGCAGAGCCATAAGCGTGGTAGAGCCATGCGGCGGCTTTTGCTGCTGCTCGAATGGGCCTACTCTATAGGGTTGGTACCACGGTCTCGCAGAATACAGGCGTGAAGTAGAGGCATCTTGTGCTTCTGCGTTTCGTTCGGTGAGTTAGGTAACCGGAGGCCTACTTCCCCTTCCTCATTCTTCCTCCCCATCTCCCAAATACCCCTAAAAGGCCGGCAACGCACCTGCAGTGCACCTCTGGTGTTGCAGATGTACGTGAGCGACGGTAATCACTTACCATCAAGTGAACTGCTGGCTCGTTTGCCGCCATTCCCATAAAAAAAAACCACACACGTGACCTTCCATATGAAGTACTTTCCACTTTACCTTATTCATCATTGATACGTCGCATGTACATTTTAAAAAGCCCACTTGAAGCGCCGAGCGGATTTACAATGACACTTCAAAAGCCGCCCGACAGTTGTGTCAGCTGCTCGGTGAGAGAACATGCGAGCGCGGGAGTTATTGGTTACAGGCAACTGAAATACACGTTTGAAACTTTCTTATCGGGACAATATTATGATCAAAACGAAATTCATCATTCGAAACTCAATTGGATATATTTTATTGTATAGACTGCCGAGTAAATCTATTTAAAGTTTATTAAATAAAAATTTAGAAAGTAAGAAATACAAAAATGTAGAATAAAAAAGTATATGAATACAATTTTTAACGTGGTAGAGACAAGCGGCGGCTTTTGCTGCTGCTCGAATGGGCCGACTCTACCGGGTTGGTATCACGGCCTCGCAAAATACCGGCGTGAAGTAGAGGCAGGTTGTGCGTTTCGTTCGGTGAGCGAGGTAACCGGAGGCCTACTTACCCTCCCCATTCCACTCCTTAGCCCATCCCCAGAGTCCCATCTCTCAAATACCCTTTAAGGCCGGCTCCTCTGGTGTTGCAAATGTATGTGGTTACCTCATTTACCATCAGGTGAACCTATTGCTCGCTTGCCACCTTTCGCATAAAAAAAAATGAATCGATACCGACGATAATGACAAAGTTTTATTAAAACAGATTTATTTATTTAGTAGAACTGTTATCTTCCGTTTGTACAAGCATTTTCATAATTTCACTTGGGAATTCAATTTTAGTGCCCGCAGTCCCAATGTCATATTGTATTGTAAATTATCTGTCCCTTGTGTTATTGTTTATTGTAATTAAATTGTGTAAGGATGAATACATCGCTTTTTTATCGAATACCAACTTTAAGCGCACAAGGTGCAATCCACTTAACAAAGTAGATTTCTTTCTTTTAAAAACTCGGTTGTTTAGTAACCTATTTATAGGAATGGAATTTACGGAATTAATATAAATAGACGACTCGGCATCAATGATTATATAATACAAAAAATAGGTAGGTTACTAGCGCATCGAAAATGAAGCGAACAATAGAATACAATTGTTGCCTCTGGCCTCAGTCTCTTTCGAATTGGTAGGCGATATACACGTACTTTCCGGTTCCCGCTAGCCGTGTTTGGATTTCGTTTTATAGCTTCAAATGCACCTGCACCCCCACTGTTGTTGGAGATGCACCTGTCTTTAATAACTTGATTTGATTGATCCATATTAGTAATAAACTAATTTTTAATTACAAATTTATTTATTTATTTAGCTTCATGCACAAAGTGGTACACATGGTGGACTTAATGGTCTGGTACCTGAAGAGACGAACAACCAATTTATCTGACATAGGATTATCAACTGTAATCATTTGTTTCCATGCCATTTAACAAACAAACAATGTTTATTCGATGCTACAACACAACAAAGACATAACAGATAATCCAATATGTTGGATTATAGCAACGGAAAGACATTCGACTTGGCATTATGCTGCAGCAGTGTAGGTACAGCGTTGATGTTCTGCCGCTGCCCTGGTTGAATCTCGGGAACAGTCACCATTAAAAAAAAGTAAAGTAACATTTATTAGTAAATCTTTGCATACCAGTTTTTTTATGCTATTATAGAAATACCTAAGTCTCGCAAATGGCTTGTACAGACCGTTAAAGGAGAAGATAATTAAATTTAAAATGAAATTATTATTTACGGATTTTATCGCGTTTAATTTTGTTTTTTATGTTCCCGACGTTACGTATGCTTTACACCAGCCGTGGTCACGGGGAACGTTCAGTTCTAATTCTTATTTATTTTTAATTTTTGGACTGGGCTACGCAGAAAATGCTCAGAGTATCTTGATGACGACAAACCAAGGGCCCCTCTTAGGGAGGTAAAACCTCGGCTTAAGTAGCAATCGAATTTGGGAAAACTTTGATGGTAGGAACGCCTTTGCACAAGAGTAATCCGTATGGCGTGAATCTGCGTCCACGCGTTTTACGGGGAACAGCACGGTGTGTGTGAGACATGTCAGCTGTCTGAGCAATCTGTGGGATAGTATCTTGAAGTCGTGCAGAATCTTTATTCGTGGATCCCGAGCTGTTGGAAGCACCCAGCCATCTTTTCTATTAAAATTAGGACGATTTTGATTTGTGGCAGGAATTGGTGTTCTTTTGCGAGGTTTTGTGGTCTGTAAAATCTGGTGTCATGTTAGGGGCGATCGAGACTGCAGTCATCCTAGAGCGTCTATGTTTAATATCAGCTATGTGTTCTTTTACGCGGGTCCTTACAGATCTTTTAGTTCGCCCTATGTAAGAGAGATTACGTTCACATCCAAGCTTGTACACTCCTGCATCTTCTAGAGGGATATTGCACTTGACAGACGTCGGCCTGAAAAACGTTTTTAAGATAATTAAAGTAAAAAAAAAAATAACGGTTTTGTCAGCTCCTCTCTTAGGTCTAACTCTACAAACCGTTAGTAGATTCATGACGTACAGATCAGTTACCGTGCTAAGCTTGAAAGGTCTGAAATATTCTTGACTCTGACCGTGCTTCGTTAACAGAGTACCTGCATTGTTCGTGCGTTCATTACAACGGGGCACGTTAATATGGTCAGCCCATCGATCTAGTGTCGGTGAATAAGCCGTGTCTACATCGAAGATCCGCGTCACCGTCTCGCCGACAGGCGGCCGGCTCCGTGTGATTGATGCGGTGCCCCACCGACAGCCGGCTCGCACCGGTCTCATTTTACAATTCACACAGACACACACCCATTATTTTGCCAGTGTCGAGGTATAATTTATAGTCTATGAGCGTGGTGAATGCTTAATTCGTGGCGTGTTGCGACGGAAGGCCTTGTTCTGTTTTGTTTTGTTTTTTTTTTTTTTTGACGTTGTTATCTTTATTCATTCGTTCGTCATCAATCATATAAAAAAATATATTACCCACGATTTGTTAGTTTACGTGTTTAGTTCTATCTTTGCAAACCCACGTCTCGCCGACACAGATTCTGATCTCACCTTCAATCGTGTCCTTTCACGAGAAGGAAAATATGAGCCAGTGCTTCTGCTTTTGCATGTCCTATATTAAAAAACTTTATTGCTTACTTAATGCCTATTGGCATTCTCTGCCAGTCAACCCATGTGTTGGTCAGATAGCCGTAGCAGGTTGCTATATCGTGTGCAATTGACAACCCCCTACGGATTATGTCGCCCTGGTCAGAATCGGTCAGCAGAGCATCGGTCTCATACAACACGAGGCCTACAAAAAAAAAAACAAATCTTACATTCTCGGATATAGATGTAAATCTCCACGCTTTGGATATGAATTAAAAATGCGACCCCGTGGAAAACACGAAAAAAGCAAAAAAAAAAAAACAATTCGTAATTCACGACACCTGGGACACTCCAGACCTTTCTAGAAGCGAGCCCGAACCCGCTTCCGCCTAATACGCTATGGACATAACCATTTCCTTTACGAATATAAAAATTTAGCGCCGCTCGGTGGCCGTGATGTTGAAATATTGGGTCGCTTGCTTCGGGGACTGCGCAATGAAAATTTTATTCCCCAAGTCTTTCTATGATGAGGATTTACGATGAACGAATTTTATTAAATTCAGTTATATTTTATTGGAGTAACTTTGCTCAGGTTGTACAACTTCAAAGGCGAATATTCTATGTCCTTAATATTTATATTTTCATATGTTTATTCTAAAAGGTTCTCGAGTGGCAGCCACGTACAGGCAAACGCAGTGTAGGACGACCCCCCACAAGATGGAGTGACGACCTGCGCAATGTTGCGGGAAGTCGATGGATGCAGGTGGCTCAGGACCGAGCTTCGTGGCAATCTTTGGGGGAGACTTATGTTCAGCAGTGGACTTGTGATAGACTGAAATGATGATAATGATGATGATGATGTTTATTCTGTGTAAGTAAACAGTATACGGAAAAATAAAAAAATAAATTTTTTTTTACACGTAAGTGTGTAATGATGTGATATGTGTGTATGAATGTATGTGTTCGTTTGTGTATCATGCACCATTCAAAGTCTCCAAATGTAGAAGATGTTAATTACTGAAATTATATACATTTATTCGGAGTACGGTTATTATTCTTTTGAGGTTCAATTAACGAACATTTTGAGAGATAAATTATTTAATAAACATATAATTACAAAGGAGGATTTCAATGTTAAAACAATTACACATTACGGAGAATTGAAAACAATTACAAAGCGGCATTATCTGCTATTAAGCCAATTATATTTTATTATCAAAAAAAAAAAAAACGATTAAATTTGCACATGATCACAATCAATGGTCACATAAAAAGTATTTTTCCTATCTAAATGCAAATGGTATGATATGACATGATAAATGTGAATCTCCTTGAAGTCTCATGGCATCCGACAAATATCGGATTAATCATCTCAAGAGATGATAACCGTATATATTTTCGTATATATTAATGACAAAGCAGTGATATTATAACTTTACTAGTGATGTTATAATTTTGCATACTTTCGTCGTACGCCTCATTTTCGTATAATCTCACTATGTCGTGTAATTTCTGTACGCAATCTGTGATATTATAAATCAATTGGTTCTTGATAATTTCACGAATTGAGCGTCACAGTTCGATTGTGAAACGGTCACTGATGGATTATTCAGAGAGTATGTATACACAGACTGTTAAGGCAAGGTAAGATACATTTGTATTATCTATATAAGCAAATGACAACATACGTCATTAAAAATTCAAAATGTAATAAAATATTGATATGGTAACATTTTAGTCTTTGGTGACGAGCCTGTCGTCACCAAAGACTAAATGTCATACATAAATTTCTATAAACTCATTGGTACGGAACCTCCACATCGGAGGATATTATTGTTCGTGGTAGAGCCAAGCGGCGCCTTTTGCTGCTGTTCGAATGGGCCGGCACGACCGGGTTGGTACCACGGCCTCGCAGAATACCGGCGTAAAGTACAGACATGTTGTGCTTCTGCGTTTCGTTTGATGAGTGAGGTAACCATAGGTTCAAATATCCTTGAAGGCCGGCAACGCACCGGCAGCACTTCTGATGTTGCAGATGTACGTAGGGGACGGCAATCACTTACCATCAGATGAACAGTTTCCTCGTTTACCGCCTTTCCCATAAAAAAAACGAATCGAACAGGAGCCTCCTATAATTCACTAAAGCATATAGAAACCACGAACCGACGTTTTAAACCTGAGAAGGATTACGTGCCGATAGACTTCCCAAGTCTCATAAAACAACCCTAAACAATTACGTCTTCTAACTTGGCTTATAACATAACATAAAATGTCAAGTGGGGATATTAATACGTAGCGTGGGGTTTCGTTCACAAAACCACATTAACAGGCCCGTATCTGCTATATTAATACGCCATCATCGGTATAGCTTCGTCCGGAACGCTCCCCAAAGTGCTTATATCGACGCCATGTTGGGAGAATAGTGATAAATTTTATATGCAATATTCTACGCTTATCGGGTGAGAGGAAAATTTTGCGGTGAGTTGTAATGTCGTTCGTTGAGTGTGTTTGAGTTTGTATACTTGGAACTTATATTAATTAACTATGAATATTTTGATTTTCATCTACATTATTAATACATTTAATTCTAGTCGTGGTGATGTGGTAAGAAACTCTACCACTTCATCTCACGACATAGAGAACCAGTTGACTAAAGAATAACTTCTGGGACTTGACAGATGGCAAATTCCTCTCCTTCGCTGTCGCTTATCATAAATATTCATTGCCAATTATAGTGAAACTGTAGGTTTTTGAGTAAAGAACCTTTTTTTTATCCGAAAGGAGGCAAACGTGGAATCGGTTCAGCTGATGGTAAGAACACCAGAGGTGCTGCAGGTGCGTTGCCGGCCTCTGAGGGTATTTGAGAGGTGGGAGGGAGGATGAGAGAATCGCTTTCCCGTTTGCTGTCTTTCCAATAAAAAAAAATTTCCTAACAATTCGTAGCTTCATAAAAAAATATTATCTCTTTTTTCGATTTATTCGATCCTGTTTAATTTATGTTGTTCATTGTAACACGTTAGAAGAGAATTCGGTTCTATGAATTCTAAGATCCTCGCGAATAGAGTCACGAAACACATTTTGCAAATAAATAAAAAAAAAATAAAAATAAAATAAGTTATTTCGCAAAACGTTATCGAACAGAA
The DNA here is from genome assembly GCA_029286595.1 of Bhutanitis thaidina. NCBI lineage: Eukaryota > Metazoa > Arthropoda > Insecta > Lepidoptera > Papilionidae > Bhutanitis > Bhutanitis thaidina. The sequence goes on from JAGSMS010000017.1 coordinate 13,295,951, forward strand.
GCTGAATAAGTTGAATGACAGCATGCACGTTTAAACTCGCAGACGAAAAGGGGAAAAAAAAAGTTACGTGAAATAAAAGTTTCGTTGCAGCCGTTTGGTCGCAAATTGCCCGAACGGCGACCTGTCACTTGTCGCCGAGTCAAAGCTGTCAGCCCTCACGAGTTGACACCCGCCGCTGTCGTCGGCGATTTACATAAAACTGATGACAATTAAAAGCGTACGCTCTGTTATATTTTAGTCTTTGTTTTGATAGGTTACATTCGTACAGTGACAGATGTCAAATTTGACATTTATGTAGAACGGTGCTAGATTTTCCGTAATATGAATTTATTGTTGAAATAATTATAACGATCCTTTTTCATATGTAACTCAGTGACAAAACGAGCTTCTTTGGGTTTTTAAACCTACACTATGGATATTTGTCTCAACGGGAAGACGTTTGTTTTTATGGAAGAGACGGCAAACGAGCGAGCGATTCACCTGATGGTAAGTGCTTACCGTCGCCCACGTACATCTGCAACACCATAGATGCTGCAGGTGCGTTGCCGGACTTTAAGAATATTTGGCAGATGGGAGGGAAGAGGAGGGGAATAGGGAGGCGGTGTGGGCCTCCGGTTACCTCACTCACCGAACGAAACGTAGAAGCACGAAATGCCTCTACTTCACGACAGTATTCTGCGAGGCCGTGGTACCAATCCGGTCGAGCCGGCCCATTCGAGCAGCAGCTAAACCACGCTAAACTTTTTTACTGGATTGGGATGATATCTTAGCTAAAACTCCACCTCATGGTAAGTGTCTTCTCCAGCCCATTGGCTACAGCAAACAACTTAAATAAAGCCACAAAGACATAAAGACATTAATTCCTACACTTACATCTACACACAGTATATGATATAGTGATACATAATAATAATAACAATAAAAAATCAAGAAAAAAAAAGAATTTGAAAGAAGAAAAACAGGAAATTAAAAAATAAATAGTAAAATAAAATCGAAGAAGGTTACAGACGCATTGTGATCCATCCGAGGATTAAAACGGAACGCCTCAGACCTTTATTATACTGACTCTCTATTCCTTTCAAACCGGACTACAACAGTAGTTGGACAGCTGTTAAGGAAGGGTGGGGGGGGGGGGGAGACGAGTGAGCCTCCATTTACCTATACGAAATCAACAGTTTTCTTTGCTGGCATAAACTAGTGGTAATTACCCTCGGTGTGAAGTGGTGGTGATTGAATGAAAATGATGAAAACTGCAAGTTATTTATCCAAGCGTACATAGACGCAGATGGAAGCTATTTGTACGTGGTGGAGCTAAGCACTGGCTTTTGCTGCTGCTCGAATGCCCCGGCTCGACCGGCCACGCTCAATACTGGCGTGAAGTGATGGCGTCTAGTGCTTCTGCGTTTCGTTCGGTGAGTGAGATAATCGGAGGCCCACTCCCCGTCCCCATTCCCCATCCTCATCCCCCCTCCCATCCATCAAATATATATAATACTAAATGCCGACAACGCACCTGCAGCTCCCCTGCTTTTGCATGTGCGTAATGATGTACGTAAGCCCCTACCATCAGGCGAGCCGCTTGCTCGTTTGCCCCCTATACCATAAAAAAAAAGGTATTCATAATAAAACTCCACACACCAACGTTTCAGCCGTTTATCTGCGAAAACCTAACAGACGTACAGATAGTGTTACTTATGTTTTTTAGGTATTAGCATGGATATATATTATTCAATAGTGACAAAATAATAAAGTGTTATCATGCTCTCAAGCGAGCGACGACGTGAACGAAACGTCCCTACACACAAGGGCCATCCGGTACCCCCGAAAACGTCTCCACGGCGCGGCTCCTAACGATCGCTTCTCTCATATTTTGAATACTTACGCGAGTTATAAGAATTTACGCGTCACTTAGGCCGGGTTAATGGGTCGTATAAAATCTTATGACCACTCCCGCCGCTGTGTATTGACTTTTACGGAGCCTATTCGTGCTGTATTTTAAGAGGGCGCTCGAAATTTGTGTTCGCTTTCGACTTCTGTGGCAATATCGCTTTTATTCGTTCAATATTATTACTGTTGCCATACGATAACCATTCCCTCGTAATAGATGCCAATTAAAATCATTTACTCATCGCTTTATCGCTCAAGAGCCGTGGTAGCCTAGTGGTCAGGGCGCTCACTTTAGTCTCATAGAGCGCGAGTGACCTGGGTTCGATCCCCGGTGCCGGCACCACTAAAATTGTTAATAGCGATTTTATGCGCTATATTTACCACGTGGTCGACGGTGAAGGAAAACATCGTGAGGAAACCTGCATATGTGAGAAATAATAAAAAAATATATTATTTCGAAGATATGCGAAGCCCGCCAACCTGCAACGGAGCAGCGTGGCGGGCTATTCCCGGCTTCTACACCCTCTCGGATATTTGAGAAGGTGACCTTTGCCCAGCTGTGGGCACTTACAGGCTGCTACTTTATCTTTATTTTACTTACTCATCGCTGTATAATAAATAAACATAGTAGGTAGATAGAGCCAGGGCAATGATTCACAAATAAATCAATGTCTGTTGGAAATAACATTAATCTAAGAAAATGGAAATCGATTCGAATTAATCGATACTTTCGTAGAGTCGATGATGATTAATGAGAAAGGAATAATTGTTCGTTTATTTCATTACAGTAGGCTGTGTCAAAAGTTGGTAGAGCCATGCGACGGCTTTTGCCCCTGCACGAGTGAGAATGAGAAAGTGCCGAATGTCCACACGAATTTGGCGAAACCAAATAAGGGAGACAAGTGACGGGGTTGCGAAGGGCTGCGCTCACCAGCCCGCTTGAACAGCATGGTGAGTATTGGTATTATACCTATTGAGAAATGCTTGCCGGCTTTTGTTATCGCTTTGGTGGAGAGGCCTATGTTCAACAGTGGACTAAAAGCAGTCATCTTTATTTTTGGGTTAGGCAGAAAACGAGCCTGTGAGCACCTGATGGTAAGTGATTACCAAAACACCCACGTACATCTGCAACACCAGTGGAGCTGTAGGTGCGTTGTTGGCGGCTTTTTAAGATATTTGAGAGATGGGGGAGAAAACGAGGAATCAGGTCGTCTGAGGAAGCTCAAAGTTGGCTGTGCTCGGTGTTTCTCTGTCACACCAATATCGGTTGTTGTTGGGAACAATAGGCTCGAAGTTGTAGACGAGTACGTATACATGGTTCTTACTGCAGGTCGTATGAGGAAGCTCAAAGTTGCTCAGCGCGCTATGGAAAGAGCTATGGTTGGAGTTTCCCTGCACGATATAGTCTGCAACGATGATATCCGCTGCGGAACTAAGGTAACCGACATAGCTGCAAGGATCAGGAAACTGAAGTGACAATGGGCCGCCCACATAGCTCGCAGAACTGACAACCGTTGGAGAAAAAAGGTTCTCGAGTGGCAGCCGCGTACAGACAATCGCAGTGTAAGATGACCCCTTACAAGATGGAGTGACGTACTGCGCAGTGTTGTGGGAAGTCGATGGATGCAGGTGGCTCTGGACCGGGCTTTGTGGAAATCTTTGGGGGAGGCCTATGTTCAGCAGTGGACTTTTGATAGGCTGAAATCAATGTCAATCCGTAAATAATAGTTCCATTTCAAATTATAATATTTTACATGATAGTAAGTGTTCGTTCTAAAGAATATTTTGGCTGATCATCCCTCGAGCTAAATATTGGGTTTTAAAAAACATGTCGCAGCTTTGTGTCCGATATTAACCACTTGCAGCTTTTAGCCTTTTTTTCTATTGAAATCGGGAAATTAATTATAATCACTAAGATGAGGAACATAATACTTTGTGTGTCTTTCACTTTAGTATTTCCTGAAACCGCGAGTGTTCGTGTCTCTGGTTTTAATGACACCTTCACACCCCCGCTTGTACAAACAAAAGGGAGATGTGGAGCTTGGTATTCCTTCCCGCCGCGATCATGGCCTCACATCACACGTTTGCGTGTGGCTGTAACACCAAAAGCAAATAAACAACCATTTGTGCAGCGCGTTCGCTTCGCATGGGGTGCGCTCGGAGTGCAGGCGCATTTATAACTTGACGCATAATATAATAACAATAATATTATTATGATTTGATGATATTATTATTTATTGCGGTGAAGGAAAACATCGTGAGGAAACCTGCATGTCTGAGAAATAATATAAAATATTATTTCGATGATAGCTATAAATATAAAAGATTTTATTGATATATATTCGAGGAAGCCTGCCATCCTGCAGTGGAGCAGATTGGCTGACCTTTGCCGGCTTCAAAATCCTTTCAGATATTTGAGAAGGAGGCCTCTGCCCAGCAGTGGTCATATACAGGCTGCTACTTTACTCTTTTTTAATAAACTTTACCAGCGATCCGCGCCCGTCGTGCACTGACAGGTCTGTGTTATATAAACTAAAAATAACATGATATGCCTCATAAAGCGCTCTAAATTTCAATAGAATAGAGCCCTGGTAGCCTGCGATCAGGGAACTCACTTCACAGTAGGTGTGAAATGAGATGCCTTTGCCCAACAGTGGATGATGTTACAGGCTGCGCTTTTACCGATATAAAATTGGACTGGCAGGTAGAAAGAAAGAAAGAAACACATTTATTTGGCAATCACACAACAAAACACAAAGTAAAATGAAAAAGTAAATAAAAAAAAAACATGAAAAAGATTCATTTGTTGTGCAATGTCAAAATTCAAATTCCAGTCTCAGTGATATCACAGCACTGTTTTTCAGTCGGGTCTTAGGTAACTTAGTAGTCTTTGTTTCATCGGAATGTCTCAAAAGGTTGTGGGTTCTAATTAATTAAACTTAACAGGAATATAGTTGCAAGAATAACAAGCTTAACTAAATTTTTTTTTTCATGTTAAAGAAGAAAAACGAGCAAGTGGCTGATAGTAAGTGATTACCGTCGCCCAGGTACACCTGCAACACCAGAGGAGCTGCTGGTGCCTTGCCGGCCTTTAAAGATATTTGGGTGCCGGGAAGGGTGATGGGGAAGGGAGTTGGAAGGGGGGGGGGGGGAGTAGGCCTCCGGTTACCTCACATACCGAACGAAACGCTGCTTCTCGCCGGTATTCTGCGAGGCCGTGGTACTATACCGGTCGAGCCGGCCCATTCGAGCAGCAGCGAAAGCCGCCGCTTGGCTTGGCTTGGCTTCACGTACAAAAACTTGAAGCATCTTGCGATATTGAGTTCTCGCGATCATTTACCCAATACGAAGATGTTCAGAGGGTTAACACACCTAGTCTTTTCAACCCGCTTTTCACCATAGCTTATTTGGGACAACGTGACAGGTGGTGAGCCTGCCGCCGTCTCAGTGTCCAAGCCAACAATACGTGCATAAGTTACGAGAAAATTCGAGAATCGGACTCGAGCGTTATGGTTTGGTGGAGTAACCCTTCACTCACTCACCTCCACGTCACTATAGTCTCTCAAACAAATCGAAATCATGATCGTTACGTAGCCGTCGCGTTGGTCTGTAAACAGTATTCTATAGAAACGCAGTGAGTGATTGCATGGTTATTGATGTGTTTGAATACGTGACTGCTATTTCCGATTGTATCTGATGAAACTGTTATTGCATACACGACCTACCTTTACTTGTCTAGAAACTTCTCCTGTAATCGAAAACTCTATGGGATATAAACATATATATCATAGGCGGAGTGTATATGCGCACGGCTTGATTGTTACCTACAGGGATAGGCAGAGTATACGGATTTCCGTTTAGCTAAACCTCAGCGTAGCCAAACGAGATCCACTTTACGCTTCTTCGGGAGATAGTTCGTCGCGGGTGGCGAGTCACGTAGACGGATTTTGTGACTGATTTTCCAAGATTTCGCTTAGTTGCCTTTCACGACACCTATGGGAAGAAAGGGGTCGGCAGATTTTCAGGCAGCGACCATAAAGCAAATTGTTTACAAATATAGACCAAGAATATAAAACTACAGTCATGACTATAGTTATTTTAACCAATTATTGTCAAATTTTCATTAGTATGTAAAAGGAATCTTACAAAGGCCTTTGTAATTTTGCGATGGTAAAAGGTGATGAAGTTGAGTTAGTTTATTTTTTTTTTACAACGGTACACTACCTCTATTATCTAGGTCTCTAAAAATTATTTGCCCTAATCATAAGAAAAAATAAGTTTCTAAAACATTGTCGGTACATGGCATAATTAGTCATTAAAAAAATAATACACAGCAATAAAAACTCGACACATAAAACAAGTCATAACAATATAATTATTTCCATTGTTTTAAAATGAGAACAAACATAATTGTGAAAGAACTAATGTGACGTTCTGCTTGCAAAAAGCACTTGTAAAAAAAAATGATTTATTAACTGTTAACATTAAATGAGTTTAAAGAACTGAAAGAACTGTAATTTCAGAAAACAATTCCTTTACCCAGTTACGCAAAAAAAAAACTGAACATAATAATTAGTTTCTGAATTACATACGAGAAATAATAAGGCAATTATTTTCAACATTTCATTCAATTCACTTATCGGTATGCGCTGACAGAATAGAAAAGGTATAAAATAAACAATAGATTGAGAATCTATTATTAATAAATCAAAAGCTAGGACGCAGCACGATTGAGCAATAAATATCAATGAGTTTAATGTTCCCGCGCTACACGCGATAACTGTCAAACGGGGCGGACGCCATGTTGGGAGCCATCTTGATTTATGACATTTTATTGTGAGCTGTCAATAGGTCACGCCGAGCTACGAAGTGCAAGTGCTAGAAATAGAATAGGTACTTCGCGGTACGTTGTGAGTTGTGATGAGCTAATGATAAACACTTACATTGGGTTAAGCAATTTCGCCTTAAATAATCACCATCTTCAGTTATTTTTACTACTAGCATATAACTTATAAGGAAAAGCAGAGATACTTAATAATTAATTATCAATTCAGACATTACATCTACATTATTTAAAAGAAAAGCAATGATATTCTAGGGGTCAGGGCGCTCGGCTTAATTTCGTAGTACACGAGAGACCTGAGTGACGGTGCAAGCATCCCTAAAATTGTAAATAGAATTTTTTAATAGGAAAGAAAACGCAGAAGCCTAAGATGCCTATATTTCACGCCGGTATTCTGCGAGGCCGTGGTACCAACCCGGTAGAGCCGACCCATTCGAGCAGCAGCGTAAAAGCTGCTGCTTGGCTCTACCACAATCAAAAAGTCTGCATCAACGTTAATGGCAGTCTTTTTGAATATTTTTATTTAATTAAACACGTTTTATCACTATAGATTGTTTTTTTTTAAATAGATCTGCATTTTAATGTGCAACATAGCAAATGGCCATACTGGTTATAGTTTCTTAGTAGCTCGATGAATACGCGTCACACAAGCGCCAAGCGACGACTACGTAATGGCCGATCGTAACACCCAATTGATTCTATGGGTTCTCTATCAACGACATGTGGTCCTCACAGCGATAGGATGCTGCGCGATTGTGCGGGTCGGGCGGGTCGGCGATGCTGTGCACTGAGAACTTTATTAGTAGATTGCTCTCGTTGTATCGGGATGTAAGACTAAAGACTAACAAAGGGGAGTTTTTATTACGAAAATTGTTTCTGTTTTGTCATTGTTGGTCGCTTTGTTTCGCATGCAGTTGAACTAAAGTGGCAGCCTGTAAGTGCCCACGGCTGGGAAAAGACCACCATCTCAAACACATGCACGAAAGTGAACGTCGTAGTGCAACACATAAATACTTAATTTTGTAACTGGATAATGTGACTTGGAAATATTATCTATCATCTGATGTGATGTGTCATAGTTATCCTTGGTAAAAGCCGCGGCAGCCTAGTGGCCAGGGCTCTCGTTTTAGTTTCACAGAGCGCGAGTGACCAGGGTAGCAGGAATTTTAAGTGCTGTATTTACCAAGTGCACGGTGAAGGAAAACATCGCGAGGAAACCTGTATGTCTGAGAATTTATAAAAAATATTATTTCGTGGATATGTGAAGCCCGCCAACCCGCACTGGAGCAGCGTGGCGGGGCAACCGTGAGAGAGTTTTGGGCCAGGGTACAAAACACTCTCAGATACTCGTATTTGAGAAGGAGGACTTTGTCAGGCTGCTACTTTACTCAGACATGCAAGTTTCCTCACGATGTTTGCCTTCACCTCCACGTGGTAAATACATCACTTAAAATTGCTAGTAACAGTGGTGACGGTATCGGGGATCGAACCCAAGTCACTCGCGCTCTATGAAACTAAAAATGAAGCACCACGGTCGACACAAAAAAAATTATGTTATTTATAACTTTAACACTAACCACGAGTTCAAGTTATTAAATATCTTAATAGATGCGTTATCTAATTTTAAAAGGTTCTAAATGGATTTTGATGCCGAATCTAAGGCCGTCAAAAATATTATGCGATGATAAACACAATAGTATGTTTTTTTTACAAGAAAATAAAATAACACAAAGAATAAAGTCACATTATACGGAACGGTAAACATTAATAACTCAGTTGAAGATTTATAATGTAATTGTTTGTTAAATACTGACTACATAAATCGACTAGATAGGAAAGCATTGAAATTAATGCTCTTAAACAAAAACATCGTGCAATAAATAATATAATAGATAATAACATCAATAACAGTTAATTTACAATGATGTATAGATGTTGTGACATGTCGTTAGATATCATCAAAATGTAGTAAAGTTTAAGCCTAATTGGGGTCACTTTACGAAAGGATATTCTCAGTACGAGGTAGAGCCAAGGGGCGGCCTTTGCTCCTACACGAATGGGCCGGCTCGACCGCGTTGGTAGCACGGCCTCGCAGAATACCGGGGTGAAGTAGAGGCATCTTGTGCTTCTGCGTTTCGTTCGGTGAGTGAGTAGGTAACCGGAGGCCCACACCACCCTCACCATCCACTTCCTCATCCTCCATCCTAGTTTTCAATAACCTTAAAGGCCGGCAACGCACCTGCAGCACCTCTGGTGTTGCAGATGTCCGTGGGCGACGGTAATCACTTACCTTCAGGTGAACCGCTTGCTCGTTTGCCGCTTTCCCATGGTAAAAAATTACTTATATACACAACTGGTGGTACGCGGCTTCGCCTGCTTGGATAGTGATGTTAAGTAAGATAAAATACAGGACATGGCACATCTGGAAGCATGAGGAGCATTAAAAAAAGATCAATCAAAATCCTAATTATAAGCTTTATAACAAACTCCTATTGGTCAAACATTAGGTTCTACGCTGTGCAAAATTTCATGCTTCTAGACCCAGCGGTTTCCACGGTGCGCTGATCAGACAGACCGGAAGTTGTTGTTTTTCTATATACTATATATATAGTATATAGAAAATTCTGTATATTATAAATATAGATAAATACATAAACCTAATTTAAAATGCAATAATTTTTCTTATTCTTAAACTACAAATCTGTACATCTATTAAACTTTTGCCTTTACTTATGCCATGATTCATCTTATAACACAAAACCATGTAGGTGTAGTGGATATGTAAATAAGCCAGAGGTCATATCTTTTTATTCAACTAGGATAAAGGCCTGAATTTTTAACAGAGGTTGAGCTAATTTAAAAGGAATTGTAAGTTAATACGTCAAGCAGTTCCCGATACCGTGTCGTGAGGACAGAATCGCCAACCGAGCTACGTCATTACGTCAGATCTGGTTGAAGGTCCTTGCGCGGGGAGGGTCTTTATCCAGCGGTGGAATATTTACACATAGCTCGATGAAAACCATGCGATAGTTCATTCAAATCCCTAATTGAAGTTTTCCAATATGTATATATATATCTTATACACATTTTAAGGTCGTAAAGCACTAAGTTACAATAAAATCTTTTGTCATGTTCGGATGTTCATTATTAAACACAGCTCGGTCCCTTCATTAAGCCCCGGGATCTGTCAACGGTCGTTGGAGGCGCTGAATATTAAATTTTAAACTGTCACCGCTCCTCGGCACTGTCAAACTTTTTCTATTAACTTTTTCATTGCGACTTGACAGCACATTCATAATGCCGTAGACTTTGATGAATGATGGCGACGCTTCGTTTTTAGACTAACTTGGAGTTTTTTTTTTTCGTTTTAAAAGGCAAGAGTTTCGATATCTGTGGGGTTGGAAACTTTTTAATTCGCAGATTACACAGCTTATTAGGTGAAGATTGTGATATCGGAGTCGCGTGTTAGGGTCATCGCTGTGGGTAGTGAGTTCTAGTACCATAGAGATTGTTGATTCAAGTCTGTCTGTCAAGTTACGAGCATCCTTTTCCTTCGCACCTTCATCTGCGTTATAGCAGCTGCTAGCTCGTTTTTCACCACAGTGCAATAAAAAAAGTTTAAAATTTGACATACAGCGTCTCCAACGACTGCCGACAGATCTGAGGTCTTAATGATAGGACTGAAAGATCTGTAATAATAAAGATCGATATGAGATGATGAGAGCGTTTTGTAGCCGGGATAGGCCCGCCACGCTGCTCCTGTGCTAGTGGGTTGCCTAGCTTCACATTTACCCGGAATAATATATTTTATTATTTCTCAGACATGGAGGCTTCCTCGCGATGTTTTCCTTCACCGCCGAGCAGGTGGTAAATACAGAACTTAAAATTTCTATTAACAATTTTAGTGGTGCCGGCACTGGGGATCTGTTTGACAAGGAGGTTTATGCCCAGCCGTGGGCACTAAAGGCTGCTACTTTGCCCCATCACTACAATGTGGGACCAGGGTTCGGCGAATTCGGATGGGTATTCCGACGTAAATCTGTCCTCAGAGCCTCGTTTGTTTGTTGGCGGGATGCACCGCGCGCAGGTGTTGTTAGCGTTTCGAGAAAGAGATGGTAAAATAATCAGTCTGTGTATGTGAGGCTCCGAAATTTTTCCTGGATTTTCCATAGTCACGATATCAACAGCTGCACTCGGGTTGGTACAATTATTTTGGCCCGCTACCACATCAAGTACTGGCTACAACAAATCAGTTATTATTAAATCAAATCAAATCATTTATTTCGATATAAAAAATACTAATTTCACTTGTCAAATGTCATTTTTTTTTTACATTCTACCACCGTTTCGTAATGAGTTTCCTCTGACGTAAAAGAAACGGACGAAATATATTCCGGAAGTATCTTTTTTTTTTCATTTTAGTCCTGCTTATTATTAAATAACATTTTCTTATTATAACATTATTAGAAACAGCATGTTAGCGAACAACTTATATATATAGTAGCGAAGATTGATAAAAGTGGGAGAAGCGAAAGACGTATGTCAGGACTGTAGCGAGTGGAAGAAGATGGTCTCTGCCTACCCCGTTGGGAACAAGGCGTGAATATATACATATGTATATATTAAGCTTTTTAAACCTGTTGACAGGAATACTTTGTATCTACTGTAACTATAAATACTGTAAATAATAATATAAACTATTATTATTCTTTGAGGCGGGTAACTGTCAGTTATCTATTGTAGAATGCATTTAACATTGAAAGATTTCTATGTCCTCATGAGTCCTCCTGTGACCTTACCTCACCTACATCACCATCATCATCTTTTCAGCCTATCACAAGTCCACTGCTGAACATACGCCTCCCCCAAAGGTTACCTCAAATCTCTGTCCTGACCCACCTGCATCCATCGACTTCCCACAACATTGGGCAGGTCGACCGATACTCGATTTTGTCACTCTGGGACCTTTTTTTTTCTTCTTTGTCAGACCCTAACAGCCCAGAAACAGTCCACTGCGAAACATAGACCTCTCTCATAAGGAGGATTTGCCACAAACGCCACGCTCGTTAGACGCTGACGTCATCGGTCTGCTTCGTTTTAGTCTGGCATTTTTGGCGACTAAGGGACGCCTCTTCCCTTAGTCGGCTCTTACGACATCCGTGGCCTTTGATGGAACTTCGACCCGATCCAACTCGCGATCGTTTGATACAGATTTATTCCACACGCTTTAAATTTTATCGAATTCAAACATAAAAAACGGTTTATGTTAATTTATGTATAAATGAAAAGGGCGACATGTTGTTTGATAAAAAGTTTAATTACCCAGCGCTCCCATGCGTTCGTGTTGCGGACGTATGAACAGTGGAAATAAACCCCATTTTATTGCTGTATCATTAACCGTGCCCCTATAAAAATAATCTTTATTATGGTACAGCGACGCGAGTGCGGACGGAGTCGCGCCAATTCCAAACTTTGAATACGGAGAAATGAAAAAAAAAAAAAGAAGTCATTACAATGATAAGAATAAACATAAATACAACGTAACGATGTAATCATCATATGATTAAGTCGTTATGTTACGTATCCTAAGATGGTATATTTTGCATAAAAAAAAATAGATAAGCGTATCGAGGTTTTTTAAACTTAAAACTAGTACTACAATATCATAAAGCTTTGTTAGATACCCAGAGTAAGCAAGAGTTTAAATAGTCGGATACGTATAAATTATATAATGGTAGTAAAGTAGGTTAGGTACTGATGAGCAAAGAGCTCCTTCTCAAATACGAGTATCAGAGAGAGTTTAGGAGCCGGGCTGCTCCAGTGCGGGCTTCATATATCCTCGAAATAATATTTTTCATTATTTCTCAGACATGCAGGTTTCCTCACGATGTTTTCCTTCACTGCTGAGCACGTGGTAAATACAGCACTTAAAATTGCCATTGACAATTTTAGTGGTGCCGGGACCGGAGATCGAACCCAGGTCACTCGGCCACGGCTCCTAAAAATGGTAACTTCCGAACATTACCTATACTTATCATACTTGACCTTTGAGAATCTTGGTAAACAGGCAACAACTCGGTTATGAAAAGTCAATAAGTACCTAGTTTTATTTTTTTTCTTTAATTCGGGACCAGAGACTTAAGAAGCTACTGCAAATGATAACGAAATGCTTCGAATCGATCACGAGGCGAGCCTGAGCTTGCGGCAGACAACAGAGAGATCTTTAAAAAAACCGTTTTATAATTCGTTTTATTTTTATTATTTAAAATAAATGTCGAGAGTAGTCACAGATGCAGGAAGTAGCTAGCAGACTTCCTAGATGTGCCAAAAAAGCGTCACTATAAATAAATAAAAAAAAAATACTAATATAATTATCCTAGCACTATGCTATATAAATTAACCCAACAGTAGGCGTCACTACTAGGTAAACAATCTGTTAACCCATCTTAACCGATGGGTTTCCTAAATATCGATGGGGGGAATAGCCAGAAATTCTTGAGGCTTCCAAACCGAAGTTCCGTCCTAACCGTGTCACACCTAAATCACCCAAACCATAGACTAGCACCAAGCATCCAAGCTGCGTGATATCTGGTATAGACAACGTCAAAAGTAAATTATGATTGTACAAGTTTTCAAGCATGCCATACTTCAAAAACTAACAAGGAACACAATATTATGTTCCGAAGTGCCAGTTTTCTTTAATAATAACCTTGTCCAATCATACTTTTGATCTTGACTGTACCGCTAAGCAAGTCCTACCTGTGTCCAGCAGTTGACTCATTGAAGACTCCTAAAGAGAAGAATCAGAACAAGACGGCAAATGTAGAGCTAAGAAAATCATAAACAGAACAAGTCCGCGAGTATTTTTCGTTTACGTCGAACGTTAAGTAAACAAGCAAGGAGGCTAATTTATTACAGCAATTCGAAATACATAAGCTTGTAAATACGTTCTGGTGAACAATAAAGTCGCATTTAATACAATTACGAGCGGGATATATTGGTGTTTATTTTGCGAGGCGGCGCAAGTGTTTGACCCGGCAAGTTTCGCACCTTGTTTTGTGTCGCAAGTGGAAAGACGTCGCGTATCGCTAATCACGCTAACTCATAGTATGGATGAAATTAATGAAAATGAATTCTGTACTCTTCGACGTAAGAGAGATAATTTCGATAACAATCTACCACCGTTGCATAATGAGGCTCCTGACGCAGAAGAAATAGGCGAAAGAAACTCCGTAGGTTTTTTCAATAATCATAATGTACTATGTGAGATGAAGTGATTATATGTTGGTGATAAAGTGTTCCTTGTTTTTCTTGTTATAGTAGTAGTCTTGCATGAAGGATTTGTCAATACTCAACACACTAGGCCAGGTGGTTGTTGGTGGCAGGAGTAATGGGGGAACCACTTCGCACTCGTGATGTGGCTCCCCAATTACTAGTCTCTGGGTTTTGGTTCTTTAGAGGATCTTAAAACGAAAAAGAAGAAATCAGTAGGTGAAAATTGTGGAAGAATTTGGGTTTAACGAAATAGTTTGACGTGGTTGAGCCTAGCAGCAGCTTCTGCTGCTGTTTTATTGTCGCAAGTGGAAAGACGTCGCGTATCGCTAATCACGCTAACTCATAGTATGGATGAAATTAATGAAAATGAATTCTGTACTCTTCGACGTAAGAGAGATAATTTCGATAACAATCTACCACCGTTGCATAATGAGGCTCCTGACGCAGAAGAAATAGGCGAAAGAAACTCCGTAGGTTTTTTCAATAATCATAATGTACTATGTGAGATGAAGTGATTATATGTTGGTGATAAAGTGTTCCTTGTTTTTCTTGTTATAGTAGTAGTCTTGCATGAAGGATTTGTCAATACTCAACACACTAGGCCAGGTGGTTGTTGGTGGCAGGAGTAATGGGGGAACCACTTCGCACTCGTGATGTGGCTCCCCAATTACTAGTCTCTGGGTTTTGGTTCTTTAGAGGATCTTAAAACGAAAAAGAAGAAATCAGTAGGTGAAAATTGTGGAAGAATTTGGGTTTAACGAAATAGTTTGACGTGGTTGAGCCTAGCAGCAGCTTCTGCTGCTGTTTTAATGGGACGGCTCGACCGGGGTAGTACCACGACCTTGCAGAATACCGGCGTGAAGTAGAGGCATCTTGTGCTCCTGCGTTTCGTTGGGTGAGTTAGGTAACCGGAGTCCCATTTTCCTCTCCTCATCGTCTCTCCCATCCCCCAAATATCCTTTAAAGCCAGGTTCCACCGTTGGTGTTAATGCACGTGGACGAGGATAATCACTAACCAATAGATGAGCATCTTGGTCCTTTGCCCCTTTTCCAAAAAATCTATCCCAAAATATTAAAAAATGTCAGATGTCGAAGAAATTGAACGAACTCGGTAATTGACGATAGATCAGTACAGATTTCCTGTCTTTGAGTCATCTGTTTTTTTTATTCTAGGAGGCTTATTTATTACAATCAAGCACAAACACCATCTGGAATCCATCGTTGTGATCCATAGACATATCATTATTTTCATTGATAACCTCGTTGCCAGTTACTGGAGCCACTACAATCTAATGATGGCACTATACTGATAGCAGTCTAATGCTACTTTAAGCGTGGTAGAGCCAAGCGGCGGCTTTAGCTGCTGCTCGAATGGGCCGGCTCGACCGGATTGCTACCACGGCCTTGCAGAATACCGGCTGCGTTTCGTTCGGTGAGTGAGGTAACCGGCATGTCTGAGAAATAATACAATAAATATTATTCGAAGGACATGTGAAGCCGTACTGGAGCAGCGTGGCTGGCCCTTCCTGGCTCCAAAACCCTCCCAGACACTTTTGAAGGAGGACTTTGCAGCAGTAGTCACTTTACTCTTTAAGATGACCAGCTACATCATAGTCCACTTGTTGGTAGATCACTGTCACCAATATCCATCAAGGTGAGGCCATCCCCGTCTAAGTGTGCGTTGTTCCTATAATTCAGCCATGGATTATGTTACTCACCATACCCTACTACACTGCGCTATTTCCTCGGTAGTTTGTTAAGAAAATGAATGCATACCGTGTTCGGTTTCTGTTACAACATTTTTTGCACCAAGTATTTATAATGTATTCAATCTGTTCTAAAAAAAAAAGCGTAACTAAAAAGCGAACAAAATATGTCCGCTGCTGCATCTGTCGTCATTACGCCGACAGCGACACGACCGCGCGACTGCAACGACAACTTTACGATCTCGCGGACGGAAATATAGTGCGCGACGATTGTGCGACGATTGAATTACAGGGGTTCCGTTACGTTTAATTTATCGTGGCGTCAGCTGAGCACGACAAGTGATGATCAAACGCGCCGCGCATTGACGGCACGCGTGTGTAGATTGATCTGAGAGTAAAGATGATATTTTTAGGAAATATCATCCTTACTCTCAGATCTATGATGAATATTTATCGTGGCGTCAGCTGAGCACGACAAGTGATGATCAAACGCGCCGCGCATTGACGGCACGCGTGTGTAGATTGATCTGAGAGTAAAGATGATATTTTTAGGAAATATCATCCTTACTCTCAGATCTATGATGAATATTTATCGTGGCGTCAGCTGAGCACGACAAGTGATGATCAAACGCGCCGCGCATTGACGGCACGCGTGTGTAGATTGATCTGAGAGTAAAGATGATATTTTTAGGAAATATCATCCTTACTCTCAGATCTATGATGAATATTTATCGTGGCGTCAGCTGAGCACGACAAGTGATGATCAAACGCGCCGCGCATTGACGGCACGCGTGTGTAGATTGATCTGAGAGTAAAGATGATATTTTTAGGAAATATCATCCTTACTCTCAGATCTATGATGAATATTTATCGTGGCGTCAGCTGAGCACGACAAGTGATGATCAAACGCGCCGCGCATTGACGGCACGCGTGTGTAGATTGATCTGAGAGTAAAGATGATATTTTTAGGAAATATCATCCTTACTCTCAGATCTATGATGAATATTTATCGTGGCGTCAGCTGAGCACGACAAGTGATGATCAAACGCGCCGCGCATTGACGGCACGCGTGTGTAGATTGATCTGAGAGTAAAGATGATATTTTTAGGAAATATCATCCTTACTCTCAGATCTATGATGAATATTTATCGTGGCGTCAGCTGAGCACGACAAGTGATGATCAAACGCGCCGCGCATTGACGGCACGCGTGTGTAGATTGATCTGAGAGTAAAGATGATATTTTTAGGAAATATCATCCTTACTCTCAGATCTATGATGAATATTTATCGTGGCGTCAGCTGAGCACGACAAGTGATGATCAAACGCGCCGCGCATTGACGGCACGCGTGTGTAGATTGATCTGAGAGTAAAGATGATATTTTTAGGAAATATCATCCTTACTCTCAGATCTATGATGAATATTTATCGTGGCGTCAGCTGAGCACGACAAGTGATGATCAAACGCGCCGCGCATTGACGGCACGCGTGTGTAGATTGATCTGAGAGTAAAGATGATATTTTTAGGAAATATCATCCTTACTCTCAGATCTATGATGAATATTTACGATCTCATTTCCAAAGATAAACGCAACAAGTACTGCCTAATTGTACAAGAATTAATCATACCAATAAATTATAGTTTAACCCCCTCCCCTACTTTTCTCTAGTCTCGCCGATCTCTCATCAATTGGACGGTCCGCGAACCAGGGCGCCATAAATTTGCATCAATGTTCTTTGTGAGCGTCATCCGCTGAGGCGGGTAACGCGACGATTACAGAGATTAAGTTTAAACGGAGCTCTACACGGACGATCTGCGACTTTATTTATGCCGCTGTTTGTACTTCTTTAATATACGTTATTATCTTATTTGACAGCTGGAAATGTGACCGAAGAGAGTCCTTTTGTGCTAGAGCGAAAAGGCTTTGTGAGGAACGAGAAAAATTTGTTTTATATTTTATGCAGAATGCTGTTAAGCTTTCAAGATGACGTTGTATGACGTTTAAGATAACTGCGCATTAATTGTGTGTGACGTCAATTTAGACACTTTTCAGATGATTTTTTTTTTGTATATGTGTCAGGGGAGCTCACTTTAATGTTTGCAACTAAATTGACCACCGTATTTACCACGTGCTTGGCGGTGAAGGAAAACATCGTGAGGTAACCGGCATGTCTGAGAAATAATACAATAAATATTATTCGAAGGACATGTGAAGCCGTACTGGAGCAGCGTGGCTGGCCCTTCCTGGCTCCAAAACCCTCCCAGACACTTTTGAAGGAGGACTTTGCAGCAGTAGTCACTTTACTCTTTAAGATGACCAGCTACATCATAGTCCACTTGTTGGTAGATCACTGTCACCAATATCCATCAAGGTGAGGCCATCCCCGTCTAAGTGTGCGTTGTTCCTATAATTCAGCCATGGATTATGTTACTCACCATACCCTACTACACTGCGCTATTTCCTCGGTAGTTTGTTAAGAAAATGAATGCATACCGTGTTCGGTTTCTGTTACAACATTTTTTGCACCAAGTATTTATAATGTATTCAATCTGTTCTAAAAAAAAGCGTAACTAAAAAGCGAACAAAATATGTCCGCTGCTGCATCTGTCGTCATTACGCCGACAGCGACACGACCGCGCGACTGCAACGACAACTTTACGATCTCGCGGACGGAAATATAGTGCGCGACGATTGTGCGACGATTGAATTACAGGGGTTCCGTTACGTTTAATTTATCGTGGCGTCAGCTGAGCACGACAAGTGATGATCAAACGCGCCGCGCATTGACGGCACGCGTGTGTAGATTGATCTGAGAGTAAAGATGATATTTTTAGGAAATATCATCCTTACTCTCAGATCTATGATGAGATATTTATCGTGGCGTAGGGTACGTAACCAAGCGGCGACTTTAGCTGCTGCTCGAATGGGTACCACGACCTCGCAGAATACCGGCGTGAAGTAGAGGCATCTTGTGCTTCCGCGTTTCGTTCCGTGAGTGAGGTAAACGGAGCCCCACTCCACCTCCCTATCCCTCCCACCCACATTCTTAATCCGTATATTCTGTACGTGGTAGAGCCAAGCGGCGGCTTTTGCTGCTGTTCGAATGGGCCGGCTCGAAGGGGTTAGTAGCACGACCTTGCGGAATACCGCCGTGAAGTAGAGGCACCTTATGCTTCCATTTACGTTTCGCCAACCCCTTTCTCCGTCATCCCCCTAATCACCAAAATATCCTTAAAGGCCGGCAACAACTCCTTTGATGTCGCAGATGTTTGTAAGCGACGAAATTCTTATATTTCATGATTAAAATTTAGGCGATTCGCGTGCACATTTACGCTCTTGACCGCTGAGCTCGTGCAGTTGGAAAGGAGGCTTAGTGTGTTACGGTTTGAATAGCAAAGCTGGTGTTGTAATTACTGACCGTACGATACTCGACGTCCTAGGTTTCTGTCTATGTCCGATTTGTGTCTGTAGCCTGTCCACGACACCGTAGAAAATACTAAGTAGAGTACACTGTAGAAAGTACTCAATAGAATGTAATTGATTTCAAAGTGAGGTAAGTCATTGTAGTTTCACAAGGTACTTGATACTTTAAAGTTATCAAATGTTACTCAGGCGAGAGACATCAACGAGTCCATACGTGAACACGTGTTCAGCACTTGTGAACTTGAGTTTGATATGCTCTTTTGTAACTAAAGTAGCAGTTCGTAAATGTCCCACTGGTGGGAAAAGACCTAACGATATTTGAGATGGATTTGCAATGATCTATCGCGGTGATCGGATACGAGATGGTGGATTCACATGTCTGTAAAATATTATTTATTATCTATCAGGAATGCAGTGATGCACTTGTCATGGTCGTGGTAAATTCAGTGATATTCAAATGACATTTATGTCAACAATTTTATTGAAAAAGAGATTATATGCTAATAAGAATAAATAGTATAAATACTTACAAACATAATGAGAGAACAAAAACAAAAGAAACATTAAGTATCTAATGAAAACACTTTTAAAAGAATGACTCGAGAGATGTTTTTTGAAGAAAAATTCGATATAAACAATGCGACTATGTATTCATTTGTAATTTTGGCTAATGTTCGATTGTATATTTTATATGCAATTATGTTTCCTTATACTTATTTACAATGATGTCTGCAACGATGATATCCGCAGCAGAACTAGAATAACCGACATAGTCGCAAGGATCAGCAAGCTGAAGTGGCAATGGGCCGGCCACATAGCACGCAGAACCGACAACCGTTGGGGAAAAAAGGTTCTCGAGTGGCAGCCACGTACAGGCAAACGCAGTGTAGGACGACCCCCCACAAGTTGGAGAGACGACCTGCGCAGTATTGCGGGAAGTCGATGGTGCCAGGTGGCTCAGAACTGAGATTTGTGGCAATCTTTGGGGGAGGCCTATGTTCAGCAGTGGACTTGTAGTAAGCTGCAATGATGATGATGATGCTTATTTACTATGTTATTAACATTAACTGTTTGTGGTTTACTTTATTAAGATTATATATATAATCAAGTAATTTGTATTGAAATATGTGCTATTATTTATTTAAATAGGTAGATTATTTAAATTTGAAGTGTAAGATATATTTTATTTTCTTCATCAATTAGAGTTAACTGGTGGAGAATGCCACAATGCATTAAGTCTGCTCAATGCATGCCATAGCAGAAGACACATAAATTAAAAAATATAACCGATATATATATATATATATAACCTCATTAAGCAGTTGTAATTGAAATTAACAATTTTCTGGTATTTAAATATAATCGATTATTGTTGATAATCAGTTCATGTCGCATGGTATGAGCAGTATACAAAGGTAAAATAAATTTTCTTAGTTGCTGTCGTCTCCGGGGGTTCGTTGTCTATCCGTCAATAGAACACGTCTACATCGCGTATATTGGCACGTCTGCGACACGCTGCGGGCGACAGCCGTCACTTGTTACTGCACGTTAACAAGCCGCCGATACGTCTGAAGATAACACAGTGTGGAGACCGACCCACAATAAATAGAGTTTAAAAATCTACATAGCAACGAAAAGCATTTTAAAAATGACACCGGCTTCTGCTTATCCCATAGTAATGTACCTCTTATTACAAGAAACAATAGAGTAGACTTCCGAAATATCTTTGCTTAATTTTTTTGGAAAGGCAAACATTTTATTATGTTTTAACTTAACTTTAATTTTACAAATTGTTATTTTATCTTTAACCGAGTAAACAGACAGATTAAACAAAATTTGTAATCGTAAAAGTGTCTTAAAAATACCATGTGGTAGGAGACGAGTTAAGGAAGACTTGCAAATCTGCAAGAGCAAGACCTGCTGTGACTCGCCACCCATTACATTCTATCTCCCGGAGAGGAGAAAAGTGGGTTGCGGAATGACATTCGGTTATGCTAAAACTGAATATATTGGCACCTGCTACGTCTATGTCACCGCCTCATGGGTTGACTGGCAGAGAGTGCCAACAGGCATTAAGTCCGCCCTTTGATACCTCATACTGTAAGGTATAAACAATAAAGATTATTACAACTTACAGTACTTATTTATTTAATTGTATACATATTATTTATTAGAAATGTACGCACTAAGTTTGCCATTTCAATAAAATTTCCTGTTAGGGTCTGCTGGAAGAAATTTCAATGTATGGAATAAGTAGTTCCCTTGTACTAATAATATGTTTTAATGTTTTCATGCCTTTTTGTGTGTACATAAATAAAAAAAAAAATCTTTTCCAATTTATTTTAATTTTATTTAATATTGCAATATGTATAGTATCACAAGAGCGCGGTTGTTACAAACTGTGATATTCTGGTGCTGTCATAGAAAAGAAATTTCAATGTATGGAATAAGTAGTTCCCTTGTACTAATAATATGTTTTAATGTTTTCATGCCTTTTTGTGTGTACATAAATAAAAAAAAAAAATCTTTTCCAATTTATTTTAATTTTATTTAATATTGCAATATGTATAGTATCACAAGAGCGCGGTTGTTACAAACTGTGATATTCTGGTGCTGTCATAGAATAAAGTCGTCGGTGGGTGCTCTATGCACCTTATGACAAAAATGGGTTCTACAATCATCGAATAACAACATTACCCATTGCCTATCTTAGCATACACGTTGAGAAATTTAGAGGCGAGAGAGAGATGTGTTTTTTGTGAAAAAATTATGTAAAAAAATGTTGTCTCCACACTTATTTAGCCCACGGCGCACCGCCAAGACGCTTGTTACACCTAGGTGCTCCAAGTTTGCATTCAATCCGCAGTCGGGATCAACCCCCGCTGTCGACAGTCCGCCCCCTCCTTGGCGTGGGATCAACGGACAATAGGGGTGATTTGTTGTGTGACGTCCTTCTAATAGGATAACGTTTGCGTCCTGACGGTGACGGGTCGGAAACCATTTGCAATGTTGGAGTTTGCGATGAGGAAAGGTCGAAATGTCACATATATAATTTATGTATCCCCATGCAAAATTCTGTTATGATATTAAAAGGAATTTTCACACACTATAAATATTTTATTAAAAACATTTTTTTTTATGGAAAGGGGGCAAACGATCCGTCGGCTCACCTGATGTCAAGTGATTACCGGCGCCCGTCATCTGTAACACCAGAGGAGCAGGAGGGGAGCAGATCGCCGAACGAAACGCAGACGCTGAAGGTGCCCATACTTCCGGGATTCTGCGAGTCCTCCATACCACTCCGGTCGTGCCGGCCAATTCGATCAGCGGCAAAGTCCGCTTGGCTCAACCACGTAGAAAATAATAAAATCTATACAGAGTTACATATATGACACGGATGAAGAAGAAGATAGTATACACTAGAGCCAAGCGGCGGCTTTTGCTGCTGCTCGAATGGGCCAGCCCGACCGGATTGATACCACGGCCTCGCAGAATACCGGCGTGAAGTAGAGACATCTTGTGCTTCTGCGTTTCGTTCGGTGAGTGAGGTAACCGGAGGCCCCTTTCCCTCCCCATCCCTCTCCTGATCCTCCCTCCCATCTCCCAAATGCCCTTAAAGGTAGGCAACGCACCTGCAGCACCTCTGGTGTTGCAGACGTACATGGGCGATAGTAATCACTTCCCTTAAAAAAAAAAATCTTCCTACTGATTGTTATCATAGTCCGCTGGACGTTGACTTTTCCTCAAGAGAGGACTTGCTATGATCGCCACGCTTTGCAGGTTGGCGATTGCAGTACCGGAGACCTCACATTTTAGACGCAGCTCTCCGTCAATATAATCATGAAATCTCTATGTATTATAGCGAGCAGTGGATGTGCGAAGATGTCTGTAACTGTATATACACAAACAAAGTGTTAGGTGAACACAATAAAATGACATAGAATTTATAACTAAACATATTCTTTGTAGTTTTCCTTTAAAATTGCATACAGGGTTAAAGCAAATACTAACAAAGCGCTCGTACACTGCTAACAATGTTTGCCGAACGGATACCAGTCTTACGACAAACCTGTCCTTCACACCTTTATTGAACGGTGAGAAAAGTAAAGTGGAGACGTAGGGTAGCCAAATACATTTTAATTGTAGAAAATATTATTTGGCTAGATTCTCTTCGTCTACCCTGTTTAGGTTCACTGCTCGTGAACATAAGCCTCGCCAACAACGCGCCCGAAAACCGGTTAGTAGGTTAGTGAGCGCTCTTAGGGTTAGTGATATTGTACTATTTTTGCGTATATTATATAAGTAAAAAGTTTCAGTGAAATCTCTTTGGTTGTACTGTTTGTATCTGGCTGGTTTTGATAAATAAACAAATAACATTTTAAAAAGATAAATAAACGGTTTTCTCCTTATTTTTCTATTGTTTTTCAGTCCGCCGAAACGAGTGAACCTAACGAAACGATTCGACACGTTTTGAAGTTTTATAACAAAAAAAATACGAAATAGGCTGGAAAAAAAATTGAGATATTTGTGAAATTAACGCTGTCTTCTGACACAGCGTTAATTCCACAAACGTCGAAGGAATGGCATAAAATTGGTTCGAGAGTTTTCAGTCCGCGAATTTAGATGTCAAAGATGAAGCTCGCTCTGGTCGACCTGTTACGGATAGTCTTTTTCGAAAAAGTGGACTAAATTCGACATATTAGTAGTACCGACAGAGCTAAAGAGCTACCGGTCGACCACAAAATCGTTTTGACCCATTTGAAAAAGTGTGTGGATAAACACGACGAGCCGTGGTAGCTTAGTGGTCAGGACGCTCACTTTAGTTTCATAGAGCGCGAGTAACCTGGGTTCGATCCCCGGTGCCGGTACCACTAAAATTGTTAATAGCAATTTTAAGTGCTGTATTTACCACGTGCTCAGCGGTGTAGGAAAACATCGTGAGGAAACCAGCATGTCTGAGAAATAATAACAATATTACTTCGAGGATATGTGAAGCCCGCCAACCCGCACTGGAGCAGCGTGGCGGGCCCTTCCCGGCTCCTAAACCCTCTCTGATACTCGTATTTGAGAAGGAAGCCTTTGCCCAGCAGTGGGCACTTATAGGCTGCTACTTTACTTTACTATATACACACAGGCTCAATGAAAGAAACCTTCTGAATCGTGTGCTCATTTGCGATTCTGTATTGAAACGTAATGAAACCGAACCGTTTTTGTAAAGATTGATCACTGGTGATCTAAAGTGAATTATCTATGACCAGAACGTGCGAAAAAGATCATGGTCAAAGAGCAGTCAAGCTCCACAGACTATAGTGAAACCCAGGTTTTTTTTTTAATTTCGTTTATTGGTATTATTATTAACTCGCAAAATGGGGGGTGCTGTGTGCGTTGTGGATTGGAAGGGCATCGTTTATTATGAGCTTCTGCTGCCGGGTAGACCAAATTGATTAAACTCAAGCAAAAGATGCAATGCTTTTCTCTCGTTCAATGTTTTTCTACATGCAATGCAGGTAGAAAAACCCTCGTATTGGTGACGCTGCTGCCCAACACTAGTTCACGATGATGGGGCTCGGCGAGTTAGGATGGGTTTTCATCAGTCAGACCACGTTTGATTGTTAACAGGGTACGACATGTATTATATACCCTTAATCCCAAAAAAAAAACATCCCGTAAATAGTCCACTGCAGGACTCAGACCGCTTCCATACCGAGGATGAATTGTTTTCGATCATTGGCGATCACAGTACCAGACATATGATTCCTGATCTCCAAGGGGACGCTGCTGTCCGTTATCTGTCCGTTTTGTACCTGCCAACTACCTTTCACCATAACAAGGGTTGACTGGTAGAGAATGCCACTTGGCATTAAGTCCACCCATTGTAACCTTAAGCTTAAGGCTAACAATGAAGAATAAATAAATAAATAAATCTATGTAATTAGTCTAATAGTACGTATCCTGTGCGATTTTGTACCACATTCTATGTCATAATCCACGTTCTTGCTACATTGCTTTTAAGTTTAACCCGCCACCACCTTAAGCCACGTTGTCCCGAATGCTGTTTTCCAGCAGAAATCGGTACGTGTGTGTTCCATAGACGAGAACGACTCCTAGGCAGAGACCGGGTCAATCACCAAACGTACCGAACAACGTTTGAAGGTTACAAATATCTCGCATCGAGTTTATAATTGATGTATCGTGTTACGTATTAACTGGCGAAATATTCAAATTAAATGTAAAATGAGGGCTGTATCTCGGAAAGCATTAAATTTTTTTTTTAATTCGATTATAAACTACTCAATTTCGTCATCGTTTGTTGATACGTCTACCGTGCGCTTTGTCGTAAATATTTCCAACCTCTTATCGGATTTACGGCCGCCGCCGTGTCACGTACATCGTTGTTCGACATTACCATTTCGTTGACTCTTTCGTGTTTTTAAGTGTTGATTTCCTGCGCTTAACGATCATGGCGCGGCTATAACATCGTGTCTGTCACAGATAACGGATAAAAAACGTTGTTTACTGCGTCGCGGGGTTTGCGAATGAGTTTCGCGGTTCACGTACTGGTACATCATGTGTAATTTGCAACATTGATACGTCTGTACGTAGTTTGTTCCTAGACCGACTGCTGAGAGAAACCCGACAGCGCTACTTTATGTATATATTATACTCGTATACAGGTGGACTTTACAACTGCGCATGGACCGCCAAATACGTAAATAAATGTATCTATGCATGTATATAGTACCCGCCCCAAGTTTTTCACGTCATGATTTGAT
Source organism: Bhutanitis thaidina (assembly GCA_029286595.1). Taxonomy (NCBI): domain Eukaryota; kingdom Metazoa; phylum Arthropoda; class Insecta; order Lepidoptera; family Papilionidae; genus Bhutanitis; species Bhutanitis thaidina. Next base: position 13,321,858 of record JAGSMS010000017.1, read on the forward strand.
CTATTTTTCCTATAGAATAAAACCTCCTAAACACAACCCGACTTTTCTGCATTTACGCAATTTTTCAAGATTAAATACCGACAAACTTAAAAATGACGCATCCCTTACTGACTTTACTCCTTTATTAGCAGCTTCCACAATTGATGATAAAGTCTCTTTTCTCAATAATACTGTTATCAATATCTACAACGTTCATGCTCCCTTACACAAAGTAAGAGTAAAGCGTCCTCCAGCCCCTTGGATGACAAGAGGCGTAAGGGTGGCAATGACAAGACGGGATCGGGCGTTTCAGAAATTTAAAAGACAACGTTCAGAAGAGAACTGGGCTCGCTTCAAACTACTAAGAAATAGATGCAATCAGATGGTACGAAATGCTAAACGCCGATATATCCACGATAATATTAATAATTCGTCGGCAGCTGATGTGTGGAAATTCTTAAGATCTCTCGGTTTCGGAAAAGTGATTTCACCGGATTATGGTTCAGATCTTAAATTGGATGACATTAATTGTCATTTTGCCTCGACTTCTTTGTTGGACCCTGCAATCCGGACTCAAACAATTCTTTCCATAGGTTTAATGCAACCTCCTTCTGTTCCTTTCTTTCAATTTTCCCCTATTACTCAAGACGAAATTATGAAAATTATTCATTCAATCAAATCCAAAGCTGTGGGCTGCGATGATATAAGTAAGGTAATGTTATCTATGATCCTCGAGTACCTGCTTCCCGTCATTACTCATATTATAAACTTTTCCCTTGACTCTGGTCAGTACCCTATCCAGTGGAAAAAAGCTTATGTACGACCAATTCCTAAAATCCTTAATCCTGTATTGCCAAATCATTTCCGCCCAATTTCAATTCTCCCGTTTCTATCGAAAGTTTTGGAAGCCTGTGTTCATAAGCAAATTTCTTTATTTGTAGCAAAACATAACCTACTGAATAATTTTCAGTCGGGGTTTCGTCCTGGTCACAGCACCACCACTGCACTGATTAAGGTTACTGACGATATAAGAAAAGCGATGGATGAGCAGAAACTCACAGTGGTGGCGCTTGTTGACTTTTCAAATGCTTTTAATACAGTTGATCATGATATCCTTCTCTCAATCCTTACATTTCTTCGATTTTCATCCCCGGCCTTGGAATGGTTTTCATCCTATCTTCGCGGTCGCCAGCAATCAGTCCGATTAGGACAGCAGCTATCTGCATGGGCTGATCTAGAGTCTGGTGTACCGCAAGGCGGTATACTTTCTCCAATAATGTTTTCTTTATTTATAAATTCTATCACATCAGTTGTCGACTGTTCGTACCATCTGTATGCTGATGATCTTCAGCTCTATATTCACTCTAGCATTAAGGATTTAAACAATGCTATTAAAAGTCTTAATGATAATCTCGATGCCATCAGAGATTGGTCACACAGATACGGAGTCTCTGTCAATCCATCAAAATGTAAAGTGATGGTTATGGGTAGTGCAAGAATGCTCGCAAGGGTGGATTATGGAAGTCTTGCTCCTGTTCTCTACAACGGCCTTATCATCCCATACTGTCATTCCATGAAAAACCTTGGTTTACATCTGGACCACACTATGACTTGGAATTTACACATCGGTGAAACCAGCCGTAAAGTCGTTGCCACTTTGCGCTCTCTTTATCGTCTCAAGAATTTCCTACCTTTTAAAACCAAACTCTTGCTGGTCCATTCACTTATTCTACCCATTATCGACTATGCAGATGTGTGTTACCCAGATCCACCGCAATATCTTCTTACTAAACTGGAGCGCCTTCTCAATAACTGCATAAGATTTATTTTCGGTTTGCGTAAGTATGACCATATTTCCTTCTATCGTTCAAAGCTAAAATGGCTTACTATTTACCAAAGGCGTAGCTCCAGAATCTTATCAGTACTTTATTCCGTTTTAAACGATGCAAACTCTCCTTCGTATCTTAAGGATAACTTCAATTTTCTTTATTCGAGTCATAACCGAGTGCCTCGAACTTCAAACAGCTTGAAGGTTAGTGTTCCACAACATAGTACTAGTTTCTTTTCTTCTTCTTTCACCGTTCAAGCCACACTTCTCTGGAACGCTCTCCCCGATGATATCAAGAAAGCTCCGAACAAAAACTCCTTCAAAACCCTGCTCCGTCGTCACTATCTCAAGGCAAATGCCATCTAAAATTTTCTCTCCTCATTTAATTTGTTTATGTATGTATTATATGTTTATGTATAGTGTATTATATGTTTATGTATAGTGTATTATATGTTTATGTATAGTGTATTATATGTTTATGTATAGTGTATTATATGTTTATGTATAGTGTATTATATGTTTATGTATAGTGTATTATATGTTTATGTATAGTGTATTATATGTTTATGTATAGTGTATTATTAAGATCTCTCGGTTTCGGAAAAGTGATTTCACCGGATTATGGTTCAGATCTTAAATTGGATGACATTAATTGTCATTTTGCCTCGACTTCTTTGTTGGACCCTGCAATCCGGACTCAAACAATTCTTTCCATAGGTTTAATGCAACCTCCTTCTGTTCCTTTCTTTCAATTTTCCCCTATTACTCAAGACGAAATTATGAAAATTATTCATTCAATCAAATCCAAAGCTGTGGGCTGCGATGATATAAGTAAGGTAATGTTATCTATGATCCTCGAGTACCTGCTTCCCGTCATTACTCATATTATAAACTTTTCCCTTGACTCTGGTCAGTACCCTATCCAGTGGAAAAAAGCTTATGTACGACCAATTCCTAAAATCCTTAATCCTGTATTGCCAAATCATTTCCGCCCAATTTCAATTCTCCCGTTTCTATCGAAAGTTTTGGAAGCCTGTGTTCATAAGCAAATTTCTTTATTTGTAGCAAAACATAACCTACTGAATAATTTTCAGTCGGGGTTTCGTCCTGGTCACAGCACCACCACTGCACTGATTAAGGTTACTGACGATATAAGAAAAGCGATGGATGAGCAGAAACTCACAGTGGTGGCGCTTGTTGACTTTTCAAATGCTTTTAATACAGTTGATCATGATATCCTTCTCTCAATCCTTACATTTCTTCGATTTTCATCCCCGGCCTTGGAATGGTTTTCATCCTATCTTCGCGGTCGCCAGCAATCAGTCCGATTAGGACAGCAGCTATCTGCATGGGCTGATCTAGAGTCTGGTGTACCGCAAGGCGGTATACTTTCTCCAATAATGTTTTCTTTATTTATAAATTCTATCACATCAGTTGTCGACTGTTCGTACCATCTGTATGCTGATGATCTTCAGCTCTATATTCACTCTAGCATTAAGGATTTAAACAATGCTATTAAAAGTCTTAATGATAATCTCGATGCCATCAGAGATTGGTCACACAGATACGGAGTCTCTGTCAATCCATCAAAATGTAAAGTGATGGTTATGGGTAGTGCAAGAATGCTCGCAAGGGTGGATTATGGAAGTCTTGCTCCTGTTCTCTACAACGGCCTTATCATCCCATACTGTCATTCCATGAAAACCTTGGTTTACATCTGGACCACACTATGACTTGGAATTTACACATCGGTGAAACCAGCCGTAAAGTCGTTGCCACTTTGCGCTCTCTTTATCGTCTCAAGAATTTCCTACCTTTTAAAACCAAACTCTTGCTGGTCCATTCACTTATTCTACCCATTATCGACTATGCAGATGTGTGTTACCCAGATCCACCGCAATATCTTCTTACTAAACTGGAGCGCCTTCTCAATAACTGCATAAGATTTATTTTCGGTTTGCGTAAGTATGACCATATTTCCTTCTATCGTTCAAAGCTAAAATGGCTTACTATTTACCAAAGGCGTAGCTCCAGAATCTTATCAGTACTTTATTCCGTTTTAAACGATGCAAACTCTCCTTCGTATCTTAAGGATAACTTCAATTTTCTTTATTCGAGTCATAACCGAGTGCCTCGAACTTCAAACAGCTTGAAGGTTAGTGTTCCACAACATAGTACTAGTTTCTTTTCTTCTTCTTTCACCGTTCAAGCCACACTTCTCTGGAACGCTCTCCCCGATGATATCAAGAAAGCTCCGAACAAAAACTCCTTCAAAACCCTGCTCCGTCGTCACTATCTCAAGGCAAATGCCATCTAAAAATTTTCTCTCCTCATTTAATTTGTTTATGTATGTATTATATGTTTATGTATAGTGTATTATGTATGTTATATTATAAGTATGTAAGTATATTACAAAGGTTATATATTTAATATTTATATTTAATTTATATGTATTATTTATTTTGTACCTGCCAACATGTTTTCTTTCTCACCCAGGGTTGACTGGTAGAGAATGCCAAAAGGCATTAAGTCCGCCCATTGTATTCCTTTCTTTTTTTTAAGGGACACAATAAAGAATAAATAAATAAAAATAAATAAATATATTCACAACGGGGAAGGCAGAGACAATCTTTTTTTTTTATGGCAAAGACGGCAAACGATCAAGCGGTTCACCTGATGGTAAGTGATTACCGTCGCCCACGTCCATCTGCAACACCATAGACGCTGCAGGTGGGTCGCCGGTCTTTAAGGATATTTGGGAGATGTGAGGGAAGAGGAGGGGAATAGGGAGGTGGTGTGGGACTCCGGTTACCTCACTCACCGAACGAAACGCAGAAGCACAAGACGCCTCAACTTCACGCCAGTGTTCTGCGAGGCCGTGATACCGATCCGGTCGAGCCGGCCCATTCGAGCAGCAGCAAAAGCCGCCGCTTGGCTCTACCACTTTTAAAATCGTGTTTCATGTATTGAAATTTTCTCACGACCATCACAAAGTTCGTGTGTTTCTATTTTTGATGAAACAAGAATCATCAGCCTTCACCAAGTGAAACGGCCAATAGTCCCATTCCGTTAGATTTATAGCCGAACGGACGTTTTAACGATAATTCGTATTTACGAGTATTTATGTGTATTTATGCGCATTTACGGGCGCCGAGAAAGCCGGCCAGTTTAATTGTCGAATAAAATTGAATTTACTGTACTGATTTACGGACGTGAGCCGCGATACGCGTGTCGTTTATGACCATTTATGATTTATATGAGGCGGGAAATAGTACAGCGGCCATTGTGGGACGTTACTTTTTAAATGCGCATATGTGTGTTTCTAGGAGACTAATTTACGTCTCTCTAACCAATACCAATTTCTATCAAGAGGTCTATATATTAATAGAACTACATACGTATCATCAAATTTTTTATACCTTTGAAACAATAGATATACTATTATTATGTGTCATATAAGGACTTCTCGAGTGGCAGCCGCGTACAGGCAAACGCAGTGTAGGACGACCCCCCACAAGATGGAGTGACGACCTGCGCAGTGTTGGGGAAGTCGATGGATGCAGGTGGCTCAGGACCGAGCTTCGTGGCAATCTTTGGGGGAGGCCTATGTTCAGCAGTGGAATTCTGATAGGCTGAAATGATGATTATGATGATGAAGGACTTATGATATAATGAAAGGTTTGTGTAAAGCTTCATCTCTTTCGGTTAAGCTTAATTTAAGAGCTTTTTCCACGCTATAATCAAAAGGGTTTGCGTCTGTTTTCTGCTCTTTATGAATTTGTTCTACTAAAACATAGTGCAACATAGCTCGCAGAACTGACAACCGTTGGGGGAGATAGATTCTCCAGTGGTAGCCTCGTAAAGGCAAACGCATTGTACAACGACTCCCCACAAGCAGGAGCGAAGACCTGCAAAGTGTATCGGTCGATGAACGGAGGTGTCCCAGAACCGTGCATTGTAGCAATCTTCAGAGGGTCACTATGTTGTATGCTCTGAAATAATGATAATTATTTGTGCAACACGTAAGATTTAATGCCCCTGAGGCCACGACACTCGACTCGAGGACACACCGCTAAAAGATACATTTTAACACTTGCTTTCTTCAATGTTTTCCATTGAGAGGAAATCTGATAATCTCTGAGAAATAAAAAAAGGTTTCGTAGACAAGTGATGTCCGACTGAGAAGCAGGTCGGACCTCCGGCTCAAAAAACTATGCATAGTTTAAAAAAAACTTTGGCCCAGTTGCAGGACACATACAGTCTGCTACTTTTTTTTTACGTTCACGTGATGGATGCAACTGGTAAAGACAGAGGACGATGCTTTCAAGCTTAGAAATGTAGGTCCATAAATATGGTAGAACATAGTTCTAGAAACAAGATCGTCCACATTAATGGGTTAAATTTCACCTTACATCCGTCACTTCGCTGATATCATTATAACGATGGCATTCGAAGCTCGCAGCGCAACCGGGTGATTACCATATAAACACGTTCGCTACAAGCCATTAAGTTCCTAAAGGCTTTATAGCGGGAATATTTATAAATGCTAAATGTCCCTTAAATGGCAAATACTGCCCATACATTTCCAGTGACGATAGTTGTGATCTACGAAGGCGAGTATGCATATTTGTGGATGTGGTATATGTTTAATTTTATGAATTCAATGATTATTTTAATAGAACTAAATTTGATATTAACACGTCATGAATGAAACAAAAATCATACAGCGACGCCAAAAATTTGATTATAACGAATTAAGTTAAAGAAATTCGAGTCATCATTTTTTTCATCATTTCAGCCTATTAGAAGTCCACTGCTGAACATAGGCCTCCCCCAGAAACCATGGCTGCCACCATAGCCAGGACCAGCGAGGCCGCCGGGGACTGGGGGCCATTGTTTTCTTCTACCTCTCATCATGGGGGTGCCTTAGTTGCCACGCCTGGCGAGCGGGTTGGCAACCGCAGTTTTTTTTTTGTTCTAGTGCAGGAAGATGCTGCTGCCCATCTCCTAATATAATTTTTTTTTTACCATTAGTCGCCTTTTACGACATCCATGGTTAGACAGGGTTGGCGCTATTCCTTACTTCCGACAGCCACACGGACAAATTCGAGTAGTGTCATAAATTTCATACCTTTAAAACATTTCTAATATTATGAGTAATTTTATTTTTTTTATTGGATTTGTATTTGGGAGATGGAAGGGAGAATGAGGGGGGGGGGAAGGGAGTGGGCCTCCGGATACCTCACTCACCGAACGAAACGCAGAAGCATAAGCTGCCTCTACTTCACGCCGGTATTCTGCGAGGCCGTGGTACCATCACGGTGTAGCCGGCCTATTTGAGCAGCACCAAAAGCCGCCGCTTGGCTCTACCACGTTTAAGGACTTATGACAAGATATAATGAAAGGTTTGTGTAAAGCTTCATCTCTATCTGTTAAGCTTCATTTTTGAGCTTTTTCTACGCTATAATTGAAAGTGTAGGCGTCTGTTTTCTGGTTTTTATGAATTTCTTCTACTAAAATCTACACGAATGTTTTTTCTGATCAACTGCCTGGCATTCAAAAGCGAAGCTTCGCTTTGTCTTTCCATGTAAGTATGGCGCGCAATTAGAATATCTAAGGGTAGGTGATCACCTATGCCGTCAGAGAATTTCTCGTAAATCAATATCCATTGGCCATCCATCACTCGTCAGACGAAACGGAGTAGCGTTATGTTGCTCCTTAACGTTGGTATTTAAAAGAGGTCGGGTTCAGCCGACCCCACTTAATGACCAACCAGTGACATAGGCCAGTACTCGCCTTATCCGATCCGCCACAAAAGATCCGAGTCCAGTCATTCCACGATAAAATCACACAGTGTTATTTGTTAACATACAACATAATTTCGTTAAAAACACGGTATGATTTTATTTGGAACTTGAATCAAACGGATTTTTTTTTAATCTTCTCTGGTATAGTAGGCGTTATTATGACGTGGTTGTCTTGTTATGATTCAGATTAGATTATTATTTTAAATAACCTTGAATTCGCCTACAAAATATGACATACAATGATCGGAAGGTTTGGAGCTGGGAAGGTGTTAGTGAACGTAGTACCGAAACCCTCGCGCTGGAGATGCTGTTCTCTATCCATCACTCCGCTATAAATTGGTCATCAGAGCCTCCTCCTGTTAGTCATCAAGGCCTATGGAGAAAAAGGTAAAATTAAATTAAAATTAATTTAAATCTACCGCATCCATATTAGTTTAAACTGTTTAGAAGCTGCGCTTACCAAGTGCCGGGCATGGCTGAGCCGTGCGATAGCTCCGTTGCTATTTTAATTGATATGTCTCGACCGTTTCACAGCCAATACCAATTAAAGCCTAGTGCCCGCCGGGACCCCGCCGGGACCCCGCACAGCGAAATTTGATGGCGATTATCCGTCCGTACGTTCATCCCGTCTGACGTGTTCGACGTGCGTTAATAATTCATTATCTATTTCAGTTTGATGTTATGCTCCATGGGGTGTTAGGGGGAATTTATCACGTATCTCTCCAAATGGAAGGGTCATATTGGCTAGCAAATAAACGAGGCTCTGAGAACAGAATTGGCGGAATATCAGGCCGTATGTACCGAACCCACATACTAGTGTTGAGGAGCAGCATCACCAGTACTCAGTATAAGGGGTATGGGCAAACTTTGGAAGAAATGTATGTCAGCTTCTGTTGGTGCGTTCATGGAGATCCATCCAATGCACATCTGTCTATGTTCAGCTGTGAACTGAAATAGGCTTATGTGGTAAAAGTAAAGTAGCAGCCTGTAAGTGCCCACGACTGGGCAAAGGCCTCCTTCTCAAATATCTGAGGAGCCGGGAATGGCCCGCCACGCTTCTCCATTGCAGGTGGTCGAGCTTCACATATCCTCGAAAGAATATTTTTTTTATTATTTCCCGGACATGCAGATTTCCTCACGATGTTTTCCTTCACCGCCAAGCACGTAGTCAATACAGAACTTAAAATTTCTATTAACAATATTTAGCGGTGCCGGAACCAGGGATCGTACCCAGGTCACTTGCGCCCTCTGATACTAAAGTGAGCACCCTGACTAGGCTACCACGGCTGATGTGGTAGTAGTCTATAATATTACAAATAACTTTGAATCCTGTTAAGGAGTTAATTGACACTAACAAGTCGAAAAGCAAAAATATACTAAGAACTCACGTTTGTAATTCTAAATCCTGCATTTCTGGTGCACCACAAAACACGTCAACGTATTAAGTATGTTATACATTGAAGACCTCTTGGGTTAGTGGTTAGCGTTACTTGATCGTTCAGCCATGTTAACTGGGTAAAAATCTCAGCTGAAGCCAATAATAAGGCTAAACACAGATTATTCGTTTTCGGGTCTCGTTGTGTTCGAGACACGTTTTGCGTTTTGTATTTTTAATACTTTATCTGATAGTTCTCGTCACGTAAGCATTACCTTGGATTAGGTAAGGTAAAGAGGGGTGAGTGGCGCGTGTTTGTGCGTTCACTAGCTGCACTATAACCTGTCTGGTGCAGTTGACAACTGCATATAGCAAACGGAAGTTGTCACCGCGGTCAAAATTGACCCCGCGGACATTACGATCTTTTGACATTGGTCGACTATACGACATCATTGATACAGATAGGAGTACCGACTGCCACTTGATATGAAGGATGAGCTGAAGGGAAGGAAAAACACAAAAAGGGACTATTGTATGTCTGGGACAACGCTCGAAGTACGTATAGCTGTGAGAAATTGTCCGAATGGGTAAGAACAACACGGTCAATCGACAATCGGGGAAACAACGTTACCATCTTCTCGTCTCGTGTATACCACAAAACCTCAAGACCGAGCTGCACAACCAGCGCGCAACCGTCACTGGTTACGACTTACGAAATCGAGACGTGATCTTTCAGTACAGGCCGTAAGAGGAAACTCAAAGTTGCTTAGCGCACTACGTAAAACGCTACTCTCTGTGTTTCCATGCGATACAGAATCCAAGCAACGAAGACATCCGCAGTGGAACTGGGTAGCCGTAAGGATCAGCAGAACTGACAGCCGTCGCAGATGAAAGATTCGCGAGTGTCATCCTCGTAAAGGCAAACGCAGTGAAGGATGACCCCACATGGGAACTCAATGAATGCAGATGGTTCAGGACCGTGCTTTGTGGCAATCTTCGGTAGGTGTCTGTGTTAAGCAGTGAACTTGAGACAGGCTGTATTGATGATGATGATGATGATGGTATCAGTGGGTAATAAACTATACTAACCACTTGGAAGGTGGTAGAGTAGCCGCAGTCGGGTAACCGAGTTGCGAAATTCAACCAAAGGAAGGCGGTGTTATCTTAAAATACAATCACCTTTGACTACTTAAATATGATAACTAGCTGGCCGGCAGAGTTCTTTTGCCTTTTCCGATAGTTGGCGCGATGTGTGTGTCAACTAAAATGTATTAATAACTCGACCACTGCGCTATCTATCGGATCTTATCATAGCTATGAACCATCGTCACGACAGTACATATATATAAATTATATGTTCGAAATGTGACTTCAGTCGGTCAAGTCGTTCAAAAGTTACACGATCACTAAAAAACGTACAGATTTGAATTGAGCCAAGCCAAGCGATCAAGCGGTTCACCTGATGGTAAGTGATTACCGTCGCCCACATACATCTGCAACAGCATAGATGCTGCAGGTGCGTTGCCGGTCGTTAAGGATATTTGGGAGATGGAAGGGAAGAGAAGGGGAATAGGGAAGGGGTGTTGACCTCCGGTTACCTCAGTCACCGAACGAAACGCAGAAGCACAAGATGCCTCTACTTCACGCCGGTATTCTGCGAGGCCGTGGTATCAATCCGGTCGAGCCGGCCCATTGGAGCAGCAGCTAAAGCCGCCGCTTGGCTCCACCACGGTTATAATGAATGATCGAAAACGATGAAGACGCATTGTGACCTCAGCAACGTCTCAAGGTCACAGTAATTTATCTACACCAATTAGAGGGAGTAAATGGACGCACCAATACAAATAGAATTACGTTATTAGATTTAGATCAAGGTAATGTTTACTAGGTAGTTTTTATGTTAGTAGTTTTCGGGTCGGCTATGACAGAACGTTTATAAGGGATTTTCAATTAAAAAAACCATCGTGACGAAGCTTGCATGTCTGGTAATGAATAATAATTAAAGAAAGAGCGAATTTAGCTCAGTACAGTGAGTAACAAGTGACAGAAGTGAAGAAAGTTCTATTCACATAAAAATAACTGCTTAGTATAGAAATAATTATTAAATAACAAAAAAACATTACTTACTGTTGAAATACGTATAAACAAATGAATATTACACATTTTCAATAGTTCAAAATGCGCGACACACTCAGCTAAACGAAACGTTGCACGTAAAGGTTGCAATCAAATTCGAAACTGTAATTTTACTCTTAACGAGTCCAAGAAGTTTCGGACGTGTGAAGTACACTAACCCGGACCCTTTCCGGTTCCAAAGCTCTCTCGAATATTTGAGAGCTTTGTCCAGCCTTTGGCATTTACAGGCAGCCATTTTACTCACTTTTTACTTTTTGTTGTTTATGGCGGCAAACGAGCAAGCGGTTCACCTGATGATAAGTGATTACCGTCGCCCACGTTTACATCTGGAACACCAGAGGTGCTGCTAGTGCGTTGCCGGCCTTTAAGGATATTTGAGAGATGAGAGGGACGATGAGGAGAGGGATGGGGAGGCGGAGTGGACCTCCGGTTGCCTCACTCGCTGAACGAAACGCAGAAGCACAACATGCCTTTACTTCACGCCGGTATTCTGCGAGCCCAGTCGAGTCGGCCCATTCCAGCAGCAGCAAACGCCCCCGCTCGACTCTACCACGTTTTAGTTGTGCTTTGTTTTTTTTTTATTGGTATCGAAGCATATGAATTATTTGTAATACCTATTAATCCCTCTCAGGTAAACAGTAGAATTTCTGTTGTTTTAATTCGCCATTTCGTTTTTTTTTTTATTTTATGAGGCATTTATGCATGGACGCATTCAACATACAAAAAGAACAATATTTTTCCCGCCATTATAAATTATTCAAAACACCTTTGCTTATTTCGTTTAACTGTAAAATATGTACACATGCGTTTTCTACTACAAGGATTTAACTCGCTTCATATCTTAACGGTTTTCATATCATTAGCTTTTAATGTTGTAATATCGCGCGAGGCAATTTATGAAACGATGAGATTTTTATTATAAACAGCTTGTTACTAAATGCCCATTTGGCGCCGAAACAAAATAACCCTGGGCTTCAGTGTCAAGAAGATGATTCAAGCATTTTAATATTTTAAACTCCAAATGACTACGAGTGTGCGCGTGCGTATGTGTGTCTGTGTGCACTACAATAAGAATAATTACTACTTAATGCAAATCAAATCAAATCTAAACAAAAGTTGATACTATTGCTATATATTCAGGGCTAAATTTGCACGCTCAGGATTGTCAGAATGTATCGTATAACCTTGTAACACCTACTGCAAATAAATAGATACTGTTGTTGGATATTTTATATGGTAATAGGGCTAACGTACTAGCGGTTCAGCTGATGGTAAGTGATTACCGTCGTCCACTTGCATCAGCAACACCAGAGGAACTGCAGGTGCTTTGCCGGTCATTAAGAATATTTGGGAAATTAGGGAGTTAGAATGCGAGAGGGAATGGGCCTCCGGTCACCTCACAGAACGTAACGCTGTGGCTTGGCCGTCTTTAACTGTGTAGGTCTAGTTTCAGTTGTTTCCTTTGAAGATTATGATCTCATTTAAACAGGTTCTCTATCTATAGAGCACCGAGTTCAAAATGATTATAATGGATTATATATGAAGAAGATTTGAACTGATATGTGGTAGTCCGTTTGGGGAGATAGCTATAAAATTCGAATGCTTCGCAGTCTATGGAATTTTGCTTGTCTATGAGATCTGAGTTTCTCATTTTTTTATAGAAGAAGGGGCAAACGGGCGTGCGGTTGACCTGATGGTAAGTGATCACCGACGCCCACGAACATCCACAACACCAGAGGAGCTACAGATGCGCTGCCGGCCTTTAAGGAAGGAATAAGCTCTTTTCTTGAAGGTCCCTAAGTAGTAACTGTTCGGAAATACTGCTGGTGACAGCTGATTCCACACAGTCGAAGTGCGTGGCAGAAAACTACGATTAAAACGCACTGTGGTGGAACTTTGAATTCTGTCGCGATGTACGATGGTGAAACTCAGCAGCCGGGATAAATCTGAACAGTTCCTCAGAACATTTCCCAGGTAAATTTTGTAAAAAATGCAAAGAGAAGCAACATTTCTTCGCAAGGCCAAAGGTTCAACCCGATCAGAGAGAGAGCTTGGTCGCCGACAATTCGAGCCGCTCGACGTTGGATGCGGTCAAATGGAAGGAGTTGGTAGTGGGGTGCCCCTGCCCAGAGATGAGAACATTATTCCATGTGGGGGCCGAACTTGCGCCTTATAAAGTTGCAAACGGTGGACCGGCAATAAGCTGAAGACGTCTTACCTATGAAGAATCATCGCGGGTGATTAATCTTGTAAAGAACACTGAACACGCAGTTTAATAAGCAATATGTTGAGCCTCTAAAGATTTAATTTATGAGTCGACGTTGAAAGATATCAAGATTAACACCCACGTTGTGTGCCGGGCTGTTTACGCGGTCTTCCTCGGAAACCGAACCGTCAAACGGCGCAATCTGTCCCACGTGTTCGACCGACACGAACCGCACACCCGAAATCTCATATAAACACCATTAATCGTGTTTAAAAAAAGAAGTCGCAAACAAAATGGCCGTCTCGCCGGTCACCGAGCGCGACCGTCTGGACCCGGCACGTTATAATTATCATTTAAATTGTGTTCACTGCGTTACAACTTGACAGTTGACAAATGTAATGGCGATAGAGGGGCCGGTGACAGCGCTCCGAGAATTTTTATGTGCTCATATCCAGTGTTTTATACGAGCATGTCAGCTCCCCTTTAGAGCTCTGACAACTTTATACCTTACTCCCGACCTACATTCATCAAACCCGTATTTTGTTGTATTAATGTTGACATTTGCGCGAGCGTTCTGTTAATATCCTGCAATGAACATTTAGTTTAGATGTAGAGGAAGACCGTGTCATTTTTGCTACTGAACAAGTCTAAGCGTTCTTTTATTTTTAGCATCATAGAATTGATTGTCGAATGCGTTCGCGTTGTTTTTCATTTGATTTCGAGCACCGCACCGGGTAGTCGATGTTTTGCCACTAAAACCGACCCGATACCTAATTGCGCTTATAGACTGTGTTCTATTTAATTTCCAGTTGATTGGTCAGTTTCGTGCCGAGCGGTTAGCTTGACGTTTTTATTGTTATGAATTGTTTTATTACATCGTTCAATTTTTTCGTCACTGCCCCGGCTCGATGTTTCTTTTTGTTATCGTCTTATAATGCGTCGGAATGGTCCGCATTAACAACAATTTACAGTCTTATCTTTTGCTTTTATCGGTGGCCATTTACAAGTTCTATCTATAAATCTAATTTGAATACAGGAAGCTTCATAGTTTTTTCGCCTCGAGAATTATGTATCATGGCCGGCTATTATTAGGTAATTTAGGAACGAGACGGCTACGGCATTTAAGTTTTATTCTATTTGTTTAAATGTTTCTGTTATGCTTCAATAAATATTTGAAGTAATAACGATTTAACAGAATTCTGTAGCATTGAGTGAGGATGAAAATGATATTCCGGTTAACTCTAAGTGAGTTAACCGAATGAAACGCGAAAGCACAAGATGCCTCTACTTCACGCCGATATTCTCGAAAGTCGGGATACTACCCAGGTCGAACCGAGCCCAGCTCGTTTAAATGCTGCTTGTTATTATCAATGTTCATATATTTTCTTTCAATTTGGACCCCAAAAAAAAATTTCTTTTTCAGAGGAGAACTAACATTAAACACTGAGGGCATATTGTTGAGGACTTCAAGAAAATTATTTCTAAATTGTTTAATTTTATGTTCAATGCAATCACATTCTAACTCTAGTGATACACCCAGCGTTTTGACAGTTGCTCGATTCCCTTGCGGTAAAAAAGCATGATCTTGGTCATCGAATGCACACAAGTTCCTTGTGATATATATTCATTTATTTTTATAATTATTATGTATCACCAGATCATGTACTGTGTGTAGATGTAAGTGTAGGAATAAATGTCTTTATGAAGCGTCAAGCGTCTACAGCATACATGATCAAATTTCATGCCACGAAGGTGCATTTTCAAATTAGTAAAAAGATGAAAATCGCTTGGAGCTAGTTTTCGGAGATAGGCGATGCAGGATCAACTGAAACCCAGCCATTCAGATGGAGAATCTCGATCGCCTGCAACATCAGCAGGACGTGCAGGCGATCGAGGATCCTCCTGATACACAGTTTTTACCAGTTCGGGAGCATTCATTGAACATAATTTGTCACATGTCTTATGTCCAACAAATTTATTATTATTATATATTATATATCTGTGTGGGCTTAAGAATCTACCACAAGAGCTATTTATAATCTAAACTCAAGAGCTTTTCTTGGAGATAAATTTAAAGAAATAGGTTTTCTTATGTTGACCTCTAATTTCTTCTGTACGTAATGTAAACACTAGGAACAGACACAAGCTTGTAACGACAGTTACTGCACTCCATAGAGTCAGTAACTCGTTAATTGGGCAAAACCGTTAACAAACCCTTCAACACTTTTTTATGTAATTTTCGGGATTTTTCCTACAGATGCGTGTACTTTGCCGTCTGACATCGGCGTAAGAATCTGTCATCTCCTTTCTTCCCGCGGGTGTCGTAAGAGGAGACTAAGGGAAAAACCATGAAATACGCAATGCTTACCGACAGAAGGCGGGATAACCATCTCGAATAAATACAGCAGCGTCTACGATGCGAGGAGTCAGGTACGTTTCGGATGCTATACAGCACCTGTGGTCGACAGGGCACTGAGGTGCTTGTGCGTCCCGATGCCACAGTTAACTTGTCAGCTTTTTTATTATTAAATTTAGGTCCGATCTACGCATTATGAAGTCAATGTATCTTGAGTCCGTGCAGTTTTATGCTCCCTCTTGGAATTAATTTTACTTATTACAGGATCCTGAGCAGGTTAACCTAACCCAGCCACCTTCTGTATTGAAATTAGGATGCGAATGATAAGGTAACGTTTTTTTTTAAAACAAAAAAATATAAAGAAGAAAAAAAATGTATTGGCGTAAGTACAAGAAATCATTATACTTGGTTATTTAAGTAAAAATAAATGAATAAACTAAATATATTATACAATAAACAAAATATTAAATTTATCCATTTACTATATATAATAAAGTATATTTAACACAAAAATATATTTAACAAAACGGCAATGTTTATAGCAGTCGATGAGTGAGCAGGAAATAACCTTCGTTGGCAATAAAACGTTCATAACGCTTTATTGCACGCAATACTTCAACCCACGATGTATAAATTTAATACTGCCCTTTATTACTAATAGTCCATTATGGACAACAAGTCATTGGTATGGACATATTTCGGCCGTTTGCGCATTCTGTTGGCACATTGAACAGACACCACACCTTTATTGTGAGAATGGACGCTAACGAGCAAGTGGACCACCCAATGGTAAGTGTTTCGGGTCGCCCACGTGTAATAAAGAGGACTAGTAAGAAAGAGGATGGTGGGGGAACAGGACTAAACACAAGACGCCTCTACTACAGGCACGAGGTTCGGGTACTACCTCAGTCGAGCCTGTCCATTCGAGCAGCAGCAAAAGCCGCCGCTTGGCTCTACCTCGAATTACACAAATTATATATTAAAGCCGCAATAGCCGTGTGGTTAAGGGATCTGCCTCCTGATGAGAACACTCTTCTTCGATCCCCTATGCGAAGGTCTCGTAAAAGTTATTTGCATTAGCTTGGATAGTAAAACCGCTAAAGGCTCTTCTGGTGAAAATAGGGTTGAAAGACTAAACATGTCTAGAAATGTAACAACACCAGTATTGTGTTGGATCATGAGATCTTATCCATTCGGTGTGTGAGGTAATCGATGGACCCTCCCCCGTCCCCCACTTCTCTCCCTAGTCCCCCTTCTCCGCAATCCCCAAATATCATTAAAGGTTAACAACGCATCGGCAGTTCCTTTGGCGTTGCAGATGTACGTGGACGTCGCTTTCGATCTACCATTCATTTCAGACAGGTCTTTGGTGAACACTTCTACTATAATTCGCATATGTCTCGCCTCACACATTAGTTGCAGCCTCTTCTCATGCCTGGATTCCATGAGTTTAAGAGTGTGATCAGAGAGCTCTTATTGATTTTTTGTGTCGCTGTTCCAGTAAAACTTTGCTCCTTCGCCATAAACTCTACCAGCATTTACTCCCATGGGTTCCGTTGTCCTACCGCCAAAATTGCATCCTATCTCATTACCATCATTCATGCCCAGCATAGCATTGAAGTCTCTCATTTACAACGTGTAGTGAGTTCCAGAGCGTTGCATGGCTCTTGAGATATCTTCATAAAGTGGGTCCACTATATCATCAGGGTATGTCACGGTTGGTGCGTATACCTGTATGCCCTTCAGCGAATAGAGAGACTCGTAGTCAATAAACCCCGTCACATCCATGGGACAGATGTCAGTTCTCCCGGCGCTACAATAAGTTACCAGATTCAAAGTTTTCACCCTGTGTTAGGGTTTCATAAAACCGTATGGCTTATATATGGCTATGGCTTCAGTGTAACTCATCGTTACTAACCGTGCGTTCATTGTCTGGTCCAGACGTTAAGGTGCACAGTAAGATCTCGGGTGGAAGTTTTTCTTACTCCCGGCCCCACCATTACCGGGGAGGGCGACCATGTAGCTCCAGTGCGGGTTGGCGGGCTTTACATATCCTCGAAATTATATTTTTTTATTATTACTCAGATTTCCTTACGATGTTTTCATTCGCCGTGCGGAAACGTGGTAAATACAGCACTTAACATTGCTATTAACAATTTTAGTGGTCTATTAAACTAAGGTGACCCCTGACCACTAGGCTACCATAGCGGTTAGCTAGTATTTATTTAAAATTTAACTATTCATAATATTCCCTGTCGCCAATCGGTTAACACGGACTAGTGTCATAAAAAGGTCCACAACGATTTAAACACCGCATTCGAAACTATCTCGGCCTACAAAGTTCGAGGGTTTACTCTACTCTGTCGTTTTAAACATCACATTACTTATCGATTTATCGTTGAACACATTCGTAGTGTTCGCGTTATCGATCAGCGACTCGATAATTTACCGCCGCCGATACAATCGGAGTTCATTCTCGGACAATAAAAACTTAGAAGACTATTACAAATTCTGTCATGTAACCTAACACCCCGCTGTTTAGGCTGACGATGCACTGGGAGATTTTTTTTTTCTGGTTGAAACGTAAAATAGTTGTCGTATTCAAACTGTCTGAAATTATCTACACAATATATTTATACTAGTATGCACACAAACCTATGAAGGTTTCTTCAGACTGTATGTCAATATATTGTGACTATACATTGGTTACTAAATAAATAAATAAATATAACATTCGTAACAAGAACATCTGCGCAAAGGCAGACTTTGGAAGGAACGCGTTCTCGCAACATAAGACGGAGGCTGGTGGTGATGTAGCGTTTAGGAGTAGTTTCAGGTACAACGCAAACAAATATTGGAAGAATATAATACCTCCTCCCGTAACAGACCTGAAGTCGAGGAATACCTTTAAACTAAAATTAAAAATACAACTTTTGGACAGCTTTTATATAACATATATTATGGCAGCTTAGTAAAACTCTAAATTATTTATTTATTTATTTATTAAACTTCATAGACATGAAATACTACATGAATGAAATACTATTTAAGCATTTCTTGGATGAAACATCGAGCGGGTGCTTACATGGACTTGTGACTTAGATTTAAATATTTATTTTTGTTTTTTTTTTGTATGGCATGGTACATCGGATGTTAAGGGAGAAAACCAGGATAGTGGTATCCTGCGCTACATACCCTGAGCGGAGACGCCTTTTCTTTGGTGTATTTGTAGTGTTCATTTTTTTTTATTCATAAGTGAGTCATATAAGAGACTATTACTTTATTATTAATAAATTGAAACATGTGCACACACATCTCTACGTGTAACATGCTACACATATAAGACATGCATGACATATGCCTTTCGTAGGTCGCGTAAGAAGTTATTGACCTTCATAATAAAAAAAAAACTAACCTAACTTTAATTTAATTTTACCGATCGACCAGCACCCAGTGTGTTACGATGCCACGCGGACCGACAAACAAACCTGTGTCGATAATAATCGACGGGTTGGCGCGTAAATATCGCGGCGATCGTGTTGATAAACCGCTACCGCTCCCGCCCCCGCCCCCGCTACCGCCCCCGCTCCCGCTGCCGCCCGTGCGTGTTTTATATCCCTGTTTAGATCTCGATAATATAACGATTTATCGCCAAGGGCTGCTAGTTGGGTTTATATGGCTACTTGAGATGTTCCGGCCAAAGATTCGATAGGACTGAGAGTGAACGGACATTTTAATGACTCTACGATATTTGACAACGGGTTATAAAACTTTTACAGACGCACTGACAACCCATCGATTATAGATATTCTTCCGAATACATCGAATCTGAACTCTGGAACTGTATCCACCAGAAAGAGTGTAAAAGCACTACGCTCATCAACCAATCTTTATATATATATATATATATATATATATATATATATATATATTGATGTATTTGGATCAACACACAGTATAGACTATGTACATTAAATAAAAAACAATTAAATAAAAATAAAATATAGTGCAACTAACAATTAAACATTTTTAATAGTTGAAAAGCAACATACTAAATAATATCTTAATAACTTAAGGAAGTAGAAGGTACATGATTTATTATACAATTGGACACTACTCGCAGAACTTGAATATATATAGTGGAATCATAAACATAATTATTACGATAATTATATATGTTACATTATTTACGTACATTGTAGTTTTTTTTTTAATGTAATGTACGAACGTTGTAATTAAACGCAAACCAACTATAAAAAGCCAGTCTATTAATATTCTTCGACTAAGGACTCCTCTTTTTTGGAGCCGAGCGGAGACCGCCTCGTTACTTCAGCGCGGGTGGCAGATATTTAGTAGACATTCCGCATTTCTACCACCTGCACGATATCCCACGAAATAATATTCTTCATCGTTCGCCGGATTCAGATGAAGATCACTTCGCGGCGTGCTTCACTGCGGTTTATGATGTTATCGAGTACGTGGTAAATTCAGAACTTAAAATTTCAATTGGTAATTTCAGCGACGCCGTTAAATAGATTTCAGAACGAATCATTGCCTTGTCTCTAATCTCAACCTCGCCTGCATCTGCTACTTGTTGTCTGATAAACGAGATGCATGTAAAGCAATCCCGAAATTCCACAAAACGGTTAAGGAGGGGTCATCACCAATTTAAAGTATTCATGGATCTTCGTGTACTACATACTCCTCCACTTCTCTATCCAGTGGAATCACTGAACTCGGCTGTCTCAGCTCGTTAATAACATGTTGTTATCATAAATAACAATCAATGTTTGAAATGAATCTATTATTTACGGTTTACATCGCGTTTATTAATTTTCAAAATCTCTACGTTTCGGTTGCTTTACAGCACTCGTGGTCACCTGGAGACAGGTGTTTGACGTTCTCATGCCATAGTTAATCCGGCAACCGTCAGAATTATAATGATTAATTTTAGGTCCGATCTACGCGGAATGAGCTCACGGTGTCTTGCTGTCGTGGAGCGCAGTATCCTTGGTCTTAGAGTTAATTCTGCAAATCGTCAATGTATAAGAATGTATGTATTGAATTTTGGACTTTTTTTTCACTTTTGAACTTGGAATGATAAAAACAGTTCTGAGCTAACGTACGGCGCCTGATCTTTGATTATCAGTCAGATGAAAAATTTGTCTGTTGAGATTGTGGAATCGAAATAGACATCTGATATACGACGCAGCGATGTTCGTAAACATAGTTTAGGCCGTGATTTATGAATAACCGCGAGATATACTGAGTAGTTAAATGAAAACATTGTTATAAACTAAAACACGGCATAGAAATAATGGCACGCCATAAAACAAGAGGTTTATGGACCATTTACATATATCATAGAATATATGGTCTAAGGAAATGTTTTGTTAGCTTTTAAAAAAAAACGGTTTGCTTTAACGATTTGGATACGTCTGATGTGAACTGATTCGCGTCAGGTTATCTGTGTGCGCATGCGTTTTCGACGTTTCTTCAAAACTGTTTATTTCGGAGATTCTCTGATGTTCGCGCGATAGACAGCAATCATTATATTGCACTGTTAAACACTGAATTATGTAACGCTTGAATACGTTTGATCAGTTATGTTTTGTTTCTTTATCACAGACTATAAATTTATGACATAAACAAGAATAATGTTGCTTTAGCTGTTTTTCGCGCACAATTTTACGATTGACTACATTTATTATTGCATGTAAATTTTAAATTTAAGCTTTCAGTTGTGATGATACATTCATTTAGTTAACTCTCACGAGATAACTATGATTAGTTTGTTATAATATATCACATAGCTGAGGTAGCTGTGAGGTTGAGGTGCTGGTCTTTAATTCTCCTTTCAATCATCGTTCCTGTGGATGGAGCGATAACATTAGTTTATTATTGATGTTCTAACACATGCTTTAGTGCTTTGCTTAGTGATTTGCCTCGATCCAAAGCAAAGGAATGAACTTTTAACAGCGTCAGTTCTTCCAGACCGATATACCTTCTAGTATGTTTAATGTTCGAGTAATTCTAGACCTAGGTCTGAGGAGTGATGTGTTCAATAATCTAGAGTTTTGAATATCACAGCACTCCTTTTTATTACACAGTTTTATATTACAACAATGCCTCATATAAAAACCGACAAACGCATGCTGTTCAAAACAGATGTGTTATTTTTAGCATGTCTCTTTGTCTCATAGAAATAACAATGTGCGAATTCTTATGATTCAATTGACCTATGTTATAATTGATTACTATTAAAAACACTCTTCAACAATTCCAAAAATAACGCAGGAGTTACATCGTGCATACACAACATTGTTTATTTTAAAGAAATATGCGTACAATGGAAAATAAGACAAACAAATGTGTTGATTAAATTCAGTTCTCGAAAATACCAAAAGAAAGTTTGAAAGTCATGGAAGTAGTGGCAGAAAGAAGCTCGTTACGTCGAACGTTACAATTAGGAATTAAATAAAAAAAAAAAATATGCATGACCGTTCGCCGTACCGAGTTATTGTTTTAAAACTATTGTCGCTCCGGTATGCGCGAAATAAAAAAAAAAACGGTTCGTTATAGGTGCGTCACATTATTGAATTTCTTGAAGTTCACAGTCGAACGCATTCAACATGCAACAGAGACAATGAAAAAGCTTTTGTTATATTTAGCAATCAACGAAGAAAGGTCGCCCGCAATCCATTCCAATTACGGGACACTGGTTCTAACGCGAAAAAGTTGTAACCGTTTGGAAAGCTAATATTAATGAAATCGACTTTTATATGTTATAATTGTTACGACATATCTTTTACCCACTATTTGAAACATCAAAGAATGTACAGCTGCTACTGTGTTTTGCACTGAATGACTAAGTGATTTGGTCTATTATCATCTACCAACGTTGTGAACTGTTTCTGACGCGGCAGAGCCAAGCGGTAGCTTTTGCTGCTGCTTGAGAGGGCCGGCTCGACCGAGGCAGCACCGTGACCTCGCGGAATACCTAGGCTCTATCTACCACGTCGGACATCAAGTCCTGCCTTCATATTCCTGAGCCAACTTGACTAAAAAAAATAATTTGACAATTAAATGTATTATTAGTTGAATAAAATAGAAGCGCCGATAGGATAATGGGACAGGGTGCGTACCGGGAAACATGAAGTCGCAGTTTCAAGCCAAACAAGTCCAGATCCAGACGCAAACACCAATGCTTAGTTGGAGTGGAAAAATTGGACAGGAAAATTATTAGTTATTAATAAGTTCGCAGTATTAAAACACTTCTCCTCCTGACTCACGTTCAGACATCATCAAAGAAAGACCCGTCAAACGCTAACGAAATAAAAAAAACAATGATGTACACACACACCGGACGATCATTCGTCAATCTGGACTGCATTAGGTACATTAAAACGTTTCGCGTCTGAAATGTACGCCTTTCTGACATCACAACTGGACGTCAATCAAAGATTTAAATATGAGCTCGGTAATTTGTATGTGAAATTTCAATTTACACATCTTAGCCGGGTAGATATAGTCCAGAATAGACTTTGCACGAATGCACTTAAAAAAAAAAAAGAAGTGCTAGTCGGACTCGAGCCTAGGGTTCCTTACAATAACTTAGTGCATCTGTGTTATGTATTTAACTAAAACAATGTTTTAGGCCTATGTTCAGCAGTGGACTTGTGATAGACTGAAATGATGATGATGATGATTTTGTTTCATTCAGTTCGGGATCCTTAGCGTGTGCCCGACTCACACTTCACCGGTTTTTCATATTTGTTGTTTCACCTTAGAGTTCGACGCTTGTATGTGTATTTATATGGACGCCGTTTAATATTATAGATTTTGTATGAAACTCTTCTTAATTTTTTTTTGTTATATGCATTAGGATTTCCGCTAAAATAATATACATTCTGAGAACAATTGAACCGGCTTCCTATCATGGTTCAAATCGTATATATTGGCGTTTCTATGGTTTAGTGAATAAACCACATTTTCCTTCTATTCCCTGTTATTCATGAGTAGGACACAGTGCACATCTGTATCATAAGTTTCTTAATATTTCGATTTGAATTTTTGGATGTATTGGAAAGTTATCGTATCCTGATTATTATTCATTTGTATTATAACGTTATCATTTTTTTTTTAATATTCTGTCATCAGAAACCGTGTGAGGTAATCGGAGGCACACTCTCCCTCCCCATCCCCCCCATCAAATACCCTTAAAGGCTGGCAACGCACTTGCAGCACTTCTGGTATTGCTGATGTACATGGACGACTGTAATCACTTACCATCACGTGAACCGCTTGCTCGGTTGCCGCCTTTCCATAAAAAAAATCTGTTTGTGAGGAAAGATAGAAATTGCCGGAGGAGAAAAGATCTTTAAGGAAAGCGCATGTTCAACGGTGGATACACTTGTTACTGATGCGCAGGAGCAATGTAGCACTGATAAGACAAACTTGTCTGACAGATAATACTTTAATAATGTTTTAAAACATATTACGCACAACTAACACTTTATTCTCCCCCGTTCCTACTTTATTATCGAAGAGAGCTTATTTTACCTCAACGGCCTGAAAATCATCCACTACGAGATACATGTTTATCTGATAAGAATTATTTGTCATTATCTTCACGGGCGACAAGCGGATTGGTGACAGTAGTACCAGACACTTCATACGCGGCTGTCCTTTATTAATTAATTTCTCAAATCTAATGTTTATCGAAATGGTTATCCGGCCATCTGTAAGTAGCCATTGCATTTTTCAAAGGCTTTTTCCCTTTTTCGCCTCTTACGACACACACGAAGAAACGGTGTGACAGATTCTTACACTGATATCACACGACTAATAGCTATGTTAAGTAACTAGTGGACAATATAAAGGAAAATACGTATAAGAAGCTGACATTACAAATTTCTACTGTTACAAAATATAAAAGGTTACAAGACTTCATTTGTAGCAGACGGATGTCTTATAATCTATCTTCATATGCGATGTCTGCGGGCAATTCCTTAATGTGGACATGAAAAACATCTATAAGACAACACGAGAGAGTGCGCAGTACACCCATATATTAGTACAAAGCCGTCAACGCATCACATGTTTACGATTATCGTAAAAAAGAGGGCATATTTCGTCAACACGCTGTTCGGTTCTCTTAAATGTTACCATGTACTAAGCAATCCGTAGACTAGACACAGTGTAGAAAATAAATTTTAAGTCGAGTCGAGTTAAACAGACGCTTTTGAAACTTATTCAATCATCGTTTACTTTTGATGTTAACTGTATTTTAGGTGCAACACGAATGGATCGGCTAGATCGGGATACCATTTGATACCATTTGAAAAAAAAAAAAAACTTAACCCTCAGGGATTGGCAGGGTATCTGAGAAATAAAATTAAATAAAAAATCTCTCGAAATTTAAATTTCGTGTATCAATTGTTATTTTTTTTACATTCGACTAGGGTATTTTTTAGAATCATTTAAACAGGGGAAAAGAAAAGAAAAAATTTTGGAATTCAAACCAAATTATACAATTGAAAACAAGCGAATAGTCTCGCATGAAATTAAAGTATGTTCTAAGATAAAGTAAAATAATAAACAGAAATAGACAAAAAAAATATAATGCAAGGTTTACAGACCCGTGCTTACCAACCCCTGTTCACGAGCATGACGCATGTGGCATCCATCATCCTCCCCAAACATATTAAAAGAAAGACAAGCAAGACTAAAGCAATCATGGAATACTCAATGGGAAGCTTAGAAGCAGTTTACTAGAAAAACTTCGTATATCATCATACTATGACCTAGCAAACTTCTTATACAGTGCATTATTTAATCTCTTAAGAAATGAATTGGAAGAAGTTTTTAATTCTGAAATATTATCACTGAACAATCGCTTGACTTCTAATGAATGGGCAACGGTAGGAATTCAATAAAGAAGGAAAAGGTCGTATGAACTTAACAGCGAATGGTCATACAACCATAGAGAAACATTTAAAGAGTATGTTAAAAATAACAAACAAACAAATTTAAGCAATGAAATTAAGAACGCGTCTAATAAAATAATAATGACCTGTAGTATTGTAAATAGTGAAACGGAGAAGGTCAAGTCGCGCAGCCCTGACCACCGACTGCACATTAACAACAAAGTTACAACGGCTTATCAGGAGGTTCCTGATGTTCTTCAGGAATTCTTTACTGAGATGCCAATTTTGATTACAAGGTCACTGAATACTTCTATTTATAATTCACTTACTACGGCCGAGACATTATTAAGGGCAACTTAATTGCTTGTATAGTTTTTTTTATTTAATTTCAGACCATTGATTCAAATAATGTTGTAAAAATGTCCAACAAGACTATTAAAGTTAAGAAAATCTACGGGGGATATTCATGGAAGTTAATGCCTTAATAATTAAATGTTTAAATGCACCTGGCCATCTGTAGTTTACAATATGGTATATGTCCTGATTTTATGAAACTCAGTAAAGTAATTTTATTTAAATCGGGTAGTACATTGGACCCCACAAACTTTAGACTTTTTTATCTCTTTGAGAAAAAATTCTCCTAGATCGATTATAAAATATTTTAATTTAAAATAACTGCTAAACCACAATCAATTTGGTTTTACAAGGGGGTAGCTCTACAACCGATGCTGGTGTAGAGCTGATTAGGCCCATATTTGAGGCCTGTGAGAATTCACGTGATGTATGTGTATCTTTTGTGATCTCTCCCAGGCCTTCGATTATGTGAAGTGCTCCAACTTATTATCTCATATTTGAGTAATAGAATTCAACAAGTTGAAATTAATGGTCCGATTTTTTCCGCGTCGACGGTTATAATGGGCGTTCCGCAGGGTTCGATTTTATGCCCATTTCTTTTTCATAATTTAGTGACTTCCTTAGTTAGCATAAATATGATATAGTATTATACGCGGATGATATTTCATACATTTTTAAAATCAAGTGACAACTTGTTACACACGTTGTGGTTAATAATGCTACCTCAAAAATAGTTCATTGGTTTAACGATAATAAGGTTTATTGCTTAAATGTATAAAATTCTCAACACATTGGTTCCTAAATTATTAACATTAAAACATCAAAGAATCAACGTACTTTTAAATGAGTATTTCCATCGTATATCTTTGGTATTTTATGCAGCTAATACCTACAGAATCAATACATCTTGCAAGAGAAGGCCAAAACAGCTATTTATAATCTAAATCCAACAGCTTCTCTTGGAGATAAATTTAAAGAAATAGGTTTTCTTATGTTGACCTCTAATTTCTTCTGTACGTAATGTAACCACTAGGAACAGACACAAGCTTGTAACGACAGTTACTGCACTCCATAGAGTCAGTAACTGGTTAATTGGGCAAAACCGTTAACAAACCCTTCAACACTTTTTTATGTAATTTTCGGGATTTTTCCTACAGATGCGTGTACTTTGCCGTCTGACATCGGCGTAAGAATCTGTCATCCCCTTTCTTCCCGCGGGTGTCGTAAGAGGAGACTAATGGAAAAGCCTTTAACAATGGCTATCGACAGATGGCGGATGACCAACTCTGATTTTCTTCATGTTCATCTTTGGAAAAGGAAGGAGGAGGAGAATTTTCATTAATTATAATAACGCTAAATAAATATATAATTAATATACGCAATGAAGGTTTAATGCTCAGTACGAATGATTCACATTATTCATAAACATCAATTGCCATCTATGAATAATATTCAAATAATATAATTTATTATCTACACGATAATTACATGAGAAAAATAAAGTGCAAATTAAATTGGCATTTTGACACATGCGCAGTGACATGCGTACGGTGCGTAAAGCCATATTAGAAGAAATAAATACAATTGAATATTCCTTTGTCCTGTCAACGGGATACTAATGGGCTATTACTTACAATATAATTTTAACGAGATATTTATAATTCATGAATGCTTAACAGCGAATACTTTTTAATTTTAATATGTTTTGCTTGGCATTAATACTTGCCAGCTGCGTGTGGCGTGTCTGTTTTAATTTATCGTTCAACTCTTAGTTGGGGAATGTACAGATGGACAAGTTGTTTGTTTTACATACAAAGTTTATGAGACCAATTAGAAGGCCTAGCTTATTAACTGGTGTAAAACTCGAGAAATAACGAGTGGGGCTATTTCGATGTGAGGCTATTTGTTTTCATAACGGCTCTGTGACTTTGTATTTTTAACTTACTAAAATGCCTACGCGTTCGTTTGATTACCATTTTCATAGACAAAACTAAAACTATTTGCTAAAGATAGAAGCACACATATGATATAGTATAGTAGCTAAAATTTAAAAAGAATAATAGTTGCCAGACACCTCATTCCCACAGAACGACGTGCGCAGCTCAGCATTGCGCTACACCTGAACTCAATTGCGATACAGCACTATTTTTTCAGTGCCAACCCCTATGACACTTCCATACCACTAAAAATAAAACCAGAGAGCTGTGGTGGCATAGTGGCATAGGGCGCTCGTTTCAGTTTCATAGAGATAGTGACCTGGGTTTTATCACAGATGCCAGCAGCACCAAAAATTGTTACTATCAATTTTAAGCACTGTATTTACCACATGCGTAGGGAGAACATCGCGAGGAAACCTGCATGTCTGAGAAATGTTATTTAGAGGACCTACGAAGTTCGCCAACCCGCATTGGAAAAGCGCGGTGGACCCTTCCTAAACAGCAAAACCCTCTCAGTTATTTGAGTAGGAGGCCTCTGACCAGCAGTGGGCACTTACAGCCTGATACTTGAATTTACTTTTTAATGTTTACATCGTCACACACAATGTATATATTGTTATTATTTTAATTAAAAAAAAACATTACGACAGATCAGATCCACTAAATATACGATATCCGTGTGGTTAGGGGATCTGTCTCCAAATGAGTCTTTCGAAATATCTGGACTATTGGTATCGTTGGCTTGAAAATTAAGTCACTGGTGCTAAGTGTGTTGAAATTGTAAGTCTGCTGGAAGAAATATCAATATATGGAATAAGTCTTGTACAAATACTATGTTTTAATGCCTTTTTGTGTCTACATAAATACATAAAAAAAAAACATCCGACCAGCTCATTTTTAATTATACGTAGATGTTCAAATATCTTTACAAAGGTTACATTAACGTCATATAAAAGAACCCTTTTACATAGTCGTTTAATCGGACCCCACGACCCTTGAAAGGGACTCCTGAACTCCGGCGCCGCTATCAGATCCGTGGCCTTCGCCGTAAACGCTTCTCTTATCTCCTTCAGGCGGTGAACGGGCATGTTTATAGTGCTTCCTACTTCCTTTGTGAGTCATCCTACCGAGCGTTTTCTGTGTTAACGACATTGTAATTTTTTTTTTATTTTTAATTTGTGTAACGCTTGTTGCGATGGATTTTATTTACACACATTCATGAAATATTATGGAATGTTTTCAATGTTATCATGCAGTGCGAAAATATTTATCTGGAATTCAAATACTTTAAATTATGGTTTTTAAATATTATCTACGTAAAGCTGTGTGTTTTTACACCTTCTCCAAATGTCAG
Source organism: Bhutanitis thaidina (assembly GCA_029286595.1). Lineage (NCBI taxonomy): Eukaryota > Metazoa > Arthropoda > Insecta > Lepidoptera > Papilionidae > Bhutanitis > Bhutanitis thaidina. The sequence continues at coordinate 13,351,119 of JAGSMS010000017.1, forward strand.
CCTCTCCCGCTCGTAATACACCTTGCTAGCCAAGTAGTTAACAAACAAAGCTCTGGCGACGGACTGATAGCGGACAATCCATCCCAATTTGCCAGATTTTAATCTCACAGACTAGTAACGAAGATGCACCCATCTTCAGATATAAATTCGACGAGCCCATAGGCGATTTGTCTACTGGCTGGCAGAGAAGGTACCCTACCAGCTCCGTCACGAGAAACTAATCGATCGGGAGCTTAGTGGCTGGAGTACCTGATTGTTGAGTGACGTGGAACACACAAATGATTGATATTTCGGTTCTACGAGAGTTGTGCTATGTTGCGTCCCGTGTCTGTCTGCATCCTACATTTACCTCGATCTTATCGCGTTAGCACGCTTACGTTAGATCTCACTAAAATAAATCAAACTAATCCAAGCTCGATCTTTTAATAATGTCTTATAATCTTATAGTCTACTTTATCTGCTATCTACTGGTTTAACTATATCTACTATCTTCTAGTCTACAATATCTACTATCTACTGGTTTACTATATATTCTATCTTCTATTCTACTATATCTACTATCTTCTAGTCTACTCTATCTATTATCTACTGGTTTACTATATCTACTATCTTCTAGTCTACAATATCTACTATCTACTGGTTTACTATATATTCTATCTTCTAGTCTACTATATCTACTATCTACTAGTCTACTATATCATTTACCTACTAGTCTATTAAATCTACTATCTACTAGTATCGTTCTAACTCCCGTATCTATCACAAGATCATCTCGATAGTCTCCTGATAGGTTCCTGCCTCGCCCGTGGTGAGAATAGGCAAATATTCCATGAAAGACTCCTATTCTCTCTTGCATTGAAGAGTTCCTTATTATTATATCTAAGCCCAACGTTCAGGTGACAGGTGACTCAGGAGATCCGAGTTGGTTGAACAGTCCTCTTCCAAAAGCGGCTCGTGCCATTGAGTTTATTGACACTTATGTACGACTTGTATTATTGACATGAACGTTTAGACGGCGACGTGCTCGTCATCTGTCACTTTGTCCCCGATGAATTCCGGAAATAAGTGGATTGAAACGACTAAAATAACTATCTAGATCTATGACCACCCTCAGTATTGGCTATACGGGTCGTGTGTTTCTTTATTTGATGTTTTTTTTTATCTTAGTGCCGAATGACGTCGCCACGTCGCGTCTTAATGCATTAACTCCCACTTATGAAATAATAAATCACATTAAAAAAAAATATGAACGGCTCACGTCGGAAAGCGAGTATATCTCATCACAACAACTAATAGCACAGTCGACAGTCTTGTTTGTCAGTATGTCCGTCCGCATTAAAGCCCGCGTCTTCATCTAATGGATTTTAGCGTCTGAAATGTTTACTCAGTATCTCAGTATCTTACGAATATTCCCCCTTGAAATTCTGCACCGAAGGACTTTCGTTTTATAAATAAATTTGGAGAGTTTATTTTCTTAATTTTTGTTAGCAATATTTGAATTATCGAATATAAACAGCTTAATGTACATCAACAGAGTTTTGTTAGGCAAATACAGTATGTATCTACATACACAGTATTTTCCGCCATCAGTCTAGCGCCAGAGATTCCATCCGTTACAGGTGAAGTTAATATTTGCCAAAACTAGTACATTAAAAAAAAAAACACACCATACAAAATACCATAATCTTTTGTCACAAATTTCTCTTTTAAAACTACAGTAGCATGATGATAAAAAGGCTAAACTTTAAAGTACAATCGAGAGCGAAACGCGCAAAACAAAAAAGACCTTAAAAACGTCAATGGTAGCAGACGCTAATCTGAACCGACAACGCGTGCACGGCGGCTTCAAAGTGGCGCGAGGAGGCAGCGTTAATCACTCTTCCACTCGACTGTACGATGCTTATCTGCTCATTGCCTTGCGCTGCTACGTTTCAAACTATATTGACTTTGACAGCGCCGGCTATTTTGTTACTTAGACTGTGTTGCCAGATATCTGATATTTCACTTGATAATAAGTAAAATTAAAAAACTTAAACTTTATACCCTTAGGAGTAGTTTCCAGCAAAGAAAACAGTTGAATTCGTATAGGTAGATGGAGGCTCCCCTCCCGTGCCCCTCCACCCCCTTCCCATCTGGGTAGGTACCACCCTCCTAACTTCTTCTGCCGGCAAACAATCAGCAGTGTAGCCACTGTTGAGTCCTGGATTGAAAGGTCTGAATTGAAGGTCACAAGAGTAAAGAAAAACAAGAGGTTCGTATTAAATTTCATTAAACGAGACATAAATAAATATAGTTAACAATACAGGAAGAGTTGATAGAGTCGTAGAGTAGAGATAAATCGACTAAAACCTGCTTTTAAATGCAAGGTCACTTCAATGCTGATTGACCTTATTATTTGATATGTGAACATCGTATATTAGCACGCAGTCAGACTACCGCTACCCCAAACAACACCAGACCAACACCAGAGGTGCTGCATATGCGTTGCCGGCTTTTAAGGGTATTTGGGAGATGGGAGGGAGGATGAGGAGGGAGAGTGGGCCTCCGGTTACCTCACTCACCGAACGTAACGCAGAAGCACAAGATGCCTCTACTTCACGCCGGTATTCTGTGAGGTCGTGGTACCAATCCGGTCGAGCCGGTCCATTCGAGCAGCAGCAAAAGCCGCCACTTGGCTCTACCACGGTTGAAATGTATTTACAAACATTCAACTAAACCTTTTCTTTTTTAGCAAATTTTATCAAAACGAAATCAACACCGGTGTCATATAGTTTTACAAAAAAAAAAAAAAAAGAAAGAAAAAAAAAATCGCTAAAGCAGCGCCTGGGCAAGTACAGCGTTGTATGTGAAAAAATTTGCATTGAGAACGCGTGCAACTTTTCTTACATACGTTATATTAATCGATTGTTACATACGATTTCCGGACTCGGGCATGTTCAAATCGATTATTTTCTATTTACAATGTATTGTTCAGCATTGTCCAACCATGCCAGAATGTCAAGCTATTAATTACGTTTATTAGTAGCAACGTGCATTACGTACGTAACGTTTGTTCTAAATTCGAATATCAGTGAAAATATAATATTTGTATTTTTGTCATTGCCTAAGACAGTTCCTTAGTAAAACGCACTCAATTTTCTTATACCAGCAGCTCTTTCAACATTGTTCGCTTGAGCTTTAAGTTCAAAATACCTTAATAAAAAATACCAAAATAACAGAACGTGTTTAATTTTGTTTTTACATTCCCGACGTTTCGATTGCTTCCCAGCAGCCGTGGTCACGGAGATATTATCCGGAAATAATAGTTTCATTTCAAATTTGTAGTTATCGCGTAAATACAAGAAATCAGAATTGTCAACGCGCACCTTCACCTTAATACGTCAGCCGCAGTGATCAGTGACCACTTAACATCTCAACTGTGTTTGACATCTCTTCTTTATCAACGTCCTCATGAGTCCACCTTCGACTACCGTACCCACACAAGGCCAAATCCGGTAACGAAATATAATTAACAATATCTCAAGGACAATCCAACTTGAATACCATGAAGACATGACTTAAGAAAAAACCAAGTAGCTCAAAAACACGGTTGGGGAACGTGACCGCCGATCTAAGTTTACAGTTTATCAGTATCAAATGTAATTTATTACGTAATGCTACAAGATTAACGAAAGACAAAACGACCGTGTTCTCGAAAATCCGGACGGGCGGCCAATCCATCAGACGTAAACCGCTGAGCGGAATGATTTGTCACGCGGTCACGGGCAGCTAATCACTGACCGCGTTGTCACGACGCTTGCTCGTTAACCCGTCGCTGACAAAAAATAGCTCCGTTAACTATTACAATAGTGAATAAAAGGATATTCCTTGAAAGTGTTAAATAATGTAATGAGGAATTAAAATTTAACAGTCTTCAGACGTGAATCCGTAGCGCTTTGACTGAGGGTCCAACTTCACTTACACGTGATGCACTACGGTATTTATTTATATAAACTATATTCAAATAATTTTAAATAGAAGTATTACAAAGGGCGGAATTAATCCCTCTTGACATTCTCTGACAGTCGACCCGGGGCGTGGAGAGATATTGTAACTAAAATACATAAATAACTTACACTTACAATTAGATACATATTAACGGAATAAAAACTTATAAATAATATATTTATATATATACATCATACACAATATGAAGGTGTTCACGTACCAGTCTCTTGAACGATAACTTGCTGGACACTTTCCTAATGTCTTCAGCCAAGGTATTCCAGAGTAGTGCAGCCCCAACACTAACCTATGCAATCAACGAGGCTCTGGCAACCGAATGGCGACGGAATACCCATCGGAACTTCGCGGAACCCGAAAAGACTAATGATGGGGAACATGGAGCAGCTCAGCGAACCGCTTGTCCGAGGTGATGGGTAAGGGGGAGCCTTCCGAGATAGGGAGACCACCCCGGTAGCGAAGAAAAATGTCACAGTCCATTGGAACTAATGACTTGAATAACGTGCGAATAAAAACTTAAGGCCTTCTTAAGGCAACATTGCTATAACATGGTAACAATATTGCGGTAATAAAAAATAATGTCACAAATGAATTTGCGCAATGGCGAAATGTCTCTCTCTATACGAATGCCAATACAAAGTTTGTAATTTAAAAAAAAAAATACATATATATAAAAGAATGTACGACCTAAATAGGGGATTGGATATTATAAACGTAAGTGTTACACGCTCGATCAGTATTAAATGCCACATTTGAATTACACAGATCCATTATACGCATAGTAAGGACCTTCATCGCTAACATGCATACTCCTTTTATACGGACAGGAAGAGCTAAAGAAACGTGGCTGTATTAAAACTTTCAGAGCCATAGGTAGTTTTAAACTAAAAGGTGGATTTTAATTACTAAAACTTTATAATCGTTTAAACAAAAAATGTAGCAAATTTTTTTTACTTTCAAATTGGTTAAAATTTACGTATAATAAAAAAAAAATGCATACTTTTAAACATTATGTGTTAATGTTAATAATACGCTAACATTCTTATTTCTACTTAAATATCATCTAGAAATGGAAAATTATGTTCACTCGATACATTTAAAATTCCAATAAAAGAAAAAAGTTTATACAGAACGTAACATTTTAAGTTACTTCGATCGAATTTTAATATTGATGATGAATTAGAACTGGCTGAGTAATAATTGGGTACATTATAAGTAATTTATACATTTATAAATATATTCAAGTGTTTACAGGACTACAGCTGTATAAAAAAAAACTTAATGTTTCCCATAATTTTACGCTATAACTATTTTTATGTTTATGGGTGTATTATACTAAAAACTATGTTAGTCGAATTAAACTGTATTAGCTCGTTACAAACAACTCCTTGAAACTTTCCATCCTTTGTTCATACGATATACTTAGCGACGAATTGATAAGACCGGAGGTTCAAATGTTTGGAATGGATCATTCCCAATGAAAAGCCGTGGTAGCCCAATGGTCAGGGCGCTTACTTTAATTTGATAGAGCGCGTGTGACCTGTACGTGCTCGGCGGTGAAGGAAAACATCGTGAGGAAACCTGTATACCTGAGAGATAATAAAAACATATATATTATCTCGAAGATATGTGAAGATCGCACTGGAGCAGCGCGGCGGGCCTTTCCTAGCTCCAAAACCCTCACAGATATTTGAGAAGGAGCCGTTTGTCCAGCAGTGGGGGCTCTTACAGGCTGCAACTTTAGTCACAATAAATGTACTAAGGGTATTGAGCCAGAAAATGACTACAGACGCTTTTTATACTTTGCTTAAATAGAGTAATATGACATGGAAAGTATGATAAGTGATAAATAAGCACACACAATCGCCTATTCAAAACAGGGGTGGTTCGAAGTCACCAAATTTACTTCAGCCACTTCGAACTACTTTTCGCCGGAGCTTATTTAGACCAACGCGACAAGAGGTGAGCCTGTCGAATGAAACGAATGAATATTCTTAATCATAATGTCATCCAAGTGAGTCAGATTGTTTCTTATGATCAATAATGCTTAACAAACTTTAAAATTAATACCTAAAGTAACTTTGTTAACTTTTTCATACTTACTATACTTTTTTGGTGTGTGAAACGAATGAATTAAATTAATGTATTTTTATAATGAATGATATGAATGAATGAATGAATGAATGAATGAATGAATGAATGAATGAATGAATGATATGAATGAATGAATGAAAATTATTTATTCCTCGACGTAAGAAAGGTAATTTCATTTGTCAAAAATCAAACCTATTCACACCTACAATGCATCTCTGACGGAGTAGAAACAGTCGAAAGAAACTCCTCTTTTTTTTCAATAATTATAATGTAAATCACAAAATAAAAGGTATGGTCCCATAGACAACTGTAAGCATACCACTAGAATACAGTGATCCAAAATACTAAAGCACAAGTGCACTGTAAGCTCTAAAGACAGGGAATCGTACTCGGGTATTTCGATTCGTAGGCGGATCTCCTAGCCACTCGACTATTGCCACCAGTGAAAGATAGAATCAATAAATAATAACCAATCCATGGAAATCAATACTTTATATTGAGCGAGTACAGTAAGATTTTCGGATGAAATTTCATCTTCTTATATTATAATCCAGCAATTGTTAGTATGGACGATATTATGAAAAAATAAATTGAAAACGATCTGACTATGTACTTATAAGGCAGGTACTAAATGTGCATCAGTGTTTTAACGGGCAAACGAAAATGACACACAATTGCTAATAACGTGTTTGTGCATCAAGTGTACTTAAAAATTTAATGACCATGTGCTTTTCCAGGCGACTGTATTGTGGCGGCGTCCGGCGGTGACATCAAAGTGGGCGGCTCGTTTGAAGTGTCGGGTTTCGACGCCATCGCAACAACACGTAGGCTCTTGGCATGGGAATGCATGCAAAGGGCTCTTTTGAAAGTTAGAAATGCGAAGTTAGCCATTTCGATAGTGTTCGAATTAAAATTAGTTATATATTTGTTTAGTGTAGTTAATATACATAAATATTTATGTAATTGGTTATTGATGCAATACTTTTTTTATAGAAGAAAGGAGCTAACGAGCATGCGTTAGTTTACCAGATGGTAAGTGATCACCGAAGCCCACGAACCTTCGCAACACCACAGATGCGCGGCCGGCCTTCAAGGAAGGAATAGGCTCTTTTTTTGAAGGTGATTCCATAAAGTCGAAGTATGTGGCAGAAAACGTCGATAAAAACGCACTGTGGTGGAATGCCAAGCATCTAGGTGATATTGGTGGAACTTAGAATTCTGTCGCGATGCACGATGGTGAAACTGAGCGCCTGGGATCATGCCGAACGGTTCCTCAGAACATTCTCCGTGATAAATTTTCTATAAAATGCAAATAGAGAAGCAATATCATTTTTAAATTACAAATACTTTTATTGCGTACATAATAGTCAGGGTGACAACCGTGTGGCTGGGTTAGCACGGATTGTCGTGCCAAAGTTCTTTGGTGCGAATGCCAGCCGAAGTCAATTTTGTGTTTGTAATTTTATTAGATCTGGTTATCGTACTTTGCGTCTCATATCTCAGTCATCTCACTCTTTCTCCTATTTTATCTCATTCGGTAGGGAATGGAGATGAATATTGAGCGTATTACTTACTGTTCCGCGTACCTTTACGATACCACCAATAATCCTGAGCAAATGACAAATGCTATATTTAAAAACCAACTGCAGCTTTTGCTGCTGCTCGAATGGACCGTCTCGATCGGGGTAGTACCACGGCCTCGTTGAAGACCGGCGTGAAGTAGAGACATTAATTTTTGTGCTCCTGGGTTTCGTACGGTGAGTGAGGTAACTGGAGGTACAAGTCCCCTTCTCCAATCCCATTCCGCATCATCCGAATATCATTTAACGCACCAACAGCTCCTCTGGTGTTGCAGGTGTACGTGGGCGACGGTAATCAACTACCATCAGGAGAGCCCCTTGCTCGTTTGTCACCTTTTCCATAAAACAAAAAGAATACTTGCGATTGTTGTCAGTCTTATTAATCTCTCTTTGTAATAGTTTCACACAACAAAACATTCCGTAGGTAATTATTCAACGACCTTCATGATATGTCAGTTATACCTTGGAAATGTAATCATTAGATATTTATGGAGCTGACGACGTCAGTATCAGAAGTTTTATTTTTCTCACAGCTATAAGGACATGTTAGTGAAGATATGTTGATTATTTTCAGTATAGATGGCGTAACCACAATTTAAGAATTATAAAGCGTGTTCTATCTATGGAAATGCATTTAGTTAGTTACGGACATGTGATGAATTGTACGATGTAGACTAAATTACCAGGGTATAACAGCTTCATAGGCGCAGAAGAAATAAATTCAACAAATACCAAGTGTAATCTAATATCATAGGTATTGACAGTTTTTAATTGTCTTACACACACATATATATATATCTCCATACATATGTGTGTGTGTGGGCCCGACTGGAGTGATTTCCAAAAAAAAATATCAACACTCATAAAATATGTATCAATTTAAACCTACCTGCCAGTACTTCGGCTTGAGGTTTTTTTTTTATAGAAGAAGGGGGCAAACGAGCGTGCGGCTCACCTGATGGTAAGTGATCAGCGACGCCCACGAACATCCACAACACCAGAGGAGTTACAAATGCGCTGCCGGCCTTTAAGGAAGGAATAAGCTCTTTGCTTCAAGGTCCCTAAGTCGTAACTGTTCGGAAATACAGCTGGCGACAGCTGATTCCACAAAGTCGAAGTGCGTGGCAGAAAACTTCGATTGAAACGCACTGTGGTGGAATGCCAACCATCTAGGTGGTATCAATGGAACTTCGAATTCTGTCGCAATGTACGATGGTGAAACTCAGCGGCTGGGATCAATCCGAACAGGTACATCTCTGTTACCCATTTCTGCTGCCGAACAGCAGTGCCACTACTGTTGTGTTCAAGTTTGAAAGATATAGAGAGCCAGTATAAATACTACAATCTGTGAGGATCTCAACTGTGACCTACTTCAATTGAGGTTGTTTGTACACGTCCATGGGCTGCAGTAACCACTTCCGGTGGATTGTCATTTCTTTATTCACCCCGTTCCGATAAAAAAAATATTAAAGGTCAATAGATTTGCTTGTAATTATCCAGGTCAGGAAAATACTCGATAAAAGAACCTTAATATTCACAGTGCATAAAACTCAAGGTAATGACAACCTGGTCGATGTTCATGACATGTAAATTAATAATTATCAAATTAACCAGACATAATCAGCATTCATTATATTTCATACTCAAGTAATTTTTCAATACTATTTTCCACACGTCAAATCTAGATGTATTCCATTTGCCATCCACTTTATAAACAACTGACAATTCTAAACGATTTCGGTCTGAAAGCGTACTGTTCTAGATGCGTGGATTGATTACGTGACTTGAATATATGAGCACCAGTTGCAATATTCTATATGAAGTGACCAATAGAACAACATAAAACTAACATGACTAAATTATTAATAATAATAATTAAATAAGCTTTCACGACCGTTTCACACGAAACTATTATTAACGGATTTTATCGCGTTTAATGTTTGATTTTATGTTTCCGACGTTTCGTGTGCTTTATAGCACTCCAGCCGTGGTCACGGGAGGACTGAGGTGTTAGACAACCTTTTAATTATTAATTTTACTTACGATAGAATGAGCTCACGGTATCATGAGTATATGCCTGGTCTTGGATCCCAAGCAGGTGGTAGGACCCAGCCATCTTCTCAATAGAGATTTTTTTTTTATTTCTATAGACTCTGAAATCATTCTTGGCAGAAATCGGAGTTCTTTTGAGAAGATATTTAGTTTGGGCAATTCAGAATATGATCAAATTTTAATAAATATAAAAAAAAAAAGAATTTGTAAAAATGTAGTAATTTTAACCCACATCACCAGAGCTTATTTGGGACAACGTGACAGGTGAGCCTAACGCCGATTTAGTGTACAACCGAAAGTTACAGATCGTACGTAAGTTCCGAAAAACTCATCGGCACAAGCCCTTCGACACAGAGAATCAAAATTGACTCTCCTGATTCTGCTTTTGTGGCTTTAAAAAGTAAAGTGGCAGCCTGCAAATGCCTACAGCTGAGCAAAGGCTTCCTATTCAAACATCTTAAAGGGTTCTGGAGGCGGTAAAGGTCCGTCACGCTGCTCCGATGCGGGTTGCCGGACTACACATGTCCTCGAATTTTTCAGATATGCAGGTTTGTTCACGATGTCTTCCTTCGCCGCCGAGCGCGTGATAAATTCAACATTTAAAATCGCTATTAACAATTTTAGCGTTGCCGGAACCGCGCTCTACAAAACTAAATCGAACGGTCTATCCCACCAAGGCTTTGGCGAAATGACTGAATTTCTAGCAAAATTTCCCAACAGCGTTACTTATAATGTATTAATATGTTAATAACGTTAATAAATAACTCGAAGGTAATTAACTTTCACGAGTGGAGAGTGCAGGCTGTGAATTTCAACATCTTATTAATTTAATATTCCACAGATAATATCGCGAATTAATTTCCCGCGGGCGAGTCGAATGCAAATACGTAGTGCAACCGGCACGCTCTAGTGATATTGGATCCAATTAAATTTTAATATATATTTTTTTTTAATTGTAATATTCGAATAATCGAATGCAAAACGATGGCCGGCTCGATTTTCGTGGGAGCACAGTGTTAAAGCTTTTAACGAATGCAACGGAATATATTTAATATCGCATTGCAGTCGTTGCCACAGTACAAAATAATTTTACGATGATTCAAAAACAATCCAAGGTACGTTAAAAAATTATCGATTTTTGTTAACCGTAATGAGGTAAACGATTCGATTTTTATGTAAGCTATTTATTTTTCGGGTGATTAGAAACGTCTGATAAAAAAATATTATAATCGCCATTTTGTCTTTGCATCACACTTAAGCATTCTGGTAGTATATACACAACGCTATATATTAAGTTAATTTAAATAAATAAACAAAAAAAATAAGTTACGAGACACTAGCGAAAGTCATGTAGCTTCGTAAGTGATAGAGCGAATTTCTAAGATAATTCACTAGGCTTCCCACTTCCTTAACTGATGTAATGCTTATACGATAAGGTCGGAGGAAGTGTTACATACAAGAAGTGTTCACAAATATAAGCTTCCAGGCTAGAGGAGTTACTCCATGACTGTTGGGGAGAAAGTAAATCTGACGAAACGTCAAACGATCTAGATTACTGTTACCACCTGAGTTACACAATAAAGCGGCAGAATGTTAATAGGTTTTGCTTTGCACGGCTGATGCTGATCATTCGAAGTCAGAATACCGTGCCCAGAAAACAATACTTCTCTTTTTTTTTAAAATAAAACCTTACCTTCCCCGCTGTAGAAATTTCTCCATGTATGAATTGCTCACGGACATACACCCACCCAGACCGGGAACATGTCATTTTGTAGTCCATACAAATACCAGTCCCGTGCGGGGGGGTATCGAACCCGCGACCCAAAGCGCTCCAGCTAAAACGCTTGTTTTACAAACTTATCCAATAAAAAGAGAATAACTCGTTAACCAAGAAAGAGAGGAATTAAATAAGTTAAGTTAAGAGATTTTTTAACTTGCACTTACTATAAGTAAGCCGGACATCATATGTTAATTTCTGAACAGATCATTATTGTAGAATTAATCACAATAACATTTATGTCAGATAAATCCAAGAGATACTAAGTAATAAACGAGTTAGAATTACTTAATATAAACTTGACTCGATGCCAGATTAACATTACGCGATTTATCGGATTCCTTTGTTAGATGCAATAGGTACGTTTATGAATAAGTCATAGTTGTTACAGCATTCATAACATTAATTTGAAAGACGATAGGGTTGCAGCGCTAGAGGCGTCAACAAATGGCGCGTCTAGCCCGAACATTGCTCATAATATTTCAACGCTAGCGAATGCACCGCAGAGCGTGATGTACGACGACAGACGGACAGATAAATTGCTCATAATTTATTGTCGTAGAAGCCGCAACGGTCCTAATTACGGACGCCCGCGATGTTGACTCATACAGTGTTGCCGAGAAAAATTATTTGCGATTATTATCGCGTGGGTGTCTATTATGAAAGATATCGCTGCGTCAATAGAAATGCTTGAAGCGTAAAATAATTACAAGCGACTTACTAAGTCAAGTTGCGACTTACAAGTCCTATCGTTGACATTTTATGGCTTGTCGAGTTTTATTAGTACGTTATTGGATTTAGTTCTGTACGTGGCAGAGCCCAGCGGTGGCTTTCGCTGCTGCCCGGATGTGCCAGCTCGACCGGGCTGGTAACACAGCCTCGCAGAATACCGGCGTGAAGCATTTTCTGCTTCTTCGATCGGTGAGTGAGGTAATCGGAGGCTCACTCCCCCTCCCTTTTACTGAAATATCCTTTAAGGCCAGCAACGAATCTGCAGCAGTTCTTTTGCAGATGTACGTACGAACCATCAGGCCATCAGGCGAACCGCTTGATCGTTTGCCGCCATTTCCATAGAAAAAAAAAACAATCCAGAAAAGTAATAATTCTCTATGCAGACAGTCTGTTCACTGGTAATTCGGGTTCAAATGAAAACTAAACAATTGAATTAAATATTTACGTATATTTTTTTTTTCCATTTTATGATTCTTTATAACAACAATTTATATCAACAGATATCGGGTTGTAAGAAATTACATGTGTTATTTCGTAGGAATCTAGTACACATTGTAGGAATCTAGTACACAGTACAATTTGTGTTCATACATCGTTAGTTGTTTAAAACTTTTTTTTTTTAACATTTTCTGTATCAAAAAAATACAGTGCCCGTGTTATAATCGAGCATTCGAATGTGAATTGTGAAATTGTTTATCTTATTAGGACAGTGTATGGAAATTGTTTACACAAACGAAACGGACCACGGACACGCGGTAACATTGAACATTTATAATTACTTCAGCGCATACTAATCCCTTAATTTCAATTGCAGATATGTGTGTGTATCATGACAGCCGCTAGGAAATATATCGAAATATATCGAAATATATCGAAATATATCGAAATATATCGAAATATATCGAAATATATCGAAATATATCGAAATATATCGAAATATATCGAAATATATCGAAATATATCGAAATATATCGAAATATATCGAAATATATCGAAATATATCGAAATATATCGAAATATATCGAAATATATCGAAATATATCGAAATATATCGAAATATATCGAAATATATCGAAATATATCGAATCACTTAAAAAATAGAAACACAATTAACAATCCTCAATAATTAAGAGCAACAACTTAAAAAAAAAAAGAAAAGAAATCTATGTAAATTACTTCTAGTGATTTGGTACATAAACAATTTCGTTAGTCTTAACTAGAAAAGTAAAATCCGCGCTCGCGATACCAACAAGCTTTAAGAAGACCCCTTGCAGCATCAATCCACTATAACATTAATGAATATTACAAGTTAGAGATCACAGCTGTTGCGCCCACCAGGGCCTGTCCCGTCCGTCGATGATATGAGCCGACTAGAAACCAAAAGAACACTATCTTATATTTACACGTTCTTCAGTTTCAAATGTCCTTTGCGTTTGGGCGTTAGTGATCGGCGCCCCCCTTTTTATGTGCGTGGAGCGCCGACGGCCCTCAAGGGTGCAGCGGCCGAGGTCCGAACAGCGGATACGAAGGAAAGTAAGCCGCGAGTGATGGATGAGGCGGCATAGGGAAAGGCAGCGGAGGAGAGGACATCAGGTGGGAGGGCTTGCTGTACGGATGGAACCTTGGCGTCAGTGGCGACAGAGGTGGTGTCGGATACGTCCTCTGCAGCAATGGATGTGTTGCACTTAACATTGACAAACTCGGGCTTGATTCACCGCTGGCCGTATGTGATCTTAGATGCTGTAGTAACTCTTCAGAGGTTGAAAATCGTTTGCCACAATAGGCGGAGTCCCCCGCCATCCAGCTGCATACGAAAGGCAACTGTGAGGCGGCAGCTAATGCGGCCAGTTGAGCGTGAGCATAAGCAGCGGCCGCGGGATGACCAGCGGGTAAGGAAAACGGTGTTTTGGCGTGATCGCATTGGGCGCAACCGGCAGGGCATACCGCGGATTTGAGCAAATGCGAACTCAAAGAGCACCCTGTACAGTATGGGTCTCTACAGATACCCAAGTCACTTCCGGGAGCTTTCATTCTCGCGTAAGCGAGGTAAGGATTCAATCCATTCTTTAAAGCGTGATGTTGGGCAGCCATTAAGCTACTCGTCATTAAATCCATTGGCAAAGGGAAGCCAGTTGGAGGCAATCCGCCGAGGAACGCTGAAGATGTCACAGGTACACTTGGCTTGAAGCTTGAGGGTTCTTTGGTATCGGCACTGGACGATAAAGACGTTGGTATATAGGGTAACTTAGATGCAGAGCTAGCCGTCTCTGAATTAGATTTCACTGGATTCGGAGAATGAAGGGGGCTAGAACGTTCATCAGACTTCTCCGAAGGCGTTTTACGATGTGCAGGTGGCGATGTTCTCTGTGACGAAGAACTCTGATTGCTGTTACAGCGCGCTTGCACGGGCGTTGTAGAGGCGCTCCCTTTAGATGATAAAGGAGTCTTCGAGTGCGCGTTCGCCGAGGATCTGTCCTCTGGTGTCCTAGTCTTCTCTCTCGCTGTGAGGCATGACTCATAAGGTTTAAAACTGGGCTTATTATCCATGTGTATTGTTTTATCTTCGTATTTTTTGCTCGCCTTCTCCGCAGCAGAGATTAGTTTCGGGTTTGGTGAATCGGCACCGATAGCGCTGCAGGTCTGCGCTAAAAGCGCCAGCGGGCTCTTTTTCGCGTCGAGCTGCAACAAAGAGAGGTTTATGAAATGATGAAACGGTCGGGTCGAGGTTGCGAGTGACGGCTGTACAAAGGGACCGCGGGGGCGGCGAGGCAAGTGGGGGAGGGGTGGGGGAGTCCAATCACGCGACCGACGCGCCATTATCCGCACGTCTGGCAGCCGTCGGCTCCGCTTGACATTTCACTCGGCTCCCGCATGATGTAATCTCGCAGTGAAAAGGGCAATTTGTGCTGCTGAATTTGCGGCGCGCCTGAACTTGTGGCGCGCTGTCAAGTCTATTATCACGGGGCGGGCGGGGGGGAGGGGGCTGATATTTATTTTATGCTTAGTGCTCTTAGGCTCTTGGCATTGGTTGAATAAAATTTTACCAAAAACTACATTCGATATGGCATGGCAATATTATAAAACATAATAGTTAAACGTAGTCTATTATCTGAACGTCAATGTGCCACGAATAAGTTTTGCTTATTCGTTTGTTTCCTATCAATCTATATTATTCCATTAACGTTATAAGAATCTTAACAGACACTTTTAAATCAAATTTTTACCATGAAATACAGAAAATTATTTATTATTTTCGAACAGTATTAGATATATTGGCAAAGTTATTTTAACGTAAGATAATCTGTCGCGCCATGTTAACCTGCTTACGTGTGTGTCGTAAAAGTTGCTCAAAATAAACGGCAGAAAGATGGCGGATGAGTTTTCTCAAAAATCGCCAGACCTTAATTATGTAGCCTGGTGATAGAGCAACATACGGTGCAACATTCCCTAAGGTAGAGGCCAACGTTCAGCAATGGATGGATTTCCTACAGGCTATTAAAGAAGACAGAAAGTTTTGCTATATTTTCTTTACTTTCATCGTTCATTAGAAGTATTTTCTGGCCCTTATTTTGGTGTTGTTTGTATTATGTTCTTGCCATTTCCTAACAGTAGTAGAGAGCTATAATTTAACATTCATAAATTTCCATTCGAAGATTTTTAAACACACAATTGTATAGTTTTTTTGTAAACTGAAATGGAATAAGTGCGTGATGTAAAATTAACTGCTTTTAAGTTACAAATATCAAATCTCATATAATTAAACAATAAGATTTAAATATATAATAGGCGTCTTCATTCTTAAGAAGTTAGTACTAAAGAAACCGGACAGCTCTTCTGTTACAATTACGTTTAGCGAGATCTAACAGTCCATTTAAAAATATCCTTTAGATAGTAATATAATTCAACATCGCTTAAATTCTTTAAAATCTTCCAAACAAATTCTAATTTCTTTTAAAAACTAATTTAACTTTTTGTTTATTTGCGTTCAGGCATTTCGAAATTTTTCAATGTACCGTTTTCATCAGGTAATCGAAAATCTTCTGCAGGACATAGGCATATAGTGATGCGAGGATTTGGTACGATTTCCACCATCAGTATGTTATGTTGGATGCTGCCTGTATTTTTAGCAATCTAACCGATTGCTAAAAATTTCGTCGTCGTCAATTGTTTGGAATGCTATGAGATTAACAAGTTTTTTCTCTCCTAATTTTACGATATTCTCGGGAAGATTTGTGGCAGTTAAGGCACTGCACGAATTTAGAAAATAGAAAAAAAATATTTGATGAAGATGAATGATATTAAAAAAAATTGTTTTAATTTAAACATTTGAAATCGTTTCTTCGATTAAACTCTTATAGAACTAACAATAGTTGCTCATTCGGGTGAAATCTTTTTTTTTGGTGAATTTGAGATTTTGAAAATGTGTACAAATAATATTTTGTGTGTTATTAACTTATTATAACAAAACTGTTGTGAAAATATAGGTATCTCTTTATTGGAATGTTTCTTTGTATAACATTCGAGTATTACTTTAGTTTTTTCTTTTCTTATTATTTTTTATACAGTATTGACTTAGTTATAATTAAATTTTCTGGCAAATGTTTGAAATGTCTAGAAGTTACATTTAGATTTAACTTGAATTTCCTTTAATAGGAATAACAAATTAACATACTTATAACTTTTCAAAGTATTCATTCTAAGTCAGTTATTTAACTTTAGGTATTATAAGTTACGTTCCAATTTCAGATTTGAATTTAAATATTTTCATTGCGTTAAATTTTCTATTTAACTACAATTGTAACTATGTAACAATAGATATTGTAGACTTTGAAATATTAAATACAATAGTATATTTTTATATTAGGATATTGTGACAAATTTTGCGGAGGTCGAAAGTAGAACAGAACTGTCAAAACACGTAAATAAAGCTGGACGCACCGTGGTCGGGAGCGGCGTCAGGTAATCCGGTCGCAGATACTGGTTGCCAGACGTGAGCATATTGCTCCACAAGACTATATCCTTTTCCAGCTTTGAGGTTTTCTTCACACACACAAAAAAAAAAAAAACAAAAAATTATAACACTTCACGAGACCAATTCACCGTTTGTCAGCACATAATCCAGAAGTCACTTGACGCGGTCACGTTGCACGATGCACGTGCTGCTTGCACGACTGTCGGCGTTGGACTGAGTCGCGTCGTGTCTCTCCCCCCCCACCTTCCCTCCTGTCAGAACGTTGTCACTCGTCGCCTCGCCATTTTTGCATTCTGTGTACTTTGCGGGAGCTTAGCCGTCTTATCCCCACCGCCGTTTGACACCCCGCACGTCGCGCTCTGTCTCTCTCTCTTGCGCGAGAAAAAAAAAGTCGCCAGAGCGCTTTCCGCGTTTCGATGAAAGGATCATATGAAACATGCAGCGCAGTCAAAGAGGATGCGACGACGGAGATGCATAGATGGGATATTGAATAGCCGCAGAGCGGGTAAACGGCCGTTTCAGTAATAATTTAGTTTGTTCGTCATCTCGCTGCGCTTCTGACGGCGGCAGTTGTATTGACTTTCGAGCGGCGTTTTAAAACGCCGTCACGGTATGAGATTCAACGTTAAGAGATCGCTATCTAAGTGTGTTTAAATTTCAGCCTGTCAAAATATCTTTCGGTGGAGGAACAGCATAACTTAACATGCTTAGTAACGTTAATACCTACCTACTCTATCAAAACTTGTTACTTTCGACTATTCTTTGTTTTTATAGAAGCTCATTTACGTATTAAGTTATATTATGCTTTTACGTTTACGACTGTTAAAAAATCTATGTAAGATTATATAAATCAAACAGAAGTTGTAATTGCATTAATTTGTGAAAAAGATTTTAATATTTGTCGTATATTTGTCGTCGCTTCTTATAAAACTTTTGGCTACAAATTTATATTAAAGAAATGTACTGTTGGAGCGATTTTATGATCTGCTCGATCATGGATCTTGAGTTGACATTAATGAACGATGATGTTTTAATTCAAGATCCAAGCAGTTAAGTGTTAACTAAAAAAAAAAAAATTATTCGGATGAGTTCCGGTTGTTTACGGAAGATGTCATCGTGGTTGAATAATCTCAACTCAGAATATGATCTCCTAATCTTCTTAATATCTAAAACAATTTAAGTACATTTTAAAAACTATCTTGACCAGTGAAAAAGTCAATTTAAAGACTAGCCTGGTCACATTTTTTTTTTATAGAAGAAGGGGGCAAACGGTCGTGCGGCTCACCTGATGGTAAGTGATCACCGACGCCCACGAACATCCACAACACCAGAGGAGCTACAGATGCGCTGCCGGCCTAAACACCTGACCTGACCTGACCTGAGACCTGTCTTTAAAATAAAACACAAATACACTCCTTCGAAATCAGCGTCGCCGATCAAACTGTGTGTGATGGTTTGAGAAAATGACTCGTTGCGTGGGTATTGCATTGTATGACGAGCCGGCTTAGAAAAATGTTAATTAGAGGAGGCCTTTGCCCAATAGTTTTAAGGTTATTATATTAACTTCACGTACAAAATAGATCGATAACGATGAATGCGAGGGATAATGTACCAACTATTGGTCTACAAAAGGCATCTGACGACCGTCTGAAATTTCATTATAGATGTCGTTCGTGAAGTGTATGTTTCTTAAGTTGAATAAATTATACGATTTGATTTGATTTGATTTGCGTATTCTGATATCTGTTCTACCGTTGATGGTCAAACAGAACCTACAGACAACCGTCACTCAGTACGGTGCGCTCTGCATACTTTAGATTGACATATCGTGGAACGGTTTATAATACTTAATATATTATCAGCTGTTCTACGAACTTTCACTCCCTACTAAACTTTATTTGAGTTACTATTTTATTAAGGTTGCCGGGGGGTTTTTTTTTTAATAACTCGGGACATTTACTTTCAATAAAAATGAATAATTACTGTTTCATTTCCTTGTCTGAATGAAAAATATCAGAACGCGAGACACGACAAGTCCTGGCGGGACATTCTCATGGGCCAGCTCGACCGGGTTGGTAACACGGTCTTGCAGAATACCGGCGTGAAGTAGAGTCATCTTGTGCTTCTGATTTTCGTTCGGTGAGGGAGGTAACCGGAGGCCCGCTCCCCCTCCCTGCCCGCTCCTCTTCCTCTCTCCTATCTCGCAAATATCCTTATAGGCCGGCAACGCATCTGCAGCACCTATGCTGTTGCAGATGTACGTGGGCGACGTTAATCACTTACCGTCAGGTGAACCGCTCACTCGTTTGCCGCTTTTCCCATAAAAAAAAAACATTGGCATTAGCTAAGTTCATCCAGCAAAAGGCCCACGACTCCGGGACAAGTGACGCATTCATCGAAAGTCATATAGCATTATTGACCATAAAGATATTAAAAACTAATTTGCGTTACATTCAAAGAATATTTTTAGGGTATTTTATTAGGGCCCCTGCGGACCACCGGCGAAGGGGTAGAAAACGTCATTTCATTGTTTACTTAGCTGTGAACAAAACACCACAGTCATCGTAATTTCGTAATCCCTCGTACCCGCAGACAATTAAAGCATCTTTTTTTTTTAAATATCGTCTAATCATTATTTGAAGGAAACTTTTCTTTATCTGTGGTTTTTTTCTTTACAATTCTGGTTAAAGATTAAAGTGTATTAAAAATAGCTTTTATTATAATTTGAGTGTCTAATGTATTTGATATTTTAAGTTTAATTCAAACTATAATTTTTATGATTTTTTTTATCAGAAAGGCGGCTAACGAGCTACCGGTTCACCCGATGGTAAGTGATTACCGTCGCACACGTACATCTACAACACCAGAGTTGCTGCAGATGCGTTGGCGGCCTTTAACCCTTAAAGGGGGAGATGAAATAAAAGTTCAGGTAGATAGGAGGGAGTCTCCGGTTACCTCACTCACCGGACGAAATGCAGAAGCACAACATGAAGCGCCGGTATAACCCGGTGGAGCTGGCCCCATTCGTTTTTGTTGCCGGGATGTGTCCGTCACTCTGCTCCAGTGCGGGTTAGCGGGCTTCACGTGTACCCGTGATTATATTTTTATGTTATTTCTCGGACACGCATGTTGCGATATTATCTTTCACCGAGCTGTGATAGCCTAGCGGTGAAGACGCTTGCTTTAGTTTCTTAGAGCTCGTGCGAATTGTGTTCGATTTTGTAATTATTATACTTTGTTAATATTTTAGGATCAGATTCAATTTGTTTGTTTAATAGTCAATAGTAATATATATATACACTAAGTATATATTTGATTATTTAATGTATTTTGTAACAAGTCTATATGTTAACATGTATTGGTGGATTTATTCACAATCGACATTGTCTTAAAGTTTGTGAACCTAGCCTACCTTTTCTAAATGAGAAGAAGAAAAAGTGATTTTATTTACAAATATTCTATTTTTAAATCTATAATAAAATGTAACCTTCTACTGTAGGAATTTCTCCTGTGTCGCAGAGCTTAGTACACATACATAAATTGCTCATGGACAAACATCCAGACCAGGAACAATTATTTGTGGTCCATACAAATACAAGGCCCGTGCGAGTATCGAACCCGCGACCCACAGAGCCGCAGCCGAACGCCACGCCACCGAGCCGATTAGTTTCCACGACATCGCGGCAGATATAATTATATTTGTTATAAAACCCTAAGAAAGTACATAGGAATCGAGCGCCTAGAAACTATTCAAACTATTCACTAGGATGACGT
This sequence comes from Bhutanitis thaidina, assembly GCA_029286595.1. NCBI lineage: Eukaryota > Metazoa > Arthropoda > Insecta > Lepidoptera > Papilionidae > Bhutanitis > Bhutanitis thaidina. The sequence continues at coordinate 13,372,102 of JAGSMS010000017.1, forward strand.
ATATGTAATACTAAAAGCGTTATAAAAAAAAAGAGAATTAAAAAAAAAACGCGTAAGTAATCGATGAAGAACAAAAACTGAGTGAACGTCGGTGCCAAGTCTCGCGGCGCTCACTGATCGAAGGTGACTTGGCGAATCCGGGCGAAGAACGACGCAGTAAATTGGTCCGTGCTGGTGCCGCGGTCGTGGGACGAGTTAACCGGCTCGTCGGACCTCGTTTCACGCCGGCAACGATCAATGGCATAATAAACGCCGACGTGACAGGGCTGCCACAAGTGAAAACGCATGTTAACGCAAGTTAACGAAGCCTGTAGTAAAAATTGAAATGCTCAGTACACCATTACTATGTTGTCCTTCATCTATCAGGGTTGACTGGCGGAAAATGACACTAGCCTTTAAGTGCATCCATTGTAGCCCTTGCATTAAAGTGTATACAATAAGATGTAAATAAATAATATGAATAAGTCAGTTTCGAATCACCACACTTTGAATGTTCAATATTGAACAAACGCCTTCCCAAATAATCGAATCAAATTTCTTGAAAGATTTCCCGATACTCTCCAAGATGGAATGAATGAATTATGAAATAAGAATTTTGTTATAATATAAGTAACTTTAAGATCTGCAAGTTGTTATCACGTTTTCAGCTAGTGCCTTATTGTATCAGAAACAGAGGAGCGCTTTACAATAAAAATAGTTCATACAACTTCGTGAGAAAATTACAGCGTGTTATTTTTCACATCCAAGACATGGTGATTTATTATATTATCTATATATGTGTATGTATATGTGTATATATCTTGTACCACTTAGTAGTGAAACTATTATTTACTTTAATCTATTTATACTGCATTGTCTACACTTTATTCTAAGGGATACAGTGAGCTGCCTTGTGGCATTCTCCACAAGTCAACTCTGATTGATGGAGAAAATAAAACGGAAGGTGTGGCGTGTCGGGTGGTCATCCCTAATGACTGAGGGGACTGAGGTCTCTCCTCGACCGGAGGTGCTGTAAAGCACCCGAAACGTCGGGATTAAAAAAAATTAAATTATATACGATAAAATACCCAAATAATAGTATTGCAAGACCGGTTTTCGTTTATTGGTAAGCATGTCGTGTATCAACGAGTTTATAGGGTAAAGAGATCTTTGGGTAGTGGAAGAGAGAATTGTTTATGCAATAGCGGACAAGGCCCCTAGCGCGAGCGGGACTACTAGATAATATACTATTGCTGAAACTACTAGATAAACCACTCACTATAATTCATCTTTCGGTATACCTTAGAGGATATCTAGCGAGCTTCTTTCGCCGGTTTCTTCTCCATCAGAGGAATCTTATTACGAAATGGAGGGAGATTAGAAAAAAAATAAAAAAAATCTTACGTTGAATTAAGATTTTCATTTTAATTCATTTTCTATGGTGTAAAGCTAATATAATGAAATAAGGAAAATTTTAAACTTTTACCCGAAAAATTATCAATTTGTATATTGCTCAAACCGTCAGTTCATTGGTATTGGGAAATCTTGGCTCAACAGTCGTCACGTTATGGCTAAAATTATGCATTATTAACTTAAAATGGTATTAAACATGCAGATTAATAACGACATTAATTTACCGTTGAGGCAGCCCTAAGCCGATCAAAGAAGTCGCCGCCAACGCCCCGTGTCACGATCGTGTCGCTACCGTGGCGGCGCAGCGGTGGGGGCTCGATTGGACACGATGAGATCGCCTTTTTAATAATTCACTGTCATCGTGACGCGACCCGCTGTTCAACTTAAATAATATTCAATAGAATAGATTGTAGCATTAAGGTTGCAAACAATAGTTTGAAAAGACGAATGTTTAAACGGTACTATAAAACTTAAATTTCCGGAACACTAAAACTATATAATAATAATTAACGTAATAAATATAATAAAGCTTTATAATAATAATAACTTTAACTTAAAGTGACCATTACCACCATGACCATGCGCTCACTTTAGTTTCAAAGAGCGCGGGTGACCTGGGTTCGATCCCAGGTATCAGCACCACGTTAAATGCTGATAGAAATTTTAAGTGCTGTAATATTATTTCAAGGATATGTGACCGCCTCAACCCTTCCCGGCTCCAAAACCCTATCAGATATTTGAAGGAAGCCTTTGCCCAGTGGGCACATACAGAATGCTACTTTTAGTAAAATTTTAGTTATATGCTTTTAAAATGGTTTATAAATGAGGTAGTAAGATTAAAGTCAAGGTAGTAAATGTAATAAATGTACCACAGCTTGGGTGAAGGCTTCCTCTCAAATTTTGAAAGGGTTATGGAATCCGCCATGCCGCTGAAGCGCAGTGGACACATATCAACGATTTTTAAATTAGTTCTCAGATACTTGGCTATTCTCACAATGTTTTCGTTCACTTAAATACAGCATTTAAAATTGACAGTGAACAATTTTATCCGACACCGGTATTCGAAACTCAGGTCAATCGCGTACTTGAAAATTGAAGGAAGCGCCCGGAACCCCTGATCTAACACGGTTCATGATATAGATCTTAACTAGATAAATATATTTTTCTAAAGCGAAGCCAATTGTACCAGCACGTTCAGAGCTGTACAATTGGCTTCACGTTATGTGACCCAAGTACGATACCCACAAGAAACCAAACGTATTATAACCTAAAAATGTAAAATGATAAAGGTCGAAATAAATCTATTTATTTAGGATTTTATCGCATATAACATTCGCGTTTTAATTCACTTTACACGTATTATACATGTACTACGTTTTGAAAAGTCAAATTAATATAGAAAAAACGATTCGCATAACTTCTAAGATTAACTTCGGTATAATTAAATGCCAGCACTGATTAATAGTGTTGTTCTATCACTGTGATACAACACCAAAACCTTCGCACGTAACTGATGGGTATTTCAATACGGTAAAGTTTAATCTACAATCAGATATGATATAATATTCCACCTTCATTCTTGCTCTATTAGAATATTTCATTGACTTTGTGGAATCAGCTGTCGCCAGCGGTATTTCCGAACAGTTACGACTTGGAGACCTTCAAGAAAAGAACCTATCTTAAAGGCCGGCAGCGCATCTGTAGCTCCTCTGGTGTTGTGGATGTTCGTGGGTGTCGGTGATCACTTACCATCAGGTGAGCCGCATGCTCGTTTGCCCCCTTCTTCAACCCACCCGTCTGTAACATATGTATGTTGGTAGATATCAATAATGTTTTCTATAAGTACCCCTGATTTCAATGGTGGTTGTATTGTTCAATGCGTTTTATTAACTGCCCCGAATCCTTCAAATAGTGAAGGATATCACGGTGGCGACGTGGATGGGATTCTATCCAGAGCATAACCGGCAAACAGTTTCAAGTTGAGTCGGCACGCTATCTAGACGTTTCGCGGTGCAAATACATCGCAGAGCGATCCAAGCTGCGACGTCCGACAACCACTTAGTGGCCGCATTGTGCCCGCAGCGGTGTCGGGACGCGATGTAGACCTAAGCAACGTTTAGAATTGACGCGGCTATAATATCGTTTTGAACTTAAACATTAATACGAGCCGGGGAGAATTGCAATACAATGCATTATTATGCTACTTCTTAATTAGGTTACGAATATTCGAAGAAAGTAGCAGCCTGTAAGTACCCACAGCTGGGCTATTCTGAAATATCTGAGAGGGTTAAGGAGCCGAAATGGGCCCGCCGCGCCGCTCCAGCTGTTAGCGGGCTTCGCATATCCTTAAAATAATATTTCTTATTATCTCTCAAACATGCAAGTTTCCTCACGACGTTTTCCTTTACCGCCGAGCACATGGTAAATATAGCACATAAAATTGCTATTAACAATTTGAGTGGTGCCTGCACCGGGGATCGGTCCCGGGTCCCTCGCGCCCTATAAAGCTAAAGTGAGCGCCCTGACCACCAGGCTACAATTGCCCACTAGGCTACCACGAATTTTCTTATCTTAACAGCCTGTAAATAGTCCACTGCAAGACACACGTCTCTCCTACCTTTCTTCTCTTTCATCTGGTCTTTTCCATGACCGGTTTGTTTAATTTTGGTCTGGTATTTTTCGAGTTGGTTATCCCGCCATCTGTCGGCAGCCATTGCGATTTTGAAGGCTTTTCCCTTAAACGCCTCTCACGGCACCAACGGGAAGACGTTGAAGCGGTTGAACTAACACTAAAACAAACGGCGCCGGTTTCCTGTCTGTTCGTGTGAGCGGCGAACTACGGTTCGTAGTGTCTTGACTACTAGATTGTGTTATGACAAATAGACGTTGAGGATCGATGGCCTACTTGGTAGTAACCCTGCCTTTTATCCTGAGGGTTGTAGGTTCATTAATATGATTATTTAATGTATTTTGTAACATGTCTATATGTTAACATGTATTGGTGGATTTATTCACAATCGACATTGTCTTAAAGTTTGTGAACCTAGCCTACCTTTTCTAAATGAGAAGAAGAAAAAGTGATTTTATTTACAAATATTCTATTTTAAATCTATAATAAAATGTAACCTTCTACTGTAGGAATTTCTCCTGTGTCATGAGCTAGTACACATACATAAATTGCTCATGGACAAACATCAGACCAGGAACAATTATTTGTGGTCCATACAAATACTAGGCCCGTGCGAGTATCGAACCCGCGACCCACAGAGCCGCAGCCGAACGCCACGCCACCGAGCCGATTAGTTTCCACGACATCGCGGCAGATATAATTATATTTGTTATAAAACCTAAAGTACATAGAATCGAGCGCCTAGAAACTATTCAAACTATTCACTAGGATGACGTATATGTAATACTAAAAGCGTTATAAAAAAACGCGTAAGTAATCGATGAAGAACAAAAACTGAGTGAACGTCGGTGCCAAGTCTCGCGGCGCTCACTGATCGAAGGTGACTTGGCGAATCCGGGCGAAGAACGACGCAGTAAATTGGTCCGTGCTGGTGCCGCGGTCGTGGGACGAGTTAACCGGCTCGTCGGACCTCGTTTCACGCCGGCAACGATCAATGGCATAATAAACGCCGACGTGACAGGGCTGCCACAGATTTTCTTATCTTAACAGCCTGTAAATAGTCCACTGCAAGACACGTCTCTCCTACCTTTCTTCTCTTTCATCTGGTCTTTTCCATGACCGGTTTGTTTAATTTTGGTCTGGTATTTTTCGAGTTGGTTATCCCGCCATCTGTCGGCAGCCATTGCGATTTTGAAGGCTTTTCCCTTAAACGCCTCTCACGGCACCAACAGGAAGACGTTGAAGCGGTTGAACTAACACTAAAACAAACGGCGCCGGTTTCCTGTCTGTTCGTGTGAGCGGCGAACTACGGTTCGTAGTGTCTTGACTACTAGATTGTGTTATGACAAATAGACGTTGAGGATCGATGGCCTACTTGGTAGTAACCCTGCCTTTTATCCTGAGGGTTGTAGGTTCATTAATATGATTATTTAATGTATTTTGTAACATGTCTATATGTTAACATGTATTGGTGGATTTATTCACAATCGACATTGTCTTAAAGTTTGTGAACCTAGCCTACCTTTTCTAAATGAGAAGAAGAAAAAGTGATTTTATTTACAAATATTCTATTTTTAAATCTATAATAAAATGTAACCTTCTACTGTAGGAATTTCTCCTGTGTCGCAGAGCTAGTACACATACATAAATTGCTCATGGACAAACATCCAGACCAGGAACAATTATTTGTGGTCCATACAAATACTAGGCCCGTGCGAGTATCGAACCCGCGACCCACAGAGCCGCAGCCGAACGCCACGCCACCGAGCCGATTAGTTTCCACGACATCGCGGCAGATATAATTATATTTGTTATAAAACCCTAAGAAAGTACATAGGAATCGAGCGCCTAGAAACTATTCAAACTATTCACTAGGATGACGTATATGTAATACTAAAAGCGTTATAAAAAAAAAGAGAATTAAAAAAAAAACGCGTAAGTAATCGATGAAGAACAAAAACTGAGTGAACGTCGGTGCCAAGTCTCGCGGCGCTCACTGATCGAAGGTGACTTGGCGAATCCGGGCGAAGAACGACGCAGTAAATTGGTCCGTGCTGGTGCCGCGGTCGTGGGACGAGTTAACCGGCTCGTCGGACCTCGTTTCACGCCGGCAACGATCAATGGCATAATAAACGCCGACGTGACAGGGCTGCCACAAGTGAAAACGCATGTTAACGCAAGTTAACGAAGCCTGTAGTAAAAATTGAAATGCTCAGTACACCATTACTATATTTGTCCTTCATCTATCAGGGTTGACTGGCGGAAAATGACACTAGCCTTTAAGTGCATCCATTGTAGCCCTTGCATTAAAGTGTATACAATAAGATGTAAATAAATAATATGAATAAGTCAGTTTCGAATCACCACACTTTGAATGTTCAATATTGAACAAACGCCTTCCCAAATAATCGAATCAAATTTCTTGAAAGATTTCCCGATACTCTCCAAGATGGAATGAATGAATTATGAAATAAGAATTTTGTTATAATATAAGTAACTTTAAGATCTGCAAGTTGTTATCACGTTTTCAGCTAGTGCCTTATTGTATCAGAAACAGAGGGCGCTTTACAATAAAAATAGTTCATACAACTTCGTGAGAAAATTACAGCGTGTTATTTTTCACATCCAAGACATGGTGATTTATTATATTATCTATATATGTGTATGTATATGTGTATATATCTTGTACCACTTAGTAGTGAAACTATTATTTACTTTAATCTATTTATACTGCATTGTCTACACTTTATTCTAAGGGATACAGTGAGCTGCCTTGTGGCATTCTCCACAAGTCAACTCTGATTGATGGAGAAAATAAAACGGAAGGTGTGGCGTGTCGGGTGGTCATCCCTAATGACTGAGGGGACTGAGGTCTCTCCTCGACCGGAGGTGCTGTAAAGCACCCGAAACGTCGGGATTAAAAAAAATTAAATTATATACGATAAAATACCCAAATAATAGTATTGCAAGACCGGTTTTCGTTTATTGGTAAGCATGTCGTGTATCAACGAGTTTATAGGGTAAAGAGATCTTTGGGTAGTGGAAGAGAATTGTTTATGCAATAGCGGACAAGGCCCTAGCGCGAGCGGGACTACTATTTTTTTTTTTTTTATAGAAGAAGGGGCAAACAGGCGTGCGGCTCACCTGATGGTAAGTGATCACCGACGCCCACGAACATCCACAACACCAGAGGAGCTACAGATGCGCTGCCGGCCTTTAAGGAAGGAATAAGCTCTTTCTTGAAGGTCCTAAGTCGTAACTATTCGGAAATACTGCTGGCGACAGCTGATTCCACAAAGTCGAAGTGCGTGGCAGAAAACTTCGATTAAAACGCACTGTGGTGGAATGCCAACCATCTAGGTGGTATCGATGGAACTTCGAATTCAGTCGCGATGTACGATGGTGAAACTCAGCAGCTGGGATCAATCCGAACAGTTCCTCAGAACATTCCCCGTGGAAAATTTTGTAAAAAATGCAAAGAGAAGCAACATCTCTTCGCAAGGCCAAAGGATCAAGCCGATCAGAGAGCTTGGTCGCCGACAATTCGAGCCGCTCGACGTTGGATGCGGTCAAATGGAAGGAGTTGGTACTGGGGTGCCCCTGCCCAGAGATGAGAACAGTATTCCATGTGGGGCCGAACTTGCGCCTTATAAAGTTGCAAACGGTGGACCGGCATGAAATACTGTCCCGCTCTACAGAGCACACCAAGCTTTGGAGGCCAATTTGGCCTTTCCTCAAGTGACCACGGAACTGAACGTCGCTCGATATGTCAACGCCAAGGATTCTGATACTGGCTGAGGCAATAAGGGAATGTTCTCAAAAGAGGAGAAACGACAAAGGATTCTTTTTAGCGGTGAACGCGCAAACCTGTGTCTTTTGGGGTTGAATAGGACCAAATTACGTCGACCCCAATCCGAGACTTTGAATAACAAGGTCTCGACTTCAGACACAAGTTTGTTCCGGCACTCGTCGACGTGTTCCCGAGAAATATTCGCACGGCCTGTATATAGGGCATCACCCGTGCTGTCGTCTGCATAGCAATGAATGCTACTGATTTGTAGCATGTCGTTGATATGCAGAAGGAACAAGTGGGAGATAGCACACAGCCTTGTGGAACACCAGCATTCACGGGTTTGGGGTCCGAGCATGCACCGTCGACAACAACCTTGATGCTCCGATCCGTGAGGAAGCTGGTGACCCAGTTGCACAATCTCTCAGGAACCCCGTAAGATGAAAGCTTTGAAAGAAGCGCTTTATGCCAAACCCTATCAAATGCTTTCGCTACGTCCAGACTAACCGCCAAAGCCTCCCCCTTAGACTCAACTGCTTCTGCCCATCGGTGAGTCAGGTAAACTAGAAGATCACCAGCTGATCGTCCGTGATGGAAACCGTACTGTCGGTCACTGATGAGCTGGTGTTCCTCCAGGTACCTCAGGAGCTGGGTGTTGATGAGGGACTCCATTATTTTAGATAACAAGGGGGTGATGGCAATAGGCCTGTAGTTGGACGGATCAGAGCGGTCGCCTTTTTTGGGTATTGGATGCACAAATGCTGTCTTCCAAGATTCCGGGACGACGCCTGAAGAGTAGGAGTGCCGGAAAAGACGCGTGAGAACCGGTGCCAACTCAGGGCACACATCCTCAGCACAATTGGAGGGATTCCGTCCGGCCCACTCGACTTATGAATGTCCAGGGAGCGGAGTGCCTTTCGCACTGAGCTCTGCAGAAACTGAATTTCCGGCATGGAGCACTTACACCACGGGATGGTAGGTGGAGAGTTTCCCCGGTCATCAAGAGTCGAGTTGGATGCAAAAGAGAGCCCAAGAGATCGGCTTTCTCTTTTGCAGTATGGGCCAGCGAATCATCCTCCTTGTGTAGAGATGGGAGAGATGGCTGACAGAAATTCCCTGGACAGCCTTGGCGAGACCAGAATGCGCGGGATCCCGATGGGAGGCGAACTAGTCTCGCGCCAATTCTGCCAATAATGCGTTAACTTTGCCGCAGCGATAACTCTTTTGAAGGACCTGGAGGCAGAGTTGTACTCGTTTTAAGAGCACTGGTTTTGCATCCCGCGACGCCGATGCATCGGCCCAGGCCTGGTAGCACTTCCGCTTTCGGCGTGACGCTATTTTGCAGGTGCGACCAAACCAAGGCTGGGATTTACCTCCGACAGGCACTGCAGAGAACGGAATAAAAGTTCCATTCCTGAAGTACCACATAGGTGACAGAATCTGCAACGACGTTGGGATCATCCAGCGAGAAGCAAACCTGCCCCATGGGTAGGAAGCAAAGAAAGACCGCATTCCATCCCAATCTGCCGACCTATAGTGCCACACGGCGGAACCCGCAGATCGCGTTCGGGATCGGCGCGCGATAAACACTACACTCCGGATCAGACAGTGGTCCGACGAGCCAAGAGGGCATCGACTGAGACCAAATATCCGTCCGGGTGTGAGGTCAGCAAAAGGTCCAACAGGGAAGGTGTATGACCTTCCACGTCTGGGATCCGCGTCGGCGAGGTTACCAGTTGTGTCAGGCCATATGCTAATGCAAAGTCGTGAACAGATCTCCCGCATGATCGGTTATGCGAGAACCGAGCCAATCGGTGTGGTGGGCATTAAAATCGCCGAGAATCACGATCTCTGCGGATGGGATCTGTTGTAGCACGGAATCTGTAGCCATTTGGATGTGGTCGATGAGTCGGTCAGTCACGGCACCACCGCTATGGGACCTGTAAAGGCACGCATAGACGCGCGGATGGTCGTCGCTGTCGATGCGCAGCCAAAGGGTAGAAAGGTCCAAACCTTCAAGACTACCGAGGCGTCGAGAACAGATATCATCTCTGACGTATACGCAAACTCCGGCACGGGGCACAAAGGAGTGTTCAGTTTGTACCCCGGGTAATGGAGATAAGAGGTATCAGCCGGAGACGATATCTGAGTCTCTGTAAGAAAAAGCAAGGCCGGCTTCGCCGTTTCAAGATGGTAATGAACGGCGCTAAGGTTCGAGTGGAGTCCCTGATATTGCAGAAATCCACGGCGAGCGCGGTAGGGGATGCCATAGTTTCTTTGCTGCGTTTGCCTCGGTAGGAAAGAAGAGAGCGGAATATTGCCCCAGAATACGCGGGGCAGACTGAGCATCCACGATTAGGTAGCGTAGGAAAGCCTGAACGTGGATGCTCAGTGAGGATTCTCCAGAACCGTAGGTACTGGTACCCTCCTGGGGTAGCTCAAAATTATATACCGCTACCATATTTGGGGAGGGGAGGGGAGAGGGCCTCCGGTTACCTCACTCACCGCACGAAACGCAGAAGCACAAGATGCCTCTACTTCACGCCGGTATTCTGCGAGGCCGTGGTACTTATCCGGACGAGCCGGCCCATTCCTGCGACAGCAAAAGCCGCCGCTTGGCTCTACCACGATTAATATATAGGTAATATAATAACTAGATAATATACTATTGCTGAAACTACTAGATAAACCACTCACTATAATTCATCTTTCGGTATACCTTAGAGGATATCTAGCGAGCTTCTTTCGCCGGTTTCTTCTCCGTCAGAGGAATCTTATTACGAAATGGAGGAGATTAGAAAAAATAAAAAATCTTACGTTGAATTAAGATTTTCATTTAATTCATTTTCTATGGTGTAAAGCTAATATAATGAAATAAGGAAAATTTTAAACTTTTACCCGAAAAATTATCAATTTGTATATTGCTCAAACCGTCAGTTCATTGGTATTGGGAAATCTTGGCTCAACAGTCGTCACGTTATGGCTAAAATTATGCATTATTAACTTAAAATGGTATTAAACATGCAGATTAATAACGACATTAATTTACCGTTGAGGCAGCCCTAAGCCGATCAAAGAAGTCGCCGCCAACGCCCCGTGTCACGATCGTGTCGCTACCGTGGCGGCGCAGCGGTGGGGGCTCGATTGGACACGATGAGATCGCCTTTTTAATAATTCACTGTCATCGTGACGCGACCCGCTGTTCAACTTAAATAATATTCAATAGAATAGATTGTAGCATTAAGGTTGCAAACAATAGTTTGAAAAGACGAATGTTTAAACGGTACTATAAAACTTAAATTTCCGGAACACTAAAACTATATAATAATAATTAACGTAATAAATATAATAAAGCTTTATAATAATAATAACTTTAACTTAAAGTGACCATTACCACCATGACCATGCGCTCACTTTAGTTTCAAAGAGCGCGGGTGACCTGGGTTCGATCCCAGGTATCAGCACCACGTTAAATGCTGATAGAAATTTTAAGTGCTGTAATATTATTTCAAGGATATGTGACCGCCTCCAACCCTTCCCGGCTCCAAAACCCTATCAGATATTTGAGAAGGAAGCCTTTGCCCAGTGGGCACATACAGAATGCTACTTTTTAGTAAAATTTTAGTTATATGCTTTTAAAAATGGTTTATAAATGAGGTAGTAAGATTAAAGTCAAGGTAGTAAATGTAATAAATGTACCACAGCTTGGGTGAAGGCTTCCTCTCAAATTTTGAAAGGGTTATGGAATCCGCCATGCCGCTGAAGCGCGAGTGGACACATATCAACGATTTTTTTAAATTAGTTCTCAGATACTTGGCTATTCTCACAATGTTTTCGTTCACTTAAATACAGCATTTAAAATTGACAGTGAACAATTTTATCCGACACCGGTATTCGAAACTCAGGTCAATCGCGTACTTGAAAATTGAAGGAAGCGCCCGGAACCCCTGATCTAACACGGTTCATGATATAGATCTTAACTAGATAAATATATTTTTCTAAAGCGAAGCCAATTGTACCAGCACGTTCAGAGCTGTACAATTGGCTTCACGTTATGTGACCCAAGTACGATACCCACAAGAAACCAAACGTATTATAACCTAAAAATGTAAAATGATAAAGGTCGAAATAAATCTATTTATTTAGGATTTTATCGCATATAACATTCGCGTTTTAATTCACTTTACACGTATTATACATGTACTACGTTTTGAAAAGTCAAATTAATATAGAAAAACGATTCGCATAACTTCTAAGATTAACTTCGGTATAATTAAATGCCAGCACTGATTAATAGTGTTGTTCTATCACTGTGATACAACACCAAAACCTTCGCACGTAACTGATGGGTATTTCAATACGGTAAAGTTTAATCTACAATCAGATATGATATAATATTCCACCTTCATTCTTGCTCTATTAGAATATTTCATTGACTTTGTGGAATCAGCTGTCGCCAGCGGTATTTCCAAACAGTTACGACTTGGAGACCTTCAAGAAAGAACCTATCTTAAAGGCCGGCAGCGCATCTGTAGCTCCTCTGGTGTTGTGGATGTTCGTGGGTGTCGGTGATCACTTACCATCAGGTGAGCCGCATGCTCGTTTGCCCCTTCTTCAACCCACCCGTCTGTAACATATGTATGTTGGTAGATATCAATAATGTTTTCTATAAGTACCCTGATTTCAATGGTGGTTGTATTGTTCAATGCGTTTTATTAATTGCCCGAATCCTTCAAATAGTGAAGGATATCACGGTGGCGACGTGGATGGGATTCTATCCAGAGCATAACCGGCAAACAGTTTCAAGTTGAGTCGGCACGCTATCTAGACGTTTCGCTGTGCAAATACATCGCAGAGCGATCAAGCTGCGACGTCCGACAACCACTTAGTGGCCGCATTGTGCCCGCAGCGGTGTCGGGACGCGATGTAGACCTAAGCAACGTTTAGAATTGACGCGGCTATAATATCGTTTTGAACTTAAACATTAATACGAGCCGGGGAGAATTGCAATACAATGCATTATTATGCTACTTCTTAATTAGGTTACGAATATTCGAAGAAAGTAGCAGCCTGTAAGTACCCACAGCTGGGCAGAGGCTATTCTGAAATATCTGAGAGGGTTAAGGAGCCGAATAGGGCCCGCCGCGCCGGCCCAGCTGTTAGCGGGCTTCGCATATCCTTAAAATAATATTTCTTATTATCTCTCAAACATGCAAGTTTCCTCACGACGTTTTCCTTTACCGCCGAGCACATGGTAAATATAGCACATAAAATTGCTATTAACAATTTGAGTGGTGCCTGCACCGGGGATCGGTCCCGGGTCCCTCGCGCCCTATAAAGCTAAAGTGAGCGCCCTGACCACCAGGCTACAATTGCCCACTAGGCTACCACGAATTTTCTTATCTTAACAGCCTGTAAATAGTCCACTGCAAGACACACGTCTCTCCTACCTTTCTTCTCTTTCATCTGGTCTTTTCCATGACCGGTTTGTTTAATTTTGGTCTGGTATTTTTCGAGTTGGTTATCCCGCCATCTGTCGGCAGCCATTGCGATTTTGAAGGCTTTTCCCTTAAACGCCTCTCACGGCACCAACGGGAAGACGTTGAAGCGGTTGAACTAACACTAAAACAAACGGCGCCGGTTTCCTGTCTGTTCGTGTGAGCGGCGAACTACGGTTCGTAGTGTCTTGACTACTAGATTGTGTTATGACAAATAGACGTTGAGGATCGATGGCCTACTTGGTAGTAACCCTGCCTTTTATCCTGAGGGTTGTAGGTTCATTAATATGATTATTTAATAAAAAGTTTAAATAGCGTTAGTATTATGTGCGGGAGTGTATAAAGTAAAGTTGTACCACTGGTGGGAAAAGGCCACCTTCTCATTTATCTAAGAGGAATTCGGAGTCGGCAAGGTTCCACCCGCGCTGCTCCAGTGTGGGTGCACTTTACTTATCTACGAAATCCATTTTTTTTTATTATTTCTCAGACATGCGGGTTTCCTCACGATATATTCCTTCACCACAGAGCACATGGGCTCAAACCCAGGACAATCGCGCTCTGTGAGACTAAAGCGAGCGCCCTGACCCAGTGTTAACCTAGTGGCTACCACGGCTAGGTAGTCTATGGTATTTTGGTATCTACTCAAAAATAAATACAATTGCCATATCTACTAGATTCATAGCGCAGTTTCAGTAAGAGATCGCTGAAAGCAAGTCACCGTGTGACTTCCGTAGATAGGAGCTCTTGGTTGACACGAACAGCCATCTACTTGCATCCAGGCGGAATGTTTGTACGTACATTACGTATGCATCTTTGATACACGTATAGAATATATTACTGCTCAAAAGAAAATTTAAATTATAAACGTCTATGGCTCATGGCTTTACATACAAACCTTTAAGTCCATTTTAAATAATCTTCCAAATCTTCGTACGCATGAGCAGTTCTAAACAATTTCTAAACATTTTCGAACTGCTGGCCATGTTGGCTTGGCCCTACCAAGTATAACAGTGACCGGCGGCTTTTGCTGCTCGAATGTGCCGGCTCGGCCGGATTGGTTACCACGGCCTCTCAGAACACCGGCGTGAAGTAGAGGCATCTTGTGTTTCGTTCGGTGAGTGAGGTAACCGGAGGCCCACACCCCTAATATCCCATCTCCCTAATACCCTTAAAGGCCGGCAACGCACCTGCAGCAACTCTGGTGTTGTGGATGTACGCGGGCGACGGTAATCACTTACGATCAGGTGAACCGCTTGCTCGATTGCCGTCTTTCCCATAAAAAAATAAAGTTCCGAGGTGCCGGGACTGCGCTCTACTATCCTCTTGCCCAGCGTAATCAGTAATGGAAACCTTCTAAGTAATGCGTGCCGGGTTTTGCAAGCGTTTTCTTGGTGAGGTCTGTGTTCAGCTGTGGACTAAAATAGGCTGATAAAGAGGCACGGAATACCTGTTGCCATGTCTGTACGTATTTCTCCTATAGTTTACTGATACGTGAGTTTAGAGTTTCAAGCGCCAATAGCCGAATGGGTTAGGGTGCGGACTACAAAACATGACGTCGAATGTAAAACATGAATTAGACTATTGTCGTGAACCACTCCAGATACAATCTAGAAGCTTAGTTGGAGGGTCAACAGGAATATTAGTAAAAAAAAAACTCTAACACAAATTTTTCGTAAGAACTATAATTATTTTAGCTTAAAGTCTTTGTTTAGGATTCTTCAACGGATATGGTAAAGTTCCTAACTTTACCGTATCCGTTGAAGAATCCATAATTCCATAAGTAATTACTTATGGAATTATGAATTCCTACTTTTTTTGATGTTTTTCCACATCTGTTTATTCGTGTAGTTCCGACTCGTTTAAAGCCTACTCACCCCTTGTGTACGCAGTGGGATGATCCGCTCTATACTAACGTACTGAGCCAAACATTTTACGAGCACGATAAGAATGCCACGAGCGTAACCAGTATTTGCATACCGTTGCCTTAATGAGCACCGAACTGCTCGAAACGTTGTTCCGCGAGCAATAAACGTCGGAAATACTGCAGTTACCAAAGTAGACCACGCTGTTACATCTCGTCTATTCATGGTGAGATCGGGCTTTTAAATTTTCACTGTTCAGTGTAATTTTATAGCGGCTGCTTTAACTGTAACGTTGTGCATTATCATTGTTATGAGAATTCAGTAATTGTAAAGAGAAATCAAATAAAATGAAACGCAAAATGGATTTGTTTTTGACAACCAATATTGGATGGACTTATAATAATTTCAGGAAGATCTTTACGCTACAGATAACCAATATAATCTTTGACTATGCGTTATCTGGCATATAAAGGTTGGCATTTAAGATCGAAGCATGACAATTACCACCTAAAACCGTCTGTGGATATTTACGGGCTGACAATGATAGAAAAAAAACTCGACTTTTAATCGAATCATAGTCACATAACAACCGTGCTTGCATTTTAATGTCAGAAGTCAGCACGAAAGAGATGATATCCGTGCCATCTCATGAAACTTTTTTCTCAAAATAATTGGTTCTAACTTTAAGATTTAGCTGACTAAAGTTAATACCTATTTACATGTGCTTCATATTCATACTTATATACTTAAGTGTATCCACGCGGGTGATGTAGTTATATTGGCGGCCAACTTCCTGGTGCCTTCCAACTGATGATAGATGACCGCGAGTGATTTATACCAGCCATCAGCCGGCTCCTATTTATGCACTTATTGTGAGGGTAAAGCGATCATAATTCATAATGTCACTAGTGTAAGACGAAAGCGGAAGCGGTTTAAAAAGTTTTGTTATTTTCTGGAAATTTCTTTAAGTATAGCTAATTAGATTTAAGTGTATTGTATTATTCTTTAAGTGACACCTACACTTAAGTATCTATTGAATGTAAAAAAAAAACAATTGTAACAAAATGTTAGATAGGAGTAAGAAATAAAAAAAAACACAAAACAATGAAACAGTTAACAAATACCTTAAGAAACATTATTTATACATGTGTACATATTATTATTTCTTTATTATTTTATTGGAAAGGCGGCAAACAAGCAAGCGTTTCACCTGATAGTGAGTGATTACCGTTGCCCACGTACATCTGCAACACCAGAGATGCTGCAGGCGTATTTCGCGGATGGGAGGAAGTAGGCCCTCTTCTTGATGGGGAAGGGGTGTGGGCCTCCGGTTACCGAACGAAACACAGAAGCACAAGATGCCACTACTTCACGTCGGTACCTTGAGACGCGGACGCGTACCGGTTTGGAGTGATTGTAGAAAATCTATAGGAATATGTTGAACTCAAATACCACAGACTAGTTATTCTTATGCTGGCTTTCAAAGGCCCATGTCCAGTAGTGGACACTGAAATAATGATAAATATACATACTTGCTTACGAGTAAGGCCTGAATTCTAACCGCGATAAGCTTATAATTTGAACCACACTAACAAAGACTGGCTCGGAGCTCATTAGTCGAAAAGATAATCAATCACGAGGAATTACCGCGGCCAGCACGCCGTCGAAAGGTTTCCCGCTGTCGAAATGTTTACCATCGGACTCTTGATAAGCGATTTATTTGCTACTTTAATATCGTGTGTTATTATTGACGTAATTACGCGCGTCGTTTCCTGATGTCGTTTGTTTCATGCGAGACAACCACGATGTTGATGGCTTTTTTTTCTGCTCGTCGTTAAAGAAGGTTAGTTTTGTCAATTCCCATGCTTCGTCGTGGCCATGTGTATTTTGGTTTGAACGGTAAAAAGGAAAACAGTGGGATGTTTACAAGCTTCTGCAGCCACTGCTGGGCTATGTTTCAATATTTGATAGAGTTTTGGTACCGGGCATGATAACCCCTCCGACATACAGGTTTCCTCATGATGTTATCAACTCGGATAACTCGCGAATTATGTCATTAGAGCGAGTGCCTTGCGCCTTGTGTTTCCACGATTTAGAGTTCTCTGAGCTTCTTCTTCTTGGAGTACCTCTTACAATTAGTGAATGTCGGCTAACAGTTCTTTACGTTTGTTCTTATGTGTGACGAAGTGCACCAGTTGACCCGGTCAACTGGTCCACTTGTTACGCTGCCAAGATCACTTCCCTTATCCAATAATTTAGTTAGCAGAACTACTAATTCGAATACTGATTCACTCATTGGTTCTAACTGTTTCGTATCCGATGGATACTGTGTCTGTGTCTGGATGAGATAAGATCAAAGGAAATATTGAATGTATTGAAGAAAGTGAAGTGTAGGTCAGCGAACAGTGTCGATTAGAAACCAGAATTATGACTATCAGCTGTCCATTGTGGCACGAAGCTATCAATTATAATTTTATTTGATTATTGTTGATAAAATAAATTTGCTAAACTAGTCATAGCGATAATACAATGATCTAGTTTGATTATTCTTTTGAAGAAGTGTTTAGTTTTTAATTTCATTAAGAATACGTTTTTATAAACACTCATTTAACGAGTATTATAGGTGAGATTAAAGCTCATTATCGACAGACAGACAAACAAACTCGGTACAATTATCGGATGGTCGAAGAAATATTTGATCCCCGGAGGAATCTACCCGCAACGTTGAAGCCAATTCCTCAAAGTCTTTAATTTGTCTTTTATGTCTTGTCCTGTCCTGATGAATGGAGTGATGAAATAGAAATAATACCTAGTTGAAAAACAGGTTTTTGTTAAGCATATCTTCAATCCACAAAAAAATTAAAGGAGTGTGGTTAAATCTTTCAGACTCCAAAAGCTTCTGAAACTGAAACTTTTTACCAGTTTCATTAGCATGTCTGATGCAAGCATAAGGAAGATGTACCCATACATAGTAATCTAGTGTTCGCTAGTCTGTTCTAGATTTGAAATATCTGAGGGATTTTCCGACATTAATTAGTAACCAAGTAATGAACAGGATACATCGTGTCAATGTGATGCGGTCATTAGGAAAAAAAAATAGTTTTCCTTCATTTAAGTTAGTCACAATCCAAGGCTGGTCGTCGAGAAGAAAGAAGTGATCAAAAAAAAAATCTGTCCAAAATGAAATTTTCGTCATCTAACAAACGCGATGGCATTTATTGTCAGATGCCAACATAAAGGGCAACGCTTTAACAAGTTACATATCTAATAAGCAATTAGGGTTTCTCACAGAGGGTGGTGGATAATAACAGACCCTGGCCGGGCTGTAATGAAAGAACGAACGGCCGGCTAAAACCGCGCAAACGTGCTCGGGAGGTATTTGCGAATCTTTGTCGTTTAACGCGTGTGGTAAATTGCGATCTCCTTCTTATTACGTGTAGTGATAGACATTGGTAGTAATGTTTTTTTTTTACGTTTGGGTGATAGATACTATAATATTACATCATTCCTTTTGTTCGGATATTTTTTTTTTTATGAAAAAATAGGCCTGCGTTTGACGTCAATCTTGCCCGATGGAAAGCGAAGATGAGGCCTAGGATGGTACACGCTTGCCTAGATGTCTGTTCACTTTGGCCTTGAAGATATCCAGGTTATAGGCCTCCGGAAAAACCGACCTCGGCAGAGAGTTCCACTCCTTAGCCGTCCGCACATAGAGAGAAGAGGCAAACCGCCTCGTGCGTAATGGAGGAATGTCTACAAAATAAGGGTGGAACTGCTCGCCGCGTCTAGTCGTTCGGTGTTCGAGGCTTTGAAGAAAGTGATCAATGTGTATGTATGTAAGATTTTACTACGTTTTCCTTCACCGTTGAGAATGTAATAATCAAGGACAATTTGCGCGATAAAGGCTTCGGAGAATCAGATCCAGATGAGATCCGATAATATACTATAGTAAAGATCTACTGATTTAATATTTTAATAATAAAGATATCAAACGGAATATGCCTACGTTGCATGTAATTAATACCTTTGCCATTGCCGATAAAGTCCTAGTACTAATCTTCTGTATTATTATTAAATAAACAAAAATTGCATAGTTCAGGTCCCTACTGAATGTCTATAAAAATATACTTATATATAATTACCACCAAGCATAAAAAACTTAAAAAGGATATGAAGCCAAACGTGGTAGAGGGCGTGAAGTAGAGGCATCTTGTGTTTCTGTGTTTCGTTCGGTGAGTGAGGTAACCGGAGGCCCACACCTCCTTCCCATCCCCCTCCTCATCCTCCCTCCCATCTCCCAAATACCCTTAAAGGCCGGCAACGCACCTGCAGCATCTCTGGTGTTGCGAATGTACGTGGGCGACGGTAATCATTTACCATCAGGTGAACCGATTACTCGTTTGCCGCCTTTCCAATAAAAAAAAAAGTTTTTGTTAAACAATTTAGATTATTTCTAATACTTACAAAATAACATATTATTGAAGGATATTTCGAAAAATAACATAATCAAATCTGTCTCTCACACCCATCGCTACGCCTGACAGGGTACGTGAACCTATAGTGCTTAATTATATAAAGCAACGTAAATAAATAAATAAGTTGAAGTTGATATACAATGAATTTCCATTGGCTATCGAATATGTAGTGAAACTGAAGAAGTCAGCAAGTGGTCGGAATGTTTGCCTTAACGCGACGCTTCAAGACACCAAAAGAGATATGACTTGGTCAAATTAAAGGGGGAACGTACTTTGTTTCGCTCCCTGCTCTATATTGCTCACAAACTCTGCAGCTACCGAAATGGAGAAAAATGTGTACTGGCGTTGTAAACATAGTGTACATTTATTTAAATTCGAATAAGTATTGATGGGGAGCCGTGGTACCCTAGTGGTCAGGGCGCTCACTTTAGTGTCATAGAGCGTGAGTGACCCGGGTTCGATCCTCAGTGCCGGCATCACTAAAATTGTTAATAACAACTTTAAGTGCTGTATTTACCACGTGCTCAACAGTGAAGGAAAAAATCGTGAGGAAATCTGCATGTCTGAGATATAATAATTATCATTTCGAGGGACACGTGAAGCCCGTCAACCCGCACTGGAGGGGCGGGTCCCGCCACGCTGCCCCAGTACGCGGCTCCTAAACCCTCTTTGATACTAAAAAGTATTTGAGAAGGAGGCCTTTGCTCAGCCGTGGGCACTTACAGGCTGCTACTTTACTACTTTAAGTATTGATGATTGTTGGGTAACTTAATTAATGTTTAATTTTCTAACTGTGGATACTTTGATGGGGCAATGTGACAGGTGATGATGAGCCAGTCGCCGTCTTCGCGTTGAAGCCAACGTCACAAATCGTGCATAAATTGGCTACAATAGGCATCGCCAATAAAGCTTTCAGCTGTCATACCATTTCTTGGAATTTTTGCCCACACTCATCACGCCTGGACTAGCAGATTGGAGTGCGCAGCGCCGTTACCCGCGTACCAGTGATAACTTAGGGTAGATATTCCGTCAGGATACGTGTAAGAGATAGTGTGTTCACCCTTATAACCCACGAAATTATTTGCCACGCACTACAACTTCATACAAATCAAATCAAAATAACTACTCTGGGTTTGGTAGGCAGAGATCACGGATTTTCATTTGCGCGACTTAGCGTAGACAATCAGACTTCCACAATCTATACGCTTCTCCCGGAGATAGAACGTGCGATCGGATAGTGAGCCCCTATATAATGCCAGGACACTACCAGAGTTTGTCAAGAGGTTTTTTTTTTCAAGGCGGCAAACGAGCAACGGTGCGTTGCCGACCTTTAAGGATAATTAGGAGATGGGTGGGAGGATCAGGAGGGGGAGTGGGCGTCCGGTTACCTCACTCACAGAACTTAACGCAGAAGCACAAGATGTCTCTACTTCACGCCGGTACTCTGCGAGGTTGTGGTATTAACCCGGTCGAGCCGGCCCATTCGAGCAGCAGCTAAAGCCGCCGCTTGACTCTACCACGTTAAAGCTTTTCAAAGCTTTTGCCTTGTTCGCCTGCTACGGCATCACGACACCCGCGGAAAGAAAGGGGTGGCAGATCCGTCCACCCCCACGCGACTTCACGATATTCACATGCGATAACAAGGGAGTTATCACAATATTTCATTACTCTGTCTAGACTATCTGTGTGCACGAACAATGAACATCCTGCATGTCTATGCCATACACACAAAGGCTGTCAGTAATACTGTAATCAATAAAAATTACCTGCCATAATTGGTAACAGAGGAAAGATACTTTAAAAACACGATTAGCTTCCGCAAGCCGCTGAAGAAAACCACAACAAAGGAGTCGGTTGATCGACAACAAGAACGCTTCGAACGTAAAATATTATAAATACCTTTCAACTGCATAATGGTTTAGAAAGTGACCCTCGCTTTTCAGCGGGAAATCATAATGCGTATAATCCATCAGCGGTGTTCGATGCTCGTAATTTGTTTGTGGAAACATATCATTTTACGGTAGAGTTGAGGCCAATTGTAATGTCTTGTTGAGTTCTTGAGGGGACAATTTTTAACGCAAGAGCGGCAAAAAGCCATGGGTGCATATTAAATGTTTCATTTGTATGCGTTTATGCTAAAGAAATCATTAACTGTCATCTGTAATAAAATTACATATATGTAAAGGGAGGTTGTAACTTTATTCATAAAAAAAAAGATTTAACATCCCTCGATTTTATACTTACTAAGTATACTACACATAAGTCCACTTGAATATCACCAGTGCTAATTTGGGACAACGTGACAAGTGGCATTCAAGCCCCTGGGCCGGGGAGGATAAAAATCGTATATGATTTTTGAAATACTAATATCCCAGTCAAAGTCTAAACTTTTTATTCGATCAGGCTTGTTTAAAGCTCTTTTGTCGAAAATCTTGACCTGTTGAAGAACCGGGATGAAACTCACCCAGAGTTTCATCCCGGTTCTTTTGTTTAAGCCGTGTTGCAAAGTAATTTACAAATGATAATAAAATCAAAACAATGTAAAACGTGTGTTAATTTTTTTTTGATATCTCAATTTTAACATTAATCAGTAGCCAGGGGACTTGCAAGAGTTATTTCCACTCATCGGTGTACTTAATGTGTTGATCTATTTCATAGTGGGCCTTTTTAAAAATGCACTGCACTGCAGGGGTTATCAATATAATTTTTTTTGGGGTATTTCTATATTCCCCAAAATATTTATATTATTTAATATATATATTGTTACACTGTTTATTGCCAGGGGTTACCAATATTCATCTGTGTGATAGGATTTGCAACGCAGATATCCGCAGCAGGACCGAGTCAACCGACACAGCCGTCAGGATCAGCTAAAGTGGTCATTGGCGGGCCATATAGCTCGCAGAACTGATAACCGTTGTGGAAGAAAGGTTCACGAGTGGCAACCTCGTACTGGAGAAGCAGTTTAGATGACACCCCTCAAGACGGAGTGACGACCTGCACATTGTTGCGGGAAATCTTGCGATCCTGGTGGCTCAGGACCAGTGCTTTGTATCAATGGTTAGGCGTTAACTATATTCAGCTGTGGACTTATTCATGCCTGTTCTGTACCCTTATCCTGTCACAAATCCTAATATGACTCGATAACGACGATGGAATTTCAATTGTTTCAAAGCTGTGGCACGTTAAGCGTTAAATGGATAATTTTAGTCCTTGGAGTATTTAAGATTTTATGGTGATGCACTATCTGTTTCTTCATAAAATCTTAAATATTTCTGAAATAGAATGAATTCGTTGCCTGTTGTAAAATATTATCTGTTGATAGCTTGATGACTTTACAAAAGGAACTGGTGTTTATTGTTTTGATGGGAAAGGCAGCAAACGAGCAAACAATCACTTACCACAGGTTAACCGTCACATGTGGTAAGTGATTACAGTCGCCCACCTACATCTGTAACACCAGAGGCGCTGCAGGTGCGTGGCCGTCCTTTTAGGGTATTTGAGAGATGGGTGTGAGGAGGGGGATGGGGAAGGGGACTGGGCCTCCCGTTATCACACTCACCGAACGAAACGTAGAAGCACAAGATGCCTCTACTTCACACCGGTATTCTGCGAGGCAGCCCGTTCGCCACGGGCCACGTCTAAAAAATATGGAAAGCTCAAATATTTTCTCCTACAACGGAAGTAACTGAAAAATGAACGAAATTATATTTTTAAATTTCGCATTTAATAATATTAGCCAGGTTTTTTTTCTTTCGATATATGAGTAACTTTTCCAATCACCGAAGTAAGCAGTATAATTTGAAATTGATGTGAAACAGTTTTGTCGTGAAATAAATTGCTCAACCCTTGATAACTGATCAACCCTTGACAGAAATGGATCGTTTGCTTGTATTCTCAATCGCTTTGTCAATTCAGAAACAAGTCCTGTGCTATTATCATACAATCAACGGTTATATGCAACTGTAACTAAAGGGATTAAAGGTTAAAACAGCTGAATAGTTTCTGATCTCCTTTGCATCATCGCGGCCCAATTTGACTGGGAATAGCGATGTTTTAATTGAACCTATCTCATGATGCGTGAAACGATTAAGGGCTTTTGTTGACGGAGGACCGAAGTGACGAGTTGTGTGAGATTGATCGAGTTTTTTTTTTTTTTTTTTTAATTTCTGTATTGTGTGCTTCTTTTGTGTGTTACTTTTGGGCATTATCTGAAACAGTATCCTTTCGGTGTACACGGTTTATTTCGTAAATTGAATAGGGTGTTTTATTTAAGTTAAATTTACGGACGTCTAAACGAGTTATGTATGATATATAAAGGATTAAACAAGCGCTGTGGGACGTTGTGACGAACCCCCCCCCTCAAAGAACTTTACAATGGTGTGGGGAAGACGATGGATACAGATGGCTATAGACAGTGCTTTGTGGTAATCATTGAATGAGGACTCCAATGAGTACTGCTGATGCTGATGCTGTAATGATGATGATGATAATGAAACGAATTGTTCTTTCAAGCAAGAGATTTATAAATAAATGAAGTACATTAAATTCAACTTGTGTTATGTTTTCGTGCCTTCACGGAAAATC
This sequence comes from Bhutanitis thaidina, assembly GCA_029286595.1. Lineage (NCBI taxonomy): Eukaryota > Metazoa > Arthropoda > Insecta > Lepidoptera > Papilionidae > Bhutanitis > Bhutanitis thaidina. Next base: position 13,396,335 of record JAGSMS010000017.1, read on the forward strand.
TTTCAATGTAATGTCAATTATTATCTTAACACATGTTGAGCAGTTACATAGTATCTTAAATTAATGTATCTACATTAGAATACAAATATACGGAAGTTAATATACAAAACCTATTTACTTTTTAATATCTTCTAGGCCTTCAAGTGAAAGTACTTATAAAAAATATTACTCTAGCTTAGACATATTTAAACTTTCTAAAAATGTTCTTAAACGTCAAGTCATAAAGATGCACCGATCCAATTAATATTTATTTATTCATATTTCATATACATATTATGCCAAATAACTAATAGTAGCAAATACATACCACCCACCCATACACACACGCACACACACCCACCTACATACCCAAACACAGAAACCAGAGATTGCAAGCAATATTTGTGTAATCCGTATTTGGCCTTATTTAATGTTAGAAGTGATGTATCAATTATTTTGTAAATCGCTGTTGGATTGCCTAATAAAATAAATAAATGTTATTACGATATAATTATGATAAAAAAATATATAAAAGTAACGACTTCAGTCATGATGAACGTTTAACTGTTGAAGCTTTACGTAATCGTATTAGGAGATTATAGTGATATCCTAAAGCGTCACCCTTTACCGCCATGCAGACAATATGCAAGATTACATTTTATATAACTGTATCCATACTGACTAGCTAGACATAGACGTGGGAGCCGTAGGTCAGGGGGCTCACTTTAGTTTCATACAGCTCTTGCCTGGGTTCGATCTTCGGTGCCGGCAACGATAAAATTGTTAGTAGCAATTTTAAGGTGCTGTATTTTACCACGTGCACAGCGGTGAAGGAAAACGTAGTGAGGAAACCTGCATGTCTGGGAAATAATAAAACATATTATTTCGAGGATATGTGAAGCCCGACAACTCGCACTGGAGCAGCGTGGCCGGTCCTTCTCGGCTCCTAAACCCTCTCTGATACTCGCATTTGAGAAGGAGGCCTTTGCCCGGCAGTGGGCGCTTACAGGCTGCTACTTTATACTGACTAGGTTGGCCTAGGTATCCAACCTATCCGAAGATACTCTTAAGAATGAACGCAACGCAACAAGGAAGTAATGAGTGATCGGAATGCATTTATCATTGCGAATGTAATAATACATTTTTGTTATTTCAAAATTCTAACGAAGTAGTCTTGGGTTGTAAATAATTAATGGTTTTCTTTTTTTTTTTTTATTAAAGTGAAAGGCAAACGATCAATACCTGATGGTAAGTGATTACCGTCGCCCACAGGCATCTGCAACACCAGAGAATATTAGGTGGATGGGAGAGAGGACGAAAAGTTCAGAAGAAGTGAACTTAGCTAAAGCCAATGTTTTTTTTTATTGGAAAAGCGGCAAACGAGCGAGCGGTTCACCTGATGGTAAGTGATTACCGTCGCCCACATACATCTGCAATACTATTGGTCATAGGTGCTGCAGATGCGTTGCCGGCCTATAAGGATATTTGGGAGTTAGGAGAGAGGAAGAGGAGGAAGATGGGGAGGGGGAGTGGGCCTCCAGTTACCTCACTCACTGAACGAAACGCAGCAGCATATGATGCCTCTACTTAGCGCCGGTATTCTGCGAGGTTGTGGCACTGCCCCGTTCGTGCAGCAGCATAAGCCGCTGCTTGGTTCCATCGTGTACAAAATATAACATAAATAGTATAATAATTCATAAGGTTTTTGTGCTACAATTTGTTATTTCCTTGATGGTTTAAGTGCTTAAAAACATAGACGTTAAGCAAACTGAGCGATTTGTCTGCAAGTGTGAAATCTCCGTGTTTGTTCAGCGTGTGCTCGGTGTTACCTCGGATATACTCCGATAAGGGTAATCCCCGGGATGAGGCGTGAAGCACGAACCGGCTGGCGGTTCTTTTCGGTTTACAAATTTAATTGTGTATTTTGTCTTTTGCGAGAGTATCGTAATTTATCATGGGATAATTTTGAAGTAACATGTTAATTAAATAAGATGTAAAAATAGAAAAACTAAATGTCAATTTAGAGGTATTTAAAATATGAATACTTACATTTAATATTTCGAAGATTCCTTCAAGCCCTCTTCTCATGATCATTTTTTTTTTACAGAAGAAGGAGGCAAACGAGCATGTGGCTCACCTGATGGTAAGTGATCACAGACGGCCACGAACATCCGCAACACCAGAGGAGCTACAGATGCGCTGCGGCCTTTAAGGTAGGAATAGCCTCTTTTCTTGAAGGTCCCTAAGTCGTAACTGTTCGGAAATACCGCTGGCATTAGCTGATTCCACAAAGTCGAAGTGCGTGGCAGAAAACTTCGAGTCAAACGCACACCACCACAGAATGCCAACAATCTATGCGGTATTGACGGAACTTGGAATTCTGTCGGCATGTACGATGGTGAAACTGAGCGGCTGGGATCAATCCGAACAGTTCCTCAGAATATTCCCCGTGGAAAATTTTGTAAAAAATGCAAAGAGAAGCAACATCTCTTCGCAAGGCCAAAGGATCAAGCCGATCAAAGAGAGCTTGTTCCCGACAATTCGAGCGGCTCGACGTTGGATGCGGTTGGAAGGCGGGAAATGGAAGAAGTAGGTACTGGGGTGCCCCCGCCCAGAGATATTAGAACAAATGATGTCCTTCTGGCCAATTTCGACCACGGCGACAACTTTCGTATACAATCTGTCATCTGTCGAATAAGCCTTGTCAACAGTACTGGAGATATCATTGTGCCTTGAAGTGTACGCTCAAACACAGATGAGGTCACTCGTCTTCACCGTCCCATACCCGTTGTAATGCTTATGTGATAAGGTCAGAGGAAGGGGCTGACACAGTATCGGAGACACGAGTCAATATCCGACACCAGGTGTTGGTGTAGGGCAGGTACTCAAACCAATATGAATAGCTTGATAACAGACTTCACATAGCTTGGAATTTATTCTTGGACTTGCGTAATATTATCCACATAATATATATATATGATATAGATGGAATACGCTTTACAGTACTCGATATACGCTGACGAATGTAATAGATTCAAAGTACAACGGATTAACAATTGCGACTTAAGTATAAAAAAAGTAGAGTAGCAGCCCACTGCTGGGAATATGCCTCCTTCGAAAATACCTGAGAGATTTCGGCTCTGATATTGTAGTATCACGTCATGGCCGTTAACGTCATTCACAACTATAAGTTATCATTCATGCGTTTATAGTTCATTAGAGATCATTGGAGACTCGTTCCTCATCCTATGCAGGCCGTTAGAGGGAAAAGGACAATTGTCTGCTGTCTGCTGATGATGACGATATTAATTTATCCCTATAGCGAAAGGCAAAGGACTTTAGTCCATACAGCCAGGTCTGTTCTCTTTCACCGATACTACCAACAGCTAAGCAGCCGTAAAGCGTTCCCTTCCAACCGATTGTTTGAATTCCGTATTGCGCCCGTGAACAAAGTGTAATGGACGGGAGTGAGAACGATTTCCGTTGACAGTAAAATTAAAACAGCTCATTGCGGGCGGCCGTGAGACGCGTCCGTACGATTGGATTCGGACACGGCGGGGAGAGGGGCAATCATGAAGGTACGCGGTCGTGGTACGTGACCAAGTAGTCTTTTTAACGGTAAGCGATTGCTTTCTGTCTCATTGAATGTCGAATTCTTGGGGTGTTTTATAATTATATAGGAATTTTTTGGATGAGTCCGGCTCTCTCGGTTAAGCACACGTTCTCACTGAAATTTCTTTCTACGTGGTAGAGCTAAGAGGCGGCTTAAGCTGCTGCTCGAATGTGCCGGCTCGATCGGATTGATGCCACGGCCTCGCAGCATACCGGCGTGAAGTAGAGGCATCTTGTGCTTTTGCGTTTCGTTCGGTGAGTGAGGTAACCGGAGGCCCACATCCCCTCCCTATTCCTCTCCACTTCCCTCCCATCTCCTAAATATCCTTAAAGACCGGCAACGCACCTGCAGCACCTATGGTGTTGCAGATGTATGTGGGTGTCGGTAATCGCTTATCATCAGGTGAACCGCTTGTTCGTTTGCCGTCATTTCCATAAAAAAAAAAATATTGGCTTTAGGTCTTCCCGAGTATACTATCATGTATCTGATTGACACTGTGTCGTTGGTATCTATCATGGTTATTGGACATTATATTTCGATATCCCAACACTCACACATTTACAAACACTGACTTCTCTACTTTTTAATCCATATAAGACATGCTCGCCCCTTTATTTGCTCCTTGTTGTAATGTTCAGCAGTGGAACTGAATGGAAGATGAATAAAGGTCATCGCAGGATAAACGTAACGAAGTGTCTTTCGTCTGTTTCTTCTCCATTACAGGAACCTCATTACGTAACGGTGGTAGATCTATAATGTACGTTTCTAATGTTATTGTATATGTTTGATATCTTTTAATGAATAAACAACACAACTGATCACGGCAAACAGCCGTCGGACAGAACGCCAATTTCACAATTAATAAACAGTTTCGAGACGGAATTGTTCGTTATTGCCAACGCCGGTAGGGGTTCCAGAACAAACCCCGCGGGGATTAGGGGGGGGGGGGGTTCGGTGAAGCGGGCACAATTTCCGTGCCTCGGGCTACTTGGACCGAACCTCGAATGTTATGGGCGGGCGTGTTTTATCATTAATGTCTCTTTGACGTGGTAACTTCGTTTTCGCGCAAATGCAATTTGGAAATTGAATGTGTTGGGTTTTCGCTTAAAAGGTATTTGTCGCGTTTCAGTTTATTCTGTTATGATGCCCTGTGGGACTGGGCCTGCCAAGTTGCTCGCAGAACTGTCAACCGTTCTGCGAGCGTACAGGCAAACGCGCCGACCGTGTTGCGGGAAGTCGATAGATGCAGATGGCTCAGGACCGAGCTTGGTGGCAATCTTTTGGGGGAGACCTAAGTTCAGCAGTGGACTTGTGATAGGCTGATGATTGATAGCATACGTTAACATGGTAATACCATCAAGATAATTATAATAAATTATATGTTATTATATGATTAATTACAGTTAGATATTCCTTACGACTCCAGAAGTGCTATAGGCTGTTTTAATGAACGACAATCATACAAACAAATCATACAAAATCATACAAATAATCGTGGTAGAGCCAAGCGGCGGCTTTTGCTGTCGCAGGAATGGGCCGGCTCGTCCGGATAAGTACCACGGCCTCGCAGAATACCGGCGTGAAGTAGAGGCATCTTGTGCTTCTGCGTTTCGTGCGGTGAGTGAGGTAACCGGAGGCCCTCTCCCCCCTCCCCCCTCCCCAAATATGGTAGCGGTATATAATTTTGAGCTACCCCAGGAGGGTACCAGTACCTACGGTTCTGGAGAATCCCTCACTGAGCATCCACGTTCAGGCTTTCCTACGCTACCTAATCGTGGATGCTCAGTCTGCCCCGCGTATTCTGGGGGGGGCAATATTCCGCTCTCTTTCTTTCCTACTCGAGGCAAACGCAGCAAGGAAACTATGGCATCCCCTACCGCGCTCGCCGTGGTTCTGCAATATCAGGGGACTCCACTCGAACCTTAGCGCCGTTCATTACCATCTTGAAACGGCGAAGCCGGCCTTGCTTTTCTTACAGAGACTCAGATATCGTCTCCGGCTGATACCTCTTATCTCCATTACCCGGGGTACAAACTGGAACACTCCTTTGTGCCCCGTGCCGGAGTTTGCGTATACGTCAGAGATGATATCTGTTCTCGACGCCTCGGTAGTCTTGAAGGTTTGGACCTTTCTACCCTTTGGCTGCGCATCGACAGCGACGACCATCCGCGCGTCTATGCGTGCCTTTACAGGTCCCATAGCGGTAATACCGTAACTGACCGACTCATCGACCACATCCAAATGGCTACAGATTCCGTGCTACAACAGATCCCATCCGCAGAGATCGTGATTCTCGGCGATTTTAATGCCCACCACACCGATTGGCTCGGTTCTCGCATAACCGATCATGCGGGGAGATCTGTTCACGACTTTGCATTAGCATATGGCCTGACACAACTGGTAACCTCGCCGACGCGGATCCCAGACGTGGAAGGTCATACACCTTCCTGTTGGACCTTTTGCTGACCTCACACCCGGACGGATATTTGGTCTCAGTCGATGCCCTCTTGGCTCGTCGGACCACTGTCTGATCCGGAGTGTAGTGCCTATCGCGCGCCAATCCCGAACGCGATCTGCGGGGTTCCGCCGTGTGTGGCACTATAGGTCGGCAGATTGGGATGGAATGCGGTCTTTCTTTGCTTCCTACCCATGGGGGCAGGTTTGCTTCTCGCTGGATGATCCCAACGTCGTTGCAGATTCTGTCACCGATGTGGTACTTCAGGGAATGGAACTTTTATTCCGTTCTCTGCAGTGCCTGTCGGAGGTAAATCCCAGCCTTGGTTTGGTCGCACCTGCAAAATAGCGTCACGCCGAAAGCGGAAGTGCTACCAGGCCTGGGCCGATGCATCGGCGTCTCGGGATGCAAAACCAGTGCTCTTAAAACAGAGTACAACTCTGCCTCCAGGTCCTTCAAAGAGTTATCGCTGCGGCAAAGTTAAAAGCACATTGGCAAAATTGGCGAGAGACTAGTTCGCCTCCCATCGGGATCCCGCGCATTCTGGGGGCAATATTCCGCTCTCTTTCTTTCCTACTCGAGGCAAACGCAGCAAGGAAACTATGGCATCCCCTACCGCGCTCGCCGTGGTTTCTGCAATATCAGGGGACTCCACTCGAACCTTAGCGCCGTTCATTACCATCTTGAAACGGCGAAGCCGGCCTTGCTTTTCTTACAGAGACTCAGATATCGTCTCCGGCTGATACCTCTTATCTCCATTACCCGGGGTACAAACTGGAACACTCCTTTGTGCCCCGTGCCGGAGTTTGCGTATACGTCAGAGATGATATCTGTTCTCGACGCCTCGGTAGTCTTGAAGGTTTGGACCTTTCTACCCTTTGGCTGCGCATCGACAGCGACGACCATCCGCGCGTCTATGCGTGCCTTTACAGGTCCCATAGCGGTAATACCGTAACTGACCGACTCATCGACCACATCCAAATGGCTACAGATTCCGTGCTACAACAGATCCCATCCGCAGAGATCGTGATTCTCGGCGATTTTAATGCCCACCACACCGATTGGCTCGGTTCTCGCATAACCGATCATGCGGGGAGATCTGTTCACGACTTTGCATTAGCATATGGCCTGACACAACTGGTAACCTCGCCGACGCGGATCCCAGACGTGGAAGGTCATACACCTTCCCTGTTGGACCTTTTGCTGACCTCACACCCGGACGGATATTTGGTCTCAGTCGATGCCCTCTTGGCTCGTCGGACCACTGTCTGATCCGGAGTGTAGTGCCTATCGCGCGCCAATCCCGAACGCGATCTGCGGGGTTCCGCCGTGTGTGGCACTATAGGTCGGCAGATTGGGATGGAATGCGGTCTTTCTTTGCTTCCTACCCATGGGGGCAGGTTTGCTTCTCGCTGGATGATCCCAACGTCGTTGCAGATTCTGTCACCGATGTGGTACTTCAGGGAATGGAACTTTTATTCCGTTCTCTGCAGTGCCTGTCGGAGGTAAATCCCAGCCTTGGTTTGGTCGCACCTGCAAAATAGCGTCACGCCGAAAGCGGAAGTGCTACCAGGCCTGGGCCGATGCATCGGCGTCTCGGGATGCAAAACCAGTGCTCTTAAAACGAGTACAACTCTGCCTCCAGGTCCTTCAAAGAGTTATCGCTGCGGCAAAGTTAAAGCACATTGGCAAAATTGGCGAGAGACTAGTTCGCCTCCCATCGGGATCCCGCGCATTCTGGTCTCTCGCCAAGGCTGTCCAGGGAATTTCTGTCAGCCATCTCTCCCATCTCTACACAAGGAGGATGATTCGCTGGCCCATACTGCAAAGAAAGCCGATCTCTTGGGCTCTCTTTTTGCATCCAACTCGACTCTTGATGACCGGGGAAACTCTCCACCTACCATCCCGTGGTGTAAGTGCTCCATGCCGGAAATTCAGTTTCTGCAGAGCTCAGTGCGAAAGGCACTCCGCTCCTGGACATTCATAAGTCGAGTGGGCCGGACGGAATCCCTCAATTGTGCTGAGGATGTGTGCCCCTGAGTTGGCACCGGTTCTCACGCGTCTTTTCCGGCACTCCTACTCTTCAGGCGTCGTCCCGGAATCTTGGAAGACAGCATTTGTGCATCCAATACCGAAAAAGGCGACCGCTCTGATCCGTCCAACTACAGGCCTATTGCCATCACCCCTTGTTATCTAAAATAATGGAGTCACTCATCAACACCCAGCTCCTGGGGTACCTGGAGGAACACCAGCTGATCAGTGACCGACAGTACGGTTTCCGTCGCGGACGATCAGCTGGTGATCTTCTAGTTTACCTGACTCACCGATGGGCAGAAGCAGTTGAGTCTAAGGGGGAGGCTTTGGCGGTTAGTCTGGACGTAGCGAAAGCATTTGATAGGGTTTGGCATAAAGCGCTTCTTTCAAAGCTTTCATCTTACGGGGTTCCTGAGAGATTGTGCAACTGGGTCACCAGCTTCCTCACGGATCGGAGCATCAAGGTTGTTGTCGACGGTGCATGCTCTGACCCCAAACCCGTGAATGCTGGTGTTCCACAAGGCTGTGTGCTATCTCCCACTCTGTTTCTTCTGCATATCAACGACATGCTACAAATCAGTAGCATTCATTGCTATGCAGACGACAGCACGGGTGATGCCCTATATACAGGCCGTGCGAATATTTCTCGGGAACACGTCGACGAGTGCCGGAACAAACTTGTGTCTGAAGTCGAGACCTTGTTATTTAAAGTCTCGGATTGGGGTCGACGTAATTTGGTCCTATTCAACCCCAAAAAGACACAGGTTTGCGCGTTCACCGCTAAAAAGAATCCCTTTGTCGTTTCTCCTCTTTTTGAGAACATTCCCCTTATTGCCTCAGCCAGTATCAGAATCCTTGGCGTTGACATATCGAGCGACGTTCAGTTCCGTGGTCACTTGGAGGGAAAGGCCAAATTGGCCTCCAAAAAGCTTGGTGTGCTCTGTAGAGCGGGACAGTATTTCATGCCGGTCCACCGTTTGCAACTTTATAAGGCGCAAGTTCGGCCCCACATGGAATACTGTTCTCATCTCTGGGCAGGGGCACCCCAGTACCAACTCCTTCCATTTGACCGCATCCAACGTCGAGCGGCTCGAATTGTCGGCGACCAAGCTCTCTCTGATCGGCTTGATCCTTTGGCCTTGCGAAGAGATGTTGCTTCTCTTTGCATTTTTACAAAATTTTCCACGGGGAATGTTCTGAGGAACTGTTCGGATTGATCCCAGCTGCTGAGTTTCACCATCGTACATCGCGACTGAATTCGAAGTTCCATCGATACCACCTAGATGGTTGGCATTCCACCACAGTGCGTTTTAATCGAAGTTTTCTGCCACGCACTTCGACTTTGTGGAATCAGCTGTCGCCAGCAGTATTTCCGAATAGTTACGACTTAGGGACCTTCAAGAAAAGAGCTTATTCCTTCCTTAAAGGCTGGCAGCGCATCTGTAGCTCCTCTGGTGTTGTGGATGTTCGTGGGCGTCGGTGATCACTTACCATCAGGTGAGCCGCACGCTCGTTTGCCCCCTTCTTCTATAAAAAAAAAAAAAAAAAAAACAAACGTTTAATGAAATCTGGCATAGATGTATCACTCACTTTTACTTGTTAAACACAAGTCATATAAAGAGCCTATACCTTCCTTAAAGACCGGCAACGCACCTGCAGCATCTATGGTGTTGCAGATGTACGTGGGCGACGGTAATCACTTACCATCAGGTGAACCGCTTGCTCGTTTTCCGTCAATTCTATAAAAAAAAAGTCTGATATGGCTAAGGATCCTAGTTGTAACTTTTTATTTTTGGTAAGTGAGGCAAACGAGCAAGCGGCTAAGGTACATCTGCAATACCAGAGGAGCTGCAGGCGCTGTGCCGGTCTAAAGGGTTATTTGTATGAAGGGAAGGATGACGAGGAGGTGGGTTGGGAAGGAGGTGGTGGGTGAAATGCACACAAGATGCCTCTTCCTCACATCGGTATTCTGTGCGTCGGCCCATTCGAGCAGCTGCCAAAGTTGCCGCTTGTCTGTACCATGTTTATTTTTTTTTATGGGAAAGGCGGCAAACGAGCAATAGGTTCACCTGATGGTAAGTGATTACCGTCGCCCACATGTACTATGAAACAATTCAATTACCGGTGACTCCAGAAGGATTATCGGACTTCAAAGAGACAAAGGTTCACGAATCCATTGACACATCAAGTCTGAATTGAAACAAAATTAAGTTCACTCTTGGTTTGTTCCGTTGCATAATATTAAAATTTATATAATCCCTCGTGAGATATTTTTTGAAATTAATATTATCATAAACAGTTTTAACACTCCAACGAATCTCAAGTATTATTACCATCAGAATGGGGTTAGTGGATCCTTTGTTGTTGTTCGATCTAAAACTAAACCGGTATCGAGCAATCGACTAAATGAACACAACAAACAAACACAATGGTAGAAAACACGTCACACGTTTTAACCGTTCGTCCATCCATTTGGTGAAGAACACGGTAACCCCCACCCCGATGTCGTGGGGCTGAGCGGCGAATGTTCCCATTGTGGCGGGCCGCTGCGACCCGTGTAATGATCTCACGTCCCCCGTGCGTGTCCCGATAAAGGGTTAAGTACACACTAACAACCCGACGTGAGTCACAAATCCACCATTATTATGTTATTGTGGGAGCCGTGTCGCCGGGGTCCCACATTTACATATAATTTAACATGAAATGTGGGCAATAATTCATGGCCACGTTCTATTATAAAGTGTTCAAGTCGACGTTTTTCATGTTGCCGTCTGGCTTGTTACTTTACACGAAAAAAATTAAAAAAAAAAAAATCGGTTCGTGTAATGTGCTAACAGTTACGAATAAAATGCAAGCTCTCTTATCACGCACTACGAAATAACGGAGTGCGCATAGCGTCGTATATTTCATCGTAAATATTAATTTGAAGTGGTTCAAAACATGCTCCGTATTTATTTATGAGCGATAAACAAAGCATAAACGAATCGATCGAGCGAATGTTCGTTGATTCCTAACCGTGGAATAATAAAATCGATGTGTGGAGAACATAACAATACAGGATAAAAGCGAGACCCCTTCAGCGGCGCGATTGACGACAAATCTCAAAGTACAAATTATCTATGCATCGCTTGACACGAATTCAAATGAAGGCATTCGCTGTTCAAAATATTAATCGATGTGAGAGACTTATTGAATATATTTACCACGATTTATGTCCAATTAGCAGCCGGTGCGTGAATTGAATTGTTTGTGCCCAAAATCTGTATAAATACCACAATATTTACGATAATGTCCGGCCGTTTGAATAGGCGGCTCGGCAAACGCGCCGCGGGAGAGAAGCTCTCGGAGTAGTTTATTATACGGCGGCGAAGGGTTAGCTCTTTGTATGACGTTTTCATGTTAATTTACGCGCTGGCTGACAAGGTGGTCCGTCAGACCCCGGGCGGGTTACGGGCTCAGGATTTTAAAAATGATATTTTAGTGTTAATACGCTCGTTGAATGTGATTCTCTGCTCAATTTATCTCAGTGTAAAAGGAATATTTACGAGATGGGACTACGAGCTCGTTATTAAATATCGGGTCTTGTACAGAGCGCCGACGGAACAGGTTTGATACTTATTTCTAACCGATAACTAATAGGTATATGAAATCGACGTCTGCTTTATTATGCAATTAAATTGAAATGTAAATGAAATTATTATTTACGGATTTAAGGACCCTCTAAATAACTTTTGATTTCTTTTTAATGGCAAAGGCGGCAAACGCGCATTAGGTTCTCCTGATGGTAAGTGATTACCATCGCCCACATACATCTCCAACACCAGAGGAGCTACATGTGCGTTGCTGGCCTTTAAGAGTATTTGGGAGATGGGAGGGAGGATAAGGAGTGGAATGGGGAGGGGGAGTGGGCCTCCGGTTACCTCACTCACCGAACGAAACGCAGAAGCCCAAGATGCCTCTACTTCACGCCGGTATTCTGCGAGGTCGTGGTATTAATCCGGTCGAGCCGGCCCATTCGAGCAGTAGCTAAGGCCGCCGCTAAGGCCGCCTTGCTTGGCTCTACCGCGTTAGAAATTTCTATTGTTTTGAATCATATCGCGACTTGAGACGCGATAAAGAGTTAAAATCTAAAGTCAAACACCTTCAGCCCCCCGTGACCACATGAAACATCATCATACAATTTAAAGAAGTACCTGATAAAATCCGTAAATAAAAATCTCATTTCGATGTGTGTGTATACGGTTAAATACAAGAAATCATATTGGGGCGCAATAATCGCATATGTAGTTAAAGCCTCTTAATAAAGAAAAAAAAAAGAAGTCATAAAATTGAAATGCATGTTTCGAGATAATATTCAGCTGTGCTCCATGCTGCTGTGGCTTCACGATTCTAAGTCCGCTGGTGGAATTAGATTACGGTGACAATTTTTGCACTCTATCGTCATTTATCAATTGAGCAGGTATTACTGATGTTCTTGACGATGACTTCACATACAGGCATATTAGTAATAAGTAATAATTTAAATATAGAATTGTTGAGTTAACCCTTCACATATCATAATTTTTTAACCGCCGAAATACAACTGTCATAAGTCATATCAAGACCAAGGAAACTAGAAGGTTCGAAGATGTATACCTTTCATTTTAAAATTAATTTACTACTCCTAAAACCTATCGAGATAATGTCTAACTACAAAGTACCCGCCCAATGCTTATTTCCGAGCGGTTAAACATTTCATAATGCCTCATTATTATCATAAATTAATTACGCTCGCGTTTGTTCAGCTCGGTTGGTTTAATTGCTACTTTGAAACAAGCACCGTGCTATGATCAAAGCTTCGTGGGCGCGATCATTTGGACGTAAATCGTTGACTTCGGCGTACTCTAATGATGATTGTGTATGATGGAGAGAGTACATTACTAATGCGGTTCATATTCTTTTATGATGTTTTGGCTCTGTTACTGACCTAGTGACGTCTGAAGAACTCATCGGTGTTTTGCTATATCTCTCATGTCCTAGGACAATGTAATGGGAACACATTAATCGTGCAACTCAAACGTAATATAATCTTTTACATTGGATATTTTAAATACACGAGTACATCCAATTATGTTGTCATTAGTAATGTCTAAAGATCAGCAAGCTGAAGTGGCAATGCGCCGGCCACATAGCTCGCAGAACTGACAACCGCTGGGGAAAAAAGGTTCTCGAGTGGCAGCCACGTACAGGCGAACGCAGTGCAGGACGACCCCCCACAAGATGGAGTGACGACCTGCGCAGTGTTGCGGGAAGTCGATGGATGCAGGTGGCACAGGACCGAGGTTCGTGGCAATCTTTGGGGGAGACTTATGTTCAGCAGTGGACTTGTGATAGGCTGAAATGAAGATGATGATGATGATAGTAGTGTCTTTATCATTTCATTCAACCTCTCTTTTTAGGCATGTCATCGACTCTAAGATATTCGCAATCACCCATTACATCATTAATATTACAAAGGATGTGTCAGACCAGTATCCGTTAAAGGTGTCAACGATTTTTTTTAATTATAAAGATTCTAACAAATCACCAGGACATATATATATATATATGTGCTGGTGATACTGATTATTATATTTAAAATAGGAGGATAGGAGAGGAGATAAAGAAGACGCGCAGTATTCTACAGCTTCCAGTATCCAAAGAGCGATGAGTATTATTCTATTACCTAGATGAAAAGGCACTTCTGTGAACAATGGCATATCCAGCAACTTCCACTATTTATTTTTATAAAAGAATGGGGCAAATGATCATGCGGCTCACCTGATGGTAAGTGATCACCGACACCCACGAACATCCGCAACACTAGAGGAGCTACAGATGGGCTGCCGGCCTTCTAGGAAGGAAAAAGCTCTTTTCTTGAAGGTCTCCAAGTCGTAACTGTTAGGAAATTCCGATGGCGACAGCTGCTTCCACAAAGTCGAATTGCGTGTCAGAAAACTTCGAGAAAAACGCACTGTGGTGGAATGCCAACCATCTAGGTGGTATTACTGAGATTGCCCTGAGAGATTCAAAATAAAGTTGAAGATTTACACAGGTGCATGGTGGCATATTATAAGGTCCTGCTTAAATTTGTTAAATTAGGTAATGAGTTAAATGTGTTAGGAAACGCTGAGAACTGGGTTTCAAAAGTGGTAATGAAATGCTCGTTTTTAACTACCGGTCTGTATACTTTCGAAAGTTTATCGGACTCAAGTCTCAAAGCTCATATCAAACAATTCATGCCTGAATTCCAACATGGCTCAGGTTCATATCCTGCAGCTGCTAATGTAAGGTAAATTCGGATGAATCTTCTGTCGCCAGAGCCTCGTTTATTTACTGTCAAGGTGGACCACGAATAGGTAAGTTTGGATAAAGGGATGATATTGCACCCTTACACTGCCAAGCAGGTGCTACTGGCATCAAAAGCAGGGTCTTGTTTTTTTTCTCAGGAAGGTCTTCCAGCACATGCTGGGTAAGGTGAGATGAGGGATTGTTGCCTTAGGCCGTCCTCTAAACGATACCGATTATTAAAACTAAAAAAAAAAACAGAATAAATAACAGATTCGATAACGTACATCAGTCAATCTTCGCCTATCATTAACCCTTTCCATTTGGCATTAAAAGAAGATCGGCATTCTGCAAGATTAAATTTTCAAAGTAGTTTTCTGAGTTATTACACTAAATATGTCATCGTCCTTTGATTCGGATGCATTAATAAGCGGCAGCGTGAGGTATGAATTATGACCGGTGGAAATAGATGGCTGCTTTAGTGATGTCAACGGACAGAACAGTCGATAAAACGACACGCTTTGCAGCTAGTGTCTTCAATAATTTAAAGTTTAGTTCCTTGTAAATAAACGTTAAATTTGATTTTGCTGTTAAAGTGTAAATGCATCTCAATATCTTTATACACTAACCTAACGATACGAACGTAGAATACGCTTTTTATGTCATTAAACTATACTAGATGCTTGGGGTATAATGTTGTAATTTGTCAGTCGGTTAAGATGATTTTGACTCATGGGTTCCATTGTTAATAATCGTTCACACTAGTTGCATATTATTTTTCTTTATTCCTCGAATAGTTAAGCTAATTTAAAAAACGTTTTTCAAAGTTTGACATAAAACAAGAAAACATATATGAAATGAAGTATTACATTATTATTGTGATTCAGACAAAGTCTGAAATATATGAAATACTATAATATCGATAACAATATTTTGTGTAATGTAACATCACTGGTTGTGGGCGCACCTGTCTCTCATAAAGTATCACAGCATAAATATAAAACGACCAAAATAAACTAGCCCCTTTAATCTTTACTTACCACTTGCGTTTGATACTAACGGTCGGATTTTAATTGACAACTAAAGTTGTGTGCGTTCTCGGTCATTTTTTTTTATTTTTTTTTATATTTTATAGACTACACCCGAAACTGAAGGAGGCTACATTGATATTGTGATGTGAAAAATTACCCCCTTTTATATTTCAAACATTAGGGTTTTTGTAGTAAAAAAAAAAATCTTCCCAGATCGTTCAATGATCATGCAACTTTAATAATCACGAACTTATCATTAGTAAATCGAGCGGAGTTCTTAAAAAATAGAAGCAACTGCATGCAACCCCGAAGTTTAAGCTTAAATGTTTTCCTCCTCTCTTTTAAAGCCTGTAAATTCTGCACCTGGTAGACCCAAGCGACGGGTTTTGCTCCTGCTTGAATAGGCTGGCTCGAACGGGGTAGTACCACGACCTCGCAGAATACCGGCGTGTCGAATCCTTCGAAGAATGAGGTACCGGAGCGAACATATTTCCCCTATTTCCCCTCCTCATCATCCCTCTCCCAAATATCTATAAGAGACGACTGCGCACTTTTAGCTCCTCTGGTGTTGCAAATATACATGGGCGACGGTAATCACTTTCAATCTCACCCCCCCCCCCACCCCCTCCTTTACAATAAATGAAAAAAAGTCATTACGATTTGCAAGGCTTTCCTTTAGTAGTCTATCACAACACCCATCTAGAGATGGCGTGGAGAAACCTTACGCCGATACGACAAGAATTAAACGTTGTTTAAATAAAATCATGTTACGTTCAATACGTGATAAATTGTGTTAAACTTATGGAATTAATAAATTAAAGTTAACCTGCTATGATCCCAAAGTAAACAATAAAATGAGTTACTGAGAAATTTCCTAATCTAATAATAAAGTAGGTGCCCTTAAAAAGCACACTAGAAGTTAAAAGAACATAGATTGTCAATAATTAAATATAAAAATTACGGTCATAAAACACTCTATTAAATTACCAATACCTCGCCCATGTCATTGTATTCGCGAACGACAGATACGCGCATGTTCATAGACCATAAATCATGAGCCCATTCTAATGGATAACTAGATATAAATCTATTAATGCAAAGTTTTGAATGCACGTTTCGCATGCTCCAAGAACATTCGCGTCATGGACTTCCACTAGGCTATAAATATGTTCGGCGCATACAACAATAACTTGTTATTTAAAATTGCTATTCGTTCAACAGTGTTGCAATTAATTAACATCGCAGTAATAATTAACGTTTCTGTTATAATTAACGTTGCAGGAGCGAATGTATTCTATGTTAATTTTGGAGATAAATAGCTCGATGGTTAAGTAGATAAATGATGGTATATAATTAGTGCATTTGTGTAATTTTTTATATTACAGAGAAGTACAGTTTTTTTTTTTTATTCGAACGGAGGTAAACAGGCAATCGGCTCACCTGATGGCAAGTGATTACCGACGTTCACTTACTTCTGCATACTAGAAGAGCTGCTGGTGCGTTGCCGGCACCTTTAAGGATATTTGGGGAGGAGAGAGTGGGAGTGAGCCTCCAGTTACCCCACACATCGTGTTATTTTTTAACATGGTTTCGTTAATCCAAAACATGGTTATCAATAAACAAAACCGTGTCTTGGATGTGAATCTCCAAGAGTAGCCCGGACAAACATACAGACAGAATTTTAAAAACCGGTATTGTGCAAATAATTATATGAACAAAGAAAAAAAATTGTTATTTCGAAATCACAGACAGACACTGTAATTTTATTTATATGCATAGATAAAGTCAATATGTCGACGCAACGTTAGCTTTTTTTCAAAACTGAATGATTGAAAAGTCATTTAAATCAAAAGATTCTCCATCAGAAACATTACTGGTTTATTTTTTTTATAGAAGAAGGGGGCAAACGAGCATATGGTTCACCTGATGGTAAGTGATAAGCGACGCCCACGACCATCCGCAACACCAGAGGAGCTACAGATGCGCTGCCGGCCTTTAAGGAAGGAATAAGCTCTTTTCTTGAAGGTCCCTAAGTCGTAACTATTCGGAAATACTGCTGGCGACAGCTGATTCCACAAAGTCGAAGTGCGTGGCAGAAAACTTCGAGTAAAACGCACTGTGGTGGAATGTCAACCATGTAGGTGGTATCGATGGAACGTGTAATTCCTTGCCGTTTGTCGGTCCCCTGTAATACCGTGGTAGCCTAGCGGTCAGGGCGCTCACTTTATTTTCATAGGGCATGAGTGACCTAGGTTTCTTCTTAGCAACTTTCTTCCTGTATTTACCACGTGGTCGGCGGTGAAGGAAATATTAAAAAATATATATTATTTCGAGGATATGTGAAGCCCGCCATCCCGCACTGGAGTCACAAGTTGGAGTATTATAATTTTTTTTAAATCTGTGTGTTTTGTGAGCCTGACATTTTAAAATATTTGTTTTTTTTTTTTTAAAAGAATACTAGCAATGATAGTCGAGTAACATTACTAATATTCCTGTTAACCTTCCGTTAAATGGTGGGCACGAACATACGACGTCATGTTTACCGGTCCCCAACCTAACCCATTAGAGACTATTGGCGCTTGTGTACCATATAAATCGTTCCTTCTTTCTTTTCTCTCTTTCACTGGAGCAGCGTGCCTTCCCGGCTCCAAAACCCTCACAGATACTCGTTGTTGAGACGGAGGCCTTTGCCCAGCAGCGCGCACTTGCAGACCGTTACTTTAGTTTACTTTACACAATCGTTCGTCTATCTGTCCTGCATGTTGCAATGTCACTTCGACGCGGCGGTGCGATGTGACATGCCGACAACGATCGCAACGGCGCACGGGGACGAGCCCCGGGCACGCGAGGCTCGATGTTCCGCACGTACTCGTACATTTGAAATTTTACGAGGCGAGCGATAAATTTGATTAAATAACGTAGGTGCCAATTGATATTCCCAAGAAGCGGTTTTTGTTTTTGTTACTTTATTTTTCTTCACAGCCTCACCAACCAAAAAGAGTTACACCAAACATACGGCTTACCAACTGTACATTCATATTTATTTCAATTGTCATTTACAGTCTGTACAAAATGCTTTCTTGGAACATTGTATTTTGGAAAAACTACATAGTTTTTTTTTAATTCTTTATTGTAAACATTATGATAAATTTACAATTTTAATAATAAACAAGATAAATGTAGAAAGACGAGCTTAACCCTAAGCAGAGTTCTCTTCCAGCAAACCCTTGAGGAAAGAAAACTATTATTATTATACAAGTAGGTAGTTGTGTACTTAATTAATACATAATATCTTAACTAATATAATTGTAAGTTAACAATACATAAGTTGGTTGTTTTCATTTGTTTTCTTCTATCAATGTTGTTAAATGTATTGGGCTTGTGTGAATATTTACCGGCATAGTTACAGTAGTAGATATGCGAAAACAGACAGACTTTAATTTTAATAACATTATCCATACAGATTATTAAAGCGTTCAGGAAGCAAAGCTAAAAGAAATCAGAAGATCATTCTGAATTAGTTACATTTTATCAATTTTTAATTGTACAAGAAATGTTATTATAAAAATTCAAGATATTTCTATAATAGTTTATTTACGCTTGATTCTAATATATTTGTGCCATTTTGTTCGATAACTTAGTCCCACTTTAGTGACATAATCCTATTGCTGTAGATATTTTGGGACCTCTGATCATTAAACTGCGACCAGTAGTTTTGACAGTGCTCTTCTGTTTGTTAACCTAACACTACCTAAAGAATTCTTAATAGACCGCAATGGGGGGTGCAAGATCAGGGCTATATGTTGGATGCATTAACACGTCCCAACCAAGCTCACTTATAGGTTCGAATCAATGGTTTTGTCCAATCCCACCATACAGACGGCATCAACTTATTGCGATTCGATCCGGGTTTCGCTATAGTCTGTGGAGCTTCATTGCCCCTTGCCCATGATATTTTTCGCACGTTCTTATCGGAGGTTTTTTTTTTTTTTATAGAAGAAGGGGGCAAACGAGCGTGCGGCTCACCTGATGGTAAGTGATCACCGACGCCCACGAACATCCACAACACCAGAGGAGCTACAGATGCGCTGCCGGCCTTTAAGGAAGGAATAAGCTCTTCCACTTTTGATCACCAGTGATCAATATTTTTTAGGTTCGGTTGCATTATGTTTCAATAGAGAATCGCTTCTTTCAGTGAGCTCGTGTAGCACCAAAACATTGAGCTTTGTTTTTATATAAAACAGGCTTACGTTTGACTTCAATCTCGCTTAATAAACCCTCATGTATACCCTATTATGGTGGCCACATTGATATATTGACCTGATTGATATTACTGATAATGACGTAAAAGCTAGTACTTGACAGGGAGACCAATCAAGTGAGAAATGCACAATAGTCGAATACATTTGATGTAATGAAAGCGATCACGTTAAAAGCGAAACAAAACAACAAACAGTTTCGAGAACTTTCAGACGTGATCAGATTCGAAGGGAAGGTTCTATTCCCGAATCGTAACAGCGCGTATCGGTTGTGTAGACACGTAACAATCAACCTTCACTTCACAGAAGCCTGCCGCAGACGTCTCTCGATACAATCGGAACTGCGACTGCATTTCCAGTTGCCCGGGCCTTTGATACGTCCATCGCTTGTCTGTCCGAACGATTGTACGACACGACCGCCCGGCGCGGACCTCTCACCCGTTCGACCGCAGCCCACCATCGAGCGAAAGTTAAAGGCGGGCGGGAAACGAGAGAGGCCCGACTCGACTGGTCGGTGTCAGTCTCCTTTGAATTCAGTCTACGGCGTCGTTTCAATTGTCAAGCCGTAACTCGTAAACAGGGGGAGGTGATAAATTAATGCGGGAGTACATTAGACGCCTTTGATAATAAAACATGCATTAAAATGTAATTGCCGACAACCATGACACCCTTGTCGTGCATTCCTGGTGACGTGACATCCATTTCTTGCGTCTGACAGTTTAGTTTAATCTGTGCAAAGCAAATACAGCAATGGATGAGAGATAAAAAGATACGGCGGCTATGGAAGTGGGGTAAAGACTCGTGTCGGGGGGCGTCTAACAGCGAAACTCACTCTCGAGGGTAATCGCGCACGAAAGCGTCTAGCAATAAAAGTGGTCGTAAAATTGTAACGTTACGATCCGCGTGACGGTAGAGTGCACACGATGGCACACTGATACGTTTTTCGGGTTCAGTTGCTGGCACTTGGACTTCTTATGGGTTGTTCCATTGATTTATGCATTTGTTTACGGCATTGACAGTATAGATGTTGTCTGAATGTTTCCGTAGGGTACCTCTCTCAATGTTATTGACTATAAAGGATAACTGTTCGTATCAGAGGAGTTTGTTTGTTTCATAACATAGTTAGTAGCACTTACTAACTATTCAATGAATACACTAATCAAGTGTACAGTAGTATAATAGTAATACAAGAATGATCATCAAGAAGAACGGTCAGAGATCTAAACATTTATTTACGTGTGTTTCACTGACTTACTGTGTGATACTGTGATGTGGATGTGATTTGGAACAACTTGATATTATATACAGTTTTAGTGTCCGGTAAACGTTACAAAGGGCTATGCTCGGTGTTTCTCTGCGTGATAGAGTCTGCAACGATGATATCCGCAGCAGAACTAAGGTAACCGACATAGCCGTAAAGATCAGCAAGCTGAAGTAGCAATGGGCCGGCCACATAGCTCGCAGAACTGACAACCGTTGGGGAAAAAAGGTTCCCGAGTGCAGGCACGTACAGGCAAACGCAGTGTAGGACGACCCCCCACAAGATGGAGTGACGACCTGCGCAGTGTTGCGGGAAGTCGATGGATGCAGGTGGCTCAGGACCGAGCTTCGTGGCAATCTTTGGGGGAGGCCTATGTTCAGCAGTGGACTTCTGATAGGCTGAAATGATGATGATGATGATGATGAAACGTTACAAATCGTTCATAAATTTTCTACATTTCAAGTTCATTCTCAGGACTCCAAATTTGGACGTAGAACCATTTACCATTCGGTTATCTATTATCCATTAGGTTATATACAACATATAAAAAAAAAGTTTAAAACTATTCAGCATTTGTTTCACACATTGGGACAAACACATTGGGATTAAATATCACATGTTATATTGAAATATGAAATATCGCGTGACAAACATTCATAAGAATGTTAAGAGAGGATGATTATGTATTACTTGGGATGTGAAAAAAGTTAAAGAAAACATTTAAACTCGCTTGGAACGACTACGAGTAATAAATTACTCTATATCTTCAGATATTTGAGAAGGAGACCTTTGCCCAGCAGTGGGCACTTACAGGCTGCTACTTTACTTCATATCTTAGCAAGATATTCATTAAACTAGTGTGGCAGTGAGATATAACTCTAGTGTGAACGGAATGCCGCTACGTAGCTATCGAGCCAGTAGAATAGTTTGTCACTTGAGAGGACGGAATAACTCATAATGTTAAAATGATATTTTTTTAATCTAAAAAGTAAAGTAAAGTAGCGTCCTGTAAGTGCCCACAGCTGGATAAAGGCCTTAATATCTGAGAGGGTATGTTCAGCAGTGGACTTCTGATAGGCTGAAATGATGATGATGATGATGATGATGCTAAATTACGCATTTTAAATAAAAACTACTACTATACGAGAGCACTATAACCTTCGCACCTTTGTCTCGACTCTACAACGAGAACAGATGAAGATAAACCAACACGCAATCACCTGTACCACGTGCAAAAAAAAATTGTTAATATTACTGCTATAGTCTTGGCTGTCCCATTGTTGGACAAAGATCGCCATTGACATTAAGGACAAAAATAATTAAAAAAACATATAAAAAACATTTTTATCGATGAAGTCGTCCTGGCCGATTTCGACAATTTTAATGCTTCTGCATTACTGCAAAGGAATGTAGTAATTTGTGTATTACATAATGACCTTAGAATCTGGTCCGTTACTAAGCAACCCGGTCAACATTGCAATGTACTAACCAACTGAACAAACTTGTAGATAACGAGGAGATAAAAAATATAACACAGCGTACGTAAACTGGGTCACTATTTTTAAAACAAAAGATATCCTTTTCCACATCTTATCGTTCGAAGATAAAAGCTAGCTTACCTCGAAGACCTTTGTTGAACAAGCCCCGGCCATAATTCCGTCAGTAAAGGGAGCGAGCTTTCAAAGGCTTTATCTTCGACGGTAATTGGCCGTAAGATGGCGACTTTACACAGCACGTCCACTGATTTTATCCTAGCTAGTTTTAGTGCGCCGATGTACTAGAACTTTTCAACAAATCAGTGATGTTTGGCTTCGTGATTTACGTTCTTTATAAGATAATGTGGCATATAAGGAGTAGCATACGTTTTTTTCTTCTCTGAATACCAACTTTTTTTTAGTTTAACGCGGGGTAAAGATGGTCGCACCTAGCCGTCACCGTCTCCGGTGATAGATTATGTCGGGATCGGCCATGAAGATGCCGGACCGACTGAAACCTCGCGGTAGATATGCCGTTGGCCCGGTGGGCTTTACCGCTTCAACGGTAGAGACTCGCCAGCAGAAGGCCCGCAAGATAGAAAAACCATCGTACTACTACATCAGCCTTTTATAGTCTGCACTGCTGTACATTGCCCTCTCCTAGAAGACGCCAGCTAATATCTTGGAGCTATCATACATTTCTTGGAGGTTTTCCCCAAACTCACTACGATGGGTGAGCGGGTTGGTGAGCACAGTCCCGCCACCTTTCCATTAATGATGCTGCTTTCCATCACTAGTCTTTGTTACCCGGGTTCAGTAATTTCGGACGGATATTCCGCCATCTTTAAGTCGCCAGAGCCTAGTTTGTCTCGCTAGCGGGGTGCACCGCGTGCAGGTGAGGTTGGTATTCGAAGAAATTGGTCGTCTATTTCCCCTTAATAAACCTAACTACTAAATACTAAACCCACAAGAGTGACGACCTGCACAGTGTTGTGGGAAGTCGAGCGCAAGTTGCTCAGGACCGAGCTTTGTGGCAATCTTTGGGGGAGGCCTATGTTCAGCTGTGGACTTGCGATAGACTGAAATTATGAATGATGAAATATATCATATATATCCAAATCCGATGGCGAGAAGCATCATAGGCTAGGATATCGGCACTGCTCTCTCACGCTTGACGCTTGTCCAGCGTCTTGAGTATAGGCAAAAAGTATGACACATGCATGCTGGCTTCCGCTGGTGCTTTAATGGAGAGGCCTGTGTTCAGCAGTGAATTTAAATAGCTAAAGAAGAAGATAGAAGAAGAAGAAACGGTTAACCATAAAAATTATTAATTGCTGAAATGTCCTTCACCGCCGATCATGTAGGCAATGGTCATGTGAAGCTCGCCAATTTGCACTGGACTAGTTCAGCGGATTATGAGAAAGGCGGTTCACCTGATGGTAAGTGATTACCGTCACCCACGCACATCTGCAACACCGGAGGTGCTGTAGGTGCGTTGCCTTACCGGCACCAAAAACCCACTCAGATATTTGAGATATTTGATTTTAAAATGAGGCCAAAATGGCTGACTCCGAGTCTGATAATAAATATAAGAGCTTTGGTTTATTTGACTTAACTAGTTTCATTGTTGTGCTAGTAACGCGCTTTTTATATACTAATTTTGGTATTAATACGATTTGGCTGTTTGTTTATATACACTAACGCCCGACACCAATAGGGGTATGCAAAGATCATGATCAAGATTTCCATATTGGCACGTTTCAGCGCATGCAGCGCACTTACGATACGATACGATTTATTCATTTACATAATACATAAGTAACAAGAAATATAATTATACAGAAAAAAACAATAGATATGTAAAAACATAAAGAAATAATTTAAGAGAAAGACTTTATAATTTATAACCCGTGTCGTGTCAAACGAAACGGTGCGGAATCAGCATAGTGTCGCGGGGTCAACCGCAAAGCTGATCTTCAGTCAGCACCGACCCTATTGCGCGATGTACTTCGCACACTTCGTTCTTCGCCACTTTTCGCCTCTCTAAGATTGTGATATACTTACAAAAAAAAAAATTCGTTTACTCTTTTGTTTGCAAGATTATGATAATTTAATTCTTAAATAGAATAATCTCAACATCTTCATATAAAAATACGATATAAAATACCACACACGTAAGCAGCGTTTCAAGGATTTAAAGAAAAAAATTTAACACATTTCGTTACCCACGTCTACTTCAAAAGCTTTAAAACTGAAAATATTTTTTATCCGACCAAAACATAAAACAAAGTTTACACTTTACTCGCAACTTGGGGCAAAGCGAAACGCGCAAAGTGACTCTTTTGAGTTTTCACCCGGCGTTTTAACGTTACGACCATTTTAAAGAGACCTGCGTTGGAGTATTAAACAGCCGCAATCACTTCATGGATATGAGAACGGGAGAGGGGAAAGGTAGGCCGGTGAAAATGGTTAAGTCTAAATATGTTTTTAATTTATTACACCTCGGTGCATTTTTTGGGTGTGTTTTATGAAATACGGTCCGTCGAGTGTAATGCAGGCAGCGGCAAGTTTGAAAACGCTGTTAGAATGAATATAACTTCTCTTTACTTTGTGTTGAGCTATTTTTACGTAAGCTTTTAAAATTTCTTACTGTGTGTAACTTTTGTGAACCCAGAATAGATCTTTTTAATATTCCAGATACTAATAATGACTAAGAATTACACTCACGACAATGAATTAGGTAGAAAATTCTTACCATTCTTCTTAATTCAGCGACCGCCTATCCACCCGACAATTTTGTTTAATTTTTATAAGAGAAAGGCGGCAAACGAGCAATCGGTTCACCTGATGGTAAGTGATTACCGTCGCCCGCGTACATCTACAACACCAGAGGTGCTGCAGGTGCGTTGCCGGCCTTTAAGGGTAGTCGAGGAATGGGAGGGAGGATGGCCTCCGGTTACCTCACTCACCGAACGAAACGCAGAAGCACAAGATGCCTCTACTTCACGCCGGTATTCTGCGAGGCCGTGATACCAACCCGGTCGAGCCGGCCCATTCGCAGGAAAAGCCGTCGCTTGACTCAACCACGTTTAAGAAATTGGTTGACAATGACAAATTCATCTTTTAATAGACGCTTATGTCCAGCTGGGGACCTGATCAGAGGTTTGTTCTAGGGCTGTCAAAGAAGAAAAAACAATGAATAATTGGTGCCAACCCATTAATAGCTTTGACCCATAAATGTCATAGAAAGAAAAGTTAATAAACGAGAATGTTTAACATTGGCAAAAAGATTAAATCGTTCCGTGACGAATACAATTACGAACGTGTCATTTGCGTATTCAAAATGGCGGAGCAGTGAATAACGCCAATGTAAACTGACCATTGACGTGTCGTTTTATAAAAGCTCGCGAATATAAAGAATCGCGAACGGCGGCCCTTCCACATAATGTTATTGAGAGGAACGCCTTTCCAAGGTTGAAGCGACAGCGGTAATGATGTGTGAAAGATTGATCGTGCTAGCCTTGAAGCGGAGTACAAAATTACGCTCTCATAATGTATTTTAACTAGAAAAGATTTATTGCTTTGTTGTTCAGACAGTGATTAAAAAGAAAAGCTTTTATTCGAGTTTCGTTGAATAATCTAAAAGTAGGAGCCGTTTTATGAATACCCATTAGTTCATTTGTTTTAACTTTATTAATGTCTATGTGACATGTTTGGATGTTGAACAATTATGTCTGTAAGTACTGACCGACAGCCTGAAGTACGTACGTAAGTACATAATATCAAAGAGCTGCTGGAATGGGCCGACCCGACCGGGTTAATACCACGACTTCGCGGAATAGCGTCGTGAGGTAGAGGCGCCTTGAGCTTCCGCGTTTCGTTAACTGGAGGCCAAGTCCCGTCCTCTTCAAAACCCCTCCATGTCCCTCGGCCGGCAACGCAAGCTCCTCTGGTGTTTCAGATGTACGTAGGCGACGGTAATTACTTGCCATCAGGCATAAAAAAAAACCCACAAGCTTTTAATACTGCTTACATGACTCGATAGTTACTAACTCATTAATTCCAGCAACCAAAAAATGGTTTTGGGACAAAAATAAATTTTGTTAGAACTAACTAACATGTGAATATATAAATAAATAAAAGATGGTCGCCTAGTCAATTGGTTTTTTTTTTTATTTAAACAAAAACTTTATAAAATTCTTTATAAATATCTTGATCTCGTTAGTTCTTTTAATTCAGCTCAAGTGTCTAAGAACTATTTATGTTACAATTTTATATTTGTATGTCTGATGTTATTATCGCTGTAAAGTTTATTTTAAGCGTCGTAAAATTTTAAAACTTTGTCACAAATTTAAAAGTAACAAATTGATGTCTCTTTGGCAACTGCGCCGGTGAAAAAATAAAAGGTAATTGGCAGAGTAAATTACGACATCTTTCCTTCTTTATACCTTTTACTATTCATTATTATGTCAAGACGCTACAGAACGTTGACGGATAAAATATTAGCGTACAGCCGCTCGCCCAAATTGATAGCGCCGATGCCAAAAACATTCGGGCAATTACTGTTTTTAATGCGACGAGAAAACAGGTGACAATCGTTCACAAACTCCCAAGAGACAATAGCAGAACAGCATCGGCGTCCGTAAATAGCACGTTCGCAGTTTTGCTACCCAGTGCCTGTGGCATATGTAGACGGTTAAAGCGCTAAGTGGCTGAAAAATTCCTGTCACCGAAATTCGGTGCAATTTATGTGTCGGCGAAATTAATATATACAAATGTTTTCCGGAGTTGCCGCGAGGTTAGTGATGAACACAACGAGTGTTTATTTAATTTATTTATTTAAACTTTATTTGCACATCACAGAACAAAAAGGCGGACTTAATGGCCAAGAGGCATTCTCTACCAGTTTATGCCCTCTTGCGAGAGAGAGAGTGCCGCATTGACGTTTGGATTTGGTGTGACATCGACCTATGGGTGCTGTGGTTTATTGGCTTATTAACACTCGTTAGTAGCGCAAGATCGCTTTACGATTTTTTTTTTAAATAGCATGAGGTTACCCGGGAGGCATAACATTTAACTACCGTCAGTCACAGCGCGAGCGATGTCCGTCATTCCGGCCTGACCGGCACCAATTACCCGGACGTTCCGACACGTCATAATTGCTCGTTTTAACGCTACGCCGCTCGTTAAGATGTCATATTTTTTTTTCTGACATTTTCACTCGTCAAATTACAAGGCTTAAGTCTCATTCTGCGCTGTGTCAGCTGGAATGTTTCTACGTAATTTACTTTTTTTTTTTTTTTTTAAATTAATTTTCGCTTTCAACATACTTCTCGTGTTAAAATGCTTTCAATGGACTTGAGTTATTTTCATGAGTTGGACTTGCAATTATAAAAAAACAAACTTTAGTAGGAAGCTAGATTCTTGTTCTGAAAGTAGGTATTATGGCCATATTTGTGTTTCTCACATTGCATCAGAGACTTCATCCAATTCTTCATCGCAATATAGTACAAAGTACACTAAGAATACAAAATCACTATATTTATTACTACTATTTATAACTGCTGCACGAATGGGTTGCCATGAATGGAGAAGAATCACACTCTGGGCAGGGGCACCCCAGTACTAACTCCTTCCATTTTTCCACATCCAACGTCGAGCGGCTCGAATTGTCCGCGACCAAGCTGCTTCTGATCGGCTTGATTCTTTGGCCTTGCGAAGAGATGTTGCTTCTCTTTGCATTTTTTACAAAATTTACCACGGGGAGTGTTCTGAGGAACTGATCGGATTGATCCCAGCACATTATCCCAGCTGAGTTTCACCATCGTACATCGCGACAGAATTACAAGTTCCATTAATACCACCTAGATGGTTGGCATTCCCCCACAGTGCGTTTTACTCGAAGTTTTCTGCCTCGCACTTCGACTTAGTGGAATCAGCTGTCGCCAGCGGTATTTCCGAACAGTAACGACTTATGGACCTTCAAGAAAAGAGCCTATTTCTTCTTTCTTTTCTTTTGAAAAAAATTAAAGCTATGCTGCTCATGATGATCTTTATGTTCCTTTCACGTTCATGGAGCTCGATATAATTACATAGTACGCGAGTGTCAAGGGTTCGGCATCTCAGAATTGTTGATAGCAATTTTAAGTGCAGATTTTATCACATGTTAAAAGAAAACACGTCAGCACGTCTGCATATCTGAGATTTAATAAAAAAAATATATTTCGAGGAGAGGTGAAGTCCGCCAACACGCACAGGAGTAGCGTGATGGACACTTACCGACTTCAGGTGTATTTTCCCTAACAGGCTGTTACATCACTTCCTTTTTACATTCACCCATGATATACACGAAACAAACAATTAAATTTTAATCAATTTAATAGATCATTGAATTCCACTGCCGGATGAAAAAGTTTCATGACCCTTTCCATTTCGAAGCAATTTTCCATCGTCTCAAATTCCACACGGTCGATGCCGCCATCTTTGATGCCTCTCATTCCAGTCAGTTGCCAGTTTTTGCGTCCGCATATGAAGATAATAAGCCGGTGCGACTCGTGCATGCCTCGCATCGTACGTAGCCTGCCCATTATAAAGAATCATGTTTTAACAATTATACTTGCCGATATAAATGAAATACGTTTGCCCGTGTATATCGATAAAAAGCACAACATGTGTTGCCGTTGTAACGGTTTTAATCCATATACGTTAACACCCAAGACGCTGTATCTGATTGCTGTCAGTTGATTACGCGGCGTCCGTTTCTTTGTACCTTACATGGTCAACCCACCATTGATTATTCCCGCCAATTTGGAGTTATAATTGTACAAATTTAAATTGTAATCGTTTCCTTATTTGTCTATGATTGTTATTATCAACCTACAACACGACATTACTACGAATCTGTTGACTAGAATTTCGTATCTTTTGTGCTCGGGTGAAATCTTTCGGCGTCGACAGGAATAATTAGATATAACTTTTTTTTTCCACTTCACCCTGTGTCCGCGTACCTGAACCCAATGAATTAACGTGTCTCAATAAATGGACACCTTAATTCATTGGGTTCAGAACGAATTGCTACATGCAATTAATGTATGACAGTACTCGTTACATTTAACTAACAGGGTTCGAAATAATGTGATCCGAGAGCGTTGTGGCGTGAAAGAGGATGTAGTGACACGAATCGAGATAGGGATGCTGAGATGGTTTGGACATGCGGAGAGGATGAATGAAAGTAGGTTGCCGAAACAAAAATATATGAGGCGAGTGTAAATGGTAGAGTCGGGAGTGGAAGACATAGGCGAACATTTCACGATCAAATCGGAGACGTTCTGAGAAGAGGCCAGGTCAAGAGTACTCTAAACCAACGAGCATGCATGCGAAGATTGATGAAAGTGGAAGAAGCGAAAAACGTATGTCAGGACCTTAGCAAGTGGAAGTAGATTGGCATTCAAGTCCTTCTGTGGTTTCGTATGGATCACATCCAGCTTAATTTCAGTACTTTTCATTGATTAATCATATCGCAGTTTTTTACATTCGAATTGTGTAATCCACAGTACAATCGCTACAGTATTTTTTAAAAGTATTGGAGTTTTTTTTTAAATTTTGGCATAAGCTTTATTCCAATCGATCCAGTCGTTACTGCTTAAGTATACCGATATTTTCCCAGGATTAAAAGCAACTCGACCTCTTAGTGTATGAAAAGTACGAAATTGTTTACGTGAGTTAACAGATAAACAGACAACAGGATTTTTTTTAAATTTTAGAGTTGACCTTTAACTTAATCCTCGAGGTTCTTTTCCAGCACGGTATAATAATAATGAATTCTACAATTTTATGACACTATGTAAGCTGTCCGTTTTTATTCTTATCTGTTCAATGTTTTGATTAATGAATTGCCTATTCCGTTGCTCCGAGACACTGTTTAACTTTTTGCTAAGCGTTAAATTATACACTAAACGCAAACTATCTAGAGACGGAGCCGGACCCGATGCGCAAAAAAAAGTCGACGACATATTTCTCTATAGACGTCGAACCCTAAAGTCGGCGAGTCGGGAGCGGTCAGAATTAGCCGACAAAAAGCGCAACAATGGTACTATATTTTACAGAGATAATTTATTGCTTCGAATCCTTGGATTTATAACGAGATGCCCCATCCACAGCGCCGGTGCGGAAGATTGTGCGACGTCGAATTGTGTTATTTATGCGAGAGTTTAGAGCGTAATCTTCCTAAGTAAACTTTTCTCGAAATTAATCACTCGATGCTCTTTATATGGAGACAGTAATGTGAATTTATAGAGGACGCAAAAATTTAGGTAGATAGTGTAACATTTTGTGGTATATGATTTCAACACGGAATATCCCTTCTTAGGTATTTTCACCGTTTGTAACTTTCTGCTCAATAATAGCGGACTCGGACCACACTCAGCAGTCAACGCTACAACGTATAGTAATTTATTGCTCAGGTTATGACAACAGATTTATGATGACTTGTTTGAAAAAAATTAAAAATCTCTCTGAATGTAGGAATTTGCATTGCACCAACAAAAGTTGACATGATGATTTGCCCCTACCGAGAGTATATGGCAGTGGCGAAATGTTTCAACATCTAAATCTTGCTCCAAATCAAATATGCTGAAATGAAATACACCACATATAAATGAAATACATAATTTAATTAATTTTATTTAATTATCAATTGATTAATTGACATTTATGTGAAAATGTATATCATGTTTTATGCAAATAGCAGCGATATGAATTCAGGAACATACATTTCACATGTAAAATTCATATTTTTTTTTAATATACCATTGTTTCGTAAATTCTCCTCTAACGGAGACAGGCGAAGGAAAAGCCGTAGCACCTGAGGATGCCCAGCTGCAGGACATTAACAGGCTGTGACCGTTATTAATTCAGAAGTAAACTCCATTTTGTATGTTAGTCCGTACAGACACAGTTCTCATGCGTGTATTAAATATCTTCAAAAAGAGGTAAGGTGTAATAGTGGCCTCGCAGAATACCGGCGTGAAGTAGAGGAATCGTGTGCTTCTACGTTTTGTTCGGTGAGTGAGGTAACCGGAGGTAATCACTTACCATCAGGTGAACCGCTTGCTCGTTTCGTTTGCCGTCTTTTCCATTAAAAAAAAAAATTTAGCAAGCGTTATTTTGTACTTTGTGGCAATGCTAATAATAAATCTGGCTTCGCTAAAAGATCGCACGGCGCGCTACGTATTCGAACACCATCACGAACCACCGTGTAATTATGTCAATATTAATTGCCGGCGTGCCGTCGGACGTGGGCTTAGTGACTCCGATCCCTCAAGCAGCTGTCGAGCGATTTATATACGTTGCGTCGGGATAAATCCACGCGACTTACGTCCCGGATAAACTTGATGAGGCACGTATCCGTTTAGAGCGAAGACAGGGTGATTTTGATGATTAAAAATACAAACATGGAGCTGTCCATGAATCACGTGTTTGAAACTTGTTGAATTTTAACGTGGTAGAGCCAAGCGGTGGCTTTTGCTGATGCTCGAATGGGCCGGCGCGACCAGGTTGGTACCACTGCCTCGCAGTATACCGGCGTGAAGTAGAGGCATCTTGTGCTCCTGCGTTTCGTTCGGTGAGTGAGGTAACCGGAGGCCCAGACCCCCTTCCTATCCCCCTCCTCTTCCTCCCTCCCATCTCCCTAATACCCTTAAAAGTCGGCAACGTACCTGCAGCACCTATGGTGTTGCAGATGTATGTGAGCGACGGTAATCACTTACCATCAGGTGAACCGCTTGCTTGTTTGCCGTCTTTTCCATTAAAAGCGTTATTTTGTACTTTGTGGCAATGCTAATAATAAATCTGGCTTCGCTAAAAGATCGCACGGCGCGCGCGTATATGAACACCATCACGAACCAACGTGTAATTATGTCAATATTAATTGCCGGCGTGCCGTCGGACGTGGGCTTAGTGACTCCGATCCCTCAAGCAGCTGTCGAGCGATTAATATGCGTTGCATCGGGATAAATCCACGCGACTTACGTCCCGGATAAACTTGATGAGGCACGTATCCGTTTAGAGCGAAGACAGGGTGATTTTGATGATTAAAAATACAAACATGGAGCTGTCCATGAATCACGTGTTTGAAACTTGTTGAATTTTAACGTGGTAGAGCCAAGCGGTGGCTTTTGCTGCTGCTCGAATGGGCCGGCGCGACCAAGTTGGTACCACTGCCTCGCAGTATACCGGCGTGAAGTAGAGGCATCTTGTGCTCCTGCGTTTCGTTCGGTGAGTGAGGTAACCGGAGGCCCAGACCCCCTTCCTATCTCCCTCCTCTTCCTCCCTCCCATCTCCCTAATACCCTTAAAAGTCGGCAACGTACCTGCAGCACCTCTGGTGTTGCGGATGTACGCGGGCGACGGTAATCACTTACCATCAGGTGAACCGCTTGCTCGTGTGCCGCCTTGCCCATAAAAAAACATAAATAAAAATAATGATAGACAATAAAATAAAAAAGATTTCTATTGTTTTAACACTTCCGGAATTACAGAAAACTTTATTAATAATTTATCCAATCTTAAATCAATTTTATCAATTTACATTAATAAATAATAAGAGCTTTTGCAATCTTAATTTCAGATATCAATAATATCATAATCTTAAATCATTAATATCATGGCAAAGTACATTTGTTCTAACCTTCCTATACACAACAGGACATCAATTATCGAAAATCGAAAGTGACGTTTTGAATTTGCGCAAGAATCTGCTATGACTGGAAAGAACTATGGACTTTCCAGACGACTTAGAGGAAAACCTTGAACTATGGTAACCTGTGTGAGCAAACCCGGTGACGAAACTCGTCACCTGTTACTCACATGAGAGGCGTCAAGAGATTCGCAGTGCTCATGATAATCCGTATACATTGCCCTGTACTGTACCTATTGGTGATAGGCCTGGATGATTATATATCAGAGACTAGGAGAAATTCTCAATATGCAGATCAATAACGTGTAATCAATAATCTTTGCGTTCATCTTTGGTTTGCAGCACGAACCTAGAGAATGAACCGGTGGACAGATAATGACTTGTTCAACTACGTGCTAAGAAATTATCAATAGTAAAAATCCTGAAGTCACTCTATTAGCTTTAAGTGCTGCCTAAGAAGGAAAGCTCTTGCTTGCGAAACCGAGCTATCACAAACCTGTCCATATTTTCACAAACTATACGACGAAAGTTGTCTTGTCCCGCATGAGGGAACGTCTCGATGTGTTTGAGTTACAAATGAAAGGTAATTAACCAAGCTTGTTGTTAAATATTGTCGGCGCTCAGATTCCGTGCGATACCGTGACGCGACCGCCTCGGAACAAGTTTCGTGGAGAGGTCTTTAAATAATATAATGAAATACTGTTCAAATGAATCCGATTTTACACGTCACGGGTAGACTGTGGTGTTAGACGACCCGATGTGATTGTTACTAGGGCTAACGTCAGCTCTTAATTAATATCTTCTCTTAATTAGATCTTTATCATCTGCAGATCGTGGGTACG
Organism: Bhutanitis thaidina; assembly: GCA_029286595.1. Taxonomy (NCBI): domain Eukaryota; kingdom Metazoa; phylum Arthropoda; class Insecta; order Lepidoptera; family Papilionidae; genus Bhutanitis; species Bhutanitis thaidina. The sequence goes on from JAGSMS010000017.1 coordinate 13,430,285, forward strand.
CTTCAGTTTTATTTATAACGGGATCCCGAGCCGGTGGTGGCACCTAGCCCACCTTGTTCTTTCTCTATTGGAATTAGGAAAACATGCGTAAAGAAGAAGTAGTTGGCGTGAAACATCGTCGCTCTAAGAAGCCAGCAGTCTGTGATCATATTCTAGATCCCACCGACCATAACATCCGATTTGATAGATCAGAAATCCTCGCGGTCAAGGATGATTCGCAAATCAATAAAAAAAGACTTACTTTTTGCACTCTGATAAGAGGCATTCACTTATAAAATATATTAAGATTATCAAAAATAATAGAAAAGCAATGAGTTTAACTTTAAGGTTTGTCAACGCACTTTAAAATTTTATTCCTGAAATTCCTTTAGCGAAAATCATTTTTTTTGTATGGGGAAGACGGGAAACGAGTAAGCAGTTTCCCTGATGGTTAGTGATTACCGTCGCCCACGTATATTTGCAACACCAGAGGTGCTGCAGGTGCATACCAGCCTTTAAGGATATTTGGGAGATGAGAGGAAGGATGATTTCGCGAAGCCGCGATACAAACCCGGTCGAGCCGGCTCATTCGAGCAACAGCAAACGGTGCCGCTTGGCTCTACCACGTTTAAAAAAAATAAATCGGATTGATACTTGCTGTTACTGTACCGTGTTACACCAGTTTAATTGTTATTATTAATAATATTAGCTATTGTCTGTTTGTATCCGAAAGGCGCATAATATGAGTAAAGGACCAATTGTTTTTAATTAGATCACTATATAGAAAAGGAGATAATAAAGTTACCATCTGCATACGCTCCTCTGTCCGTCGCGTCACGATGGCTAATGGTTTTGAAGTATTGGCATTGTGTGGCTCTTCCCTTCTTCTTTGCTCTATGTTATTTATAATCCTGCGCCCATTAATACATTATTGCAGCTGTGTAAGTTCACAGGGCGTTTGTTCGTATGCTCATGAGTATTTGCCTTGATATCGGAATTCAAGAGGAAAAATTCCAAGCTTCGTTTTCATTTTATTTTTCAAACTTTTTAATTGAAACAAAACTATTATTTACGGATTTTATTGCTTTTAATTATCGCGCATAAAAAGCACTACGGAGATCGGAAAAAATAAAATAAATAAAAGCTTTTATTTATTAATTTTTTCCCGTGTTAACTATGACAACCGAACGTCTAACACCTCAGTACCCCGTGACCAACGTTGCTGTAAAGCAATGGAAACGTCGCGAATGTTAAAACAAAATTGAACGCGATAAAATCCGTAAATAATAGTTTTATTTCCTTTAACGTATTTCGTAGTGTTCGCGTAAATACAAGAAATCTTTAAGAGGTTCCCAAATTAAAAATTGTTTCGCTTTTTAAAATTGTCCTGAAACACTTCTAGTGTTACAGGTGTACGTGAGCGATGGTAATCACTTACCATCAGGTGAACCGCATGCTCGTTTGCTGCCTTTCCCATAAAATAAAAATACCTACATCTGCATGCAACAGCATGTTTTTGTCGTTACAATTCCCACTAGATTTAATATTTATAAAAATTAAACTGGAGGGTTTTTTAACGTCGTTTTACGCGAGACACGGAATTATTGTGAAATATTTTTTTTGGTATTGCATATAAGACTCCCCCGGTAGTACATTAAACATAGAACTTTTAATCTTTGGCTTTAACTCTACTCGGTATTTTAAAACGGATCGATGGCGGCCACAGAACAGCTGTTCTGTTTGGCGGCCATGTCAAAAATGTCAATGAGTACTGCTTGCGATGGTTTTGTTCGGTTTTTACTAAATAATTTAAACATTGATAAAACGATTCATTTTTGAATAAACTATGGTTCTAGTTCTAGGCCTCTATAATGTTCATTTTTCCCGGACCGTTAATTACGTTCGAAAAAAATAACTGAAAGTGATCTTTAAAAAAAAGGTCGTGTAATTTTTATATATAAAATAAAATGAAATGAAATGAATTAAAAACACTTTATTTGTCGGTAGAAATTCAAATTTCGTTAGTCAATTGTCTTTTCTTTTTCAATCTACCACCGTTTCGTAATGATATATATATATATACAACTTCTTTAAGCGCCAATAGCCTAATGGGTTAGGGTGCGGACTGCGAAACATGACGTCGCAGGTTCGAGCCCACCATTCGACTATGGTCGTCCACTCCAAATACAAGCTCTAATGCTTAGTTGGAGGGTTAACAGGAATATTAGTAATGTTAGTTAAATAGCATTGCTAGTTTTCGTTTAAAAAAAATGTTACATCTAGCATAACGCTAATTTTATTATATTGTATTATGGTAATGATAATAAAAAAAACGTTAAAGAACAATTACAAACGGTCAACATTTGACCTTTGCATAATGAAATTGAGTCAGAAATTGAATTAGACGATAATAACCCCCCGGGTATGACCTGATCGCTCCCAAGCTGTTTCTTAAAATGTTAATGTAATTCTGTGTCAATATTAAAAAATACAAAATAGAGTATGTGTTCTTTGGCCTGATTCATCTCTGTCACAGGAAACTCATTACGCAACGGTGGTACATTTTAAAAATGACGCTGGCAATGTTGCCGTCCGGTAATTTATGTTAAGTTACGTCGAAGAATGAAATTATTTTATTTGATTAGAGACATAGTGACAGAGAAGCACGTCGGTCCCTAGGAATACTCTATGGTGGTTTTACAGCCATCCCACACTACAATATAATCTGTCCCTCTCCTAAAAAGAGAACAAGGCTGGTTCCAAGCAGTGGAAACAAATCCACACTCCTCATTCATAACGAGGTAACGGCTCTCCAGAGCCGCCCGCCGACGCCCGTCACGTGCAATCGCGAAGATAAATCATCTATTATCTCGCCTCGCGAAGGCAACAGAACAAAACTGCGACGCCAACAAATGACCGCCATTTTTCTCCGGCATCCGTAACCGAGGACTCTGTCAATATATCCGGGAGTGTTTGCGGTTCAAGTGGAAGCGACTGGCGTGTCCCGACTTACGTGCGATGTTTATTTCTAACCAGCACCTGAGTTAATAAAATTTAGACTTCATCAAGATAATCTTTTTCTTTTCGGCTAATGGTCTTCTTTTCTAAAAATTCTGACATATTCTAGATAGTTCTATATACTAGAAAATTTGGGCTAGATAGAATGTAAGGTGCAATCTATTTTTCTAAATGCCTATTTCTATCGCACCTGATGCAACTAATAAACGAAGCTTCGGCGACCGACTGACCGAGTCCAAATGATTGCCAAATATGATAAGTAGGGGCTTATAAATCTATGACGGCTTGGTGATGCTTGGAGCATTCAAATCACGCTTGCGCTTGAGTCTTGTACCTCATTCTACATCTCTCGCCCCATCTGCCGCCCCTAACCAATGTTATATTTTATTCGCGCAATAAATTACATTTTATTACACATATTTTGTCGTGTTATAATAGCTAATGTACCTACTCTCAAATCGCATGTAACGCTACGCTGAGCACTTTTTGTTATTTATCTCCTCTATTTATTGCAGTCAACCCTCCGCTTTCCAAACATAATTTAAACTTATGGCTCTTGTTCAGACGTTGATGTGAAGTTCATAAAGGAATGATTGTTTCACATTTAATTTAAAAAATCTATATGCTTAATTGGTAGCTCACGCACGTGACTTCGTCTCCCAGGACATTTTCCCGAAATGAAAAGCAGTCTATGTCCTTTCTCTGGGTTGAAATTATGGCCATATTAAATTTCATCAGAATCGGTTCATTACACATTAACATTCACACGTCGGGTACCGTAACACATAGACAGAGTTACTTTCACATTTATATGTTAGTATGGTAGCGGGAAGTCGATGGATGCAGGAGGCTCAGGACTGAGCTTTGTGGTAATCTTTGGCGGACGCCTATGTTCAGCAGTGGACTTGTGATAGGCTGAAATGAAGATAGCATGGATGTCCATGTGAACTACGATGACGTCGTAGAGTTATGAGGACGAAAGGGGGAATATACCAGCTTGTAAACGTAATCAGTACGTGATGCATGAATAGAACAACAGAATAGAAAAATACTTGATAAAACACATAGGAATAAGATATTCGCCGAAGAAATTATTGCTACGATCAGAAGGTTAGAGACGTAACATTGGAGAATCGAATGAACTATTCAATGCTCATAAAATATGGACACTGTAAACGTAATCAGTACGTGATGCATGAATAGAACAACAGAATAGAAAAATACTTGATAAAACACATAGGAATAAGATATTCGCCGAAGAAATTATTGCTACGATCAGAAGGTTAGAGACGTAACATTGGAGAATCGAATGAACTATTCAATGCTCATAAAATATGGACACTGTAAACGTAACCTGGGCACTGGTAACGCTCAAGAGCTGCAAAATAGCGTCACGCCGAAAGCGGAAGTGCTACCAGGCCTGGGCCGATGCATCGGCGTCTCGGGATGCAAAAACCAGTGCTCTTAAAAACGAGTACAACTCTGCCTCCAGGTCCTTCAAAAGAGTTATCGCTGCGGCAAAGTTAAAGCACATTGGCAGAATTGGCGAGAGACTAGTTCGCCTCCCATCGGGATCCCGCGCATTCTGGTCTCTCGCCAAGGCTGTCCAGGGGAATTTCTGTCAGCCATCTCTCCCATCTCTACACAAGGAGGATGATTCGCTGGCCCATACTGCAAAAAGAGAAAGCCGATCTCTTGGGCTCTCTTTTTGCATCAACTCGACTCTTGATGACCGGGGAAACTCTCCACCTACCATCCCGTGGTGTAAGTGCTCCATGCCGGAAATTCAGTTTCTGCAGAGCTCAGTGCGAAAGGCACTCCGCTCCCTGGACATTCATAAGTCGAGTGGGCCGGACGGAATCCTCCAATTGTGCTGAGGATGTGTGCCCCTGAGTTGGCACCGGTTCTCACGCGTCTTTTCCGGCACTCCTACTCTTCAGGCGTCGTCCCGGAATCTTGGAAGACAGCATTTGTGCATCCAATACCGAAAAAGGCGACCGCTCTGATCCGTCCAACTACAGGCCTATTGCCATCACCCCCTTGTTATCTAAAATAATGGAGTCACTCATCAACACCCAGCTCCTGAGGTACCTGGAGGAACACCAGCTGATCAGTGACCGACAGTACGGTTTCCGTCGCGGACGATCAGCTGGTGATCTTCTAGTTTACCTGACTCACCGATGGGCAGAAGCAGTTGAGTCTAAGGGGGAGGCTTTGGCGGTTAGTCTGGACGTAGCGAAAGCATTTGATAGGGTTTGGCATAAAGCGCTTCTTTCAAAGCTTTCATCTTACGGGGTTCCTGAGAGATTGTGCAACTGGGTCACCAGCTTCCTCACGGATCGGAGCATCAAGGTTGTTGTCGACGGTGCATGCTCGGACCCCAAACCCGTGAATGCTGGTGTTCCACAAGGCTGTGTGCTATCTCCCACTCTGTTCCTTCTGCATATCAACGACATGCTACAAATCAGTAGCATTCATTGCTATGCAGACGACAGCACGGGTGATGCCCTATATACAGGCCGTGCGAATATTTCTCGGGAACACGTCGACGAGTGCCGGAACAAACTTGTGTCTGAAGTCGAGACCTTGTTATTCAAAGTCTCGGATTGGGGTCGACGTAATTTGGTCCTATTCAACCCCAAAAGACACAGGTTTGCGCGTTCACCGCTAAAAAGAATCCCTTTGTCGTTTCTCCTCTTTTGAGAACATTCCCTTATTGCCTCAGCCAGTATCAGAATCCTTGGCGTTGACATATCGAGCGACGTTCAGTTCCGTGGTCACTTGGAGGAAAGGCCAAATTGGCCTCCAAAAGCTTGGTGTGCTCTGTAGAGCGGGACAGTATTTCATGCCGGTCCACCGTTTGCAACTTTATAAGGCGCAAGTTCGGCCCCACATGGAATACTGTTCTCATCTCTGGGCAGGGGCACCCCAGTACCAACTCCTTCCATTTGACCGCATCCAACGTCGAGCGGCTCGAATTGTCGGCGACCAAGCTCTCTGATCGGCTTGATCCTTTGGCCTTGCGAAGAGATGTTGCTTCTCTTTGCATTTTTACAAAATTTTCCACGGGGAATGTTCTGAGGAACTGTTCGGATTGATCCCAGCTGCTGAGTTTCACCATCGTACATCGCGACTGAATTCGAAGTTCCATCGATACCACCTAGATGGTTGGCATTCCACCACAGTGCGTTTTAATCGAAGTTTTCTGCCACGCACTTCGACTTTGTGGAATCAGCTGTCGCCAGCAGTATTTCCGAATAGTTACGACTTAGGGACCTTCAAGAAAAGAGCTTATTCCTTCCTTAAAGGCCGGCAGCGCATCTGTAGCTCCTCTGGTGTTGTGGATGTTCGTGGGCGGCGGTGATCACTTACCATCAGGTGAGCCGCACGCTCGTTTGCCCCCTTCTTCTATAAAAAAAAAAAAAAAAAATGTAGATTAAGAATAAACAACGCTTGAACAAACCTAATAGATGTATAATTTGAAACCATATACTCATCTTATCATTTATAAACTTGCGAATAAATTATGGAAATATGTGAGACGGTTTGTTTAATCAGCTTCTGTGATTGTCTTGAAATTTATTTCCTTCATAGCGTGGAAATCAACTTACAGATAAAGGATTAATACTCGAAGAATATCCAGAATAGAATAGAATATCGAAATGGCCAGAATAGTTCTTTGTGGATTATAGTAAACAAGATGGATGACTTGAATGTTTGATGTTGAAGATGTTGTTATTTTTCAGAACGAATCGGTGGCCAGAGAAATTATCACGTCATTAGTCACTGTCCATTTTTAAATTGGCAGTCGGCAGTGTACCTTATCATTGTTCTTTTATGCAGAGTCATTGAGGGGGGTGGTGGTGGGGGGGTGCGATGTAGGAAAAATAGAGTTCCCATTCCCCCGCGTTTCGGGCCAAGATGTATGGACCCCATTTACAGCGCCACGCCACACAAATCATTCGTACAACCCGACAAGCTACGAGCGTTCTCGTCATTTCAATTTATTTTTCTATTCGATGGTTGAATGCGATGAGATACCTCGTTATACAATGAAGCCCTGACAATTTGTTTCACTTTAATATTGAAACATGATATTGTCCTAGGGCTGTCAAAACGAATGAATATTAAAATGTTACAGGTTTTTTTTATAGAAGAAAGGTTTTAATGTAAATGTATTTTTTTTTTAATATATTTTGTTTGGATAGTGTGATGAATGTGTCAGTTTAAATTTTCACCGAACAGATAAACGTAAGATGTAGCTTCACGTATGCATCAACAAAATTTAAATGACTTCGTCCCTTTTGTGCACTACAGAAAATATACTACGTTAAGTCCCTAAGCTAGTAGACATAATAACTTAATTTTTTTTTTTGAACGTTTAAATTTTATTTTTAACTGATAAGGAAATTAGACATGTAGATTTATTTATATTGTTATTATTGTATTATTTTATTTTACTTTGATAGTTATAAATTTTGATTTTGACGCCTGATCAACAGTGTTGTAATGTAATGTAATATACCTTATATGTCTTGAAATTATATCATATTGTTAAATTTATATGCCAATATGTGGTAGATCATATAGAACATAAACAAAATGTTAATATCTATACAAGTATCACATATGATCAATAAATAAATAAAATAAATAAAATAAATAAAATAAAAAAATAAATAAAATAAATAAAATAAATAAAATAAATAAAATAAATAAAATAAATAAAATAAATAAAATCAATAAAAAAAATAAAAAAAATAAAATAAATAAAGCAGAACTCGATGATGATATCTGTTTCCTCAAAGACATAAGGTAGCCCATTTTGAAACAAGATAAGAAGGTTAAGAAAAAGATAAAGAACAATGATCGAAGTATTTTTAAGCTCACGATCAGGGCGTTGTAAACTTTAAAGCGAAATATAAATCAGAATTATTACAGATTGTCGCATTAAAGAGAGGGATATACAGACATACAGCAACATAAATTCGGGGGATTTATTAGATGCTCAATCCTGTACGCCCCTATAAATAATATTAATAGCACAAATAAAAATAACAGACGTTCGCCATGTGTTCGCAAACGAAATACTTTGCAGATGGAAAATTGTCCTGCAATATACAAATTCGACATTGTGACAAGTGACTGAGAGATTGTATTAAATGACTTATTTATTTATTCTTTATTATGAATACCCTATGGCATCCGGTCAACCCTGAGTGAGAAAGAAATATATGTTGGCAGGTGCAAATATTCAAATAAATAATGTTAACGGATCAAATAATCAAATAATTAAAAATAATCAAAGATTCGTGGTATTATAGTTTTCTTCTTTCCTTGAGAACTAGGGTAACCGACATAGCTGTTAGGATCAGCTGTGGATCAGAAGTGGCAATGGAGCGGCCACATAACTCTCAGAACTGACAACCGTTCTGCGAGCGTACAGGCAAACGCAGTGCGGGACGAGCCCTTACAAGATGTAGACGACGACCTGCACAGTGTTGCGGGAAGTAGATGGATGCAGGTGGCTCAGGACCGAGCTTTGGGGCAATCTCTGAGGAAGGCCTATGTTCAGCAGTGGACTTGTGCTAAGCTGAAATTATGAAAAACGAAGCGCATGTAACATGCTTAAGAGCCGTTTTCACTATAAAATTAATTGATTCTACATTGAAAAATTCTACCATGTGTTCTAATTATGTATACGATACTGGGATTGTACAAAGGTTTTTTTTCAATACTTCTATTATTCTTCGGCGTAGGTGATTATTGTCCGTCGTACTGGTAGTTTCAAATGTGGCGTGGCTGGTAATTTATAAGTACAATCAGAAATGGACATACATAGGAACGGCTGATTGCAACACATTTCCGCGACATTAAATATGAAATGCTAGGGTGAGGTGATGGATGGAGCGAACATAATTGGCCTTCCCCTGCATGTTAATGAATCGTGCGTAATGAAAAATGACTGTACGACCGTGTCGCGGCTTGTCCCGTCTCCGGCTCGATGTATGGTCACACTACTTTTCGTAATTAATTGCAATATAAATGACAGAGGCACTGTGAATAAAAACAGCGTTTCATTGATGGAAATGTAGT